>OY986435.1:37442108-38065441 GCA_963920525.1 Dichetophora obliterata | reverse complement strand
TTTTTGCTTTTATCTAACACAGCGAAAGCTGCGCATGAGGTAACGTTGTTGAGGCTTAAAAATAATACGCAGTTTCGATAGTATCGTGTCATTCATTTTCTGCAATCAGCAATTATTATTAAATTTGCAAGGTATTTTTTTTTTATTTTTCTGTTACCTTAAATTGCCAAATCACATGCGCATAATTTAAATAAAACTTCTCTAGCACGTGATTACGCACAAGAAGCAAACAGACACGTGCGCCGCACAGTGGTTGAGCCACATACAAATGTTGTCAATAAATAGAAGGACTCATCGTAAACCAATAAAATTTTGTGTATTATTTGGAATTCGCTTTATTAGAATACACACAAAAATATTTTTAAATCCGCCCTCAATCAAGCCTACATTAAAACGCCCTATATTTAAAACGCCATATTTTTTTTTTGTCTTGAACCAATACAAGAACCATTCTGTCAGAAATCTTCAATATATGTCTATCATAAAAAAGGTCTTTTCTGCCACGCCCACCTCCCATACGAAATTTTCCACTTTACGTGTTTTTCCGTATTCCAACTTCAATGAAGCGCAGCATCTATTTTTAGAAACTGTTTAAAATAGTGGTTTGTAGTATTCCAAGATATTATTTGTTTGCTTTTTATAAAAACAGAAAAAAATCATAAAAAAGCTTAGCGTTTCGTTTTTATTAAAAAAAAGGAGTGAACCTCATGCTTTTTTCCACAAATTGGCGCTGGTTGTAAATATGATACTATCAAGAGTTAAAAAAGATAATAGCATACTTTTTAGCATTGTGATAAAGTGAGCACAGGTCGTGTAGCAAAAAAACATGGCTTGCATACACGGATAAAACTGTTTGCTAAATTAGTATTGTGGTTAAGCAAAACTTGCGCTTGATTCTCAGCCACTTCAAAATTATGCTAAATTTCAGCAAAAACTAATCAAAATGTGCTATTCCAATTTATAATAACTAAGCAAATATTTGCTTGAATTAAGTAAAAATTTGATTTTCAGTTTATAATAACTTAGCAAAATTTTGCTTGTATTTAATCAAAATTTTTCTTTTTCCTAAATACAAATTGATTCAAGCAAATTAATTTTCTCCGTGTACGTATTCTAATTCTGTTGTTTAGAATCAAAGAATATATATTTCACTTTCAGCTAATTGAAGATGTTTGAAGAACATTTCTTGACAAGGGAATTTAAATGTTTGAATAGTTTTGAAAGCATTTTACTGCGAAATTAATTAAAATGTTTCATAGTAAGCTATAAGATAGTGTGAATTAATTTAACTTTATACATATCACATTACTGTTTTACTAATTCAATTTAATTGTAATTATTTAAAAAAATATTTAATATATATTAACATAGCAAATTACTAGACTGAGAAACACACTTAATTACTCTGTAAATATATTCTAGTATTTCAAAAGAAGAATTATAACATTTTAAACCATTTATCGTATTTAGTTAGTAAATGCTTTCACTATTTACATTAAAAATTTAACGATTTTACATAAAAAAATATACCTATTTATTAATATGCCTCACTTTCGTAAGAAGTGATCGTGAAAAAAAAAATGCCTGAAAGCATACTAAAGAAAACGACTATAGTAATAAACCTTGAGACTAAACATATCTATATTTTCTTCGAAACGCATTTACCAAATGTTGTTTAAAGACGCAAAAAACTCTGTCAGTTTTTTTTTTAATCGCTAAACTCAGAGTCCAATAAAAGCATTTCTTTATTTAATATATCGTCGACATCCGAAGATCATTATGTTTTTGAATTCTAAAAATATTTTCTGCAAAAAAAATTTACGTTTTTTCTGTCATATCAACTTTGCATAAGAAATTTATTGCAAAAATAAAAAAAAATATTTCAAGAATGCAAAAAACTTTTTCAATAATGCTTTTTGTACTTAAAAAAAAAACCAGAGTGCAATACGTTTTCTCAATTGAAACGAAATTTTTTCCACATTTTTATATCAATCGTATTTTAAGGCGTCTACACAGAAAACCTATATACATATATTTCTGATAAATATTTTGGAATCATGCGAGTTAGAATATTCTTAAACAACGCAAAGAAAAAAAAATCACAAAAAGAGATCATCAATTTTGGTATTTATTTCCAACTTTTAACCAATGTGCGCCGGCATTTTGATTTTGTTTTATTTTTGTTTATGTCTAACAAACCAAAATCACAAGCGTTGTTATTGTTTTTTCCTCCATAGAGTGCAACAATAAAATACCAAGAACGAGTTTTCGAAAAAAACAAACAAAAAATGAGAGCTCACATGGCCTGCAGACAAGTACTTACGAAAAGTTCATACGCAAAAAAAAAACTTATTAGCGCTAAGAAACGTTGGCAGAGAAGGAGCAGTACTCAGAGTACACTCAAAATACATTCGGATCGAGCGCCTTTGTAATAAACTGACTCAACGCACTCATTGAAAACGGCTAGAAGTGGATCGGATCATGCCGTTCTCGGATATGAGAATGTACTTATACCCGAAAAAATGCTAATGAGCCGAATGCCTATAAGTATTTTACACATATTATTAAGTATGGATAGAGTTGAGAACAGCACGACACTCGGGTATGATTTGAGTATCCGAATTCTGTCGGATACTCGTTGCAGTTCTCTGATATATACACATATGGTCATTAAAATAGGTAAATTATTCTTGATAATTCAATTCATTGTGCCGCTCTGAAAAATTAAAGGGAATAATTGAAGGGTATTATTTTTTTAGAAGTGGCAACAAATTTATGGCGGAATCACTGGGTCAGTCCAAAAATTTTGTTGTTAATGCCCTTAAGCCCAAAAAATCATCAGAACGACGTGGTGGCAAGAAAAAAACAACTCCTACTACCGAAAATTTAATCGTAATACTTGCCAAGAGGGATCCTTTTATATCATCGAAAGCGATTGGAGCTGAAATTAATAACGTAGTTTCAGCAGGAACCTACCGGGAAGAATAGCTCGTAAAGTTCCTCTACTTAGAAAGGCAAATTTACGGAAGAGGAAAGAGTTCGCCGAAGCCCACAAGTCTTGGTGTGGAACAGAGAACATCAAAAAGTGGTATAACATACTCTGGAGTGATGAGACAAAAATAAATTTATTTGGTAATGATGCCGGACGAAATGTCAGACGCCCTAAAGGACAAGAATTTGATCCCCAATACACAAAAGAAAAACAATGAAGCATGGTGGCGGTAATATAATGGTTTGGGGCTGCTTTTCCTGGTATGGAGTTGGGCATATTCACCTTATTACGGACCAAATGACCAAATTTATTTACAAGGATATTCTCCAAGACGTGATGTTGCCATTTACTGAAGAGAACATGCCGCTTCGTTGAGTCTTTATGCAAGATAATGACCCAAAACACTCTTCAAAGTTAGTGAGTACGTGGTTTCAACAAAACAATGTGAAAGTTTTAGATTGGCCAAGCCAGTCGCCCGACCTAAGCCCAATAGAAAATCTTTGGGGAGATTCAAAACAGAGAATTGGAAAACAAAATTTCAAAAATAACAAGGATTTATGGCAAAAAATTGAAGAAATATGGTATGACACTCCTGTAGAATCCTGCCGCAAGCTTATTAATTCTATGCCAAATCTAATTCAAAAAGTTATTGATAATAACGGTGGACACAGCGGTTATTGATAGAGTTTTAAAAATTTTGTGTATTTTTTGTCATATAACCATATAATTTTATTATATTAAAGCTTTTTAACTTCGTACTTTTTTTAATGACCACATGAATTTTTAATTTTTATTCGTATTATCACTTACCTTTGAACTATATGACCTTTGGAATATTATTTATGCTTACTTTACCTGCTTACCAAATAAAAATAGCATAAAGTTGAACACATGACAATATACAAGACAAAAAACTTATTTTTTTATACCGAAGTCGTAGTACCTATTTTCATGACCATATGTGTATGTAATCTATTTTAAAAAATTTTCTTGGTGACCGAGAACGTATTTTTTTAATTTTTTTGTAAAAAATTTATTAATTTAAAAGGAAAAAATTTTTTTTTTAAAAATCATTTTTATATTTGAACATGTATTAAGAGTACTTGACCAAAAAAATCATGAAATTTCAACAAGCCGTTGCTTAGCAAAATTAATGTTACTAAAATAGTGGTCTAAAACTAATTTCTTTATAAATTATTAAATAAAATAAAAAAAATTAAAAAAAAAATAAAAAAAAAAATTAAAAAAATTAAAAAAAATTAAAAAAAAAATTAAAAAAAACTACAGAAAATTTTTGTTTCATATACACTTCAATAATATCCATTATATACATACAAATTACAACTTTCTTTTTTAGGTGGCTAATTTGACGAATTTTTACTCATCAGAAATTTGTTAAACAAAATTCTAAGCCTGTCTATTTCGCTGCAATTCTGAAAGCGAATGCACTTTTAGGGAATTGTCTATTCTTTCAGGGGCTATAAACTATTTTAATGAAAATTTGCATATTACAAAAAGTGTAAATTTACATTCGCCGTTATACTCCAAAAGCACTGGTCAGATTTTAAATAAAAGATTTTTACAACATATTTGTTCTACAGCACGTTAAATGGGTACTTTCCTTTCGAAATTTTAATAATATATTTAAATAAAGTGTTAAGTTATTCAAGAAATTATTTCAGATGCCACGCATTGCTTAATCGTTTTCTTTTCACGCGTTTGTGTTGCGAGAGTTTCAAGAAACTGCATGTTGCTCTCGGCTTTTCTCTTTTTTTGCTAAGCTAGCACAGCGCTGATTATAAATATAATAAAAAAATTACGTTGTACACGATTAAGAGAACAGTACTGCACCGATCGATCTGAAATTTTGATATTTTATTCTACACATGATTAGATTAGACAAAGATTGAACTACGGACAAAAATGTTTAATGAAAAATTTTGAGTTACATCAGATTAACAGCCCTATTCTGGCAAATTAACAAATTGTTAACCAGTATTTTGAATATTTCTATATGTTTGTTGTTTTCAATACAAAATTTAAAGCTCAAAAAACAAAATTTGTTAGTTTGTATAATTGTCAATTACCGAAAAGCAGTTGACAATTTTTATCAAAATTTTTATTTTTGAGCTTCAAATTTTGTTTTGAAATAAAAAAAATTACAACAAACACATAGAACTATTCAAAATACTGGTTAAAAAATTGTTAATTTACCAGAATAGGGCTGTAACCGTGTAAAAAATATGCGTTTTGCGAAAAAGTAATTTTTTTTGTTAATTTTCGAAAAAAATCTTCGTGTCGAAGAACTCGTAAATATGAATGGAAAGTTCTATGAAGCTATTTTTTTAAGATTTAAAAAAAAATTCTTCACAATTTGGGTGTGTCAAGTCCTCGAGACACAAAAAACAAACAAAAAGGGTTCGTCATTAAAGATTGCCACAAATCAAGAGCGCAGAAAGTTTGAATCAAATGATTGGTGAAAATGCACACAAATTAGAAACGAAAATTTTCACCAGTTTAATTCAAAAATTTTCTTTGTTATCTTCATTGGTGTTACATTCCCTTCCTTTCCTCGCCTTCATCTTCTACTTCTTCGATCGAAAACATTTTCATTTCTCTATTAATTGCAGTGAAATGAAATTAAATAAAACAAAAACAACATTGACGAAAGTTTATTCAATTTAAATAATTTCAACTTTCATGCGCTCAAGAGAAATTACAGCCGCAATGTAAATAAAAAAAGAAAAAAAAAATATCGGACCAAGACGACGAAGACGATGACTACTGCGATGCGACCAACGATCTTCATACACTTCCGCTAAATTTCTACACCCACTAGAAATAAAGACAACACAACACAAACCAACAAAACTTTGCGAATGAAAAAAGGAAAAAAAAAACGCACGGCAAAAGAGCGGACAGCGTGGTTGTAATTGATGATGATGATGATGACGATCATCATTGTCATCTTTAATGCAACAATAAAATCAGCATAAATGCCGCTGTTTGGTGAAGTTGAATTGATAATTTATACTTTTATTTACTAGTTTGCATTTAATTTCTACTTCATTCGCTCTTTCCGAAATTTGTTTTCTCTCTTTGCATTTGGTTTAATAATTTTAAGCATTGGTTTTTTTTAATTTTATGCTACACGCTCATTTCATACATAAATAAAACGATCGTGTCGCCTCCCACGCTTAAGCCAAGCGTTGCTGTTGGTGATAGTGGCTGCTGATGACTACTTGTCACGAGGTTTGGCCGCAAAAAGAGTTAAACAAAAAAGAAGAAAATTAATAGGAAGAAGATTAGAGCGCACGTTCGAGGGTTGGCGAAAAGCGCTGAAGTGAAAAGCTGTAGCAACGAGCGGAAAATGCTTCCTAACATGACATCAACGTGCTCAAGTTAGTGAGTGAAATTTTTACTGTTTTAATGAGTGACTGGCTGAGTTCAGTTTGATCGCTGTAAAATTAAAATAAAGGGGGATTTCTAAAAGTGACAGTCCAAAGTGCCTAACTTCACATAAGTTGAAGTTTTACAACTAAAAAAATTTTACTTTTACATACATACTTAAGTGGCCATAAAAATTTATCGGTGCTGATATTGTAATGTAGAGCTGTAAGCGGGATGTGACAAAATCTGAATTATGTTAAGATCGAAAGCTTCCTTATATTGTTAAGGCATTAGTTTGACTTTATTTGTCAACTGAGCAGCATCACGTTTTCTAACAGAAAGCTTTGCAGTGAAGTGTATTTGTGAAAATGATTAATCTTTATGTTTGAACCAAAACAAAGTTTGAAATATAAAATAACTAAGGACTTACTAATTTTAAATTTTGATATGCTGAGAAAAAGGTAAAAAACCGTTGATTAAATTCTAGAAATTATTTTGAAATCGTTTGTTCCTTTTTCGTTTGTTTCTTTTCGATTTGTTTTATTATCGTTTTGTTTTTTGCGTAGAGAGGATTTTCGTTAAATTTATTTTTTGTTCTTTTCTATCTTGTGCGTCATAGGCAGCACACCTACTCTCATCGTCGCTTACTGTGTAAGGTAGATGTCATCAGTGTTTTAGTGACCATGCCCAAACAAATGTAATTCAGAATTATATACAGGCGTTGGAGGCCTCACAGCTACATTGTATTTAAGAAATAATTGGTTACGTAATGTGTCCATTTACCACTGGGAGGCCAGTGAGATTGCGTGTGTGCCGCAGATGTAAGGTATGGAGAGGTAAAATGAACCATCTGCTTGTTTGGTAGATAGACTAAAAACTTTAGCACAACCGTAAAATTAATTTCATTACTTCGATCAAGCTTAATAAGGATGCAAGAAGACATAGTTTTGAGAGCACAAAAAATATCCGAGTGTTGCACCAACAAACTGTAACCAGCGTTGCTGCTTTCTTTAAATTCTAACAAATGTGCTAGTTGTTGTTTTTTTTTCTTCTTTAAATCCGTAGATATTATCAATTTGGCAGATTTTCTTTTTAATTTTGCAGACATTAACAATTTTTCCAAATAAAACTTTTTGATATTAAATAAAAATGCAAATCATAACGTTTGGTTCACCCTGTTAAAATAATAAACATTTTGTAACCCTTCCCAAGTATCATATTTTTGAATGCCTGCAAGTTTAATTTTTTTGTTTGACTGTCAGAAATGCCCGCCATTTTCGCGTCATTGCCCCATAGTTCTACAGCAGTAGAAAGAAATTTTTCTGACTTTACATTGATAAAAACAAAATGTAGGAACAAGTCAGAGCATATCACAATAAATAATATAATGCTAGCTAAGGAATTGGTCAAAAATAATACTGATGTTCACTAATTTTGGTTAGCTAAAACCTATTTTAATTTTTTCTTTTTATTTTATACTGAATTATATCTTCTTCTTTATGTGCCCTTACAATTTTTTATAGCTTAATTACTTCATGTTTTTCTAGTCAAATGACTTCAAAGACTGTGATTTTATCTAAAAAAAAATTTTATTTTATTGGCGCGAGCGAGCGAAGCTCTTATGAAACAGCTTGTTTGACTAAGAAAATTTCTTAAATGGGTTGACCGATTTAAAATTTTTTTTTTTCAAAACTGTTCTACGCTTTTTAAATTATTTCCTAACGAAGCAAAAATTTTAAAATTCTATTAAGTTTATTGGTTTGTTTAATTGAAGAAAATCGGCAATGCGAAAATTTTAAGCCCGCTCGAAAAAGGGTTTAGAAGTTAAAGGGTTAAAAGTTCGAAAAATGGACCTGACAAACTTGTAATTTTTAAAAATTTTTCTTCTAGCCATTATGGATAGGGTGGACCCTAAAAATGTGTTTTTCTGTTTTATACTCTTCTTATATTTGTTGGCAGTATTAAGAGGTCGCCGATTTCGAACCTGATGTAAGAATTGAAAAAAGTTTTCTGATACTAGGGTGGACCCTATAAATGTGTTTTTTGCTTTATGCTCTTTGTAGAAGCGCTGGTCGCTGATTTCGAATTTGATGTTAGAATTTCAAAAAGTATAAGTTTTTGACACTAGGGTGGATCCTAAAAATGAGTTTTTGCTTTATACTCTTTGTGAATGGGCATTACTCTTTGTGAATGGGCATGTGAAAGCATTAAGGGGTCGCTGATTTCGAATCTTATGTTAGAATTAAAAAAGTTTTAGACACTAGGGTGGACCCGAAAAGTGTTTTTTTGTTTTATACTCTTTGTAGAAGCGATGTTCGCTGATTCCGAATTTAATGTAAGAATATTAAAAATGTTTTTTGCCACTAGGGTGGACCCTAAATATGTGTTTTTGGCTTTATAGTCTTTGTAGATGCGCTATTCGCTGACTTCGAATCTGATGTTAGAATTTCAAAAACTTTTTGACCCTAATGGAGCCTAAAATGTGCTAAAATGTGCTAAATGGATGGAGCCTAAAATGTGCTTTCTTGCTTTATTCATTTTGTGTATGTGCTGATATTATTTAGGGGTCGCTGATTTCGAATCTTATGTTAAAATTAAAAAAGTTTTAAACACTAGGGTGGACCCTAAAAATGTGATGTTTAACTTTATACTCTTTGTAGATGCGCTGGTCGCTGATTTCGAATCTGATGTTAGTATTTCAGAAAGTTTTTAGTCACTAGGGTGGACCCTGAAAATGTGTTTTTTTTTTTACTTTATACTCTTTGTGAATGGGCTGGCAAGCATTAGGGGTCGCTGATTTCGAATATGATGTTAGAATTTAAAAAAGTTTTTTGACACTAGGGTGGACCCAATAAATGTGTTTTTTGCTTTATGCTCTTTGTAGAAGCGCTGGTCGCTGATTCCGAATTTAATGTAAGAATATCAAAAATGTTTTTTGCCACTTGGGTGGACCCTAGTATTTTTTGGCTTTATACTCTTTGTAGATGCGCTGGTAGCTGATTTCGAATCTGATAATAGAATTTCAGAAAGTTTTTAGCCACTAGGGTGGACCCTGAAAATGTGTTTTTTTACTTTATACTCTTTGTGAATGGGCTGGCAAGCATTAGGGGTCGCTGATTTCGAATCTGATGTTAGAATTTAAAAAAGTTTTTTGACACTAGGGTGGACCCAATAAATGTGTTTTTTGCTTTATGCTCTTTGTAGAAGCGCTGGTCGCTGATTCCGAATTTAATGTAAGAATATCAAAAATGTTTTTTGCCACTTGGGTGGACCCTAGTATTTTTTGGCTTTATACACTTTGTAGATGCGCTGGTTGCTGATTTCGAATCTGATGTTCGAGTTTCAAAAAGTTTTTTACACTAGGGTGGACCCTAAAAATGTGTTTTTTTGCTTATACTCTTTGAAGATGCGCTGGTCGCTGATTTCGAATCTGATGTTAGAATTTCAAAAAGGTTTTTACACTAGGGTGGACCCTAAAAATGTGTTTTTTGGCTTTATACTCTTTGTAGATGCGCTGGTAGCTGATTTCGAATCTGATAATAGAATTTCAGAAAGTTTTTAGCCACTAGGGTGGACCCTGAAAATGTGTTTTTTTACTTTATACTGTTTGAGAATGGGCTGGCAAGCATTAGGGATCGCTGATTTCGAATCTGATGTTAGAATTTCAGAAAGTTTTTAGCCACTAGGGTGGACCCTGAAAATGTGTTTTTTTTACTTTATACTGTTTGAGAATGGGCTGGCAAGCATTAGGGGTCGCTGATTTCGAATCTGATGTTAGAGTTTCAGAAAGTTTTTAGCCACTAGGGTGGACCCTGAAAATGTGTTTTTTTGACTTAATACTGTTTGAGAATGGACTGGCAAGCATTAGGGGTCGCTGATTTTGAATCTGATGTTAGAATTTCAGAAAGTTTTTAGCCACTAGAGTGGACCCTGAAAATGTGTTTTTTTTACTTTATACTGTTTGAGAATGGGCTGGCAAGCATTAGGGGTCGCTGATTTCGAATCTGATGTTAGAACTTAAAAAAGTTTTTTTACACTAGGGTGGACCCTAAAAATGTGTTTTTTGCTTTATACTCTTTGAAGATGCGCTGGTAGCTGAATTCAAATCTGATGTTAGAATTGTAGAAAGTTTTTTACTTTATACTCTTTGTAGATGCGCTGGTCGCTGATTTCGAATCTGATGTTAGAATTTCAGAAAGTTTTTAGCCACTAGGGTGGACCCTGAAAATGTGTTTGTTTTCTTTATACTCTTTGTGGATGCGCTGGTCGCTGATTTCGAATCTGATGTAAGAATTTTAAAAAGTTATTTCTATAGGGTGGACACTAAAAATGTGTCATTTTGTTTTATACCAGTTTTTCCAACTTTTTAATCAATTCAAGCTCTATTTGAGAAAGATGATGAATGTTGGTGATTAAACCGAAATTTCGTTTGTGATTTCATTTTATAGTAATGGTAGGAAGTTTAGAAAATGAGCGTGATCAGACAACAACTACGTTCACCTATTGCACAAAGTGAAAGGATTTTTCTTATTTCTTACGTTATTAGTGAAGCGATTTTGCTGAAATTATAGTTGTGGTTTAAGTTTAAATTGTACGATAAATAGAAAACTAGCGTGGTCAAACGAGGTGTACGACACTTTTGGAGTAGATCCCAACAAGGAGATACTTAAAATTTGCCTAAAACTCAGGACTATCATCAAAAAATATATATCTTAATAAAATATATATCAAATAAAAACGTTTGCGCGTATGTATGTCTGACAATCACGGCCCAATTCCCTAAAGCTATCCACCTTATATTCACACCATATTTCCTTTGTTGTGCTCCGGAATGTTTTTGTATTTGTTAGACCGCCCCCCCCCCCTAGGTCACGCTGGGTCGTATTTTTTAAAATACCTATTTATGGACTGATTTCGCTCAAATTTATTCCATATAATATTAGGTGTAAAGTTATTTTGGTCAAAAAACATATTTTTATGACCAACATTCTAAGAGTATTCTTTTACATTCTAAGAGTATTCTGTGAAATTTTCATTTAAAAATTTGAAGAAATAAGGCGGTGACAGCAATTCTTAGTGGCCGCCTCAAAAAGAGGTGCTTTGCGGACATGAGAACTTATTACAGGATCATCGGAAATGAAAAAATTAAAAAAATTTATGAGTTAATAAGTTTTTGAAGGTTCCGCTGTCGAGTTTTTTTTAATTTTTAATTTTAATAATGCTCAGAAGTCAAAACACCGTTTTTTGACTAAAAGTCAACAATTCAGCTATTATAAAAATTGCTCAAAATTAAAAAACTCGACAGCGTTACGACAGGTAATGTGTAGAAAGAGTGTGCAGAGTTTGAAAAATATCGGTACAGTAGATTTCGAGGAAAAGTGTCCACCGATTTTGAAAACGCAAATTGTGGGAAAATCGAGTTATTTACTTTCTTTGCCCACCGTAAGCGAGGGACGGAGACTCAAAACGCTCATCTCCGTCATTTTTCTCTGATTGATTTGAAATTGGAACCCAATAATCTTGAAATGTTGTACTTTTATCTGACAAATTTTGAAAAAATCGATTATAAATACTAACCCCCACCCACCTTAACAAAATGAAAGTGCTTGGCAAAACTTGGACCCGATGGGTGGCAATGGGTTAGAGATATTAACGGAAATGTAGTTTTCCCTGTATAAAACTTTCATATCAACAATATTAAACTAAAATGTAAACTATTTGACAGATTGAGGTTGACCTCAATGGCAGTGTGTATTTTTCTATGAGATTGAGACAACGGCTCATAGCTATGTTATAGCTATGTTATATATAGAGTAAATGTAAACTTGATTTTTGTAATGGACATAACTTTAGAATGGAATATTTAAGAGACATGCAATTTTTGGAGTTGATAGTTTAGTTATAGAACTAGAGTTTGCTATTTAAAAGTGAGTTTCGAAAAAGTGGCGCTTACGTAAATTTTGTGCTTAGGGCTCGATATGTAAATAAAAACAACAAAAACGAATTTATTTTTCTTTGCAGTATAACTTTTTCAAATATGCATTTAAAAAGCCAAATGTTTAGATTTCGTAGGTTTTCATCTTTGTCTAACCTTCTTAATTTTTTTTTTTTAAGATCAAAGAACCAAGGTATGCGCCTTATACAAACAAGGTTTGGTCTTTGACCTGAATGGAAAGTGATAGATTATTTAGACAAACTGATTGGAACCATACGTGAATTATTGATTAAGCGAAACAAACGTGAAAGACAATTTGAATTGCTTTTAAACGAGGCTAGTGTTATGCCTTAACCTCGGCAAGCATTTCTAGCCTTTAGTTGTTCCTGTCCTTTAATTCTACATTTTCCACAATTTAGTTGTGGATTTTTTTAGTTTTCCATAATTCTTAGATGTAGGAAAGAACAAAGAAAGTGAGAAGAAACATGCCCGAGCCCGGATTCGAACCAGGGACCTCTGGGTTAGTAGTCTAGCGCACTCTTCACTAGACTACAAAGGCCGAATTTAAAGCAAATTGTAGACGATGACGGAAATGGTGTGAAACATTCCAAAAGTAGTGGAGAACGGGGTAATTCAACGCCTGTTTTGTTTTTTGTCTTATTTCATGACCTTGGCTATATCGTACCAAATCGTATTGACACTCAAATGAAAGCTACTTTGATTAAGCAACTTTCGTTCAAAGATACTTACAATGTGAGGCATGCCATTTACAAGTTATGAGGGATTCTTTGAACACCAAAAATTTGGGGTAATTCGGCGCACGTAGTTTTAAGTGTATTTCGCGGATAGCATTATTCGAAAATTAGCTTTTCTAGCTTTAGTAGCAGATTTTTTCTTCTCACAGTCATTGTTTGCGCTTCGATATCATTGAAAGATTTGGCTGATTTTTGTGATTTTTGACCCTTTAACGTGCCAGAACGACTTAAAGAATATTTGACAAATTTGGAAGTGAAACGCAAAAACAAGCCGCGCCGAATTGCCCCGAAGAAAAGGCGCCAGTTTACCCCAGACCACATTTCAGCATTTCGACTCGAAAATAATAAAACCATGTGAATCAGCTCGAACAAAGGAATACCACGCATCTAACTAGTGTGCTTTAGCACTTAAGCCCAACCAAGATATGCTTAAGCAAACAAAAGTCTCAGAGAAAAGTTGATTGACGAAATGTATGATTAAGTAGAAAAGTCGCTCAACTTGGCAGATTTCATGCTTAAGAAAATGTCAAACGTTTACAAAATCTTGACAAAAATATATTAAAAATGTTCAAAAGCTCTTTGAAAAATTTGTTGAAGTAGTGCCTCCCAGCTTTTTCATATATGTTTTTATGTTTCTTAGCAATTTTTATGAGTTTGTCATCAAAACTGGGATCTGCATTTATTTTGAATAAACAAATAAAGGTATTTTTTTTCAACTGACAGATAAAAAAAATTTGTATAGATATGTTAATAACGGTTGCCATCAGCTAATACAAAAAACATGTTTATTGTGCTGCTAGGCTTAATAGCTGTGGCAAACGCAAAATTTCTCAGCAAAAATATACACATTTTCCATGTTTTGCTTAAATATAGACAAACGAAACAAAAAACAATATTTTTCATTGAAAAATTTGGCATACAAATAATAAAATTTTAGTTAAACACATTTTCAGTACTGTTAGTAACCCTATTCTGCTTACGATGTCAAGCGCTCTCTCTCAAGTTTCAAAAAGTAAACGAAAGTTGAAAAACTGAACGAAAAGAAAGCTTATTGGGTGTTCACACGTCTGTCAAATGATTGAATCAATCAAAATTTGTTGTTGCTTTCCTATGTTAATAAAATGAACTCTCTGCAAGAGCGTAAATTAACTTCAAACTCTTCATCGAATCAGTCAAAATTTTGATTGAGCTCCAGACCTGCATCAATCAGTCAAAGGTTTGCATTTTTTTACTTGTCTATTGTTTAGTAGCAAACTATTTCTAAAAAAGTACTTATTTGAACACAAAAGCCGTTTTTTGAAGAGAAAAAAGGAAGAGTAGACAGAAAAGTAGGCAAAAAGGTAGGCAGAAGAGCAAAAAATGTATGCATCGGTACTTCAATCAAAAAATCATGTGTAAGCAGAAATAAATCAAAAATTTTAGAGTGAGTAAAAGAAAATAAAAAATTGCGATATACTTCAATCATTTGACAGACGTGTGAACACCTCTTTAGACAAAACTTTTGGCGACTTCATATATTGCTGTGCAAGTATCAAACTTTTGTTTGCTTAAGCATAACTTGGTTGGGCCTTTATTTCACTCACCATCAATTGTTATTAATAGCAGAAACAATGCTTTTTAATAAATTCCGTGAGTGGGGTGAAATGAATACCAAAAATGGAAAAACCTTTAAGCTCTAGTTTAAACAAACAACTGAATGGGTTGAGGTTACTCAACTCAATATGGCGTAACGTTTAGGCGCTATTGTGACACTACTCACTTTTTACCATAGAGTGGCCGAAACTAATGATATTTCGACTGCGCCGGGTTACCCCGTGCGACGATTTACTCCGTTCTCCTCTACTTTTCAAGGCCACGCCTCCTTATATGGGTTACAACCGGAGTGATAAAGTTAATATCACTCCCTTGCGCAGTACGCGTGGAAGTATAAAAATCGGGTGTCATTTATAAAATTATGGGTATTCACGATGGGTATGCACTTATCAGTGCAGTTGAGGACTTGTGCAGTTATGCTTTCGTGAATACACTACTATCACTATTTCAAAGCTGTCAAATTTTTCAAAGCACACAAGTGCACAACTGCTCATGTGCTCAAGTTTTAGGCAATAGTAGAAAAAGGTTTGTGCAGATTTTTGACATAGGTGTATTTTGTTTTTGTAAAGTGCACAAGTCCTCAAGTCCTCAACTGCACTGGGAAATGTACTGAATCGTGAATACCCCTATTATGTTTTCGTTAATTTTTTAATGCATTTGTGTATGGTAAATGTAGACTATAAAAAATATAATAATTTCTTACAACATTTCTATTAAATGGAACATTATAAATTGAAAAATCTTATTTTTTTTTTAACAAATTTTAATTAGTAGATATGCTTTTTTAGGCAAATTTTTTCCTGAAGTTTTAGAGAGTTTCTTTATAATGCGTTTGGTAGTTTGTACAGTTGCTAGCCACATCTTTGACTAGTCAAATAACTTAACCATAAAAAATGTAAAAAAATGGTTGCAGAGTTTAATTTGAGCTGTCAAAATATGTCTGCATAAGCTGTCAGTCTTTGACATACTATACATAGCTTAGCTGAAAAAAGCTCTTTTTTACATAATCACCGTTAAAATAGGGAACATAATTTAAAACAAAAAATGAGCAATAACTACGAAAACAAACAAAAAAAAAACAAAAAAAATGACGCGAGCTGTGCTAATTGAGCTTGTTGTCACAAATGTATATTTCTAGTGTGGTCACACATTTTTAGGTCGATGTCAACTTTAAATCAAGCAAAACTTTGAGTGTTATATGAGGGACAGCCCTTAATGTTAATGTTGTTGTTGTTGTTGTTGTTTAGGTTGTTGCAGTATTGGATGCATGAAGGCAAATGTTGCAATACCCTTAAATTATATGCTCCCAATCTTTGAGAAAGTCAAACGAAAGCGGCTGTTGAGCATGGATTTATAATAAACAATAGAAATTATATGCAATCACAACAACAACAAAACCAAATGATAAATTTTACTTAAAATGTTACGTAAAAAAAAAGCTTTTACCAGCTTGAATGAACGAACGAACGAACACCCGTGCGTTATAAGGAAATTTGTATGTTTTTGTTGTTTTTTATGTTATAAGAGTACCTTCCTCAAATTTAGGGTACCTATACAAAAAGATAAAATATGGATTAATTTATAGCATATTTTTTTTTCTATCTTCAGATAATGTATCTCGTCGCACCCAATAATTGTACTGCCTCGTCAATCTTAAGCTACAATCTACTTGTATTGTATTTGCGCCCATTTTCCAAGCTTTCCTTCAGCTTTGTCTTAAAATGACACGATCGTGACGTACAATTTGGCGCTATGTAACGCGGCGAACAATATCAGTTTTATTATTATTTTTTTTTTTTACATTTTTGAAAATATAAATTGGAAAAGAAAACGTCACATAACAGCAGTTGTTGTAGTAGTTGTTATGACTTTTTTGGATCGCACTCGCAACGACGCATGCGCCGTCACACAAACAAAAGCTAATGATGTAAAGAAAGAGCTTGATAGGGATCGAGTGTGGGGAAAAAGCGAACAAAATTGTAAGCATAAAATTGAGCGCGCGCGAAAGTTTTCCAACTCTTCACCTTTCTCTGCAATTTCTATACAAGAATTCAACGCAACTTTTTTTAACGTTTTATTAATTTTTTTTTTACTTTCTTTTTATCTTAAGTTTTTCCATTTATTTGCTAAAAAAGTTGGCATTGTTGTTGTTTATTATTTTGTTGTTGTTAATTTTAATTTATTGTGTTGCTAAGGTCTATTTCATATTTATAAGGTCACATGAAATTTTTAAAAATATGAAGCTGTTGAATATTTTTTGCAACCACTGTTTTACTAAAATGTTCTCTGCAAGTGTTTATATAACACAAAGTCGGCCTTTGTAGTCTAGTGGAGAGTGCGCTGAGGTGCCCCAGAGGTCGCTGGTTCGAATCCGGGCTCGGGCAAGGTTCTTTTCACTTTCTTTGTTTTTTTCCTACATTTAAGAATTATGGAAAAACTAAAAATTCACAAATAAATTGTGGAAAATGTGGAATTAGAGGACAGGAACAACTAAGGGCTGGATTTGCTTGCCGAGGTTAAGGCATAAAATAAAATAAAAATAAAAAAAATAAAATAATCAATAATTCACGTATGGTTTCAATCAATTCCTCTAAATAATCCATCCCTTTCCTTTCAGCTCAAATACCAAAACTTGTTTGTATAAGACTCATGCCTTGGTTCTTTGATCTTTTAAAAAAAAAAAAAAATAAAAAACGAAAAGTAAAATAGTGTATTTATCAGCTAACGTTTTTCATATTATCTTAATAAGCAATAAACGCACTTGTTTCATAGATTAGTAATAATTCAAGGCTCAAGTTTACGCCATTCCGCTTTTATTGCTCAAATAAGATCTAGAATAGAGTTAAATTGACGGTTATTTGCATATATCCTTTGCGATAAGATGCCCCACAGATTTTCAATAGGATTTAAGTCAGTTGAGCAGGCAGGCCATTCCATAACTTGAATCCCTTTAACGGTAAACCAACTTCTTGTTTCCTGGCTAACATGAATTCTTGCGTTATCCTGTTATCCTGCTGAAATATCCATTCTTCTGAATCTTGTTCAATTAAAAATAGGACTAAAGCGTTCTCCAAGACTTCAATATAGTTTGAACTTTTCATTCTAGAAGAAACGATCGGCAATGCCAAATATTTTTCAGCAGAAAACGGGGCTCGGAAACATTAAAGGCTGTTGTCGGATATCATGATAATATCCTCGACAGCCATCAGCACCATATAGGTTCCTCTTCTTCTCGTCTGAGAACACGACCTTAAGATGATAGAGGTCAATTGCATTTAAGTTATAAATATTGATGCTTTTTCTTAACCGATTTTAATTTGTATTGAAATAAGTCTTTGCAAATTTTACCCTAGCCGCTTTGTGTTTGGCAGTCAATTTCGTCGCTATCTTTTTATTGGTGTATTGAATGTAACCTGTGCGTTTTAAGGTTCTCGGTAGAAAGAGATATTTTATTGTCTACCATGGCTCTAAGCTGATTGAGAGTGATGGACGCATTGAAAGAGGCTCGGACAATTCTTATTTGTGTTGGTATGAAGCTCATTTTGATCTTGGCGGGTATGTAAACAAGCAAAATTGTCACATTTGGGGCACAGAAAACCCGCACGCATACATTGAAAAGCCGCTGCACCCAAAACGAGTCACTGTTTGGTGCGGATTTTGGTCTAGAGGCGTAATTGGGCCATTTTTCTTCGAAAATGAGCAAGGAGTGGCCGTTACAGTCAATGGCGATCGTTAACGAATTTTTGTTCACAAAAATTGAAGAGGAGGATATTGGCAACATTTGGTTTCAACAGGACGGCGCTACGTGCCACACAGCCGAAGCTACACTCGATGTTTTGCGCCCTGTTTTTGAAGATCGCATTATCACCCGCAGAGCTGATGTCGTTTGTCCACCTCGGAGCTGCGATTTGACATCGTTGGACTATTATTTGTGCGGTGCCCTCAAAGATAAGTGTTACGCCGACAAGCCAGAGACAATTGACGCTTTAAAGGACAATATTCGTGAAGCCATTGGTGAAATACAGCTGCACACAATCGATAATGTGCTTAAAAATTGGACCGATCGTGTAGGCTACTGCATGGCCAGCCGAGGCAGCCATTTGAATGAAATTATTTTCCATTATTAACCGCAAGGTTTGTTCTTTCAAATAAAAAAAGAAATTTGAGAAAATATCCAGTAGTTTTTTTTTATAGAATTTTCAAAAAAAAAAAAGTTGTAACATATGAAACAAGTGCGTTTATTGTTTATAAAGATAACGGGAATACCGTTAGACAATATATACACATACCTACTCTGTTTTATTTGAACACTTACAGACAAAATTATAGTAAAACAGTAGAGTAAAAAAATATCATGTGTCCTTATAAATATGAAACGGACCTTATTATATTAAGCTTTATAAAATACTTAAAATACTTGTATTTCAATTTTAGATATTAAATATTTATGTATCGCTTAAGTCGACTTAGGACAGCATATAGCTTTATAAACACACAAAATCTGGAGATTCTAGCAAGACCTTAGCCAAAGTTATGATACAAAAACAAAAGACGCTATCATATTTTATGGCGAGTAGTTTAGTTTCTAGATCAATAATACTAGGCACGTGATAAAACCGTAAAACACCCTACATCTTGAAAATTTTGCAATATAGGAGGGAACTGAGATTTGGAACCAGTGTTGAAAGTACATGTAGAAATTATAATAGGTTTAGCGGATCCGAAATTTGTAAACTAGTAATAACTATTTATCCAAGCATGTCTGAATATAAGGGCACTACTATTAATTTTCACTCAGCTGTAACTTACAGTGATGTGCAAAGAAATAGGGACACCTGTATTTTTATATTTAAAGCAACATGAATTATATACAAGATGCCCCAGATATAGCATTAATTCCCTCGGGTGGTGATTCTCCTTAATTAGGCGAGTAAGAAAATGCAAGGATGATGGCGACCCCCTCCTCCTTTAGGAGCTAGAGAAGAAAAACTTAAAAATAGGTGTCATAACATTTTACTCCATATTTAATGTAACTCTTAACCGATCTCCAAAGTCAATAGCATCTTGAAAAAGATACTGATAACCTTCAAACAAATGATACAAAAGCCGTTTTTTAATCGTACCACGCTAAAAGCTAACTGTTTTACGCGTGGCAATTTAAAATGAAAAAGTAGTTATGTTTGCGTTGAGTACTCAAGTATTATGGCAAGATCAAAAACCAAGTCAGTAGAAAATGTTATCATAATAAGATATTACATTACAAAAATTAACAAAAAATGTATTTAAAATTCGAGATATTTATTATCAAAGTTTAATTCAAAAATTTTTTAGAATTTAGTTGCTCAGAACTTTCTTAATTGTGACTTTATGCCAAATGTTTTATAAAAAGTTTAATGCCAATTTGATTTTCTTCTCAACAAGTTGTAAACTTTGGAAATCGGCTAAGAGATACATTAAAAATTGAGTAAAATGTAATGACGCCTATTTTTTGGTTTTTCCTCTCTAGCTCCCAAAGGGGGCAGATGGCGCCCTCACCCTTGCATTTCCTTACTTGTCTAATCAAGGAGAATCACTACCCGAAGGAGTTAATGCTATATCTGGGGCACCTTATATATAATACATGCACCTTTGAATATAAAAATACAGGTGTCCCTATTTCTTTGCACATCACTGTATATGACGATTGAAAACTTTGAAGCAAGATTTTTCGAAACTTTGAAATCAGACTTAGGGCGCGTTTATAGTGGCGACTTGTTGCTTTGCCGAGCCGAGCTGAAAATGCGTCAAGCAAAAAGCAGCTGGCAGTGCGTATAGAGCGCGCTAACCGCCGCTGACTTGTTACAGATGGTTTTTGACTACTTTGGGTTTGTTTGTATGTATTACGTTTCTTTTTTGTTTATTTTTGAAATCAAAGCATCAAAAAGTCTCGGGAATTCGTGTGTGCATTTTGCTTTCCTCAAAACAGCGAACAACAAGTGAAGAGACGAAAATGCGTAAAAACGACGCTGAAACGCACTTTAAGCCACTGTAAGTAGCTTTAAGTCGCTGACTTGTTGCAGCTGGTTTTGGACTATTTTGAGTTTGTTTGTATATATTAGGTTTTTTTTTCCTTTGTTTATATTTACAAGCATCAAACAAGTCACGTGATTTTGTGTTTGCTTCTTGCTTTCCTTAAACAAGCGAACAACAAGTCAAGAGACGAAAATGCGAAAAACTATACTGAAACGCAAGTTTTTTCAATTGAATTAATTTTCTGTTCGGTCGTCACCTCTCTGCAGAGAATGTCAAACCTCAGAGAGTAAAAATTGCCATGTAAAGCTTCTTGAGAACATAATCCGTTCGGAGTCGGCATAAAACATGTATGTCCAGTTCTCGATCATTTGTGATCAAACATTTAATAACACGCACAACACAATTGATCAATAGAAGCTAGGTCAAAGTCCTTCCAAGGGCTAAAATGGCCAGTTTATTTTTTTTTAAGTCACTTGCTGTTCAGCTTTTTTCGACTTTTTAGCAGTTGTGTTGTGCTATTTTTTGTTGCCAGTTTGCTTCGCTTTTATTTCCAACTGCTGTTTTAGAACTAACATGAAAAATAGTAACATAAAAAATAGTGGGGAAAAAGTCAATCGGCTGAATAAGCGACTCACCGAAAGGCTTCGTAAACATTTTCCCGCATGCGGACCCTACACGGTCAATCATTTATATGTGTTCACAAATATGTGACTTCAATCATTTATATGTGTTAGTAAATATTTGCTTGTATTCATTACAAAGACTCGTTGATGTCTTCATTGACCAACATCTAATTATTTTGCAAACACCTTTAACAGATTGTTTTCAAATGATTGGTGTTTGCACAACAAATTAGAAAATTTTAATGAAAACAAAAGCTACTGATCGCTAATTCAAATTTTGTCAAACACTTGCTTTTGATCCCAACAAAAAACCAATAAAATGCGCAACAGCCACAAAAAAATATGTATGTATTTTATTAGTTTTCTTTATTGGTCTACCTTTTTTACGTTATTTAATGAAAATAATAAGTAAGAATCGTGTAAATAAAACCTGACCAAGGTTACCACCTTTGTGGGAAAAATTCCATTTGTGGTTATTTTAAATTGCCGTGGAAAATGGGAATTACCATGGGATTTTTTAATTAAGTGTGTTTTTTTTAATTCACGTGGGATTTTTTTTTTGTTTTGTGGAATTTTTTTGTTTTGAAGGATTTATTTTTATTTTTAGTTAAAATATGTATAAGTATATGCATAAAAGTGTATATTTTTTATATTTTGTGCATTGTCAAAATCGTCTCACATGCATTGGGAAAATATGTTTCAGTAATTTTTTTTTTCTTTTTTTATCAATATACAAAATTGATATATCTTAAAATTGATTTGTGATTGGCCCTTATTACGAGTTGCTTTCGACGTACTCTTCACTGGTTATTGAACAATGAGTATCGAACGTCAAACCTTGTCGAAATGTTCGTTGTTCATCGAATTTTCAGTAGAATAGAATTTTGCATTTGATGCGGTGCGTGCTTAGCAATAATTGTTAAAAAGATAAGAATTTTGTGCTTGTGTTTTGCTTTTCAAAGACCAAAAACTAATTTGGAACTCTTTTTGTAAACTTTATACAGGTCTAAGGTGGCCTAAACAAATATTTTTTATTGAATATCATTACTAAAAGACTAATTAAAACACAGACGACGAAATATACTAGTTATTTTTAATTTTTTTAATTTTTTGTTTCATTTTTGACAACTTGTTATGTCTGTATTATTTACTTTAGTAATTTTTAATAGAAGAGAGATTTTTTGTGGTTTTTTCTAATACAATTGGGATTTATCGTAGTTCTTTTAAATAAAAATGGGATTTTTCGTTGTTTTTTTATTTGCGTGTGATTTTCGTGGTTATCTTGAATGTCCGTGGGATTTTTTGTGGTTTTTTAATTGCGATGGGATTTTTTTCCAATTTTATATCATGGGAATTTTAGTGGTTATTAATTTTTGCTATTGTGGGAAAAAGGTTTTTTTCGTGGGAATTTGAGGTGGCAACCGTGAACCTGACTCATGCAAACCGTGTGAGCGAGCAAGAAAGCAACAGTCGGCCCTCTGAATACCAGCGTACAAGTAATTTTTCAACTTTTCCTCTCGGTTCGGCTCGGCAAAGCAAAAAGTCGCCACTATAAACGCGCCCTTAAGCTCTTATCGCTTATCGACACAGATATATAGTTTTCTCATTGACTGCATTAATTTAAAAAACACATTTTTTAATTTTTGATAATTAATTGTGATCAACTTTTTAATTTTTAGATGATTTAATTATAAGCTATTTCGATCAAGTAAGTTTTGAAGAAGGCCACAACAACTCTGTCTAGAGTCAATCACACAGTAGATAGACTGCAATTTTTTTCAGTAAATGATGAGTTTTAAATGTGAATTAAGTGCAATTTAGTAAAGGTGCTTATATATTTAAAAAATATAGGATTTTATATTTCAGAAACAGAAAAAAAATTTTGCGCGAGCTCGAAATAATCTATTAGCCAAATACTTGAGCAGTTTAACCCATTAAAGACTGCTCATAGATTCCGCCGTACGTTTTTTTTTTTTCAAAATTTACCAGGAATGGCTTATATTATTATAGGCCATAGAAGTTGCTTTGCAAAATTTCAGGTTTGCAACTGTCACCGTATTTGAGATCTGCATTGGATATTTAAATACGCAATCGGCTAATCCGGGTTCTTGGTGTTAATAAAAATTTGCATATATGGCAACATTCTTTTGTCATAATGAACATCTGATAAATAGAGGATACAAGAGGCAAACTGACCACGAATTTTTCCCTCGATTTTTCTATTTTCTAATTTTCTACATAGCTTTATATATGGATTTTGTCATTTTTGAAAATCACACATCTTCGATCTCGAAAAAGAACATTTAACTGTATGAATTTCGTTTCACATTGCAAAGACAATAAATAGTTTAATTTTTTGTAATATTTAAAAAAAAAATTATTTTGATATCTCTTACCACTTTCGAGATATGGCCTTTTTCGTAAACACTGTTTTATGGGTGTTTAAATACCCATTGGTCATTAATGGGTTTAACAACATACTTTGCATGGAAAAAAATAACAATAATTCCAGCTGATCCAGAGTACTCAGAAAAATATATAAATAACTACATTAATTGGGTTTAAAACAATAATAAAACTGATTAAAATAATTAATTATTAACACATATTTTTTACAATTTGTAATATTTTGTCTACTTTTTATACAAAGGTAAATATACTTATTTTTTATTAAAATGAAAGCGTTTCGTATATGTTGTATATATAAAACACACAAGGAGATGACTTGAATATATAAATGGTTGGGCTTAAATTCTTCTTTCAGTGTTCAAAGTTAAATGAGTGGAATTTTGGAGTGTCCCAGTAGTCACATTCATTCAAATAATAGTAACACAAAATATAGAAACTGTTTGGCTGCTTTAAAATATATTTCACTGTTATATAAGTTACGATGACATCGTTATAACTCGTAATTGAGCCAAATTCTGAAGTCAAATGTCCCAGTAGTCACAATGGAATGCCCCACATTTAAATTTAGAACTTAAATTTACGATGAGAACGATTTTATTTAATTTAAACGAGGTATTAGCCAAATACTTGAGCAGTTTAAACAACATACTTTGCATGGATAAAAATAAAAATACTTTCAGCTGATTAGCGGTTAGCCTGCCGGTGTTGCCAGATCCTATAAAATTTCTAAAACCAAATTCAAGGTAGAAATTACCGGATTAATTGTAATTAAAAATAACTAAAAAACGCATGGGGTCATAAAGTACCCCTCCGTCTCAAGGGGTTAATGCTCGATCCTTTAATTCAACCACTGCTGGTATCTGCTCGTTGTTTAATTTGTACGTAGCAAAAAATACTTTCCATTTTATGGTATATGTGCAATTTACAAAAAAATCGAAAAAAAAACTGTTAGGCCAAGAGACGCTCACCCAGTCAGAAGTCTAATACTTTTAAAATGGTAAAGGCTTTCAATAGTTGTTGTATTTTTTAGAAACTTTAATGAAATATAGGAGCCTACTTTTGAATGAATTTCCAATTTTTAACGAATTTCCTCAGTAATTAACAAAAATTAAATAAAACTATCTTTACTATCATATAAAATTGAAGTGAACAAATTTTTTGTTACCATTTTACTCCAAAAGTACTGGTCCGATTTTGATGAAAAATTTTTTAAAATATCAAATTTGGGCTGCAGTTTTATTTAGGGGTGTTTTTCTTTCGAAATTAGCTTTCACACCAAATTTCATTGACAAATAGAGCAATGCATCAATGGAATCTTCTGCTCAGTTTTTGCTTGAAAATACTACGAAATATTTTTAAGGCTAAAACTTTTGTTTGTACCGTTTAGCATGCATAATTCATTCACAATCTGCATTAAAATTTATGTTCATCTTTAAACTTGTTTTTTTTTTTGATAAATTAATTTTTTTTTCTGGTTATTTTAAAATATTTCTCATAAATTATTGTCATATTTTTTGTTATGGTTAAATTAAACCTTTTTTTTCCATGTTTGTGTTTTTTAACTTCCGTTTTAGGTGCTTTGTTTTTATGTCGTCTCATATTATCTCATATTTTGTTATCTTATTTTTATTTGGTATTTGCATGTATTTCTTATTGATTTGGTTTTAAGTTTTTTTTCTGTATTAATTTTGTAGCTTTGGTTTTTTTAACGTGCTTAATCATCCAGACATGCGGTTATTGGATTATGTACTTGGCAGTTTTTGCTCTTCCTGTCACATGAAAGTTATTTTTTTTTTTTTTGTTTTTTGTTTAAAGAGTATTAAATTGATATTCAGTTATTTTTAATGCTATTTATTTTCCTTTCACTTTTCGCTGTAGTTACGAACTTCGGTGTGATTATCGACGGAAATATGTCTGCTGAACTTTTTATGGTATCATTTTTCTGAATTGTGACCTTTTTCTGAATTGTGATAGTCGTAAGAAAAAGTGCAAAGTTACATCCGGTCGCTTTTTTGTGCCGAATATGCAATGCGTTCTTTTAAATTGAGGGGGGAAAGAGAACTGCATTAACATTTATTTAAAAAAAAAAAACATTTTTTTCTTCATAACCAACTTGGTTTTATATTGCAGTTTCTATAATTTTTAAAACTTCATAAAAGTTACATCATGTGTTATGTAAAATGAGTCCAAATCTGAATACTTATCTTGTTTAACCATTTTTTTTTATGTTTTTGTTACGTTATTCGCTTTCCACTTTCAATTTCAAAACTTCACCGCACACGCATGACAACGTTAAAGTTTCACAAAATTATATAATACCGCTTTTAAACTGTTTACTATTTTTTATCTGTTTCTCTCTTTCACTTTCATTCACTTCCTCTACAGATTTAAACCCTTTCTATAGCTTTAAAGCGCTTAGTATTTTAAATACTTTTAAGCTCATAAGCTAAATAGTTTGAACTGAAATAATTATTTTGACATTTTAATTTATGTTGTATTTAGGCATGAAAATGTTGAATTAAGCTATATTTACACCACACCACAATTTGCTCTAAGAGAAATGCACTTGAATCCATACAACTTTCCAAATTCATTTTCATAGCTGATGATAATAATGATGATGAACTTTCGAAAATAAAATATCATCTACAAACAGCAACAATAAGCAATGTTATAAAATGCGATGATGTATAAAACTATCACCATACCAACCACCCCAGTTTCACCACCTCAGCATCATCATCATCATTGCACTGAATACCATTGATCATTCATGCATTTTTGTTGTTCGGTCGTTGGCTCTCTTTTGTTGTTGCTTTCAAAAAATATGCTTTGGCGGGAGAAGAGCAGTGTGTAAAAGGAGCTTTAGTAGACCACTGCATTGCATGGTATAGAAAATTTTAAATTTTACTTTTGTACCTCTTTGCATTACAGTGGAGATGCATTGCATTCATCTTTTATTAATAAAGACAGTTTTTACACAATAACAACAACAAAAAAATTTTAAGGATTAGCGACTTTCGATCAAGTTTGCTGACGGTACACATGCACTTTTAAGTTTTTTTACTGCTGTTAAAGAGCGTAGTTTTTACTTTCATCCCATTTTCAAGGTCACCAGGTCATTTTCATAGAATGTTTACAAAATTTCTAAATATTCAAGTGAAATAATTTTTAAACTAGATAAGGTCGAACAATGGCTGAACAAGGGTCAAACAGCAAGCATACATCAGTGATCTCCGTACGTTTTGAAATTATAACGACCGAACAAAGGCCGAACAAGGGCCGAACACTTAAAAATTTCTATTTTAAAATTGACTAATATTATAAGATAATTTTGTTCGTTCAGTAATATTTCTATATTAATTGGAGTTTCAATTAAAATACTTTGAAAGCATGTTTTCAAGTCAGAAAAATAAAAGTCTATTGAAAAAGTTTTTCTCCCTTTTTTTCTAATAAAAGTACCTTAGAAAGTACAACTAGAAAAGTATATTTAAAAAAAAAATAAAAAATTCTTAATTTTGATCATTTGACATCGGTAAGCAACAAAATAATAGGCAATAATACAAAGTTGTATGCTTATTTTTTAAATTATACAAAATAAATCAAAGAAATAATTGCTATATAAATAATTCTATAATAAATTAATAATTAATACGTTTATTCTAATTGAAAAAAAGCCACATTCGAATAAGAATAATTTGAAATGTATTTAATTTTGAAGAAGAAAGTCCTATATCTTTACTTAAAATATCATATTAGCATTAACAAATTTTTGTTGTCAAACCACCGATCTCGGGGTTGACTATAGATATATTTATGGATGTCAATTTTTATTTTACAGAGATTGACATACATGCCAGTGAATGTCTGAAGATGGTGGTAGGGAAGTGAAGAGGATCTTGAATTTCATATGTACATTCTTACAAACATTTTAAATTTTTTTTTATACAAGAAATTTCGCTATGAACGCTATGAAAGCTGACTCAATCATGAGTCTGTAAGCTTGTCCGTGTTTATATGCAAACCCAAACTAAAATTTTTTTGCAAAATTGGGCAATTATTTTAAAGTGGAGCATGGAGGATTCCAAAAGAAAATCCTACAACCAAAAGATAACTGAAAGAAGAAAATTTTTTAAAAAATTCTCGGTAAAAATTTTTCGTATTTCTCGAGAGATCCTTTAGACCAGCGATGCCCACGACAATTATTTGAAAAGTGCAAAAACAACAACAACAAAAAGCAACAACAACAAAAAATTTTTAAATCTTGATGCAATGACGAATTACCAATAACACGTGTACTGACAGAGTCCGCGACAGCGAACTTTTGTATATGTACACTGTAAAAATAATGAATCAAGTAATTCCAAATGTTCCAGTTTTTCGCTAGTCAGAATACATTCTGATTTACCCAGTTTTAACTGCGTGGAGGTTTTCTTGCTTTTTTTAATTTTTTTTCGCTTAAATAGCACAAGGAGTAGGAGTTTTTCAGTTGTAAAATTGTTAAATTATATTTTATTTGTTTTACGACCTTTTTTGAAGAAATTTTTATCCTTAATTTTGTGGCCTCAAGGTCCAAATTATTAAAAATGAAAAACTTTAATAGTTTTCATATAGTTTCATATAGTTTTCGAAATATTGGAAACAAAAATTAAAAACTAAAACTATTAAAGTTTTAAAGCCCGCAAAATTAGGGATATTGTTAAATTATTTAAAATATTCGAGAATATAACTCAATTAAAGGTTAAGGCCGCTGTTCGACCAATGTTTGACCCTTGTTCAGCCGTCGTTCGACCTTAGTTTAAAACAAATTTGATTGTTAATTGGGTATTTATATATTTACGATATTTTTATGTTATTTATTAATTTTGTATAGCGAACTTTTAGGCGATTATTAATTTTTTGAGTGCCCAAAATATTCGCCCTTAAAAGTAACGAAAGCAGCCCATTTTTTAGGCGTTTTTTATAAGAAATAACAACCAAATTTGTATGGCGAAATTTTGGTTGAAATTTAATTTTTGTAGGACGATATTTCCTATGGCCCAAAATTCAGACAAACACGGAGAGAAATAATTTTCTTGTATCGAAAAATTATTGTGTTTGATTCTTAAATATGTAAAAACAATCCCAATATACTTGAATCAAGTATTTTAAACTATTATTCAGTTTATATTTACTTGAATTGAGAAGTTATTTTTTGAATTGAGAATTTTAGTTTCAAATGGAGATTTTTATGCATGAGTGCATGACAATCGCTTTTTTTATAGAAAGCTTGACTATTTCTTCTAGTTAAGTAAGGCCCAATCATGTGTACTCTTTCATCTCATTTCTCTTTTCTGCTAAGCCATTATGAGGCAACAATAATTGATATCAATAAATAATTAATTGTCTGATCAATAATAAATTCCTTAAAAGCATATTATAACAATATCGAAAATCAATTTGAAATAAGAGCTGACTGTTTATATAAATCTATAAAAGCACACACACATGTTTTTTGCTGTTTTAGATGCAGACCTAGATGTAGGTCATAAATAAGAACCACCTCATTATTAACAAAATTAATGCTTTCCATGATTATCATGTTAAAAAACAACAACAAGAAAAACAGCAATTAAAACAGAAAAAAAACTCCATAACCTCGTAACATTTGACCTACTCAAATGTACTAATAATAAAAAAAAACTGAAGCAAATTATTTACAAAAAAAAAACTTTTGTAGTACCCGCCACCCACCGGTTCAGCATGGTATTCGATGATCGGCATGACACCAAACACACCAAAGTAATAACAACAGTGAGCAATAATCAACACTCGACAGCACCAAGCTTGATTTAACCTCAAAACACCAAAAATTATAAATAGGTTCGAGTACGAAGCACGAAAAGTGCTGCCAAAAAAGTAAAAAGTGGAGTAGATAATAGTACTTTTTTGTAAAAGTTTGACATACAAACTAAAGCATGAGCGTGTATTGATGGTGTCTCAATGCAATCGTATAATAAATATTACCAAAAATTATAATACTTGAAATGAAAAAAAAATAATTGTGCACTCGGTGGAAGCATTTAGGTCACTTTTAGCAACAACAAAAATAAAGCCACAACTACTACTACTACTTCAGCTAGACCAGAAACAGCAGCAGCAGCAGCAGCAACCACAACAACAACACCATAAATTTGATTATTGAATTGAGTTGAGTTCAGTTGAAGTGCTGCCTGTAGAGTGCATGTTTTGGTTTTTTTTGCCCTCTCGCAATTTTATTTATTTATTTTTACTACAATTATTCTGTTTAAATTTTGTTTTGTAACACTTCTTTTTTTAACTTTTTACTGTTGTTGTTGTTGTGACTCTAGATATTAAGCGTAAAACATACACGTTAACGTACAATAATTTTTATTTGTTGATGTTGTTGTAACTGTTGTTGTAATATTTAAATAACTCGGCCATGTGCTAAAAGCTTTGTCATTGCTCAAGAAGTATGCCGTCACTGAGCTCTTCTACAGTCATACCACTTTAAGAGTCACAGCACTCAATTCAACAGCAGTTATAGAGACAATACAAAAACAATGCTTTAGTTAATAAACATAAAGATTAAAGATTAAGGAGCTTTATGTTAAGCAAATAATGTTAGGTAACAGCAAATAATATTGAGCTAACAGCTTAGTTTAACAAGTGTATTTTTTATAGAAACATTATATGAAATACATTTTTAGAAAAAAATTTACTTAATTTGCATAAATCTTTTTGGACAAACGGTTTTACAAAAAAAAAAAACCAGGAAATAAATAAAAACAAAGTAGAAAAATTGTAAATCGCATAATGCTAGAGTAAAAATAAAGTTGTTAGCTGGCGTTTTTGCGAGAAACTACTCCCGAAAATATTGAGATTTTTATAAGAATGGAACTTGAGTCATGCCGAGAAATTAAATTAAAGATTTTTTTTACGAAGCAATTATGAATATGTAGCAACATTATTGCAGATATTAAAAAAACTTTCATAAAAACACTCGTGCACACTTCGCAGATTTTTTCGTTAATATTGACGGAGGTAAAAACCACTTATATTTTGTGTCACGTAACGTATCATTTTTGGTGGCTTCTATCTAAGAACCGAACTTTTGACAACTCTTAGGTTTTACACCTTATTTTTTGCGCTTAGTAAACTATTGAAAAATCGAAAGAAGAAAACTGTAAGTTTAATTTTTCTACTCATTAATATCGTACGACTGTCACGTGCGTAGCTACGAAAATGCCTATATGTAAGTTGTATATGTAGATTTTTTAACCAGTATGTTTAAATTACAATTTTCAAGTATAAAAAACAATTTCTATTTTTTTCCCAACGCCTCGTCCATTTTGTGTTCCCACATTTAGGGAATTTTACTAAATATTTTTTTTTTTTTTATATTTTAACCCTTTCAATGGCTAGGCTAGGCTAGGAACAAAATAATTTTTTTGAGGTAATATTTCTATCATTTAGGTCCTAAAAAGATGAAAACTACATACCTTTGATTTTTACCTGCGCTGCTGACATTTTACAAGCGTGTACAAAGAAAAAATTGTTTTGTTCCTGTTCGGCATAAAATCTTTTCTTTTTTAATCCCTTGAAGGTTTTTCAACCCTTTAGATCTTTTAAAAAGACTTTAGATCTTTGTTTTTTAGACCCTCTTAATATTCTTACCATTAATGTCATAAAATGATAAAAACAAATAAATTTGATTTTGTCCGGTTGTTTTTTTCTTATAAATAGGCCAAACAATTTTTTTTTATTATTTTTTTGGCACAAAATCGAAAATTGAACTGACTTTAATGTCAAATATCTCTCTAAATTTATTTTGATAAGGTTGGTTTATTTTTTTTTTCATAGAAACAATCGATTTGATTTAATAAAAAACCTTGCAAAATAAATATAAAAATTACTCTCTGACGTGTCCAATATATTGAGCAAAGCCACTGAAAGGGTTAAATATTATATAATACTTATATACAATAATAATTTTATGGTATTAAATATAAATGTTTTTTTAAATTTTTTTATATTGTAAAAAAAAATTTACATATACTTGGTCCGTTGTGGTACCACAGAGGATCTACTCCTCCACCAAGGAACCACCCAGTACTAATAATAAAAAGTAGTAGGCGCTTAAAATTGGAAACTTGCAAATAAAAAATAAAATAAATAGTGGTCCTAAAATACCACGACGAAAACTTTTTTCTTTTATATTTTTATAATTTTTATATATTTTTTATTGTATTTTTTTATTTTTTAATGTATTTTTTATATATTTTATATTATTATTAGTTCTGCGGTCACAAGGAATAATGACTAAACTCAAAATATCGTAAAAAAGCTATATGGAATTTGCTTTACTGCCAATTTTTGGGAATATGCAGATATTAATTTTTTGCCCAGAATTGATCATCACTTATGTCTGCACATATTTTGTTTGTAACGGTTCATATATTTCAAAAAAATGGTTCGTAGTTCGTGCAATTAAAATATCGTTTTTTACTATACTTGAGTTAAGTCGTTATTCCTTGTGACCACAGACGTATGTTTTCATATTTTTGTTTTAAAATTTTTAAAATTACTATATTAACACTTAAATATTTTTTAAGTTTTTATTAAATATGTATGTAAATATTCTTTTTAACTTATTATATAAATATTGAAATATTTTTTAACATATATAAATATTTTAATATTTTTTAATATAATTAATTGGTATAATGTTTTGTTCTATATTTATTACTTTTGCATGTAGTTTAATATTTTCATTTTTATCTTTTCCCGGTTTTATTTTAAATTTTCCCGGTTTTATTTTAAATATTACCCTATTATGTGTAATACAATTTTTAGTTTTATAAAATTTTTTTTTCTTTATAAATATTTTACAAAAATTATTTAATTATGTTTTAAATATTTATATCATATTACATCAATGTTATGCCATTTTTTGTGAAATTATTAGTTTTTATTTAATTTTTAATTAAATTTTTGTATATAACTTTTTTCATGCTTTAACCAATTAATTTAATTTATTTTATTATTTTTTGTAGTTTAATTTTCATTTGTTAAAGACGTTTTCTCTTTGTCAATCTCCTCAAGATAGTACATGTCAAACGAAATAAAAACATTTCTTCTTTTGTTTTGTTTTGTTTTGGAACACAGCACTGCAAGTTTATGTATCTCACTTTACGCCTTGCTCGAGGCTCATCCGGTTTTTTGTTATGCTATGCTAGCTGAGCACAAAAATAGAAGAGAAGAGTAGAGAGCAACTTGGAGTTTAATGAAGCTCTCGCAACACAAACGCGTGAAAAGAAAACGATTAAGCAATGATTGGCATATGAGATGATTTCTTACACAAATTAACACTTTAATTGAATAGATTAATTATCAAAATTTCGAAAGGAAAGTACACCTAAAACTTTGTGAAAAACAAATATGATACTTTAAAAGGTTTTTCATTTAAATCGGCCCAGAACTTTTGCAGTTTACTGGTAAAAAAAAAATGTTGCATTTCAATTTTATATAATAGATATCGATGTGGCACTCGAAAACAGAACTTTTTTGAATGGGGATATAGGTCAAAATACAGATTAGGTTATATGAATTGTTGTTGTAAATTGTTGTTGATTGGCTATTGGTTGTAAATGGAATTCTTCTGATTTCGAATGCAATGCTTTTACAAAATAAAGAAATCTAAAAATCATTTTACAAAAACTATTCAGACCTATCGGAAATAATTTTTCACGCGGAATCGAAAAAGGGACTTTTCATTTTTAAGATAAGGTTCAAGATCATTTTGAAAATTTTTAATGCAAATTTGTTCTTCAACGGTTTATCAACATTAAAAATCTTTAAAATAATCTTTATCTTAAAGCTTAGTATGCTGTAGAAACGAAAATGTTTAGGCATTTAATTCTACACGCGAAATTTTCGTGTAGACCCAACACTAACACATACTTACCATAACGTGTTTGTTGTATGTGTTAGTTGAACATTATTGTTGAATGTCAAATTTCCACACCAATTAAATGTACGGACCTATAAAAGACAGCGCTTTTTTGACATTTTAACTCTCCAAACATGGTTGTGAACTTGGCTGCATTGAACAAATTTTTTGGTTCAACAACAGCGTACTGACCAACGAAAAAAAATTTCACTCTTTTTTCGCTGTCAAAAATGCAATGCATTTCTTACGGAAGATTTCTTTTCGCTTCTACAGCATACCAAGCTTAAAAATTAAAATTCCCTTTTTCGAATTTCGCGTGAAAAACTATTCCCAATAGGGCTGATTATAGGTCTGATAAAAATTAATATTATTGCCTATTTATATGTGTATTTATAGTTTATGCTTAAAATCGTGATTATCGGTCAAAACAGCATTTTGAAAAAAAATTTGTCAAAAAAATGACTCTTTTTTTATTTTAGAAACAGTTTTAAAATTTTGCTAAAAACTACATGTAACAGTTTCGCCTTATAAATGTTATGCCATATGTCAAAAACGTAAAAAATGTCAATTTCCTTGTAAATTACTTTTACAACAAAAACAACTTTTGTCCCATATTTTGCGACAACATACAAAATTTTAGGGTTTTAAAAAAAAAATATATAAAACTAGCTGAACCCGGTGTGCTTCGCTACTCCCCTCGTTATAGAATAAAATTAAAAGTATTTATATATTTTTCACGCCATCGAATTTTCGAAATAAGTCCACCCCAGCGCCACCTACCGTGTCCATTTATACACAAATTATTTTCTTATGATCAAACAAACATACATTCTGAATTTCAGTTAAATTGGTCCATAAATTCAAATTTTCGATATAAGTCCACCCAGCGCCACCTATCGGTCGGATATAGCCTATGTTACCCACCGTACCAAGATGAACATTACCTGAAAATTTCATCAAAATCGGCCCAGCCGTTTTGGAGTCCATACGTTACATACATACACACATCCTATTTTATATATATAGATAGAAATTGTGAGGTAGTAATAAATATTTTAACGTTTAATTATTTATAATAATTAGTCATTATTTATAATATTATAGAATTATAAATTAAAGTTATTTAAGCTTTCATAGAAAAATGATTAAAGAGCATTTATTTTAAAAAATGTAGGAGAAATTTGCTTCCAAGTTCAAAACTTGAAATATTAAGTAATTTTTTCTCATTTGCATAGAAAAATTTACGTTGTCCTAAGAAAACTAAAAGTTTTCAAGACTTTTTTAAAAGTTTTTTTTTCAAATCCATTTTTTAACGTAGCTACTCTTAGTAAAATATATTAGCAAAAAAGATTTCGTATACGTTATTTTTCTTTTTTACAAAGTTAGTATATATTCACAAACTATACATAAAACAAAAATTTATTGTAGGGTACTCGTAAGATATGGTAAAATTCGTCTTAATTTTTTTTTGTAAAATTTTTTGTAAAATTTTGTTTTTTCGTACGATTCAGGGGTTTTTTAAAATTTTTATACTATAGCGCTTTGTGTATTTCCGATCAGATCAACACATATATATAATCAATTCGAGAAACAAAAAAAATATTTTATGAAAATATGACCTCAATTGGTTAAGTCGATCAGAAGTTTAGCGGTAATTAACAAATGGACAAAAGATTTTTATTTATTATTTTGTTATTATATAACAATCAAAACCAGCTGAAGCAATTCGAAAAGGAGTTTCTTATTTGCAGGTCTACAATTATATTGAATAAAAAAATTCTAGGTCGCATGCAACTCAGAAATAAAGATCGAAAGAATAATAACAATAAAAAAAAACACAACCATGACATTTAAAAAAAGGTCCTCGAACCAATGTAAAAAAAAAATCTATACACATGGGGACAGGAAAAGAAAAAGGTGCACAAAAAAAATTGTATTCATAACAATAAAGTAACAATGAAAATCGAATTAACCCAATTAAGCGGGTAGTGGTGAGAAGGGGGGGAAAAGGGGGCGCAAATGTGGTCGACACTGATACTCACACATATGTGAATTTTGTTGTAGTAGCTGAAAAAAAAAATAAAGTGTGTCACATCAGGCCAGATCAATATTTAACAAAAAAAAAAAAAAAAAATGAAGAGAGATGGTGTTGAAAAAAAAAAAAAATTTGGAAATTTCGTTGCGCGATTTAAAACTGGGTCGTTTTTAGGTATAAGAGATGCACAAAGATGATATGTAGTTGTATTTGTTTTTAGGTTACCTTTTATCACAGAAACCCGCGGTAGCGGCTGCAGCGGCGGCATTACAGAATTCCTTAGAATTGGGACATTTAACTAATAATACTAGGCACAGTGGAGATTGTTGTTGTTGAAGATGCTGCTGTTGCTGTTGTTGTTGTTGTTGTGGTTGTGATTGCGGTGAATTATGTGTGCAATTTAAGTGTTGCTGCTGTTCATGCTGGTGGTTGAGATGATGTTGATGATGACGATGATGATGTTGATTGTGTTGCTGGTGTTGCTGCTGTTGGTGTCGTTGTTGTTGTCGGTGGTTATTTGATTGTTGTTGTTGTTGTTGTTGCTGCTGTTGCTGATTTAAATGTCTTCTTATCGATTGATTTATACGATTAGTTATCGAATTGCTTAAACTATGCGCGGCACTAAGTGACGAAAGCGAGGGCGTAACGGACGCGACACTGTTGCTTGTTGTTAATGATGAATTTGAGGAATGTGGAGCGCTGGAGGAGGTGGGCCTGCTTGCGGTATTTTGATCAAACAGACGATTGGCAATAATACTATTACTGTTGTTGTTGTAGTAGCAGGCACTGCTGCTGCAGCTGTTGCTACTGCTGCGACGGCTCAAAGTTCTAGTGCTATTGCTATTTGTGGGCGCGGCATCAAATGAGGACGAGGAACTTAAATTATTGCATATAGCTTCTTGCAAAATGCTGCTGCTGCTTATGACGCTACGATTGTTGCTGCCGCTCCCGCTGCCACTACTGCTGCTCAAGTGTTGGGCAAGTGTTGCTGTGCTTGTGCGGGCACTGCTGTTGCTGCTGCTACTGCCACTGGATGAACCACTTTCGAAATTGAGATGACCTAAATGTTGTTGCAACACCGATGCTGATGCTGATGCCTGTTGTTGTGGGTGTTGTTGCTGCTGTTGCTGTTGTTGAGATGCAGCTTGTTCGTTGGCATAATATTGCAAGCTTCTAAATGTTGCTGGTGGCGTCGAAATAAGCTGTTGCAACTGGCTACAATTATTGCCACTGCCAACACTGCTGCTGGCGTAGCTGCTTTTTGTTGCTTTTCTGGGTGTTAGTGTTGGTGGAATTGGTTGAGCTGGTGGTGATGTTGGAGCTGTTGCTGTAGTTGGTGGCGTTGGTGGCGGTGTTGGTGAATTTGCACTATTATTAGTAATTAATTGCTTTGCACTTAAATCAGTAGCTAGGCCGCAGCAGCAATTTTGTTGTTGTTGCTGTGACGTATGCGGCACGTTGTCGCTATCAACGAATTGCAAGCAATTTTCTTGTAACTGACGCTTTCTGCTGATATTCACAAAAGGCTCAAACATTTTATTGTTTAAAAAATTTATAGATTTTTTGCTGTTTTGTTTTGACGAAAAAACTTTTTTTTTTAAAATTAAATTTTTTTTAAATTTTCAAGTAACTAAAAAACGACCTCTTTTTTTTAAAAGATCTCACAATATAAACTTAAGCGTTTTTTTAAACATTTTGTAGAATTTTTTTTTTTTTTTGCAACACTAGAAACTGTTTCTATGCACAACCAAAAATTATATATAAATTAAAAATATCTTTTCGACAATTCAATGCTTTTTTACGTTTTTCATGAAGCGAAATTAAATTTTTTTTTTTTTGAAAGGTGAACAAAATCCAATTTTTTTCTGTATACGTTGCTTTGAACTGTTTGATATAAACTAAATCAAGTTAATCCACGCCGTTTTAAATTTCGACCAAGTAAGGTGAAGCGACCCGCTTCGGTTCAAAGTCGTGGAACAACTAAACGAAAGCTGCACTGGTTGTCGAGAGTACGCCTGACAGCGAACGGCAGCAGATACACCAACAGCAGATAAGAGATACAAACACACACAGGGTAAACGACGATTGCAAACAAACGAATGGGCTACAAAGAGGCCCATACTCAGCATAGAAAACGAGCTAACGAAGTCAACAACGAAATATGACGAAATTCCGAAAAAAGAAAAAAAAAAATTTCAAAAAAGCTCTACACTTAGTGTGTATAAACAACTTAAATTTAATAAAATGAGTAGGAGCAGTAAAAGTAGTAATGTGGTAACACTGGCTATGGCTAGAAGGACAGCACATTAGCGCTAGCCAGTGTTGCCACAGTGAGAGAGACGACAACTAAGCCGCAATGCAGCAGCAGCAGCAACATTTTGAAGTTTAGCTCTCGCAGCCACTGCCTGAGTATTTTACACTGCTAACAACAGCAACAACAACAACAAAAGCAGTCCTCGGTCAAACCCGAGCAAACCAGACCGACCGACCGCACAGTCGAAAATTGAAGTTAATTCAGTCACATAACCGCAGTCGATAGTAGAAAGAATAAAAATCTGAAGAGGGTGCAGATTTCAGTTAAACATAAAATAATGCCGACAATGCGTACTCAAAGATTAAAGAGCAAATATATCGAAAAAACAAAAACAAATAATAATCAACGCAAGCGAAAAGAAAAAAAAAATTAAATAAAAAATAACAAAAACTTGGTGGGTGGTTTTTTCAAAGAATTAGAGATGAGATGTGATGAGTTGCTTAGTTTACTTAGTGGCAATGAAAACGGCCGTTAAATGAGAAACATATGTCTTCTTCATCTACTAGGTGGCAACTCACAACCCTGACAAATTAAATAAATTAACTGCAATTAAAGTTGAGGGTTTCTTCATTGTATTTGCATGCGTTTTTACGCTATTTGAAATAATCGATTTTATTCGTTCAAATTTTGAACGCAAGACAAAACAACAAAGCACAAAGAAATATTTAAGAATTTTTATACAGAACAAATTTAAAGGAATTTTTATAGATTTTAGAAGAGAAAAAATTCCGGGAATAAGAAAAAATTAAGTATGGTCAGTCAAAACGATCAAAGGAGAATACAGGAGGAGAAAAGGAGGAGAAAAGGAGGAGAAAAGGAGGAGTACAGAAAGTAAAAATTGCCTCTCTGTATTTTACTATTATGATAACGTCACTTTGTATGGGAGGTGAGCGGAATTTTTAGTATTTTTTACAAATTTCCTAGCACCAAGTGCATAGGAAAGATTAAGGCTTTCAATCCCGGGATCTCGAACTTTTTCCAGTCCCGACAGTTCCAGGATTATAAGGCCTAAAATCCCGGCATTTTCGAGATCCCAGGATTGCCTTCAAATTGCAAAAATGCAACACTTTAATTTGACATTCGAGTAAAAACTTTTAAAAAAGTCAGCAGGCATGCCAACTGGTGGGGAATATCATGTCGATCGGGGAATCGGGCTTAAATATGCGGGGAATAATTTAAGTTTTAATGATTTTTGCGGGGAATTTAACATTTTATCTAATATTTGCGGGGAATTTGATTTTATAATCCCTACCTGCCAAATCAATTTTTTAATAATACATTTTGTTTAATTTTAAATGCATTTTCGTTTATAACCTTGGAAGGTATTGCACTATTGAATTTGAAAAAATTTGACACTTCGATTTGCATTTCAATAACATCATAAGTATGCGAAGTTGATTTAAGGGAGGTTTTAGGTAAAAGCGGTTAAAATTAAGGCATATTTTAAAATAAGTTTTCTAAAACAGTATATTATACATACAAAAAAGTTTATTTGCATGTTAATTTAACGTCATCAGTATAAGTAAATAATTTTTTGAACACACTCAAAAAATGTTATTAGTAAAATTTTTACGAATGATATTAGTAAACAAAATATTCGTACACTCTACAAATATTCGTACAATATACAAAGTATTTTTATAGTGATATCTTTACGAATTCATTCGTAAAATCTTTCTAATACCTAATGTAGTATCTACGAATATATTTGTTTTATATACTCATGATATTCGTAAACAAAAATAAATCAATTTGTATAAGTGCAATACGAATGATTGTGTACATATAAATAATAATATTCGTAAATTTCTCGTACGAATAACTTCGTAATTTCTTTCATTACATTCGTAGTATTTACTAATGCTTTCGTACTATTTACGAATGAAAAATAATATTAGTAGAAACAATTCATTCGTAGGTTGTCCGCACAAATTGTTAGTAGAATGTAGGGGAATTGCATGTACCTTGGACCGCTTTGCGCTAAATCATTTCTCGGCTCTAAAAGAACCCCTAATTTCTTAATATAACAACTACAAACTATTGTCTGATTCATTAGCTATTATGGTAAAGAAAGAAAAATTTGATAATCCGATTTGAATTTAAGTTATAAATATTTTTATTCAGAAAGCCAAAATGGTCCAAGGTACAATCAGGCATTGTACCTCGGGTCATGGTGTATTGTACCTTGAACCACAAAAAAAAATTTAATTAAAATAAGCAAAAAGTGGATATTCAAGGGAAGCGACGCTTAAATCCGCAGGCTCTAAATATTTCTTCTATCGAAAAGTCGCTTTCAGCACTAAAGTCAGAGTTTTCGCACTGAGCAAGTGCCACAGAGAGCTTGCAATCCGCCTTAGATTTCCGTAATAATTTCTTTCTCGGCTTCGGAGTAGAGTTCTCAATATCTGAGGATGCGCTTGAGTTATTATCTCGGAGTTTCCTTTTGACAGTCTTAATTTTTGCCCGTTCTGATTTGATTTTGGTTTTTGTCTGCCATGTTTCTTCTTTTTCAGGAGTATCTGTCAATATTCTGGTCCTTCCTTTCTTTCTGCCAGCTTTTGAGCTTTTCCGGGCTGCTCCTATTGGAAATGGCCGTATTACATGTGGCGGTGTAACTCCAGATTGCAATATCACTGAAAAACGGTTGCTGCTGAGAATCTTATGTGAAGCATAGTAATTATTACCTACCTTGATTTTCTGCGCAAGTTTCGATCGCTTCATCCTCTTGAAGTTGTGTTGCAGATGCATAATTCGAGTCCTCCACTGTAAAAAGGCAATTACCTTGATTTTGCGAGGGACTTTCTGGTGCTGTTACATGTTGATTTGCAAAGGGACGATCTGTCACATAAGCAGATAAAAATTCGTCTTCTCCAAAAATATTTTCGTTCAATGGACAAATTCTAGATACTTCAAATCATTTTACAATATTTTGCGTATTAAATGATAATGTGTATGATTTACCAATTAATTCAGCAATATCATAAATGGTAATAGGTTTTCCTGGATTATTGAACATCCAATCATTTGCCACACTGTTATAGAATTTTTTGTATGGTCCAAAAACAGATCTATCAAGCGGTTGGAGCTTATGTGATGTATGAGGTGGTAAAGTTAGAAGCATTACACCATTATTTTTAGCTGCATCAATAACTCGAAGTGAAATATGGCTGTCATGGTTGTCCATTATTAAAAGAACCATTTCTTCAGCGGACGGCTTTACATGTTTTACAAAATGATCAAAATATTTTGAAAACAACTCCTCGTTAACCCATCCCGATTGAGTTGCTGCGCCAATAGATCCAGAAGGTGCTCCTTTCATCATGTGTTCTTTGAAGTTCACTCGAGGAAAAATAAGCATAGGGGGTACATGGTTGCCAATTGCGTTAATTGCAGCGATCATCGTTACGTTGGAACCCCGCTCACCCGATGTCATGCTGCATATTTGCCTTTCTCCCTTAGCAGCAAGTACCTTTGGTGGAACGTGAACTGTCGAATTTCCTGTTTCGTCGACATTATATATTTGGCTTGGGGTTTTCAAAAAAATCTCCGACATTTTTTTTGTTAAAGCTTGTCGATCGCGACATGCTGGTGGCTTCTGGTTTCCTCAACGATATGGTTGGGTTTCTTTTCAAAAATCCATTAAGCCATTCCTTACCAGCAGCAATATTTTCGACCCAGGTCTGAGGAAACTTCTTTTTGTTTTTTTCTGCAAACTGGTATGCAAGCTTCATGGACTCTTTTCTAGATAGCCCATAATGCAACTTTGCAGCAGTTTTAAGGTAGGTAGCCAACATTCCCTCCTCTTCGCTGTTGAATACTTTTTTATGACCAATTTTGGTCGTGTATTTGAACGATTTGTTTTCTGAAGCACGGTATGCTGCCAAATGGCGCAATAAAGTTGATTTTGAGATTTTGTGCGATTTTGCAGCAGATGTAGCACTACAACCTCTTTGCACAACGTCGTCGACTGCTGCGGATAAGTCTGTTACCTTTATAGGACATCGATGGTGTCCAGTCTTACTTCTTGGCATGTTTCTATAATATATATAATAAAAGTTTCCTTTAAAATATTGTACCTTGGACCGGCCCAAGGTACATTCCAAGCATTGGTCCAAGGTACACGTCAGGCACACAATTTACAAAATGTTCAAAACTTTATTTTGTTCGAATAAATCAAGTTTTCAAAGTAAAATAATTAAAGACTGAACCTTACCGATCTACTGTAATTGACTCTCAGCACTGAAAGATATCCGCGTTCGTATATATAACTATGAAATACTGCACAAAAATTTACGAACCACGTGCTAATTTCGTTGTTGATTAGCTGACGAGCAAATATGAACTAAAGCGGCACAATAACAGCATTGCCAATGTCAAGAAAATAAACAGAACGAATGGTAGTGCAACACTTTTTTGGACCAAGGTGCAATCGGCCCAAGGTACATGCATTTCCCCTACGAATTATTAGTAGAGTCTAAAAATTGAAAACCGAAATCGTTCAGCCTTGTTTGTCGAGAACATCTATAGAACATAAGGAACTGTACGATTGTAAAGTGACTGTAGCCTACTGGTAGAGCGCGTGGCACGTAAACTAAAGAGCCGAGGTTCAAATCCCAGCTCAGACAGAATTTTTTTTTTTAGAAGACGAATAAAATATTCGTAATATGTACTAATATAAGTTGATTCTACGAATCTTATTCGTGGCTGAAAACTACAAATAAAATTCGTGGAATGGACGAAGTTATTAGTAATATTTACACACTGATAATTTTGAGTTCATACAGTGGCTCACAACGAAAGTCGGGCAGGTTTCAGAAATGAAAATGTAAGAAGAAACTTGGAGTAAATATTTTTTTTTTCAAAACGTTCTTTATTGGTGAGCAAAATTAAACAGAAACATAGTTAAAAAATTAGAACATAACGGTGAAACAAAATTAAATCAAACCAAAGCTTTAAAAACGAGCTCACATTGAAAGTCGGGCAGATAAGGAATTCAATGCTAAAACTAAGAATTTTATATTTTGTTGCCAATCCTTTTTCTTATATGACTGCCTACAGCCTTTTTGAAATGGGTGCAACCAAATTTTTAAAAACTTCTGCTCCAATCTGATTCCACTCTTCACTAAGGATACTTTTTTTTAGGATTGGATTTTTAGTTGCCCATCTCTGATACTGCACTCAGGGTTCAAGTTCATCTCATAGATGTTTTATAACAATTTAATCTGGGCCTTGTGAAATCGTTTTTATGACATTTGGGCAAATATTAAGTATACAATTCTTTACCAAGAGCGTCGTATGTTTCAGGTCATTGTCTTGGTAAAACTAAAAATTGTCTGCAATTCCTTATTTACCCGCACTTTCTTTTACTTGTGCCATGAGAATGTCAAGGAATAAATTTTTGTCCATTACACCTTCAATAAAATGAATCCTTCCAACATTAGGAACAATTAAAAGAAAACTACGCCAATTGCCCATAAAAGATGACGTCATCCAGATTTTTCGGGTTTTGCAATTTCGGCCAGTCGAAGATAATTTCTTGTTGCATAAACTCCTAAACTACAATTTTGTATATAGTATGTATAGAGCTTTTCAGGTACGATGAGTGATTTGGCGCTATCTATTTTGATCTATCTTTAGCACCAGAGAGCGCTGTAGCTTAATTTTTTTACAAAAACGTAAAACAATCCTAAGCCACTCATATGATTACCATGCAAATTTATTTAAAGGGGTTGCCAGGTGCGATGAGTGTTTTGGTGCTATCTATTTTGATCTACCTTTAACACCAAATATACCTTGATTAAAATTAATTATCTTAACCTATTATCAAGCAAGCATTCATTTTCATCTTCCAAACTGAGTTCCTGGTTTCCAATTTGGTTTCATAAATGAAACAAAACAGTTACTAGAAGAAGGTTGATTTTGACAAAAAGAGGAAGCTTAAAAAAACATAGGAAAAAATTAATTAAATAAAATTACACTGAAACCAAAAAAGCTGTAACAATGCAAACTTGACACTAATTCACACTTACTGGCAATAACCCAAATCCATGCCTTACCATTGCACTCGACTGCATGTTATAACATAACATTTCGTAGTAAGCTGAAATTAATAAAAGGAAGGAAGAGAAAAAAGCAAGAAAAAGAAAATTAAATAAAAGCTGTGAAACTTTTAAGTATACCATACGAGTTGCTTAAAGAGCTGGCTGTGTAACAATGACAATCGACGAAAGTCGGTTCGTCCAAAGCGTAGCAGTCCACCTTCGCAACGGCCAAGTGCGAAAGTGTTATTGATTGATTTCAACACAAACTCACACACAAAGCTTATCTTAGAGAAAAACCAATAACAACATGAATTATTTAAATTAACCTACCTTTAAAAGGTAGTCAGTGCGAAGTAGTAGTAAAGGGACATATATTACATATGTACATTTCAAAAAAGCCACCAAAAGCACGTGTGAGTGAATGTGTGCGCCAAGCGTAACCGTGGGATTGAAAAAAAAATTAAAAAATAAACAAGTTGCTACACATAATAGAGAAACTTTTTTCGCTACATAGGTTTTTTTTTTTAAAAGAAAAAATTTACATTTCAGATTTTCACCACTTGTACAGTAATTTAAGTTGTAACAACCCAAATTAAAGAAAAAAAAAATATAGTTCATAACTATTTCACGGTGATGATGAGGAGGATGGCGATGAGAAAAAAGATAAGTCAAATGTTAAGGCGCAAGAAGCACTGGGTTTTGTTGGCAAAGCAAAGTGAAGAGATAAGAAGAGTTAAAAAGAGCAACATTTTGTTGAATGTTTTTTGATAAACTAAAAAGTATTTCATTAATCAAAATCACTTTGCAGATGCAGATACAGTGAATACGACAGAATCTAGCGCAATCTACTAGATACTTGGAAATGAGATTTACAGATAAAAATATAGTATGTACATATTCAGCTCATTTTTTTTTTGTGTCGTTGGGTGTTCTTGAAGCAACTAAACCGTGAGTGAGAGCTAACAAAGATAGCCAAGAGTGCGTGAGGCAGAAATAGAGAAAAAGAGCCTATATCTGTGAAATTTGGTGCCAAAGTTTCACCAATTGTTTTTTTTTTTGTTGCATCATTGTTTTTGGGTTGTGTAAATAGGTGATTATGAAGCTTTAAAAGTTTCGCACCATTTCGTTTTTTAACAATTAAATACTGTGACCATCACAGCTTTGCTTTGGAAAATAAAAGTAAGTTTGAAGCCTTCAGGCTGTGAGGTTTAGGTTTAGGTTGAAGGCGAAACTGGCTCAGTTGGTAAAATTGACTCGACTGACATAAATCTACTGCCATGACTGCAATGTCTTAATTGCCTCGATTGTCTTTACTGAGTCAATTGATTTATTATCTAATTGGCTTTACATTTACAATTATCTTAATTGACTCGTTGCATTAATTGGCTCAAATACTTAGATTAGGTTTGTTACGATCGACTTAAATTACTCGAATGGATCAATTGGCACAGTGAACTGTATTGACTCGAATGGCAAAATTTGTTCGATTCACTCATTTTTTCAATGAATACGATGGCTTATATGATTTAATAACTCATTTGCTGTATTGACTCGATTGGCTGAAATGACTCGATTGGCTCAAATTACTATATTAGCTCAAATAACTCGATTAGCACAGTTGACATATTAGCTTAAATAGTTCAATTGCGTTTTTTACAATTGACTCAATGAGCCACCACGGCTCAAATTATTAGATTTATGAAATTGAATCATTAACTCGATTGACTTTATTGGCACATTTAAAAAAATTTACTCGAATGGCTAAATTTGCCGGATTGACGCATTGGTTCAATGAAGTCTATGGCTCAAATTGCTAAATTAACTTATCGACCCTATTGAGTCATTAGTTCAATTGACACAAGTGGTTTAAATGTTTTGTTTGGCTCAAATAGTTGAACTGACTCTATTACTTCAATTGACACAAATGGTTCAAGTACTTTTTTATTTATTTAAGAAATAGTAATGTTCACATATAAGACAGAGTCTGTTAAATGCAGTAAGAATAACATAATAATAACAAGTTATAAACAACTGATTTAATCTGATTTTATTTAATTTAAATAAAGTCTTAATGGCTCAATTGGTTAAATAACACAACTCACTCAATGGCTTATCTAGTTCAAAATAATCCTTTGGCTAGATAGACAAGCAAGGCTCGAATCGCTCAGTTGTCATATAAGCTTAATTGGTTCCATTAGCTCAACTGACTCACTGGCTGAAATGGCTTTAGTGGTTAATGTATGAACTCTTATGAATCAGTTGATAATTGCTAGAACGAACGCTAAATTCACTCGATTGGCTCACATGACTCAATTAACTCAATTAGCTCAATTGGCATACGAGCTTAATTGGTTCAGTTAGGAAAATTAACTTACTGGCTCAATTGACTCAAGTGACTTAAATTACCTGATTAGTACAGTTGGCTCATTGACCTTATGAGCTCAAATGACTCGATTACTTCATTGACAAAACTAACATAATAATTGCATTTATTTAAATTACTGCTTTTGGCTGAATTGTTTCGATTAGCACATATGACTCAATGTCTAAATTAATTCTATGGGCTAAATCGACTCCTTTATTCAATGGACTCATGTGTTACATCGGCTCACTGGCTCAATTGACTCAAGTATCTCAGCTCAATAAACTTAAACGAGTCGGTTGATTCATTTTCTGAACTGATTTAATAGCTTAATTGGATCTCATAAACCCTTTGTCTTAATTGACTCATTGAATAAATTGACTCATTGAATCAATGGACTAATTGAATCAATTGACTCATTGAATCAATTGACTCATTAAATATATTGACTCATTGCATTTATTGACTCATTAAATCTATTGATATATTGGCTTAATTAATTTATGGGCTTGATTGACTCAGTTGCTTAATTAATTCATTGGCTCAATTGGATCAAGTATCTTAAATGACTCAGCTCAAAAAACTCAAACGAGTCGGTTGATTCATTTGCTGACTGCTTTAATAGCTTAATTGGATCTCATAAACTTTTTGGCTTAAGTGACTCGTTGAATCAATTGACTCATTAAATCAATTAACTCATTAAATCAATTAACTCATTGAATCAATTAACTCATTGAATCAATTGGCTCATTGAATCAATTGACTTATTGAATCAATTGACTCATTGGATCAATTTACTCATTAAATCAATTGATTCATTAAATATATTGACTCAGTGCATTTATTGACTCATTGAATCTTTTGACTCACCGACTTAATTGATTCATTGGCTTGATTGACTCAACTGCTTAATTAATTCACTGGCTCAATTGACTCAAGTATCTTAAATGATTCAGCTCAACAAACTTAAACGAGTCATTTAATTCATTTGCTGAACTGATTTAATGGCTTAATTGGATCTCATAAGCCTTTTGACTTAATTGACTCTTTGAATCAATTGACTCTTTGAATCAATTGATTCTTTGAATCAATTGACTCTTTGAATCAATTGACTCTTTGAATCAATTAACTCTTTGAATCAATTCACTCTTTGAATCAATTGACTCTTTGAATCAATTGACTCTTTGAATCAATTGACTCTTTGAATCAATTGACTCTTTGAATCAATTGACTCTTTGAATCGATTGACTCTTTGAATCAAGTGACTCTTTGAATCAATTGACTCTTTGAATCAAGTGACTCTTTGAATCAATTGACTCATTGAATCAATTAACTCACTGAATTAGTTGACTCATTGAATCTATGGACTCATTGAATTTATTGACTTATTGAATCTATTGACTCATTGGCTTAATTAAAAAAATTGGCTTGATTGACTCAATTCACTGGCTTAATTGGCTCAAGTATCTTAAATAACTCAGATCAATATACTCAAACGAGTCGTTAGACTCATTAGCTTAACTCATTGAATGGCTTAATTGGACCATTCTAAATTTACTCATGGGATCAATTGACTCATTGGTACAATTGACTCATTGGTACAATTGACTCATTGGCACAATTAATTCAAATCTCTTAAATAACATTGACCGAACTGGTTTAATGCCTTGATTGGATCACATAAACCCTTTGGATAAATTGACTCAATTGGCACAATTGACTTATTGGCTCAATTGGGACAATTGGCTCGACTGACTTATTGGCTCAATTGACATGATTGAATTATTAGATCTATGAACTTATTAGCTCCACTGACTCAAAAGAGTCAACTGATTTAGTGGTTTCAATTGGCTCAATTTTTAAAGCATATAAAAACCATTTTGAGAAACACAGAATCATCTTAGGTGGCAGTTGATTTAAAAAAAGGTCAATTGTATAAGTTCATTCGCTCATTCATGTAGAAATACTATTTGAAAAAAAAATTTTTTCTCATATTTTTATTCCTTTTTTTCATTACTCAGACAACGTGTGTGTTCCCAGATCCATCAAGCTGTGTTTGTTGATGTTAAATAAAAACCAAATGATTCTTTCACCTGCTTATCTTGTTATCTGACAGCACCAGTGACTGACCTGTCTGGGAGACAATACCAACAATTATAATTCTACCGCCCATATTTGCTCTTTCCTTTTCGTGCGCATCTGCCAAGTGTGTGGCTTTTCTTTTCAAGCCAGTGACGAATAGTTGAAGAATTTGACCAATGAATGACGGATGTTAAGACGACAAATGACGAGCTGTGTGGCGCGAAAACAAAGCCAACGTGGAGAAAGACCAAAATAGTAGCAATTCTATGGCTACATAGGAGCAGTAGCGCTTAAAAGCATCCATCCGTTGAGAAGATGTCAAGCATAGAAAAGACGTCAAAGCCAAACAAGTGGCGGGATATTCCAGTTCTTCTAAAAAAGTCTACAGCGCTAATTCTTTGTATAATCGTACCATAGAACATGAAATACAAACGATGATGATGACGACGACGACGACGACGGTGGCCTCTGTGTGCTTCTTTGTGTGTGGCACAGCGTTGAAGCGAAGAAAACGACAACACAAAAAACAAACACAATTTTAATCTATCAGTGCGTTCGTTCTGCGCATTTGTATCTTAAGGATATTTGGTTATCTGGATATCTACCGCAGACAACAACGACGCTGACAACAGTGCAGACAGGTAAAGACTCGGGAGACTTCGAGGGATATGTTTATGTCCCTTCACAAAAAAAAAAAAATCAGGAAAACAAAAAAACAATGGTAATAATAAACTAATAATATAATGCCACCAATGAAGAATCTTCGGCGACATCAACAACAACAACAACAACATGATACAGCGTTGGTGGCATTCATCATTAGAGCAATCAAAACATTGGCTGTTCAGATTTAATTTGAAGATTTTGTATGACCTTTGACACACGTACACAGAAACACACAAATGCACCACACTCACTTAGAGTCAAACGCACAAAACAAGTCGTGTGAAAAGTGAAGGTTTTAGTGTTTTTTTAATTAGAGAAAATTATAATGAAGGTCATAAAAATTAAGTGACTGAATACGAAAGCCAGTGATTTTCTTTGATTTTTTTTCGACAATTTAAGATGTTGATATATAATCTGAAGGTTTTTTAATTACAATTTTGATTTTTTTTTCCTTATGCTTTGTTCAAATTTTTAAAGTTAAGTAAGTCTAAAAAGTGTTTCTGGTTGATATTATAAATGGAATAAGTATTTTGATCTTATAATTCTTTTATAAGAACTTTTTAAAAAAAAGAGAGCTTAGTTTTAATTTTGTACAGAGAGAATTGGTTTCAGTTAAAAGGAATGTCACTACAATGTGAACGATAAATCACACGAATGATAGATAGACAGGAATGATCGACTCCGTACCCGAAAGTGCGCCGTAAATTATCGAATCCAAAACATTTTTGTGAAAGCAATTTAAAAAAAAAAATGTTTTTGCTGAACGTAGGGGTCGCCCTTTTACCTTTTCGTTGTATCTTTGACAGTAACAGTCCGATAATAAAGTATGATATATCGATGTTTTTGTCAAGAGGAGATGTCAATTACAGTCATGGCTTTCATGAATTCATGAACTACATGAACAAAAGACTCGCTCCAAAACACTTTATTTGATTTTACTTTAACTTCTTAATCCATTTTGTAGAAGTTAAGATCTGATGAGTAGTAAGTAAGTACTAGAACGGGTACTTGAGGTCAATGGTTTCTGCAGCAAATATAATTGGTCTCCTCGAGACAAAAACATCAATATATCATGTGTTAAGATCCGACTCTAAATACCGAAGCTATGATGAAAAATTAAAAAGGAGATCGCTATGTTCGGCAAAAAAAAAAGAAAAAAATATTTTTAAAATAGTTCTACTGGAATAATCGAAATATTTTCATAGAAAAAGTTAAATGTTTTTTTGTGACCCAAGTAAAAATAAAATTTTCTTTAAGCTCGGCCGTACAAGGGTCGTTTGGAGGACTTTTTTTCCAAACAACGGCTTATACGAGGGTCGTACAGCGCCCGTACAGACGCCGTTTTGAAGTAATATCGGCTGTACAACGAGATTACAGCTGCCGTACTGAGGACGAACGATGATTTTTCTACAATAAAAAATGAGCAACTTTTCAATAAGAATTGAGAAATAATATATATATATATATTTATACCGTTGCTTAGCCCAAATTTCAGCCACTAGGCTTTTTGGATTAATTTTAGGCCTTGTTCTTAGGATCCTTTTACATTCGTTCGGCCCATGTTCGAGCACTGTTCACCCGCTACTATTTTTACTCGGGATGCCACCAAACTTTTCAAAGCTTTAATTCAACACAAAACATATTCGCTACAACAAACAAATATTATTTGTTAAAATAGATGCAATTATTACTTTGTGTTATTTATATACAGTTGGGGAAAAGATTTATATTGGAAAGCCTGATAATAACATTGAATACAGTAAATAAAACAACATGCAAAACTGTTTTAATTGAAAATTCACTGGGACATTGTATTTCAACAACTAACTTCATATACAAACAAAAATTCTTTTGCACCTCACACAAGTAGCGATAATATCAACATCAGCATTACCGAATAAGGCTTGCTTTCGTTGTTGCGCATACGTTTTCTGTTGAATTAGAGCTTTGAAAAATTTGGTGGCATCCCGAGTAAAAAGATTAGCGGGCGAACAGTGGTCGAACATGGGCCGAACATAGCCGAACGGCCGTAAAAGATTATAACATGTTCTAAAATGAATCCAAAAAGACTAGCGGCTGCAAGTTGGGTTAAAAAACGGCCGTACAAGGCATAAATTAAGTCGTACGGCCGCCGTACGCCCGTTGTATGCCACCAAATTTGTCAAAGCTCTTATTCAACAGCAACCGTATGAAGCAAAACTATCGGTATCTTTAATATTGACTTATGTATTTTCGACGATTAAATTTTAACGCGTTTTATTTAACATATTACACAAAATTGTTATTAAAAATGATTTATTAAATACAGAAAATTTATTAAAAAAAAATTATAATATTTTTCATTAATTTGTGCCAGGACATACACATTAAGCCGGATCGATTTGTATGGAGAAAAAAAAAAGTCAGCCAGATACTGACTCATAAGTTAAGGAGGCTCTTAAAAACTATTTTGGCATCATTTTTTTTTTTGGTTCTTCTGAACCCCCTTTGACAAAAATCATGATTTTTGCTTGTAACTTTTTTTTTTAGAATGCATACCCAAGATAAGCAAAATAATAAAGACTTCAAAAGTACCCAAATTTTGCCAAAAAATTTTGAAATTTTTTCTTTAAAAACTCTTTTGAGACCCAAAATAATATTTTATCATTTTCGAAAAAGCAGTTGTTTGTAAAGCCTATAAAATATGTATTTTTCATATTATTCACATGAATTTTAGCTTATTGGAAAGGTATTAAGCTCTTCTTTCCATTGATTTATCATATCAAACAGTGATATCTCAAGGACAAAAAAGATTTTGAGATGAATCAAGATGGTTTTGAAGGCAATGAATGTTACTTTTAGATGCTTCATCGAGTCATTTCGAAAAGTTTGTTTCCTCGCTTAAATAAGCCCTAGAAAATAACTAAAAGCAGCATTTTTTTGCACTATTTAGGTTACAATATCTCAATAACAAGACGTGATAGGCCAAATCCGAAATCAAATTCGAATTAAGACAACGTGACTATTCAACAAAATACTACATTTAATTGTCCTTATTGTTTCTGATGCTTTAGTAACTTATTTTAAAACTGAACGCAGACATTTGGGTTGCTATATTTACCTGTTGCTCCCGTTATCTCAGAAATGAAGAGAAAAATCTAGATTTTTTTTTTGCTTTGTAAGCTTAAGAATGTTAAGAAGAAATACAGGAATAAAAATTCACATAAATTTGATATTAACATTCGTGTTTTTATTCACTTAAACAAATTAATTAGGTGAACGCAAACTTGATGGGCTGTGTATATTTAATTTATTTCAACATGAAGTTCTTACTTTCATTGAAGAGCTTGTAGATAATTGTAGAATAATCACTATTCGGTCGATATACGGCCGCTGTACGACCTATGTACTGCCGAGAAAAATGTTTAACATTAAGCCTTGTTCGATCGAGAAAAACGTTTCAAAGCCTTGTTTGGCTACTGTTTGGCCTTAGCTAAAAAGTTTTTATTTTTGTATTTTTACCCAGGACACAACGGGCGTACAACTTAATTTAGGCCTTGTACAGCCGCTGTTCGACCCAACAAGGCTTTTTGGATTATTTTTGGGTCATGTTCGACCGCTAATATTTTTACTCGGAGAGCTTTAATTTCGTGATATCAGGGTGCTGTATTAGGATGATAAGAACTGAGATCTGGTGGGTAAGTACTAGAAAGAGGTACTTGAGGTCAATGACCTTGTAGCTTCGAGACACAAACATTAATAATCATACTTCAATATCGGACTGTAGTGCCGAAGATTTGACGAAAAATATAAAAGGGCGATCCAACATTCGGCCTTTGAAAATGATTCGGATTTGATGGCGTACGCTGCCCTTTTTTGCACCTGTAAGGTGGTACGGTCTAGTTTAGCGATGCCCATGAAATCATTTAAAGAGTGCAAAAGCAACAACAACAACAACAAAAAAGCAACAACATCAAATAATTTTATATCTGGATGCAATGAGGAATTATCAATAACACGAGTGCTGGCAGAGTCTGTGACAGCGAACTTATATGTACACTGTAAAAATAATGAATCAAGTAATTCCAAATGTTTCGTTTTTTGCTAGTCAGAATAATTTCTGGTTTACCCAGCTATAACCGCGTGAAGGTTTTGAGATATCCACTTTTTATTTTTTGTTTTATAGTTTTTAATTTTTTTTTAAATTTTTTTACTTTCTTTTTATGTTTTTTTTTTTGTGAATTTTTTATTATTATACATTTTTTCATTTTATATTCTTATAATAGTTTTTATTTGCCTTAACCTTAATTTTTTATATTTTTTATTATCTTACTGTTTTATTATTAACTAAACTGTTATATAATTAAGATTAAAATCTCTTTAATCTTTTATTATCTATGAAAAAATAGGCAAACTTACAGTTTTCCGCAAATTCTTTCCTTGCCATTTTTCAAGGGTAAATTAAACCCTATAAAAATAATTTATTCTGATGCAATTTAAAAAAGTACCCACCTGCAAATATTCAATAACTTTTTCTCAATGTGTGTTCGCACAACGAAAAACATAAAGAATAAGACGCATGCTGTTAACATCTACAATGCGAATGCCAGTGCAAAACTGCGGCGATCGATGGTGCCAAAGGACAAAAACAACAAAATGCAAACGCAGAACAGCTATCGATGGTTCGAAAGAACAAAAACAATAACATTAAGAAGCGAGGCTGAAATTGCAAGCTGAATTCGGAGAATTACAACAATCATGAAAATATTGAATAGTGAAAAGAGTTAGGCGCTGGGCATCGCTGGTCTAGGGCACACCCAAGGAGGCGTAGCTCACTCACATGGTGACACATATACCATCACTACATATTATTACCAATCGAATGTAATTAAATCAAAGAAAGTTCAAATTTGTTCACCCTAAATTACGATAGTTTCGTAAAATTTACGAACATATTTAGTTTTATTTTTAACTAATGTTTCAAACAAAGCAATGAGTTAATTTCAAATAAATGTGTTTTAAATTTTAGGTAAAATTTTATTCATTCGTAATTTTTACGACAGTATCGTAAGTACAAATAGTCAAAACACAGATTCGCTTTTGAAGACAGTATCGTAAGTACAAATAGTCAAAACACAGATTCGCTTTTAAAGTTCCCTGTTAATGGGCTCTCCCAGTTAATGGGCTCAGAAAAAATTAGAGGATCAGTAAAAGCAAAGTATTGCATATTATTCATAAATATATTTTATGCAATACTTTGCATAAAAGCAAAGTATTGCATATTATTCATAGATAATGAAACCTAGCAGTTTAAAACCCGGAGTCCTAAAAACTTTTTATTTTGCTGTTGCTCACTTTGATGCAACTCTCCCACTTGTGCTCTGCGTAGCTCACTTACATGGTGACACATATACTATCATTACATTTTCTTATCAATCGAATGTAATTAAATTAAAGAAAGTTCAAATTTGTTCACCCTAAATAACGATAGTTTCGTAAAATTTATGAACATATTTAATTTTATTTGTAACTAATGTTTCAAACAAAGCAATGAGTTAATTTCAAATAAATGTGTTTCAAATTTTAGGTAAAATTTTATGCACTCGTAATTTTTACGACAATATCGTAAGTTCAAAGAGTCAAAACACAGATTCGCTTTTAGAGTTAAACTCTCCCAGTTAATGGGCTCCGAAAAAATTAGAGGATTAGTCAAGGCAAAGTATTGCATATCATTCATAGATAAAGAAACCTAGCAGTTTATAACCCGGAGTCCTAAAAACTTTTTACTTTGCTGTTCACTTAGCTCATATGGTGACACATATGCATGATCTATCATTACATTTTATTACTCATCGAATGTAATTAAATTAAAGAAAGTTCAAATTTGTTCACCCTAAATTACGATGGTTTCGTAAAATTTACGAACATGTTTAGTTTTATTTTTAACTAATGTTTCAAACAAAACAATGAGTTAATTTCAAATAAATGTGTTTTCAATTTTAGCTAAAACTATATTCACTCGTAATTTTTACGACAGTATCGTAAGTACAAATAGTCCTAACACAGATTCGCTTTTAGAGTTAAAAGCGCCTCAAAGAATCTTTTGACCTCATTTACTTTGCAAATGCTTTAGGCACAACCATTTTTTTTTAATTTAAGAATTAGGAGTCCTTTTTTTCTAACTGAAAAAAAGCACACAAGACTACTGAAGATGGAAGGGTAGCTCCTTCCGTAAAAGTCTGTCTAGGCTGCTATGTGATTGACTATACAGAGTTTTTGTTGTAGCCTTCTTCAAAACAAAATCTAAATAGCTCATAATTAAAATCATGTAATTATTCAAAGAATAGATCACAATTAACTATCACAAAATAAACAAAAAAAAATATTTGTTATTTTTTAAATTGATATTGCGAAATATGTGCATTATATTCTTGAAACTGCAAAGTAAATATCGAATAACTTTGCGCTACGTTTTCCGTAAAAATTTAAGTATAAAAATAACTATACTCAGGCGACGATGTTTTTCAAATAAAAAAAAAATAAAAAAAAAATTGCATACTTCTGACAGTTTAAAGTAGGATGAATGAATGGATGGCAGCGACGACAAGTATTGAATACCTTGACCCAGTTAATGGGCTCAAACCAAAGTGAGAGTGAAGCAGCATAAAATTACATCAAGGTTTGACCGTCAATTTCGAAAACATTGAAACGCTAAAAATACGCTTTCTTCTTCTACATCACCGGCATATACTTATGTAGTATCAGTATATATTTACACATATCATAAGTAGTACTATTAATCGTATAACTAAAACTATCATCGAAGAAAAAACAAAAAAAAAAAATAATAATAAAGGAAAAGAGACAACTTTTAATCACTAAAATATGTCTTTTCCATTACGTATCGTAAATGTTGCAATAACGGCAGAAAATTTAGGCCGGCGCGATAATAAAACAATCTAATAGATAGACAGACAGTGAAATAACAAATTATGTGTGTAAATTTCAACGCTTACAGATTGATTGTACAATCCCCGAAATTAAAGAAAGTTGGTCCTAAGACGACAACAACAACAACAACAATGATGATGATGAAAACAACGTTGAAGGGGTTCCAAAGACTAAGCAGCTGCAGCAAGCGCATGGTTACATAAAAATGAAACCAAATTTAAACGCGACTCCAGTTGTTGTTGCTGCTGTTAATTTTCGTTAATTTTTTTAAAGCCAACATTCAGCAAATGACAGCTAAATCAACAACAACAACAGCAACAACAACAGCCACCAATAAAGCGGTTAAAATTTGTTATAGTTGGCTTGGTTTGAGTTGGTAATAAAAATTAAAAACCAAAAAAAAACAAAAACACAACTTAACAAAAATACAAAACCGCAACAACAATAAAGTGACGTACTACAACAGCGCTCGTAAATGTATCGCATGGTTTTCATGCTGTTGTTTCTTTTGCTGAATTTCCGATGTCGATGACGATGTTGCTGCTCAGACAGTTCCCGGTTTACCCGCTCACGTTTTGGCGCTGAGCTGAGCGATGTCATTACATAATAACTTTTTGGATTAAGAAGCAGCGTGTTGTTGCAGCAGTATCCGAAGTGTTGGTTGGCGTTGGTTAGCTGCTGTGTACAGTTAATTTGTACTTTTGTGCTCGTATCTATAAGATACAATTCGCTCGCACTTAAAGTTGCAACAGTTGGAAAGCCACACATTGGGCATAGCAGCTGTGGGCGCCTCGGCGCGACGCACACAACTCGTCCACGTTTTTGTGGCACATGTACTGCTCTTGGTAGTGGTGTTGATGTTGGTGATAGTGGTATTAGTGTTGGTGATAGTGATGGTGATGGTGACGGTATGATCTGGTCGTATCTGAGCTGACTTGCTGCTCCGCTGCGCTCGTTTATTAATATTATTTCTTTTTACGTTATGTTTTTTTTAACAATTTGTATGCTTTTAACATATTTTCTGCTCTTTCGCAGTTTGCTTTACCATGCTTAGCAATTGTTCATGTTGTTGTTGTAAAATTTTTTACATCAAACAGACTAAGCTTGTCATTGTTGTTGTTATGCTATCGTCCATTGTTTCCAGTGTCATTTATCAGCAGCAAAAGCAGAAGATTTGAATTTCGCTCGAAAAATAGTAAAAGGTATTTTTTACAAATATTCAACAATAAGCAGATAAATGCAACTAATTTTGCAGTTATTATTTGAAGTAGGAATAAATCATTAAGATTTTTTTTAACAAATTTTTCTATGAAAATTTCTCAAAAGTCCATTAAATTATCTTAACATTCGGTCATTTTTAGGTAATTCAAAAATTGTTTTGCAGAGACCGAAAATGAGAATTATTTTATAATCTATATATTTATTCCTGCAAGGGTCCCCTTCAGAGAACTGCACAAGCCTACTTGAAGTCTATTTCAAGCGCTTGCTTAAAATACAAGTTCAAGCTAGCTTGAGCTTGATAATTTTGAATCAAGTATAGCTTGTAATTGAATATAAATAAGCCCACGCACAGCTTGCACCTATTCTAGCTTACAAGCGAACGGCACGAAGTTTCAAGCAAAGGAAAGCTTGATGCCTTCGGCAAAAGCTTGTAAGCTCGCAAGTATCCAAATTATTGAATTAAAGCAAGTATCCAAAAAATTCAATGAGCTTCTTTAGAGAGAGCTTAAGCGTAATAGGACTTTTAAGGATTCTGTGGACCCCGTGGTGTGAAGTTTTAGGGTAAATGATTTTGAAGATGCTGTCAAACTTTAAAATTTAAGATGGCGGATAGAGTTGCCACCTCGATTTTTTTTTTATTTTTGCGAATTCTTGTAATTTTGAAATTCTGTCAACGGATTTGAGTTCGAATATATTGTCACAGTTTTAAAATTTAAGATGGAGGTTAGGGTTGTCGCCTAAATTTTTACCACAGTATTGCCACCTAATAATATGTATTTTTAAAAGTTTTAAATATCATTTATCAGTGATCGCTGATTTCGAATCTAAGGTCAGAATTTAAAAATTCAAGATGGTGGATAGGGTTGCCACCTTTATTTTTTGTAGTTTTATGAATTCGGGGCTGGCAAAAAAATGGTACACCAAAAATGGGTCGCTGAATCCGAATCCGCCGTCAGAATTTCAAAATTATAAAATTTTATTTTTAGTATTTTTCATTTTTAAAAATAAAATTTAGGAATAGAATAGCATCTAGTATTTTTGGAGCCAATCTGTTTCGTTTTTCAACGATAAAATTACCAGCAAGAGAAAAAATTATTAGGTGGCAACCTTGTTATTTCAAAATTTTATAATTTTGAAATTCTGACGACGGATTCGGATTCAGCGACCCATTTTTGGTGTACCATTTTTTTGTCAGCCCCGAATTTATAAAATTAAAAAAATTAAGGTGGCCACACTATCCACCATCTTGAATTTTAAAATTCTGACCTTAGATTCGAAATCAGCGACCCCTTAACAGTGATTAATGATGTTTAAAACTTTTAAAAATACATATTATTAGGTGGCAATACTGTGGTAAAAATTTAGGTGGCAACCCTAACCTTCATCTTAAATTTTAAAACTGTGACAATATATTCGAAATCAAATCCGTTGTCAGAATTTCAAAATTACAAGAATTCGCAAAAATAAAAAAAAATCGAGGTGGCAACTCTATCCGCCATCTTAAATTTTAAAGTTTGACAGCATCTTCGAAATCATTTACCCTAAAACTTCACACCACGGGGTCCACAGAATCCTTAAAAGTCCTATTTCGCTTAAGCTCTCTCTAAAATAGCTCATTGAATTTTTTGGATACTTGCTTTAATTCAATAATTTGGATACTTGCGAGCTTACAAGCTTTTGCCGATCGTTTTAAGCTTTTCAACTTTCTGCCCGACAAAGTAAGCCGAAACAAGCCAAGCCAACGAGCAAGCATGAATATGGCTTGTATCTGTTTGGTATTTTTGCAAGCTGGCTAAAGCTTGCTTTTTCAAGATTGGATACATACTTGAATTCAAGTACTTGAAAAAGCTTGAACTTCAAGTAGGCTTGTGCAGTTCTCTGGTCCCCTTATTCCAGGAAATCTACAAACGCTACAAAAACACTTGATATATTAAAGGAAAGGTCTTGAGCTGTAGGTGTGTACAAAATTGTTAGATTTTCGATAGGTGGTACCGTTAAGCAGATATGAGCATTTAAAGTTGAAAAAATGGCAAAAAGACTTAAGACACGATCTCGCTTTAATGTGAATGAGAAAGCATGATTTACAAAGCGAATATTTTAGCCACTTATTAATCTATTTTTTGTGTCTTTACTTATATTTTACTTTGGTAAACGTTATTAAAAAATAGTATCAAAGTTAAAAGTCTATTGTTAATAAATATTTAAATGAAAATAATCTACTTATATATTTATTTCAGTTTGGATTTCTGAGATGTCAGGATTGGAAGGGTCTAGAATGGTAAATGAATGAGGTATCGAATGATAGTGCTGGATGTGGAGGCATGCACGTTGGTTTTTTGATTAGTGACCTTTGACCTGAAAGATGTGCTTTTAAAGATAAGTTCTTAAACAAAATCTAAACTACAAGAGATGAAAGAACATGGTGTAAGAAGGCATTTAAGACATTGTTAAGATGTACAACACAAGCACTACCGACATTTTTCGCTATCTCTTACGGATACTCTACAATAAGCATTTTTGTATATAACATGTGTGAATATATATTGTGATTGTGAAATTTCTTCCAAATAATAAACTTGAAGAAATTCGCGTTACTTTGGCATTAAATTTACGTATAACGTATGTTTGTACGTAAAGTTGTTGGATGCGAAAAGTAACTGTACACGAAAGTTTTTTTGGTAATATTTTTCACTGATAGTATGTTAAAAAAATTTCCATTATTATGACATTATAATTATTGCGATATCTCGAAAACTGTAGATTTCCTCAGTGCAATATATTTCCTTGAAGCACGGCCATCGCACAAGAATGAGAAAAAACTATCGAAATTTTAAGTTTTGATTTTGCAAGCAAATATCTCAACCATTTTCCTATCGATTTCCATAAAATGGTTTTTGTCTAAAAGTTCAAGTAAATAACTTTGGAAAAAATAAATAACTTCAAAAACCTCTAAAATATTAAATATTTGCTCAAAAAAATAGGACAAAAGTTGTTTTTGATGTAAATTTTTTTTTTTTGTTAATTTACTTTTCCCACACTCATTCATATGACATATCATTTATTTGCAAAAATTGCTTAATTTTGACACATAATTCAATAAACACTTTCTATCATCGAAAATCATGGAGAATTTTTTTGATGAAAACGAATTTTTTCAAAATGTTGTTTTTATATTTTTACAAAGTTCTACAGCTTAAAAAATAATTAATGTGAAAAAACATTTTAAATATTTCAAACCACGCCATGGCCACCAGTGGTGTTAAAATATCATGGCCAGGAGGGAATTGAAACCTTACAACAATGTGTGACAGGGGGTGGGGTATATATAACATGGGGTGTGGTATATACAATATGGAGTGGGGGTTCAAAATGTGTGACATATTTAGGAACGACTATAATTTTTGTATAACGAATTGAGAATATGTAAGAAAAACCAAAAAATTTTAGAAAATAAGCATGCAGAGTGGCCTCGTGCAGAGGTAATAGGCGCTCAAGATTTTGTGACAACATGTGACATAAAAGAAAAGGGTCTTAAATAGACCAAAATCGTGTAAAAAAATATTTGGAATATTTTGACTTTTTTCAAAAAATCGCAGCTATGTTTCGATTGTTACAAAACAAAAACTATTATTTTGTTGTCTTAACTGAAAAGTACGGAATGACTTAAAATGTACTTTACATTCTCACCTGTTTTTTGATTCTTTATACAGCAACAAGTTATTTTTTGATACAATTTTTTTCTTAACAATGCTGATTAGAATAGTTCAATTGAAAACAGTGTAACATTTTGTAGAAATGTTCGTACAAATTTTTTAAACGTATTCAGTTTTTATTTGAAGTTAGATGGAAAATATTTTGAGAATAAGCTTTGATCTAAAAATTTGTTTTTTGGAATACAGATACAGGATGGGTTGTGTTAAATGAAATGTTGGCGGTAAAAAATAATAGAATCAGTGCTTACATTTGATCTAACAAGGTGCTATTTTAAAAAGATGAACTATTTATATTAGTTACATTTTTTTTTTGTTCATTGGCACTCCCACAAGGGGAATACATTATTCTTTTTTGTATTTTTGTTGGGGGACATTTAGAATGGTGCCAAATATGAATGGGTATTTTTTAAAGAATTGTTAGGGATGAAAAATAAATAGAGCCTGGTTTTATATTTGGCACCTCTAGAGGTCACATCGGCGTGTCATGTGGATATTTTGTGAAATTAGAGCTATTTGCGGCCCGTATCAATGAATGCAAATATTGTATTGGAATGAGGGAATGAGCTTATATCATTGCAAAAACTTCGTAAAGAGAAAAATTATGTGAGTGAAAAACAGAAATACAGAAAGTATTGTATAACTTAGTTTATTTGAGGAGCTCAGGCTTAAAGCAATAACTATTCAAGAGAGATGAAAAACATTTGATCACTATGAACATTTAAGAAAAGACCGCTCATGCTTTTTATATTTACGAGTGGAGAAGTTGAGGTGAATAGTACGTCAAATGAATAATATTGATCCGAAGTAGTTCAAGCAAACCTTGTATTAAGTCATGTAGTAGTTGCTTACAACTTATTCGGTCAGTTACAATTCTCTAGCACTCTCTAGGTTAAAGTATTATCACTGTCAAATTGCAATATGAGGTTCATTTTATATTAATTCATGAAATGTTACTTAAATTAGATTGTTGAATAGAAACCACGCTCTAGAGTCTAGACTCTTAAAATGAGTATATCGAAAGGTTTTTATTCAAACCAGTCATTATACTAATAATAAGATCTCTAAAGCTTATATCTAGCCCACCCGATTTTCGGGGACCATCACTAGTCATTTATAATTCCAATTAAATAGAATCTGATTGCATTCATAATCAAATTTTTTAAAAACTAGTAACGAATTATATTCGACTGGACCGAAATTAAAATACGTTAATCCGGCCGTATTTTTGTTTATTTGAAGACTTGAATGTTGTATTATTTTGATGACGTCATTTTTAAAAGGGCGTGGTTTTTATCCAAATATTTCACATTCCAAACTCAGAAATCGTTTTTATTTATTATAGCTTAAGTGCACAGCAATATCAAGCATAAACATGAATGTTTTCTTAATTTATAAAGGTTTTACTATTGTGACATTACTTTGTATAGGAGGTGGGCAAAATTTTCAGTTTTTTTTTATTAATTTTTTATTTATTTATTTAATTCAATTCTTCAGTCTATGAACATTAATTCTTACAGACTAGGCAAAATTTAGTAACAAAAATATATATACATATGTCACAAAATATAATTTAACAGAGATTTCATTTGATTCTTTGATATCGAAAAATCTAAGTTGTGATTAGCATAAATAGAGTTGTATAAATTAAGAGCTTTAAAAATAGGAGCATTAGCAGCATAGTTAGTGCGAACCAAATCCAAATAAAAAGGATCATAATTTCTGAGTGTCCTAGTAGGAGCATTTAAATTTATCAACTCCAGCAGTGTTGGACTGTCCACCAAACCAGAAATTATATCATGTATAAAAAGAAGAGACAGAATATTTCTTCTACTCTCAAGAGTCTTAAGACCAATAAGTAAACACCGGGATCTATATGGGGGTAAAGAGTCTTCAAACAGGGAGCGTAAGGCAAATCTTGTGAAAGATTTCTGGACACGTTCTAGTCTTAACTTATGCGTCTCATAAAACGGATCCCAAATGACTGAAGCATATTCAAGTCTTGAACGAACAAGGCTAGTAAACAATACCTTGAAAGTGTAAGGGTCACCAAAACAAGAACTATTACGACGAATGAAAGCAAGCATAGCATATGCCTTGGGAATAATATAATCTAAGTGGGGGATGAAAGAAAATTTAAGGTCAAAAACAACACCCAAATCCTTAAATTCATTAACGGATAACAAAGGTGTATTATTAATATAATATGAAGACAAATGGATATTTTCAGATTTTGAGAACGACATTAGCAACGCATTTAGTAAGATTTAAAAAAAGATTATTATTAACGCACCAATCTTGAAGTTTATTAATGTCACTTTGAAGAAGTGCGTTATCAGATGAACTTTTAACTTTAAGGAAAATCTTCAGATCATCAGCATACAACAAGCAATTACTGTGTGAAAAAAGAGATGTAACATCATTAATAAAAAGAATAAAAAGTAGTGGCCCAAGGATACTCCCTTGCGGAACTCCTGAGGTAACCACGAATGGAAATGATTTAACACTATCAAAGGCAACAACACACTGTCTATTTGATAAATAAGACCTCAACCAACAAAGAAAACTGGAATGAAATCCCATATTTTCTAGTTTTTTTATTAACAGATAATGATTTACTTTGTCGAACGCTTTCGAAAAGTCCGTGTAAATTACATCCACCTGACATCCCTCTAGAAACGACGAAATGCAATATTCAGAGAAAATAACCAGGTTGGAAACAGTTGAACGACCCGGCATGAAACCATGCTGAGAAAGAGAAATAAAATTTTTTACTGAAAAAAAAAGTTTATCTTTAACAATCGATTCGAATAATTTCCTAATTATTAACTTATTTGCAAAATTTAAAGCCGTTGTACTCAATTTGTGGAATTTAACCTTAATCGGTCCTTTGTGTAAATTTTACACACTTTTCAACTTCAAGCTGACATTTCTTTACTATAAGTTTATCAAATCGAGCTAGGATTTTGGCTGAATGTAAAAATCGTATGGAAAATTTATGTTTTCGAGCTTTTTTTCACGCTAGGTGTCGCTGCTACCCTACAGAAAAAATTTCCCTAATAGTTTCTAGTGCGTAAAATTTGCACACCATAATCTTGGCGCGCCTATGTCACTGTTCTACTTTATTTTTCATTTTTGTTTCGATAGTTTTCTAATTTTTCTTTTTAACTAACTGAAACCCGACTTGTTACTACCACTCCCCCTTGTCCGACGCCCGAAACAACAGTGAAAGACAATTAGTATTGCTTTTAATCGAGGCTAGTGTTATGCCTTAACCTCGGCAAGCATTTCTAGCCCTTAGTTGTTCCTGTCATTTTATTCCACATTTTCCGCAATTTAGTTGTGGATTTTTAGTTTTCATAATTCTTAAATGTAGGAAAAAATAAAGAAAGTGAAAAGAGCCATCCCCGAGCCCGGATTCGAACCAGGGACCACTGGGTTGATAGTCTAGCGCGCTCTCCACTAGACTACAAAGGCCGACGGTGGTTTTCATTCGATTTTAACAAATTTCATACACAAAGTCTATATTAAGGGTTATGAGTGGAACGGCACGCGTAAATTGCGGTCGAATGCCGAATTCCGAGGCTGTGCGATCTATAATTGCAAGCTATTCGATATAACAAATTTGGGTTGTTTAGGAAGTGCCACGCCTCCTTTTATAATGCAAAAACCATCCTTGGTATGCGTTTAATAACTTCCAAAAGTTTCACGAAACTGATTTCCGATGCTGTGCGACTTATTATTCCAAACCTAGTCGATATCGAAAATGTTGGGGTATATTTGAGGTGAAACGCCCCTTTTTACAATCAGCACCATACTTCACAAGAATATTTTCAAGACTTTGCTACCGTTTCCCTGAAAATTTCATAAAAATTGGTTCAGCGGTTTTGTTCTCAATTATAAAATATGAATGTATGAATGTATGTGTATGAATCTATTTACGAAAGTCCGCACAGCTTTTTTTCAGAATTTGTATATGCTGTAGTGGAGAAAAAGTCTTGAAATTACATGTATTTTACGAATTTCGCTGAGCCAGAATTTGACCCGCCCTAATATATATATATATATATATATATATATATATATATATAAATATATGCATGTGTGTATATCACATAGACTCTGAAACCGCTGAACCAATTTTTATAAAATTTTCAGGGAAACGGTAGCAAAGTCTAGAAAATATTCTTGTGAAGTATGGTGCTGATTGTAAAAAGGGGCGTTTCACCTCAAATATACCCCAACATTTTCGATATCGACTAAGTTTGGATTTGAAATTTGGAATAATAAGTCACGCCCATTTTTAGTACAGTTGCCAATAGTAACCATCTAAATAAAATTTTAATTTCGATCAAAACAGTCCGATACATAGCATTTTTATGGCTTGTGGGCGATAGCATAAATTTGGGTAGTATGGGAGGTACAACGCCCCCTTGTCCAATCACCACCAAACTCTCACTCACCAGGAGCACTCTCAAGATGGTGTTTCAATTTCCCTGAAAATTTCATAAAGATCGGTTCAGCGGTTTTTGAGTCTATACGTGATATACATACATACCCACATACATACATCCACTTTTATGCACATAGATTTTATACTCGATTAATCGATTTGAAAATATTTTTTTTTGTTATTGAATAAAATAATGAATAATTAATTTCTTTTAACCCGAAGATTGCATGCATTTCAATTATCGATGAAAATACTGCTCCTGAAAAAATTGTGTAAAATTTACACACAAGGAACCTATTCGTTTCTAGAAATAAGGGACCGATGAAGGTTAAGGCGATTTGGCAGTTTTCATAAAGCCACTTTATATGGGAGATAGACGTGTTTTATTTTTTTTTTTAATTTTTTAAGAAGATCAAAGAACCAAGGCATGCGCCTTATACAAACAAGGTTTGTTCTTTGAACTGAAAGGAAAGGGATAGATTATTTAGACAAACTGATTGGAACCATACGTGAATTATTGATTAGGTGAAACAACAGTGAAAGACAATTAGTATTGCTTTTAATCGAGGCTATTGTTATGCCTTAACCTCGGCAAGCATTTCCAGCCGTTAGTTGTTACTGTCCTTTAATTCCACATTTTCCGCAATTTAGTTGTGGATTTTTAGTTTTCCATAATTCTTAAAATGTAGGAAAGAATAAAGAAAGTGAAAAGAGCCATGCCCGAGCCCGGATTCGAACCAGGGACCACTGGGTTGATAGTCTAGCGCGCTCTCCACTAGACTACAAAGGCCGACGGTGGTTTTCATTCGATTTTAACAAATTTCATACACAAAATCTATATTAAGGGTTAAGGCTTCCCTGAAAAGCTTATTATTATATATAATATTTAAGTCATTAAATTAATTTTTGTGAAATTTAATGAAATTTACCGATCCCGGTAAAGTCACTTTGGGAGTTAGGCGCGGTTTTTATCCGAATTGTGTCATTTTTAAACCTGATCTGTATTTTAGAATATAAAGCTTATATATTGAATTTCGTTACGATATTTCTAAAACTACTTGAATTATAACACAGTGTCCCAAAATATAAAAAAACAACCACACTTTATAAAAATTCTTAAAGAGAGACATTTTTAAAGAGTCCATCGCACCTGATTTGACCTCTCAATGTCGTCATAATTTTTTTTCAATTTATTTTCAAAGTTGAAGTGTTCGAATTTTGTTGTGCCTTCATTCATTGAATTTTTACTGACATTTGCCTTGTTGGAAATGAAAAATAAAATCCATAAAATACAAAATGAAGCGTGTAGCGAGGCAAATTCTTGTACTTTTCTTTAACTTAAAAAAAATAGTGTTTTTATAAATTTTAATTAAATAAAATTCCATTAATGACATTTGGTTTTTCACAAAAATTAATTATACATAAAAACACCTTTCCATTGAACTCAAGAACATCGAAATCGGTTAAGAATTTGCTAAATGTTTTTTTTTCGTAAAAAAGTGATTCCAATGTATATGTTTGCTGCCATACAAAATGCTCTCATTTCGTCAAATCTTTTATAAAGCCTTTTTTCTGAATTCTACCGAAAAGCAGTGGATTTTATTTTTTAATTCGGTTTTTTTTTTTTTTTTTTAATTCGAACACATAAACTTTAAAAATAAATAGAAAAAAATTGTGGCGATAGTGAGAGGTCAAATAAGTTGCGATGGACTCTCAACATGTCCCTCTTTAAGAATTTCTATAAAGTTTGATTGATCTTTTTTATGGTTTTGGCACTGTGCTATTATAATTCAAGAAAAATATATTTGCTATCAAAATTTTCAGTCTGCTCTTTTTTGAGCGCGAGTGTATATACTTTTTGTTACAAACGGAGTGACAAAGTTAATATATCACTTGCTCATTTTTATGTGCGTGGGGGGTACAAAAATTACTTCTAGTTACCAGAACTGTAAAAGAATGCAATTCAATTTGATTTTATTCACAAATTGAATCAGTGTGAATGCAAAATTGATTTATAAATGAAATTTTTAATTCACATTCATTTAAAAAAAAAAAAATGATGAATTATTCATTTCAATTATATATTTTCGTTATTCCGAATAATGAATAATTATTTTAATTCATTAATAAATAAATTGAAAATTCTGAAATTCTTTGTGAATTGCATTCTTTGTGAATATCATTCAAATGAATAATTTTTTTATTCAATTATTTTTTCTTTATTCATTATTAATTGTTTATTCGTTATTCGTTTTTTATTGATTATTCATCTGTTATTCATTATTAATTTTTAATTCATTATTCATTTTTAATTCATTATTAATTTTTTATTCATTGTTCATTCGTTATTCATTATTAATTTTTTATTCATTATTAATTTTTTATTCATAATTCATTTGTTATTCATTATTCATTTTTATTCATTACTAGCTGAACCCGGTGTGCTTCGCTACTCCCCTCGTTATAAAATAAAATTAAAAGTATTTATATATTTTTCACGCCATCGAATTTTCGAAATAAGTCCACCCCAGCGCCACCTACCGTGTCCATTTATACACAAATTATTTTCTTATGATCAAACAAACATACATTCTGAATTTCAGTTAAATTGGTCCATAAATTCAAATCTTCGATATAAGTCCACCCCAGCGCCACCTATCGGGTCCAAATATAGCCTATGTTACCCACCGTACCAAGATGAACATTACCTGAAAATTTCATCAAAATCGGCCCAGCCGTTTTGGAGTCCATACGTTACATAAATACACACATCCTATTTTATATATATAGATTAATTTTTTAGTCATTATTCACTTTTTGTTCATTATTAATTTTTAATTCATAATTAATTTTTTAATCACTATTCATTATTTAATCATTATTCATTTTTATTCATTTCTTATTCATTATTAATTTTTTTCAATATTTATTTGTTATTACTTTTTTATTTATAGCTTAGGTCTAAAATGAAGAAAAAAATTGATAAAGAAAAAATGAATACTGAATAAATAATGAATAAAAAATTAATAATGAATAAAAATTAATAATGAATAAAAAATTAATAATGAATAAAAATTAATAATGAATAAAAAATTAAAAATTAATAAAAAATTAATAATGAACAAAAAATTAATAATGAATAAAAAATTAATAATGAATAAAAAATTAATAATGAATAAAAAATTACTAATAAATAAAAAATTAATAATGAATAAAAATTTAATAGTGCATAAAAAATTAATAATGAATAAAAAATTAATAGTTAATAAAAAATTAATTATGAATAAAAAATTAATGATGAATAGAAAATTAATATTGAATAAAAAATTAATAATGAATAAAAAATTAATAATTAATAAAAAATTAATAATGAATAAAAAATTAATAATAAATAAAAAATGAATAATGAATAAAAAATTAATAATGAATAAAAAATTAATAATGAATAAAAAATTAATAATGAACAAAAAATTAATAATCAATAAAAAAATTAATAATGAATAAAAAATTAATAATGAATACAAAATTAATAATGAATAAAAAATTAATAATGAATAAAAAATTGATAATGAATAAAAAATTAATAATGAATAAAAAATTAATAATGAATAAAAAATTAATAATGAACAAAAAATTAATAATGAATAAAAAATCAATAATGAATAAAAGATTACTAATGAATAAAAAATTAAAAATGATTAAAAATTTAATAGTGAATACAAAATTAATAATGAATAAAAAATTAATAATTAATAAAAAATTAATAATGAATAAAAAATTAATAATGAATAAAAAATTAATAGTGAATAAAAAATTAATAATGAAAAAAAATTAATAATTAATAAAAAATGAATAATGAATAAAAAATTAATAAAAAATGAATAATGAATAAAAAATTAATAATGAATAAAAAATTAAAAATGAATAAAAAATTAATAATGAATAAAAATTAATAATAAATATAAAAATAATAATGAATAAAAAATTAATAATGAATAAAAAATTAACAATGAACAAAAAAATTACTAATGAATAAAAAATTAATAATGAATGAAAAATTAATAATGAAAAAAAAATAATAATGAATAAAAAATTAATAATGAATAAAAAATGAATAATGAGCAAAAAATTAATAATGAACCAAAAAATAATAATGAATAAAAAATTAATAATGAACAAAAAATTAATAATGAATAAAAATATTGAAATGAATCGGGAAAAATTTGAAAATGACCTGTCAAATACTCGATCACTGGGCTGAAATGGGTTAATAGACATTTTGAACATGTTTGACGCACAATTTGTGAAATCATGTCCATAACATAATCACCTAAATTTTATGCTTTTACCTTCAAAGAAAAGAGTGGGAGGGGGACCATAACCATGACCGAATTCAAATGGTTTATAAAAGAACAAAGACGCCATCAAACGACGGTCGAGAGTTAAGTAAGAAAATTTTAATTCATGCTATCTTCTTTAAAGAATGTAAATGTTTTTGTTCTTATTTATAGAGAAAATTTGTTGGAGAAATCTAGGAATTTCATCTTGATGAAAAAAAAAATCCGGCAATAAATATAAAAAATTCTAAACTATTCAGAGCGGCAAAGTGAAAATCTTTGGTGTAGTCATAAATGCCGGTTCTAAGTCTTTGATAATTGTTAGTTTTATCGCCGTTGATGCTCTAAGCTTGAACTCCGTTCTTCGAAGTTCAACCAAAAGTTAGGCTGTTTTTTTATTGTTGTTAATGGATAGATTGTGGCAAAGAAAGAGAAAAAGACAAAAAAAGCAAAGAATATTGAATCTTTTATTTTCTGCTTTATTTGTTTTTTATCTTTACGTTAATTTGCTTTTAACAATAGTAGTGTTTGTGTAGTGTGGCTGATGACGATGATGATGATGATGATTTGAGCTACTTTGCATAAATAACAAATTAACTCTTCTTTATGATGTTACTGTTGTTGTCGTTGTTGCTTTGTTTGTTGCAGCTACCGAGCGTGGAACCTTTTGTTCGTGTGTCAAGATGTCAATTACTTTAATTTCCACTTTGTCCGTGCCATCAGCATGATACGGTACAATTATTAGTGAAATTTTTTCATCTTAAAAAAAGAAGCACACAAAAAAGCAAGTGGTGTCAATAGCAGTTGTGCAGAAAGAAAAGCTTTTTACTCTAACAAGAGAGAAAATGAGTATTTTTTTTATTGCTCAAAGATTAAATGGAAGGTTTCACCGGATCAACTCGAAAAGAGGTTAGAAAGAGAATATTAGCACTACAAAAGGAAAAGTATGTGTTTTGATCAGAATTTCATAGATGTCAAATGTAAGAATTAAAAAAAAAAATATCTGAAATATTTTTGCTTCAAAAATAATTGTTTTTTTTTTTTAAAAAAAAAGATAAAAAAACCAAGGCATGTACTTTATACAAACAAGGCACATGCCTTGTAATGGCAAGTAATGGCGTAAACCAGAATTGATACGTTTACTATCTACTTACTCTGTTTACCAAAATGCTCTGTTAATTGTCGCAACTTAATTTATTTGTCCTCGCACAACAGTAGTTGTTTTTGTTTTGTGTACTCTAAGTTTTACTAAATTAAAAAATTATAATTTTTTAAACAAAAGAATTGTGTGAATTATGTTCAATACAATAAATTGCGTTAGTGAATTCGAGAAAATTTACTTATTATCAACAGCTCTTCAAGGTTTTCACCCAACATGTTGCGCAGCAGCTCTCTCATTTGAATGAAAGTTTTTTAGCCTATGGTTTCTTTGGCTTTCCATTAGCGCAAAATTGATGTTGGCTGGTTGGTTGGTCGGTTGGTTGGATTACTTTACTTGTTGGTTGGTCGCTTCGGTCTGCTGTGCTTTCTAAATTGAGTGAGTGCGTGAATGTTGTTGCACAATCTTATCTCTCGTGCTTTAACACTTTCGGTTTGAGCGTAAGTTCGGTTTTGTATTTGAGCACGACTTAATGAAAGTTTATGAAATAAATATTATTCAAATGGATTTAATTTTTTTTTATATTTGCTTTTTTTCTCTCTCTCTCTCTCTCTCCCACTTTAATTTTTTAATATGGTGAAAATGTATGAAAATTGAAATAATTTCAAACACTTTCTGATCACCAACTTTCTTTGTTGTATCTTAAAGAAAAGGTTTTTTTTGTGCATATTTATGATTGGTACAGCACGATGTTGTGGGAGTTTTAGGTCTATTTTTAATTTTGTCAATTATGATTGACAAAAAAATGTTAATATTGAGAAAGCTACTCGTACAAAAGCACGAAAAGTAGTTAGTAAAGTAGAAAAGTGACCCTTTATAATGTGTTTATTAATGGGTATCACATTAACAATAACAAAGACCCGGTTAACTTAAGTAACAGATCTGCGTGTCGTTAACGCTTTTGTTGGTGACAGACATGAGAAAGCTTTTGAAAGTTTTACAATTTTTGCTTTGATTTATGTATCTTTGTTGTTGATAAACTTGACAACTTGACACTTAAAATCAAATTACATCTCAAGATGATTAGAAGATTAATTCAAAATCTGGGTGTGAGTGAAAATTGTTTTTTTAATCAAATCATTTTTAACCCTAGAATAAGTTTAGTATTTCACCATACGTTAGAATAACTTATGGTACCTTTGACCTCTGTGTCAAATTACATGCCATTATGTTCAGTGGTTTACCGTTTAGCTCTCGTTTTGTAAAAAAAAAAATATAATTTTAGATTTTGCAATGTGTTTTTTTTAAATTACTATTTTGTATTTATAATTCTAAAAAAGTTATATTTTTAAAACTATATTTTTCGAGCTAAACGGTAAAAGGGCTTAAGTCATTTACGCTCTTTTTCGAGTTATTCCAATTACATGAAATACTTTTCTTAGCTCTTCAATATGCACTTGTCCCCACCCTTAAAAAGCATTTCCTGTCCATTCTATAAGCATTTTTCTGAAAATTTTTGTATGGAGCTTCGAACAAATAAAATTTTCACATTGCTTTCCTCACCATAAGCTTAGATGCATTTAAGCCCTTCTAGCTTTTAGGTCGATTCGAAAAAGGTTTATGAAACAGCATACATTATTTTGGTCTTGGAGATGTATGGCTGGTGCCAAGTTATTTTTTCCAATCTCGCACAAATTTTTTGTGGTGATTGGCTGCTATAAAAAATGCATCGTTCTTTTCAATTTGAAGGCTTTAACTTTCATAAGTGGCAAAAAATCGTGTTTAAGGTAATAAAGTTATATGGGAGGTGGCACGCTCCTTATACCTTATACCTAATACCACTTAAATTCAGCCCTATTCCAGAATCCGTCGTAATGAATTATCGAACGCAAAGCTACGCTACGAATACGACAAATTTGCTAATCCAAAATCCGAACGAAACTTCTCCTTTTCGAACTTACTTTCGTGAGTTCGAAAACAACTGGTTTCAACAGCAGACAAACAAATAAAAAATAAAAAAAAATTGAAAAACTGAAGTATTTTTGATCAAAATTGTATTTTTTAGCTGTGATTTTTAATGGATTTCATTGCAATTGCAATTTTCGCACAATAACAGGAAGATTTCTCGCATAGAGAATCTATGAAAATTCGTCGAAGAATATTACGAGATTCCATCAACCCTTTGGAAATGGATTACGAAACGTAGGTACTAAATAAATTTTAACTACAATAACATATTCACAGGTTTAAATGAAAATAATTTAACTTTATTAACCAAAAATTAATTATAAGTCTTATTTTACGACCTAATTCTATAAAAATTTAATTGTTTTCTTTTGTCGTAAACAAATCCGTCGAGGCAAGGCTTTCGTGAAAAAATCCGAAAACAGCTGTCAAAAGTTGATACGTTCGGAATGTGTAGTTGCAATGCTACGAATGTAAGAATGTTCGAATTCGATTTGGATTGTAGAATACTTCATTTCGAATCCGAAAGAAAATTTACGCTACGACGGATTCTGGAATAGGGCTGATTATTTTTGGGAATCGACTTTGATAACACCTTTGATTTAAATTTTAAGATCCTAGCTTTCATGTGTTAAGTTATTCGGTTTTGTTAAATTTCGTTGTTAGGCGCCACCTATTGCAAAATTTTTGCTCTATGTGCACAACGAAAAACTTTCTATATAGAAAGCTCAGTCTTTAGCTTTTACAGAGTAACATTTCATACATTAGCGTGAGCGTAATTTTATTTAGTTTCTCTTTTGCTTTTTTTTTAACCCAATAAGGACGATGATGTCATATGACATCACTAAGTCGGATGTCGCAAAACTAACGGTATCACACAAAAATAAATCAAAATTAAGCACGGAAGGTACCGGTTATGGTTTTTATCAAAAAAGTCAGATATTAACAGTTATTATTTAACTTTTATTTTTTCCGACAAAAATACTAGTTATTTAATGCCTTTTATTTTTTCGGGCAAAAATAACTGTTACTTTTGACTTTTACTTTTTTGGTCAAAAATAACAGTTATTTTGTGCCTTTTATTTTTTCGGTCGGAAATATCAGGCAATTTGAATTTTTTAAAGGCAAAAAAGTTTTATGCAATTTTTATCGTCTCATCAACGCGCACATTTTGAGCTATAAAACTTTTTAGTTTTTAAAGTTTTTTATTCGTCCTTTGAAAAAATACAAATTGCCCGATATTTTTGACCGACAAAATAAAAGGCACAAAATAACTGTTATTTTTGACCTAAAAAATAAAAGTCAAAAGTAACAGTTATTTTTGCCCGAAAAAATAAAAGGTAAAAAATAACAGTTAATTTTAGTTTTTATAGCAACAGCCAAACATTTAAAAGGCATTTAATATTCGCAAAGCTGCAACCATTACGATAATAATGGTATATTTCAAAAAGTCCTTCGGCCACTTTTTCGTTATGCCGTTTTCATCTGAAAATTGTAAAATAACAGTTATTTTCGGTCCCTGAAATTAAGTCAAAATTAGCCCATATGTGAAAAAATTGTCCCGTCTTTAAAGAGTTAAAATGTTTTTAGATGTTTTTAATCAGGGACCGTAACGGTTGATTTTTTTCCAAAATGTCAACAAATAATCGTTATTTTTTGACCGATTTTATTTCGGTCAAAAATAAAAATTAAAATTTGACTTTTATTTTTTTCATTAAAAATAAAAGTTAAAATTTGACTTACATTTTTCGATCAAAAATATAAGTTAAAATTTTACTTTTATTTTTCGGTCTAAAATATAAGTAAAAATATTACTTTTATTTTTTCGATCAAAAATAAAAGTTGAGATTTAACTTTTATTTTTTCGATCATATATAGCTGTTAAGACTTGACTTTTATTTTTTCAATCAAAAATAACAGTTAAAATTTGACTTTTATATTTTCTATCAATAATAAAATTTAAAATTATACTTTTATATTTTCGATATAAAAAAATCAATATGCTGCTTAATGACTGTTCTATTGAAAAAACAAATAATTTTTATTTTTGATCTTTACCATTAAAAATGTAATTTAATAATTATTTCATTAATTATAATTTCTTAATAATTAATATATTAATTAATTATGATTAATTATTAATAAAAAATTAATTAATAATTAATTATTAATTAATTATAATTATGTATATAATTAAATTTATCATATAATTTAATAATTATAATTCTTTTACACACATTCGTAACATTTTTGCAAAGAGAAAAAAAAAACATTACTATCGATCTTCATATCGTTGCACATCGTTATTTAACCCATTAACGGCTGCTCCCAAACGCTTCTTACGATTTCTTGCAAATTGCTGTGCTTTCTTATATTGATCACAGAAACAACCGTACCAAATTTCAACTTTGTATCTTTCACCATAGTCGAGATATGAGTTGGGTATAAAAATACCCAAACATCGTTAATGTGTTCTAAATGGGCACAAATTTCTTCAGCAACAACAGCACAGTTATATATCATTAATTTTCTACCAATACCAGGTATAGTTAGGTTAGTTTGCTAAGATAGATTTTAAATTTTTTTTATGTGTATATAAAATTTTTTACAAGCGATAAAAACACAAATTTTCTGGTTTTTAAACTTAATCACTTTTGACTTAGAAAATGTAGTAGTTAACGTAAAAATTAATTGACACACTCCAAAAAAATTTATAGCTCTATGTTTTCTTAAAGTAACAAACAAAAAATTAAACACTTAGCTGTTACCAACCCTGAAATATGATCAATTCTGAAAATGCATTTTCATGGGTAAAAAAATACCCAACCGCGGTTATTAGGTTAAATGACATCGCTTATTTGCTTATCATTGCACATTGTGTTTCCATTTATTTCGCAAACGACTGAGACAGTGGTTACAAAAGCATATGATATAAGAATTAAAATATGGCTTTTACTTTTGATCGAAAAAATAAAAGTCAAATTTTAATTTTTATATTTGATCAAAAAAATTAAAGTCAAATTTTAACTTTTATTTTTGATCGAAAAAATAAAAGTCAAATTTAACCTTTTATATTTGATCAAGAAAATTAGTCAAATTTTAACTTTTATTTTTGATCAAAAAAATAAATGCCAAATTTTACCTTAAATTTTTGACCGAAAAAATAAAAGTCAAATTTTAACTTTTATTTTTGATCGAAATAAAATTGGTCAAAAAAATAACGATTTTTTATTGACTTCTTGAAAAAAATCAGAAAAATTAAAATCATTAAAGATTATTATTCCTTAGCTAACAAGCATCACATTGCTATATTCAAATATCGAATAGACTTACTCTTTCCATTTGACTTTTTGAATAGAAATTTCGGAAATAACTGTTATTTTCGGTACCTGTTTGTAATTTTTTTTTTTCCTTTTTTTTTATACCGAATTATTTACATTTTTACTATCTACTTTGTTTTATTTGTAAGTATAGATATTGGAGACTACCAAAGCTTAAGTCAAAATTCCAAGTCATTAGGCGTATTCACGATCTTGTTGCATCGTTGCAAATGCGTTTTTGCAAGGATAAATTTTTGTGAGGACACCTTTGTATTATGAAGTTGCAAATGCTTTGCAACAGCTGTTTTTCTGATGTTTTGATTTTCTTTGCCATCCATTTTTTGCTAGCATTTTACTTTTTCAGTTCTATGGTGCACTTTGGCAGACTCACCGAACTCAAATAATTAACGAAAAAATTAGAAGCAACTATAAAAGATGGCAGCCCTGGTAGAGTTAAAAGCTTGATCTAAAAATAACTACTGCTTTAATGTCATATGATTAAATGGCCGATGAGAACGTTAAAATTCTTACGAATTTGTTCGAACAAGTGTCAAATCATATAAGACTTTAACAGTGGGTTGGTCACAGCTAAATAACTCATGACTACTGAAGAGTAAATATAGCAATTTCCGAAAGAGGCTGTCTAGTCTGCTGTGTGATTGACTCTATACAGAGTTGTTGTTGTTGTTGTTGCCTTCTTCAAACTTACTTGATCCAAAAAGCTCACAATTAAATTCATGTTAAAATTCAAAGGATAGATCAGAATTAATTATCAAATTTAATTTTCCCTTTTAGTTTACTTCTTTAAAACTCCCCCAATTTCTTAGCCTCTTCTTTGTTTTATTATAAATTCAACTTTTTTGCCGCTGAAAATATAAACAATTAAAACAGCTGCTCATTCAACGGTGTTTTATAAAAATGATATAATGGGGTGATTCACGATCTTGTTGCACCGTTGCAAATTCAAAATTTGCTTTTACAAAAATAAAAAGCGTTGACTTGCATTTGCAACATTCATGCAATTGCTATAACAAAGGCTATTTATTACACATGCGAATTCAACATATTGTATGTATTTACAAAAACAAAAAGCATTGATATGCATTTTCAACATTCATGCAATTGCTGTTACATATGCGAATCCAACATATTGCATGATACTTTTGTAAATAAATGTGTTCGTTTTGCAAATGCAACAGCCTTTTGTTATAGCAAATGCATGAATGTTGCAAGTGCATATTAATTCTTTTTGTTTTTGCAAAAGCAGCTAATTTTTCAATTGTAACGATGCAACAAGATCGTGAATTACTCTTTTATATTGTTTTTTGTAGATCTTTAATAGATTTTACCGTTTTGATAAAGTCACTTTGTATGGGAAGTAGGCGTGGTTTAACTATTTTGACTATGCACGGAAGTGTGTAATAAAAAAGCAAATAAAAATTGTCTCATTTATTATTATAATAAACTTTAATTAAATATTATAATCTTCAATATTCAAATAATACTTTTTTTATATTAAATTTTGTTTTTATGTGTATGAAAGTACTTTTGTTTCCTTTTATTAAAAAAAAATTATTTGTAAAAACTTAAGTTTTCATATTAATAACCAGTTTCGGTTTCGGCCGAATATTATAAAATGGCCGAATATTCGGTTTCGGCCGGACACTAGTCACTGTATATCGGTTATTCGATGTCAAATCGGACGCTTTTGTCCAAAAACTAATTTTGACGATTTCGATTTTTTTTCAAATTTATCACGTCGACAGAACTTTAAAAAAGAAAAAAAAAATGCATATTTTTTTTTTTGCAGCTATACACAGTGGAAAATTATAAAGAAAAACAAAAATTGTCATTCGGACATGTACAAAAACAACTATATCTTCTAAGCCGTAAGTCCTACAAGAAAATGTTAAAAAGACATATTTTAAAGATCTTGAATTGATCTTTATTGTGGTGTTCTTTTTTACAAACACTTTCTAAGAAATATATTAGCAAATTTCAAAAATAGAGTGTCTGCAGAGGAATAGTATATTTTATCGAGTTGATAAAATTTGACTGATTTTACATATCGTCGCTGCGCCAGAAAAAACAGTTATGTGATTTTTGTAAATTTTATTATTGCATATTTTATTCACACTATCTTTTGCACACATTTTTGCATTTACAGTTTTTTATATTTTTTATATTTTTTTTTTTTTATATAGAAGTTATCTGAAAAAATTTGTTTTTGCTCTCCTGAAAAGTTACTGAAATACGTATAACTGTTTTTGTTGGCGCAGCGGCAAAAAAAAAACTTAGCAAAAAATACTAAAAATTCCACTCTTAATTTAAAATTAAAGTATTTTGTACTTAAAAATTGTTCAGTCAATTTTTGAAAATTTCATTTAAAATAGTAAATATTGATTCTCCAACATCAAATTTTGAGAAAGCATTAAGAATGAATGCCTCAATACGATAATATTTTCAAAGTGCCAAAAAAATAGTGGTGCTGACTATGAGAAAAATGTGAATGAAATTTGTAGTGGTCTAAAAATTTAAAATTTTTTACAAAAGTGTTTGTAAAAAAGGACACCTCAATGAAGACCAATTCAAGATCTTTAAAATATGTCTTGTAGGACTAACGGTTTAGAAGATATAGTTGTTTGTGTACATGTCCGAATGACAATTTTTGTTTTTCTTTATAATTTTTCACAGTGTAAAGCTGCAAAAAAAAAAATTGAAAATTACAAAAAAAAATATGCAAATATTTTCCTTTTTTAAAGTACTATCCACGTGCAAAGCATCAAGTTTTTACAGAAATGTGAGTTTCGAAAAGTGTCCGATTTGACATGGAATAACCGATATACGTATTTCAAGTATGTGCATTAGGGCGGGTCAAATTGTTCGGATGAGAAAAAAAAGAAGAATGTGCAAAGCAGAAACGTAATCTATGATGGATTCTGAGAAAATTTCGCTAAAAAACCATAGGTCTAAAATCAATCCCAATATCGCACATAGCGAGGTAAAAATTTGAATATGGATTAAAAAAAAACGATATTTTTATAAAAAAGTACTATTGAATAGTACAAAAATGGCAGCGTATATCATTGATTTTGGTCTTGTTGAAAAGGAGTTTGGCCAGCTCTCTGAATCTGACGTAATTTTGAAAATATTTTGGTTTTTAAACCAAATTTTGCCTACCTAATATTTTCAAAATTTGCCACAAAATGTTAAAATCATCGTAAAAACGATTTGATCATTTTTAATTTTACATTTGAATTTTTCATTATTACTATTTTACTACATTCTTCACATTTTAGTATTTAAGAAATAAACAAAATTTAAAGTTGAAACCACTGTTGCAATACAATACTAACCTCATTTTTAATAAAATACTCATAAATAAAAATTTATAGTAAATATTAAGTTATTGTTTTTTTTAAGTCTATAGTTGATCGATCGTAATCTTAAAACAACTTGTTGTCAAAATTCTCCGCGTGATTAAGTTTTTGAAGTGAATAATTAAGCAATTTTCTGCAATATCCATTGTTTACATTACTGTTTCGGAAATGGACGTTTCATTTAAAATCTCAGATTCAAGTTATTTGCAGTATCAATGATTTTAGTTCTCCAAGCGAATTAAGTGATTAAGTGATTAGGCGATATTTTAAGGTAATATTTCTTTTTAAGTGAAAACTCTAGCAAACTATATTATGAAAGTTTGTGTACCAATGTACTTTAATGTAAAGTATTATAGTTCTGTTGACTACGGCAGCGCACTGTTACCAAAATTTATACCGTCAACGCAATATTTGCCACCAAAAAGGAATTTTGTTAACGCTGTAATTCAAAATAAGCCTATTTCTGTCATCCAGAGAATGTTTTATTGGCCATATTTAAATATCAGGTTGACAAAATTTGGTTTAAAAGCCAAAATATTTTTAAAATTAAATTAGAATCGGAGAGCTGGCCAAAATTCCTTTTCAACAAACCCAAAATCAATGGTATACGCTGCCATTTTTTGACTTTTCAACAGTATTTTTATATAAAACTATAGTTTTTTTAAATCCATATACAAGTTTTAAACTAGCTATGCGCGATATTGGGATTAATTTTAGACCTATGGTTTCTTGGGGAAATTTTTTCAGAATTTATCATAGATTACGTTTATGCTATACGCTTAGTCGATAAAGAAATTTGACCCGCCCTACTGTATATACATGATTTTGGGAATGTGTGACCAATTTTACATAACCAATGTAAAGCCGTAGTCAATTCATAGAGAAAAACTCGCAAAATATAGGAGTATAAAAAGTACTAAAAAACATTACTATTAAATTAACTGTCAAATAGTGTCATATTTAAGCAACCGCTTGGTTTTTTTGCTCAAATGACTACGCTGCTCTCTTGCTCTCATTTGAAAAATTAAGGATGTCAAACTAAGAAAAAAGGTCAAAAAGATAAATTTCTAAAAAGGTCAAACCTTATATAAATGAAACTTGGGTGTAATGAACTTGTTTGCTTAGAATTTTGCGCTATTTAAAGTTTTTTAATTTAAACCACAACAATATAACAAGGTTTAGGATAAATTGATCATTTTGCAATTCAGTGACATCAAATGAAATGATGCACTTTCTACAACAAAACAGCAGCAACTACAACAATAACAACAAAACCAGAAAGCAAAACAAACTGACACAAAAAATACTAGTGTTATGTCATACGGAGAGAGTGAGTGAAAATATCTATGCGCTGCTACGTTCGTACAACAACGAAAGCCACGCAATTGGACGCGACTGTAACAACAGTAAAAGCGAATCAAGCAGTTCATGTTGGTAAAAGCAAATTTTGCACCAAGTCACGGTTTGGTTGTGACTAAGAAAAACTGACTGAATGGGTTAAAATACAGCAAGGCAAATGTATTGAGCGCAAAAAAACATATTTGTTTGTTTGTAATTTTATTCATATTCATTTCAGACAGACGTTTTTTTTTAAGAGTTCATTAAATTAAAATCGAAAGTGAATAAAGTACAACATGGCGTCGTCATATGTGCATTTGGGCAAATTATTTGTTGTTGTTGTGGCTGTCGTTGCTTTTGCCGTTCGTAATTTGAAATAGCAGTGATTTAAGTTTGTTGGTTTAAGCAAAAAAAAAACAAAATATCAACAAAAAACAACAGTTATGGAACTCTAACCTCATTTAAAACATGAAACGGAGCATAAACCAGCATTGCATTTCATACTGTTGTTGTTGTTGTTGTTGGTATTGTTGCCTATTGGCAATGTTATTTCGAAGTTGGTAAATTAGTTTGTATGTGTTTTTTAGACGATGCTTTCACAATAACGCCGGCACAAACAAATTTAAAACGATATGAAAAATGTTAACTATATTCGTTGTAGGCAGCTAGACTGGCTGGTTTCTTAATCCGTTGTTGAATGGTGAATACTAGCGGCGGTGAATGGGCGAGACTGTAAACAATTTTGCGCCGATGCAGCAATTTAAGCGCAGTTTACTGTATCATCAAAATGCGTTAACGCAATTGCATTATGACATAGTTTGAAATGTTATGATTTCTGCATCAAAGGGACATTTTTTAACGCAATGAGATTTTGAGTTGAATGACGCTTTGAGTCATGAGAAAAATTTTCTTGTGTGATGAGTTATGTAGCGAATTGAATTATGTGGTAGAATAAGTTTAGTAAAGTCCCACTTGTAATCAAAACAACAAATCAAATGAAAGTCCTATAATATATATATTCGTCATAAATTAATTTTGAAAAAGCAAGGTAATGTTTGTATAATTGCGCTATTTCTTAAATGAAACTAGTGTATCAACGCAATAACGCAGTTAAGTGCTTCAACAAAATACCGCAACGAAGTGCTGTACCCATGTTTGTAAACACTATTCAAGACACTGTTGCACAGTGAATCGAGTGGAACATGCTAGCTAAACAAAATTATTTTCTTGTATTTTTTCTTTGCTACATGCATAAAGATTATTTTAATTCATACACACTAAAAAATTTCAAAAATAAATTCACACCGCTGAGCGCATACTTACATTTTTTACACTGAACGGTGTTAAATTACACCGCTTTCTCGGTGTGAAATGACGAACTTATCCGATCGAACTTATCCGAAATGATATTCTCATTGATAAACAATTTAAAAATTGAAATTTCTCAATTGAATTTGTTCAGTTTAATTTTGTAAATCTTGAGTAAAGACTTAAATGAAATTTTGGCACCACAAAATAGAATAAACTCCCAATTTTTGGGGACTATTTCATAAATTTTGGGAAATATTTAATTTTTGGTTTGGGTCATATTTTATTATAAAATAAGGCCCAATCAAATTTTATTTGGGGCTTATTTCATTTGACAATTCATACATTTAATGACAATTTAATAAAAATTGTAATAAACATCTATTCGAATATATAAAAATTACACCGTTCGGTGTTAAAAAAATTATTATTTTGCGTATTATAAATATACACTTTTTACACCGATCGGTGTAAAAAACATATGCTTCTTCGGATATTAAATTTTAACACGTTGACACGGTGTTTTTTAACACTGAACGGTGTTGGACTCCCTGGAACACCGATCGGTGTAATAATTCTATACAAATTTTTAAGTGTGTAAGTAAACATTTTTGTTTGCGGCGCATTCGAAACTTAGATACCCCCCTACACACTTGCCTACACTTGCTGTGCCTATCGTACCTCTGTTTTATATGGTTATTTTTATTTGTAATACTTTAGGTTGCAAACAGAGTGAACGCCGATTCAGACAGGCAGGCAGATAGGCAGGCGCAGGCAAACTGTTTGAATAAGCGAGATGAAAGTCAGCTTGGCTTTATTCCTCTCTCGTTTCTTCGCAGGTTTCTGCCTGCAACTGTCTGCCTGCACCTGTTTGCCTGCACCTATCTACCTGCACCTGTCTGCCTGCCTGTCTGAATCGACGTTCAGTATATCCGCAACCTTAGGTTTTATCAAAAGTGATAGCTATACAATTTTTTTAATTTTTGTTATATATAAGTAGGGGGGTTACTAACATATTTTGGCCATCTATATCTATATTATTATATAAAATTTAAATTAACATTTTTTTGTTCCAGGTAAACTCCAAAAGTACTGAGCCGATTATTATGAAAAAGTTTGAAAAGATCATATTTGTGCTACTGCTCATTTTAGGGGTAGTTTTCTTTCGAAATTTTTATATAAGTATATGTACTTAAAGTGTTAAGTCCTTCAAAAATTTCGTAACTTTTTCTATCAAACGTTCCTTCCTATTCCCACAAGCACGCCACTTTATTTCCATTTTACTTGATAAACTTGTGACTTTATTTTTAATGGATCTTAAAGAACCAGTTTAAACTTTAGTCAAATTAAACCTAGCTTAACTCACCAAAATTGGACGTTTAAACTAAAGTTAACTAGATATTTTGGCGTCCGTTGAAGTTAAATTGACTTAAATTGTCATATAATATGTTTTTCTGCCTAAACCGAGTTTAAACGTCTAATTTTGGTGAGTAAAGCTCTGTTTAATTTGACTAGACTTTAAACTCGTACTTAAAAACTGGCCCTAAGACTTCTTATCAGCATCGAAATGATCAAATTTTGATTCCACGAAGTTAAATAAATTTGCGTTTCTTTCGCTTTTTGAAAATTTGCATTAAATTTCATACAATTCACATTTAGTGGTGGAGAAGGTGTATTCTATAAAACAGAAATAAAATGGAAGCGAGCTTGTGCAAAACTATAAATCAGTTTTAAGACAATGGATAAGCATGTATTCAACATATACTGAAAAGTCCGGTGTCAATTAAGTTCCACCTTCTGGAAGTTTAAAATTAAGAAGTAATAACGTAGTTTATTAAATTTCACAAATATTTATTCATTTACACACTTTTGTTTTCTTAATAAAATTATATTTCATACCTTCAACTTTAAATTCCATAGCGAACCTTTAAAAAAATTTATTAAAGAACAATGCAATTGCATCTTTAAAAATACACTTGCATCTTTAAACATGCACTACTTTCAACTTATGATCAAAATAAAATTATTAAAACTAAATACCTGCTTTACACTGCTTATTACTCAATACTTATCTTCGAGTGGCAAAAATAAATTCTTAATTTCATCTCTTTTAGATCATTGCTCAGCAACTTTTACAGCTTATTTCTCAAAATTAGAAAATCAATTTTTTCCAGCTAACATGTTCTACACGATTCACTGTGTGTCGCCCCAAAAACATTAAAATCATTAAAAACATTAAAATCCACAATATTTCTTACAAGTTATGTTCTTCATAGTAGCCTACTGGGTAGATTTCGTGGTCTGTAAGCTAATGAACCGCGGTTAGCCCGAGTTCAATTCCAAGCTCAGGCAGAATGTTTTTTTAATTGAATTAATATTTCTGTTCGGCTGCCACCTCTCTGCAGACAATGGCAAACCTCAGAGGGTAAAAACCTCCTCGGAGATGATTTATTAAGGAATAAATTTATAAACTTATCCCTTAACCCAGTGGCGTTGCACCTACACAAAATAAATATAAAATTAAGAAACATGAAACATGCCGAAAATATTTCGTACTTGACCACCACTATAATGTTGAAATATATAAATACATCCAATTTTTTTTTGCAGTCTCAACACATCTTCCAAAAATACTAACCCGCTATCTGATACTCTTGTAGAGGCGAAAACAAAAACCTTAATACCGTTTACGTTGTATACTTTCTACACAAACATTATGATAATGCATCTGCACTGTATCTGCGTCGAAAGGTAAAAAATGAGTTCATTTTATTGTATTTGCGTTCGTTTACACAAACATTTACGGTACAGAATTATGTTTTATGCCCCATACGGTACACTAAAATAGCAATCTGTTTATTTGCTTTCATTGGTTTAAAAGAAATGCTTAAAGAACTTAGTTCAAATCCTTAACAATGAAACATTTTCTATTTGTACTCGTCAGAACTTGAGTTGTGATATTTATTTTTAAACAAAATATACCTAATATACAAAATATACCAAAATATACATAATATACCCACAATGTATATTATAATATAGAAGAGTGCCTCCGGTTGTGGGACACCCTTCGTATTTTTTGAAAGAGAGCAAATGCCGTGGATTTAAGTATTGACTGTAAACTTGTAACTTTTTAATATTTTTAGAGTGCGATAAATTGAAGTAAATTAATTTAAAAATAAGTGTTATGCATAGTTTATGCAGTATTTTCATTGGATTTTGTGATGAAACATAAATTTCTGGCAAAATATGTTTATCATACAATTTTGAAGTAATTTTCGAAATAGCTACCATTCCCAGTTGTGAGACACCTCATGTAACCGGTTGTGGGACACCTTGTTTTTAGCATTTTAAGTAAGCGTTTGACTAAAAACCTGTCAAATATCATCGTTTTTGTCAACATATGATATTTTCACATATGATAATTGTGTTCTCTTGCATTTTTACGCATTTAGAAGATGATGGTGAATAACATGAAAGAAGTACGATTTTCTGTTGTTTTTTTGTGCCTTTGACGACTTCGAAAACTAGTCAATTTTGTAATTTTTCGTGCTTTTTCTTCATATTTTCCCATTTTACGTGGATATTTTAAGGTGTCCCACTACCAGGTATAAATTTTTTTGACAAAAAATTAGCCCTTCATAAAATTGCGCAGTTACTTCAGCAAATATTTGATAAGCTTTTCATAGCTATGCAGATGTTCACATATTAGACAGTTGATCAAAAGTTATGAGCCAAAAACAACGTGTCCCATAACCGGAGAGACTCCCTTACATAATTTAAAATTACATATATGATGTCATAAAAACTTACGCAAACTTTTAATATGAGTGCATATGTTGAAACAACGTACCTAAAAAGAGAAAAGAACATAAATTAAAAGAAATATCATATATAAGTACAAAATTTAATCATTGTAGTATTGATTCATATACTAGTATAGTTATTATTCAAATTCAAAAATGGTTAAGTCAATTTTTTGTGGTTCAAAAATGTTTAGTCTACCTACTTTAGTTTCAAAAGTGGCTAAGTCTATCCGTTGGGTTTAACCCATATTTTACCAACAATTTTTTTTTATTCATTTTAAAAAGTCTATTTCTAGACTAAATAGGACCTCTTTATGGGCACCATTTGTTTACCTTTCGATAAGTATTGGGAATAAGGCCAAAGTGATAATTTACAGAGGCGATTGTCACCCGTCAATCAACATTTATTGTGATATTTATTGTTATAATTTATTGTTTGGTTCATTGGCTACATTCCTCATAATTAGTTTTTATTTTTTTTTCTAATTCTATATTTTTAATATATTTTCAAGAAACCTCTGTCAGAAGGGGTTTTGGACACATCCCCCGCAACGAATTACAGGTGTGGCAAAAAGTTTTACTTGAGACCGATGTGAACATGTAAGATCCCAAATTATTTTGTGAATTTTTGTAAAAACAACTTGTAAAAAAATATTTGCTGAACTCGATATTTTTCCAATAAAACAGATGGGGCATTCCACGTAGAAGAGGAAAATAAAATAAATTTTGGTTTTCTATTATTTTTAATTTGGTAAAAATCTATTACTAACGTCTATACTTTATTAATATGTGAAATAAGATTTTAAAAAAAATCACCAAAAAATTATTTTTTGTGTGTGCCAACTTTTGTTTCATACAGAGTTGCTAGAGAGTAAAATGTTGATTATGTTTGCAACACTGTTTTTAGCTATACTGTAACTGTAGAAATAAAGCGAAAAAGTACGTTGGTTTTTATGTATTTCTTCCTTGAACAGATGCAAGTCGCATGTCCGAGTAGTCACGCAAAATATATAGAAGTTGTTTTTTTAATCTAAAACACGACTTTATAAATTCAATACTTCCTAGAAGTAATAATAAACATGTGTTGTACTATTTAAACTTATTTTAATAGTTAAGGCAATCATATTATGCTTTCAAGACTGTTTTAAAATGTGTCCAAGTAGTCACAGTGAATAGCCTGATATTATTTCAATGCCTTTGTTTATAGCTGAAGTTACTTTTCTGACCCAAAATGAAATAGTTAAAGCTTCTTCATGTCTAACTTAAGTGTTAATTGGCTGTAAAAATCCACACCACTATTTTAAATCCCAAGGAGATATTAAGATGTATTTATTAATCATGCCCTTTGACTCAAGAGACAGAGAACAGGAATTGAATGTTGAACCTAAAGATATGGTTGGGCCAAGTATAAATGCAAAAGCCAATTCAGGTACTGCAAGCTACTCTCAAGGCGTCCTATGTAAAGAAGATCTCAAAATAAAAAAGAGGAAGACGAAGTAATAAACTGCTTTTAAGATCAACTTCGGGCAATGAAGCAGAGTTTTAAGCCACATAGGAGACAGATGTGTTTTATGTCCTATTATACGAGTAAAACTGTTAAGAGGTACAATTTTATCAATATGGAGAAAAAGTAAACATTTTCTTTAAATAATGGTTTTTGTTTTTCTGATTTATTTTTTGTTTTACAGAAAAAATATATAAATAACTACTACATTAATTGGGTCTAAAACAATAATAAAACTGATTAAAATAACTTATTATTAACACATATTTTTTACAATTTGTAATTATTTTTTCTAATTTTTCTACAAAGGTAAATACACTTATTCTTTAGTAAAATAAAAGCGTTTAGTATCTAAATGTTATATAGATAGAACACAGAAATAGATGACTTCAATATATAAATGGTTGGGCTTAAATTCTTCTTTGAGTGTTCAAATTTAGATGAGTAGGATTTTTCAGTGTCCCAGTAGTCACATTCATTCAAATAATAGTAACACAAAATATAGAAACTGTTCGGCTTTTGTTTTAAAGGAATATTACACAATATGCATTTATCTCTGTTTTGAAATATATTTCACTGTTATATAAGTTATGATGACATCGTTATAACTCATAATTGATCCAAACTCTGCAGTCAAATGTCCCAGTAGTCACAATGTAATGCCCCACATCTAAATTCATATTTTAAATTTAGGTTGGGAACAATTTTATTTAATTTAAACAAGGTATTAGCCAAATAGTTGAGCAGTTTAAACAATTACTTTGCATGGAAAAAAATAAAAATACTTCCAGCTGATCAACGGTTGGCCTGCCGGTGTTGCCAGATCCTATAAAGTTTCTAAAACCAAATTCAAGGTAGAAATTAACAGACTAATTGTAATTAAAAGTAACTAAAAAAATAAAAAATACTTCCAGCTGATCATCGGTTAGCCTGCCAGTGTTGCCAGACTCTTTAAAGTTTCTAAAACCAAATTCAGAAATTACAGGACTAATTGTAATTGAAAATAACTACAAAAATTAGCGGACTAATTGTAATTAAAAATAACTAAAAAACGCATGGGCTCATATAGTACCCCTCTGTCTCAAGGGGTTAATGCTCGATCCTTTAATTCAAACACTGCTGGTATCTGCTCTTTGTTTAATTTGGACGTAGCAGAAAATACTTTCCATTTTATTGGCATATGTCCAATTTACAAAAAAAAAAATCGAAAAAAACTTTTAGGCCAAGAGGCGCTCACCGAGTCAGAAGTTAAATACTTTTTAAATGGTAAAGACTTCCAATCGTTGTTGTATTCATCAGAAACTTTTATGAAATATAGGAGCTTACTTTTGAATGAATTTCCTTAGTAATTAGCAAAAATTAAATAAATATATCTATACTATCTATTACATAAAATTGAAGTGCAAATTAATTGTTACCATTTTACTCCAAAAATACTGGGTCGATTTTTATGAAAACATTTTTAAAATATCAAATTTGTGCTGCAGTTTTATTTAGGGGTGTTTTTCTTTCGAAATTTGCTTCCCAACATTACATATAAATTAACTAAAAAACCGAAAAATGCTCTAAAAATTAAATATGTCCAAAACTGACCATAAAATAACTTAAAAATCGAAAAATGACAAAAAAATAACCTAAATCTAGAAAAAATTACCTGCAAACTAAAACCGATAAAAACAATGAAAAATGACAAAAAATTACCTAAAAACTTTTTATATTTGGAATTTAGGAAACATAAATGGACGGTCTAAATAACCATGAAATGTCTTAGAAGCAGCCGAAAAAATGGCATGTCATCAAAATTCTAGCCTTATGAGAAAATATTTACCTCACAAATTCTGATTTATATATTTTTTTTTTAAAAAAACTTTTAAAATTTTTATTTCCCATAAAAAAATGGGATAGAAGTTGATTTTGTTTAAAAACTAATTTAAATTGAAATTGACATTTTTTACACTCTTTCATATGACATTATCATTTATCAGCAAAAATGGTTTCAGTTTTACCGCAAAACTTTAAAATTGTTTTTGTCATTATGAAAAACAACCTTTGATTTTTTTAACGAAATTTTTTTTTTCCGAAATATTGTTTTTATATTTTTTACAAAATAGTAAAGTGTTAAAAACACATAATAAATTTGAAGAAATATTCACAATATCTCTTTCCGATCAAAAGTAATCGGCTTCAAGTCTATTTTTATATTATTTGGCTATATTACTATACAGGGTGTCCAGTGTAAGAGTTCGAATATTAAAGGAGGTGAAAGAGGAGGTCGAGTTAAGCAAAAAATTGTATAGGAGGGGGTCTATTTTCGTTGCGGGGTTAATTTTTATTTCATGACTTTGATTCACACCATTGTTTCTAGCAGAAAAACTAACTCTAAAAGTTATTTTAAGAACTCATTTGAAAGAAATGGTCTTTCTAACGTAACGGTGTCTCAACAAAACTACTCGACTTATCCATTTCGGAGCTGTGCTCGTGTGCAGATGAAATCAATCTGTTGAAACTACTAAATTTCATGTTTGAGCTCAATTTTCTCAGAATTTTGCGTAATAAATTAAAATTTTTTTTTAGCATTAAATTTGTGATTCATTTCATTTACTCTAAAATTACATCAAAATCATAAACATTTAGAAAAAACTTTAATATCTGTAAAATAACAAAGTTAGTTGTGCTTCAAAAACGCACGTATGGTTCCAATCAATTCTTCCTCTAATAATCTATACCTTTCCTTTCAGGTCCAAGAGCAAACGTAGTTTGTATAAGGCGCATGCCTTGGTTCTTTGACCTTTAAAAAAAAAAAATGAAATTAAAATAACAGTTTTCTTATATTGATTTTTCAATAGTTCATTAAGCGCACTATACAAGGCGTAAAAGCTAAGAGTTGTCAAAAGTTCGGCTCTTAGATAGAAGCCACCAAAAATGATACGTTACGTGACACAAAATAGAAGTAGTTTTTATCTGCATCAATATAAACGACAAAATCTGCACGGGTTTTTTTATGAAAATATTTTTAATATAATATTTTAATATAAGTAACATTAAACAATGTTACTACATATTCATAATTGCTTCGTTGAAAAATCTTTTTTAATTATTTTTATACAAACCATAATGTGATATACGTTATGTAACAGATTTTTTCCCTTCAGAGAAGTGCAAATATTTTATGGTTTTATTTATTTAATTGAACTAAACGAACATACAAAGTGAGATTCAGGACCGTTACAATCGAAAACTGAAAAAAAAAATGAATTAAACTTTGTATTATACGAGTATTTAGGCGAGTATTTTAGACGAGCATTTAGGCGGAATAAACGTGAAAGACAATTTGAATTGCTTATAACGGAGGCTATTGTTATGCCTTAACCTCGGCAAGCATTTCCAGCCCTCAGTTGTTCCTGTCGTTTAATTCCACATTTTCGCTGTGGATTTTTTGTTCCATCAATTCTTGAATATAGTAAAGAACAAAGAAAGCGAAAAGAACCATGCTCGAACTCGAAACCGAACCGGGGACCTCTGAGTTGATAGTCTTGCGCACTCTTCACCAGGCTACAAAGACCTACTCATTATTTTGTCCACTCATTAAAGTCGTACGACTGTCACGTGCGTAGCCACGGAAATTCCCATATGTGCTTAAAATTAAATTTGGCGATGGAAAAATGATATAAAAAAAGCTCTTGATCTATGTGTTTCATGGATTTCAGAAACATAACTGAGCCCCCTTAGACAAATCTGTGCTCACAAGGAACAACGACTAAACTCAAAGTATCGTAAAAAACGATATTTTAACTGCAAGAACTACGACCCATTTTTTTAAAATATATAACAAACAAAATACATGCAGACATAAGTGATGATCGATTCTAGGCAAAAAATGTATATCTGCATACTTCCAAAAATTGGCAATAAAGTAAAATCCATATCGCTTTTTTACGATATTTTGAGTTTAGTCATTCTTGTGTGATCACAGTAATATTCTTAATAAGTTTATGTTTTAAATTTTAATATTTTTCATAAATCTAGAAAAGGCATAATTAACTTTGTTATGAAAAAAAACAAAAGTCAAATTTTTGAATATTCTACTCAAATTTCAACCGTACTTGCTTTAATTTGTCTAAAAATTTTGACTTTCTATACATATTTTGCACGGCGTGTGCAAAGTACAAGAAGAATTGGGAAGTAAGGTTCTTTGACTCGATTTAAAATAAAAAAATCATTTTAAACAACTAAAAAAAGCTCAACCAGCCGGCTATGCAAAACAAAATCGTTTCGATGAACTTGAAGTATGTAGCGAAAATTGATAATTTTGGCGATTTGAATGTTTGTTGCTTAAATCGTACCCAGAACAAAGACGACGACAACGACGACGACGACAACTACATCGACCGATCGTGGTGATGATGTTGGGTTGAACGAACGAGAGGCCAAACAAGGTTATTTAAATTTTGTTTGGTGTTTTGAGAATGAAGGTTGACGACCCATTGCAAGAAACCAAAAAAAAACTCAAGCGTTATAGTTTAAAGAACTCAGATTACGCTTAAGCGAGAGGAGTTGGATGTGTTAATTATTGTAAACTAGATCGAGGGTATTCTTGCTTCTTTTGAAAACCATAGCTTTTACTGAGCATATGCTTGGAATGTGAAGCAAAAGAAATGAATATCAAAATCATTGACGTATGTGTAGTTTTATTATGTGTAGGAGTATGAGTCACGTGCTAAGTTCTTATAAAGCTGTTTCGTCTAAAAACGCAATACAACTCATGCAAAATAGAGGACTGAAAGCAAAGACGTCAAAGTAAGTTCAACAAATGCTCTAAACGCTGGCCAGGCACGGCGGTAGTAGTTGTTGGTAGTACTTTTTTCTTTTATTCACAGCATTGTTGTTTTTGCATTTGTAATAGAGTGTATAACGTACAAAAAAAATCTAAACATGTCATCGGCAACCTTGAGCGTTGTTTTCAAGGTGCACAACGTCAAACGTCAGATTAAAAAAAGACAATGCAGTGAATGCATTAACACATTCGTCGTTATTGGTATAGTGAGTGAGTGTGTGTGTGTGTATGTGTGTTCAGTGTTGTTAAAATAAGTTCACACACACACTCTGACAGTAAATGAGTATAGTGCCAAAGCCATATAAAAGAAAAATAAAAATAATACAACTCAAAACAATCGCACTTAGTGTTTAAAATAACAAAAATAAATTAGCAGCTACAAAAAAAAAGTTCTGAAAATGACAATTAGCTTAACTGACAGTTAAACTGAAACTTTTCCTTAGAATGTATTTTTTGTATCGTATCAAAGTAGTCTGTCCGTCAGAGAAACAATATATTGACCTCTCGTATAAAGTTTTGCTTTAACTAAAATTGTTTTCCCCTCACCACTCTCATTCTTCGCCTCCCTCTTTCTTTCTTTCTTTCTCGAGTTCGCTTTCTAATTACCTCTTTGCTGTTTCACTGTACTGTGGTCAAATATCGGAATAGTATGTATCTTCTTCATTACTGTTTTTGCTCTGTCATTTGCTTCTATTGCCGCTTTCTTGTTGTCCATTGATTTCTTCAGAATACCCACTTCACTCAATTTATATGTAACATGGGTGCTGTATCGATTCAACTACCTTGGCATTCCTTCTAGTGAAATCACACAACAGTTCGTTAGTTGTATTTGCATTTTGGCAGATCCTTAGTGTTGTTCGTTAAAAAATATTCTAATGTATAACAAGAAGTTAACTCGTTTATTGATAAGCAGAGCTGGGCGATAAGGATTGCATGTGTATTTGATTGCGGCAAGGATTAGGATTATTTTAATCCCAACTTCAAAAATTCTTAAATTAGGATTGCAACAATCTTCTATCGAACGATATTAGATTACTATTGCAGTAATCGTAATTTTGAAAAAGTCGAAATTACGATTACTGTAATCGTAATCTAAACTCATTCGATGAAGGATTACTTTAATTGTAATATTTAATAAAAGTAATTCTCGCAATCGATTACCGTTATCCTTATAATAGAAAAAACGGGATTTAAATTACAGTAATCCTTCATCGAATGAGCTAAGACTACGATTACAGCAATCGTAATTTTGAAAAATTCGAATCGTAATATTTTATTACTTTAATTGTAATTCCGTTTTTTTTAAATCGAGTGGTAATCGTAATCCTTATCACCCAGTTCTGATTGGCAGTTCTAAAAATTTGAGTTGTGACTTTGATGATGATGATGATGATGATGATGATGATGATGATTGATGAATGAAGAATGAAGAATAAAGAATAAAGAATAAAGAATAAAGAATAAAGAATAAAGAATAAAGAATAAAGAATAAAGAATAAAGAATAAAGAATAAAGAATAAAGAATAAAGAATAAAGAATAAAGAATAAAGAATAAAGAATAAAGAATAAAGAATAAAGAATAAAGAATAAAGAATAAAGAATAAAGAATAAAGAATAAAGAATAAAGAATAAAGAATAAAGAATAAAGAATAAAGAATAAAGAATAAAGAATAAAGAATAAAGAATAAAGAATAAAGAATAAAGAATAAAGAATAAAGAATAAAGAATAAAGAATAAAGAATAAAGAATAAAGAATAAAGAATAAAGAATAAAGAATAAAGAATAAAGAATAAAGAATAAAGAATAAAGAATAAAGAATAAAGAATAAAGAATAAAGAATAAAGAATAAAGAATAAAGAATAAAGAATAAAGAATAAAGAATAAAGAATAAAGAATAAAGAATAAAGAATAAAGAATAAAGAATAAAGAATAAAGAATAAAGAATAAAGAATAAAGAATAAAGAATAAAGAATAAAGAATAAAGAATAAAGACTAAAGAATAAAGAATAAAGAATAAAGAATAAAGAATAAAGAATAAAGAATAAAGAATAAAGAATAAAGAATAAAGAATAAAGAATAAAGAATAAAGAATAAAGAATAAAGAATAAAGAATAAAGAATAAAGAATAAAGAATAAAGAATAAAGAATAAAGAATAAAGAATAAAGAATAAAGAATAAAGAATAAAGAATAAAGAATAAAGAATAAAGAATAAAGAATAAAGAATAAAGAATAAAGAATAAAGAATAAAGAATAAAGAACAAAGAATAAAGAATTAAGAATTAAGAATTGAGAATGAAGAATAAAGAATGATGAATATTGAATAATAATTGATAAATAGTGTATATTGAATGATGAATAATGAATGATGAATGTCAAATTGTTTACTTTATTTGATGAAGGATGAATGAAGAATTTGATGAAAGATGAAGGTAAAATTGTTTATTTTATTTGATAATGATGAATGAAGAATGATGAATACGGAATGATGAAAGATGATTGATGAATATTGAATTATGTATGATGAATATTGAATTATGTATGATGAATATAAAATTGTTTATTTTATTTGATGATGATGAATGATAAATGTAAAATTATTTCTTTTATTTGATGATGATGAATGATGATTAAATAATTTGATGAATGTAGAATGATGAATAATGAATGATTAATGTTGAATGATGGATGATGATTATAAAATTGTTTATTTTATTTGATGATAATGAATGATAAATGAAGAATTTAATGGATTATGAATGATGAATAATGAATAATAAATAATGTATAATGAGCAATGAGTATTGAATAATAAATAATGAATAATTAATAGTGAGTAATAAATAATAAATAATGAAAAATGAGTATTGAATAATAAATAATGAATAATTAATAGTGAGTAATGAATAATAAATAATGAAAAATGAATAATGAAAAATTAAAAATAAATAATGAATAATAAAAAATTAATATTGAATAATGAAAAATTCAAAATAATAATGAATGATGAATAATGAATAATCAATGATGAATATTGAATTATGAATGATGGCTGATGAATGATGAATGTAAAATTGTTTATTTTATTTGATGATAATGAATGATGAATGAAGAATTTGATTAATGAAGAATGATGAATGATGAATAATGAATAATGAATAATGAAAAATTAATAATGAATAATGAGTATTGAATGAATAATGAATAATGAAAAATGAATAATGAATAATAAATAATGAATAATGAGTAATGAATAAAGAAAAATAAATAATGAATAGTGAATTATGAATAATAAATAATGAATAATAAATAATGAATAATGAATAATAAAAAATGAGAAGTGAATGATGAATAATGAATAAAAGCTAATTTGTAAACTTCTGATGTATGATGCATAATGAATGATGATTGATGATTGATGGACGATGACTGATGAACGATGATGAATGAAGAATGATGGTTGATGAATAATGAATAATAAATATTGAATGATGATTGATGAATGATGAATATTGAATGATGATTGATGAATGATGTATATTGAATGATGAATAGAAAATTGTTTATTTTATTCGATGATGATGAATGATAAATGCAAAATTATTTATTTTATTTGATAATGATGAATGAATAATTTGATGAATGATGAACGTAGAATGATGAACGTAGAATGATGAACAATGAATGATTATTATTAAATGATGGATGATGAATGTAAATTGTTTATTTTATTTGATGATAATGAATAATGAATAAAGAATTTGATGAATTATGAATGAGTTGTGGAATAGTCTCCTTGCGAGCGTGTTTCCCGGCAGTTTTGAGCTGTGCAAATTTAAAACAAATTTTCACAGACACTACTCCATCTATCCACCCTCCAACTATCACCCATCTTCCGAATCAACACAATGCTTACGCATTTATAGGGGGCATCCCCTGAGCGTTGGTTCAGTCTAAAAAAAAATGACGAATAATGAATGATGAATAATAAATAATGAATAATGAGTAATGAATTATGAATAATGAGTAATAAATAATAAATAGTGAATAGTGAAAAATTAATAATATATAATGAATAGTGAAAAATTAAAAATGAAAACTAAAAAATGAATAGTGAAAAATGAAAAATGAATGATGAATAATGAATGATTAATATTGAATTATGAATGATGGATGATGAATATAAAATTAATTATTTTATTTGATAGTAAATGAAGAACTTGATGAATTATGAATGACGAATGATGAATAATGAATAATGTACAATGAACAATGAACAATGAATAATGAATAACGAATAATGAATAATAAACAATGAATAATAAATAATAAATAATGATTTCATTCAGAAGCTTAAATTTGGTAATTCCTCGCTTTATATATTTAAATTCCTCAAGACTTTTTTTTCGTAAGCACCATTAGATTGTGGAACTCCTTGCCGAGGTATCTTAAATCTATTTCCAATGCACAAAACTTCAAGCAATGAATATCTGCACATTTTTCTTAAATTCTCTTTTACTTTTTCTCTTTTAACCCTTTTTTTATTTAATACTTTACTTCATTAGATATAAGTTTGTGTTGATTTTATTATTTTAATTAAATTCATTTTAGAATTTAATTTAAGTAATTTTAAAATATAAATTTAATAATTGTTTGTTTCTTTTTCATTTTGATCTTATGTTTGTTCGAGATATATATTATACTATGTTATTGTACGCAAAAGAATAACTATTTCTTATGTACCAATTAATATATGAATAAAGCCAAATTACAAATAATGAGCAATGAATTAAGAAAAATGAATAATGAGTAATAAATAATAAATAACGAATAATGAATAGTGAACAGTGATTAATGAATAATGAATAATAAATAATAAATAACGAAAAATGACTAATGAATAAACAATAATGAATAATGAATAATGAAAAATTAAAAATTAAAAATTAATAATGAATGATGACTAATGACTAATGAATAATGAATGATAAATATTGAATATTGAATTATGGATGATGAATGATGAGTAATGAATTATGAATAATGAGTAATAAATAATAAATAATGAATAGTGAATAGTGAATACTGAGCAATGAATAATAGATAAAAAATAATGAACAATGAAAAATTAATGATGGATGATGAATAATGAATAATAAATGATGAATATTGAATATTCATTTATGAATGATTAATGTAAAATTGTTTATTTTATTTGACTACTAGCTGAACCCGGTGTGCTTCGCTACCCCCTCGTATAAAATAAAATTAAAAGTATTTATATATATTGTAGCTGAAACCCGGCGCGTTGCTGCCACTCTCCCTATTCAAACGCCCATAAAATGTTATCAGTTAAACAGCATGTCTAAATTGAGGTCAAATACTGAATTCTGAGACTGTGCGACCTATACCCACAAAGCTATTCGATATAACAAATTTGGGTTGTATAGGAAGTGCCACTCTCTCTTCATCACCGCTAATAGAATGTAATCAATTAAACTGGGTGTCTACATGGAGGTCGAATACCGAATTCCAAAACTGTGCGACATATAACTCCAAAACTATTCGATAGTACAAATTTTGATTGTATGGGAGGTGCCACTCTCCTTTTCCCTACGCCCATAAAATTTTAGCAGTGAAACTGCATGAGTACATTGAGGTCGAATACTGAATTTTGAGGCTGAGTTACCTATAACTCCAAATCTATTCGATATCGCAAATTTGGGTTAAATTGGAGGTGTCACGCCCCGCCGTCAAACTCTAAAAAATTTTATCAGTAAATCTGCAAGCGTAAATTTTGGTCGAATACTGAGTTCCGACGCTGTGCGACCTTGAACTACAAAGCTATTCGATATCACAAATTTTCGTTGTATGGGAGGTGCCACTCCCCCTTGATCAACGCTCATAAAATGTAATCAATGAAACTGCATGTGTACATTGAGGTCCAATACTGAATTCCAAAGTTGTGAGACCTATAACCCCAATGCTATTTGATATCTCTAATTTGGGTTAAATAGGAGGTTTCACGCCCCCTTGTCGTACGCCCATAAAATGTAATTAATGAAACTGCATGTATAAATTGGGGCCGAATACTGAATTCTGACGCTGATATTCAATATCGCAAATTAACGTTAAATGGGAGGTGCCACGCCCCTCTTACCAATGAACATAGATTGAATCAATGAAACTGCATGTGTATATTGAGGTCGAATACTGAATTTTGGCGTTGTACGACTTAAAACTCTAAAACTGTTTGATAGCACAAAGTTGGTTTGTATGGGAAGTGCCACTCCCCTTTGCCCTACGACGACAAAATGTAAGTATTGAAAATGCATGTATAAATTTAGGTCGAATACCGAATTCTTACGCTGTCAACCTATAACTTCAAAGCAATACGATATCGCAAATTTGGATTGTAAGGGAGATGTCACGCCTCCCTGTCCAACGCCCATAAAATAAAACCATTGAAACTGCATGTGTAAATTGAGGTCAAAAACTGAATTCCAAAGATGAATTCCTATAACTTCAAAGCTATTCGATATCACAAATTTGGGTTGTATCGGAGGTGCCCCTCCCCCTTGTCCACTCCCATAAAATTTCATCACAGAAACGGTACGTCTAAATTGTGGTCGAATACCGAATTTCTAAGCTGTGCGACCCATAACTCTAACTAAAGCTCTTCGATAACAACAATTTTTTATTTATATGTGGGAGGTAAAAGGGGGTGTGGCATTGCCCCTTAAACCATCTCGTACTCAAAGCAAAGCGTACTTACAAAATTTGAGCTCAATCGGACCAATGGTTTCGAAGTATTTTGATATTTTCTTTAAAGTAGGCGTAGATGAATTGTGACCACGCCCATTTTTTCAAAGTTAATTATAGTTATCATACGAACTTATTTACCAAATTTTAATTTCATACGACCAAAACCGTCTTAAATACAGCATTTTTATTGATTTGTGGGCGACAAAAGGGGGTGTGGTACAAAACCTGCAAAGATACACACATGCAATTTCTTATGTGCACCCTCCACACAGACCCCAATCACCCCTGAAAATTTCATTGAAATCGGGCAAGCCGTCTAGGAGGAGTATGCGAACAGGAAGTTTTGCCACTTAATTTTATATATATAGATATCAAAACAGTGGGCGCAATCCCGCCAATATTTGAAGTATAGCTTAGAATATTTACACCAAACGGACACACCAAATTGTTAAAATATCGTTAACAGGTTAATAAATAATTAATTTTTAAATTTGTATGGGAGGTACCAGGCCCCTTTGTCCAATCCCGCCCATATTTGCAGTAAAGCTCTTAAACTGACGTACCAAATTTTGTTCAAATACCTATAAGAGGAGCAGAAATAATGGATTTTAAATTCGTAATTTGTATGGGAGGTACCACGTTCATTTGTCCAATTGCGTCCATATTTGTAGTTGAACTTAGAAACTATACACTAAACCCTTCATATTAAATTGTATTCCGATACCAACAACAGTAGGAGAAATAGTGGATTTTAAATTTGTAATTTGTATGGGAGGTACCACGCCCCTTTGTCCAATCCCGCCCATATTTGGAGTAAAGCTTGGAACGCATACATTAAACGGATGTACCAAATTTTGTTCAAATACCTATAATAGGAGCAGAAATATCGGATTTTTAATCTGCGATTTGTATGGGAGGTACCACGCCCCTTTGTCGAATTAAGTTTTTTTTTCTATATAAACCATCTACTAAAAATTTCGAATTGAATAAAAAAAAATCAGCCTAATCGGTTCAGCCGTTCGCCCGTGATGGCATTTCATAGATGGACCGTTTTATTTTTATATATATAGATGATGAACAGGACTCGTATTTTGATGACCTAAAAACTGCAAAGAATGACCTAAAAAAATTACAAAAACTACAAAAATGACCTAGAAATTACAGAAAATTCCTAAAAACTGACAAATATGACCTAAAAAACGCAAACAATTACATAAAAAATAAACAAAAAATAAAGCTTTAAAAATAAAACATTACTAAGCCTAAAATTGATTTTATGTCATTTTTATACACACAGCGTTACAATATATTACAAGGTACATTTTTATGTTATTGAAATTGAAAGAACGTCGATTGTCTGGCAAAATGTTTTTGTAAACAAAAACATATTCCTACTTCTGCACTGACGAGTGGAACATATTTAAAAGACGATATGTCATCGGATGTAAGTTTCTCTTCTAATTTCATAGTATTAACATTTTTCCACCTAATATTTCAGCAATAGAGCATAAAAATAGAGTTTATAAAAACTAGCATATCCTGAGCTTTTATCTAACACTTGTTTAATCTTTCTACATACCCTTCGTCAGTTTCACCACTCGCAGAGCTCTTTTTTTATCAAAGGACTCTATTGCTAAAGGAATATGTTTAACAATTTGCATTATTACATTTTTTAGTACGAAAAAAACGAAAAAAAAAATATTTTAAAATTACATTAAAATTACCAAATGCTCTAAAAATTAGAAATGTCCAAGAATGTCCAAAAATGACAATAAAATCTTAAAAATCGCTAAAAATTACCAAAAAATGCACTAAATCTAGTACAAATGACCTGAAAACTATAACCATTGAAAAATGGCAAAAAAATGACCTAACATCTTTTCATATTTGGAATTTACGAAACAAAACTGAACTTTCTAAATAACCAGGAAATGTGTTAGAAGTAGCAGAAAAAAAGACATGTCATCGAAATCCCAGATGATGAATGATGAATGCAAAAATGTTTATTTTATTTGATGATGAATGATGAATGAAGAATTTGATGAATGATGAGATGAATGAAAAGTTTTTTTTATTTGATGAATGATGAATGAAGAATTTGATGCATGATGAATTATAAAAGAAATGATGGGTGATGATAATAATGATATTGATATTGATATTGATAATGATTATGATTATGATAATAATAAGGATAATCTTATCATGGGCATTTCCACAAAATGTCTACCGTGACTGAAAAATTAAATGTTACTAAAAAGTTTTTTAAACGTCAATAATAGAGAAAAAATGCTTCAATTTATATTGTGAGAGTACTGAAAGCTGGTTTCAGTTCGAATCTTAAAAAAATGTCAACAAACATGATGAATGGCAACAAAAGTTGAAAAATTTTAATGAAATTTGTAATTTTATAAGTATAATAAATACTCGTATTTATTTTGACGGTTTTCGATTTTGACGGTCCTGAATTACACTTCATATGCTTTTCTAGTTTAATTAATTTAATAAAACTATAAAAAAATTTCTACTTAAAAGAAAAAATCTGTATCGTAACGTATGTACCATAACGTATCATATTATGGTTTGCCCAAAAATAATTAAAATATATATTTCAACGAAACAATTATGAATATATAGCAAAATTCTTCCATATTATATTAAAATAGCTATATATTAATGCAGACAAAAACCAATTCTATTTTTTGTATCGTAACGCGTCCTCTTTTGTTGGCTTATATCTTTGGACAATACTTTCGATCAGGGACCGTAATGGTTATGATTTCTTTCCAAAAAGTCAACAAATAATCGTTATTTTTTGACCGATTTTATTTCGATCAAAAATAAAAGTAAAATTTGGACATTTATTTTTTTAAACAGGTAAATTTCTATAAAATTTATAAAATATTAGGTGCACTTCTCTCTACGCATAAATTATCAAAATCGGTTGAGAAACACGAAAGAAAATGGTTCTTAACTGTTTCGCCTACGCCTTTTTATCTACACACAGAAAAATAATATTCTTATATTAAACAAATATTTTGCTTGATTTAAGAAAATTTAAAATGCAGCCTCATTTACTCAAATCAAGCATTAAAAACTAAAGTTTAAAAGAAATTATTATAACCATTTCTTTCTAAAATTCTGTAAGATAAATAATGGCCTGAAATAAGAATTAAATACTTGATTCTAGAACCAGGAACGAGACTTAAATCAAGAAAATATTTTCTTAATTTAAACAAACGCAGAGTGGAAAACATTTCAGTATTAAGAAAATTGTTTACTTGAATCAAGCAAATTGTTCTCAACTCAAGGAAGCAGACACTTTGTCGAACTTTTGCTTTTTGCAAAATAGTAGAAAAACATTGCACTGAAAGAAAAAAATGCACAAATAATTCCGTTTTCATTAAACAGAAGTTGTGCGTATAAGCTTATAAAAGTGGATGGACTGCAAATAACTTGTTGTTGTTGTTGCAACCTGTTCCTACATGATTTTATTAGGCGTTTAGCTCAAATATAATTCTAAAATATTATATATTTTTAAAAATTATAAAAACAATATATCAACGAAAAGAAATTTCTCAAATTATTCTAGTTTTGAGTAAATTGTTCACTTGAATCAAGCAAATTTTTCTCAATTCAAGAAAAATAAATTTCTCAAATCAAGCAAATTATTCTAATTATCAGCAAATTGTCCACATAAATCAATCAAATTTTTCTTACTTCAAGAAAATTTTAGACTTGAATCTAGAAAAAAATATTCTAGAGTTTGAAGCAAATGTTCCTTGAATTAAACATTTTTTTTCTTAATACCATGTATTTTAAATTTATTCAATTCTAGCAAAGTAATGCTTGAATTGAGAATGATGAATATTGAATGATGAATATTGAATGATAAATTCTTAATTACAAAGGGGTAATGTTATATGAAGAATAATCTATAGTAATAAAACTAATTTTCTGTTTGTTTGTTTGTTTGACCTTTATACAAATCTAAACGGCTCAACGGATTTTGCTCAAACTAGGTATACATATTAAGTGCATCCCAACTTAAAATGTTATGAACTTAGTTTTTGCCACGCCCCCTCTGAAATTTTTCAATTAACGGTAATTTTGTTATTATAAAACTTTTTAGTATCAGAGATTTTTGTATATTTAATTTTAGAATTTTTTTGTTATTTTGACATCAAAAATACTCACATATCTTCAAAATTGGAGAAATTTTTAGTACAACGACTTTTTCATAAAACATCGTTGCCTAAGAATGAGAAAAACACGACATGAAAATCAAAGTTTGGTCTTTCGATGCAAATATCTCCGCTGTCCATTAATATATTTCATTAAAATTTTTTTTGTTCAAAAATTCAATAAAATCACTTCACAAAAATAGGTGAAGAACTGTACCGTTAAGTTAGTGTAACTATGTTTTATTATTATGTCAAAAAAGGTCCAAAATATTGACTTTTTACTGAAAAAATAACTCAAAAATTGTTGTACTTGTAAAAATGAAATCAATTAAAAGTTGCACATCTGGCTACCTTTCATATGACATATTTATGCAGCTAAGCGCAAAAATTATTTTACTGTTTTTGTCATCAAAACAACCCCCTTTGATTTTTTTTCGCGAAATTTATTTTTTCCAAAATGTTGTTTTTATATTTTTTGCAAAAAAGTCAAGTCACAAAAATAATTTATGTGAAAAAATTACCCCAATATCTCTTTCCAATCAAAAGTTATCGCTAAAAATCTATTTTTTCATACCAGACTGAGTTTTGTTTTAAAATTCTCTATATAATTTGAGCGTCCTAATTTATCTCTAAAAATGAAGTTGTGGGTCTAGAGTAATTACAAACATTTTGGTTTATATAAAATCTTCCTTATAGTTAATCTACTTACTTTTTGCCAACATTTTTGTAAAAAAATTTGTGTTGTTAAAATTTGACTATTGAATGTTTAATAGTTGATGTTATATCTGTGTTCATAAGCAATAATTCGTTAAATCGACTAAAGACAGAACTGAGTTATTGATGTAGATGTGTTCCACGAATATAGCTTTATAGACACACAAAATCTGGAGCTTCTAGCATGATCCTAGCCAAAGCTATGACACAAAAACAAAAGACCGTTTCATGTAACTTATATGGCGATGGAAAACTTTGAAGCAAGATTTTTCGAAACTTTGAAATTAGACTTAAGCGGTTATCGCTTATCGACACAGATATTATAAATACAGAATGATGAATTATTTATATAAAATAATGTATAAGGAATTATGAGCATCACATGATGAATGATAACTGACAAATAGTAATTGTTGTATGATAAATATTGACTGATAAATTATGAATGCTGAATGTTTCAAAATTTGGTGATCACACCAAGTTTACTTTATCTGTGTCGATAAGCAATAACAGCTGTAGTCTAATTTCAAGGTTTTGAGAAATCTTTCTTCAACGAACGTAATCGCGATATATTCTATATAAAAGGGTCTTTAGATTTTGTTTGTTTACGTTTTTAATGCTATAAATGCGTGGAACACAGCTGCGAGATCACACCATGTTTACTTTATCTGTGTCAATAAGCAATAACAGCTTAAGTCTAATTTCAAAGTTTTGAGAAATCGTTCTTCAAAGTAGTTAATCGCGATATATTTTATATGAAAGGGTCTTTAGATTTTGTTTATTCGTGTTTATAGTGCTAAATGCGTGGAACACAGCTATATCAGTAACTCATTTTTGTCTTAAGTTGACTGAAGCGATTATTTCTTAACGACACAGATATATTCTTTTTGGGTGTGCCTGAATCCGGAGTCCATTGCATTCTATCAAGTGCATTTTTTGTGTCAGGATTATATGCGTTTAATAGGTCCACAACCACTAGACCAGGATAATAAATTCGAATCTGAAGTCTGTTTAGCTCCATCACATTCAAAATGTTTCAACAACATGTGCAATTAACACTTATTTATTTAAAAAGCATTTTAAAATATTCTAAAAATTATTATTATTAGTATTTCTTTTTAATATCGACAATTACACGGTGAAACAAAATGCGAAAACTTGGCATATGACATAATGGAGGCTGTAGACCTGGTAGAACATAAGATAACTGCATACTTGGTTTTTTGAGTCCACCCTCAAATTTGAATATACATGTATCCAAAAACCGATTTTCGTTAGATGCTTGTGAATTTAATTGTATAACTCTGCTGTTCTTAAATAAATTTAAAAATTGCAAAGTTAACTAAAAGACCTTTTCTACGGTGTATAAAACTTTCTTGTGTCTAAAGAATTGGAAAGGTTTCTTACTCAAGCTTTTTTGTTCACTACTCCTGCCTTGAATTCGCTTTGTATATGTTTTCCAAGCGAGTAGCACAATTTTGCAAATTTTTCTTTTCGTATTCAGAAAAAGTCATGAAGCTCAATAAAACAAATAAAACAGAAAGCTCTGCTATGTATGAATAATAGTTAAAAATAATTATGTGAATGAAGTAGAAACAAAAGCAAAAAATTTAAAAAAAAAATAAAGCAAACCAGTTGAAGCAGCAAAATAATGACCAAATGGAGGACGATTTGCGGTGAAAAGCTGGAAACACAAGTTGTAACTTTCAAACAAATAGTTACACACGTGTTTTTTTTTTTTTACTTTTTCACTTGGGCGCATTGGAACAACAGCCGTGTTTCTCTATCGAGGCACGAACAATAACAGCATGACCACATTTACGTACCATTTTACGTAAAACCACTTCAAACTAGCGAGTTACGATGATGTGCTCGCATTGAGATTAATTGTTGGGCGAAAAATATTTGGATTTTGCTTTAAAACGCTGTAGTAACGGCTTTAATAATTATCTTGAACCTCCTTTCAAGTTTTCAAATGAAACTGACTGTTTATTTGCTGTTTGAGTTATGAAAACATTTGTGAAGCTTAAAAGTCAAATATTACTTTTGATTAATCTGAGTCCATTACGTATTTTAATTGAAAGAGAAAACTAAAACAATTTGTGGAGAAATAGTAAGCGCCTTGAACTGCATGAACTGAAGTGTGTTGGGAGCAAAAATTGTATACGTAGCAAAATATTTCATTACCGATAAAAAAACATTTGAATAATTTAGTTGAAATGCTAGTTAAAAAAATAGGAAAACCATCTACACCAAAAATACAACTACGACTATCAGATATCAAGATAGTCGTAGGTGTATTTTTTTTTTCAAAACTACGGATAGTACCTTTTAAGACTTGGATATTTTAATACACACTTTACTCTAAGGATACTACTACTCACAAATAAATTATCTATACCTTTAATAACAGAGGACGCTGTACTACAAATCTTTTACAAAACCGCCAAAAACTCCTAAGCCGCTCATATAATTAGCATGAAAATTAGTACAAAGAGGTTTTCAGGTACGATAAGTGTTTAGCGCCAGTTAAGCTGGTATACTATACTAGGGTGTCCAAAAAAAAACCGTGTTTGATGTCCGCGGCGTTTCCACTTCCATTTGACCTTAGAAACACCCTCTGTGAAGCGCATCTCAATTGGTAAAGGTTTAGAGGTCGCGAATTCATTTTCTAATTTTCCCATACGATTTGTATGGGGGAAAATCAGTTTTGCTGATAAATTAAATTTAGAGCCATTATCTTCTAAGCAAAATGGTTAAAAAAAAGAACGTGTTCCCTCAAATTTTGTCTGTTATGACATATTCAATTTTAATTTTCATCGGATTTTTATTTAGTGGTCTATGGCTCACTTCTTAGAGCTACCTATATAAATGAATACTTTTACTTAGAATTATTTTATTAAAAATCAATATCTCTTTAATTACTCCATTGTCATTATTGTTATTGATATTAAATTTTAGATAATGATAGTTGAAATGCACAATGAAGAAAAAATTCAAAGGGTTGTTATATGTTTTTCCGATTAAAAGTTACAACAAGTAGTTTTTTTATTTATATTTATATTTTTTAATCGTTTTGGAAACCACCAAATAATAATCCGATGAAAATGAAAGTTGGATACGTCGTAAAAGACAAAATTTGACGGAACACGTGTTTTTTTAACCATTTTGCTTAAAAGATAGTGGCTCTAAATTCAATTTACCAGCAAAACTGATTTTTCCCCCATACAAATCGTATGGGAAAATTAGAAAATGAATTCGCGATCTCTAAACCTTTACCAATTCAGACGCGCTTCACAGAGGATGTTTCTAAGGTCAAGCGAAAGTATTAAAGCCGCAGACATCTGTCAAAATAGAAAAAAAATATATTTTTGGGACGCCATAACATAATGAGTATGATATGATTTGCATTAACTCGGAAGGATGTTATTTTTCTTTTGTTAACTTTCATCTGTCCCTTATTTCTAGACACGAATAGGTTTATTGTGTGTAAATTTTACACACTCTTTTTCAGGAGCAATATTTTTATCGATGAATGAAACGCATGCAATCTTCTCATTAAAAGTAATTAATTGTTCATTGTTTTATTCAATTTAAAAAAAAAATAAAATTCAAATCGATTAATCGAGTAAAAATTTTCTATATACAAAAGTGAATGTATGTATATGTGGGTATGTACGTATGCATATCGCGTATAGACTCAAAAACCACTAAGCTGATCTTTATGATATTTTCACGGAAATTGAAACACCATCTTGAGAGTGCTCCTGGTGAGTGAGAGTTTGGTGTCGATTGGACAAGGGGGCGTGGTACCTCCCTTACAACCCAAACTTACGCTATCGCCCACAAGCCATAAAAAATATTAATATCGAACGGCTTTGATCGTAAGAAATTAAAATTTTGTTTAGATGGTTACTTTCGGCAACAGTACTAAAAATGGGCGTGATCCCACATAACCTACACCTACTTTTTCGAAATCATGCCAATTCCTGAGTTGTGCAAATTTTGATAGTGAACTATATAAATGTTGCCACGCCCACTTTTATCGCCAAAAAATTAATGGAACTTCTATATTTAAGATGGTTTTGATCGAATAAAACTTGGTAGTTTAGTTCATATGTTTACTACGGTCGCAATATATTTACGCCCATTTTTTTGAAATCATGCTAATTCCTGAAATGTTCACGTTTTGATAGTGAAATTGGTATGTAGGTGCAATGGGACAGAGTGGCGGTCCCTATATACATATTAGGGCGGGTCGATTTAAAAATCGCCCATTGCTCAGTGAAAATCGTATTTTAGGGATGAAAATAAGAAACTTTGCCCGAGGAACTATACCTCTAAAACGAATTCTAATGCCCCAACTCTTGTTGATTAAATCAAGAGATATTGATTTTTATATGATTTAAAATAAGATTTATAAATAAGATAATCAATAATAAATAATAAATCAAATAAGTTCTTATAAATTTTTCACTGTCACGAATAATAATGTCAAGAAAACAGTGTAAGACAGAGAAAGAGAAATCGGCGAATGACACTACGGGTCGTTTTCTTGTTAAACGGCTATAAATTTTGGCAACTGATAGCGACCTCAAAATCATATAAAATATTAAAACAAAAAAATCTCTTTCATTTAAAGATGTATATAATCGAATAATGAAATGCCGCGATGATAATTCAAAAGTCGAAAACTAAATAGTCATAAATATAAGGGTCTTTATTTTGAAAGTGTTAAAAAGAGTAATTATTTATGTTATAAAAGAGCATATTATGTTTTTATTAAGGCTTACAATATAGGCTTTCATATGAATCTTAAAAGAGTCTTTAATAATAGTCTTAAAAGAGTTTTTAATAGTAGTCTTAAAAGAGTCTTTAATATGAGTCCTAAAAGAGTCATTTATATGAGTCATAAAAAGTATTTAATGTTAAGGTTTATTGAAGCTTTTTAAGAGTCACAAAACAGTCTTTATTATGAGTCTTAAAAGAGTCTTTAATAGTAGTCTTAAAAAGAGTCCTTAATATGAGTCCTAAAGGAGTCATTTATATGAGTCATAAAAAGTATTTAATGTGAGGATTTAATGAGGATTTTTAAGAGACATAAAATAGTCTTTATTATGAGTCTTAAAAAGAGTCTATAATAGTAGTCTTAAAAGAGTCTTTAATATGAGTCCTAAAGAAGTCATTTATATGAATCATAAAAAGTATTTAATGTGAGGGTTTAATGAGGATTTTTAAGTCATAAAATAGTCTTTATTATGAGTCTTCAAAGAGTCTTTAATAGTAGTCTTAAAAGAGTCTTTAATATGAGTCCTAAAGGAGTCATTTATATGAGTCATAAAAAGTATTTAATGTGAGCGTTTAATGAGGATTTTGAAGAGACCGAAAATAGTCTTTATTATGAGTCTTAAAAGAGTCTTCAATAGTAGTCTTAAAAGAGTCTTTAGTATGAGTCCAAAAGGAGTCATTTATATGAGTCATAAAAAGTATTTAATGTGAGGGTTTAATGAGGATTTTTAAGAGTCATAAAATAGTCTTTATTACGAGTCTTAAAAGAGTCTTCAATAGTAGTCTTAAAAGAGTCTTTAGTATGAGTCCAAAAGGAGTCATTTAAATGAGTCATAAAAAGTATTTAATGTGAAGGTTTAATGAGGAATTTAAGAGTCATCAAATAGTCTTAAAAGATTCTTTAATAGTAGTCTTAAAATAATCTTTAATAGTAGTCTTAAAAGAGTACTTAATATGAGGCCTAAAAGAGTCACTTATATGAGTCATAAAAGAGTATTTAATGTGAGGGTTAATTGAGGGTTTTAAGGGTCATAAAATAGTCTTTTATATGAGTCTTAAAAGAGTATTTAATAGTAGTTTTAAAAGAGTCTTTAATAGTAGTCTTAAAAGAGTCCTTAACATGAGTCCTGAAAGAGGCATTTATATGAGTCATAAAAGTATTTAATGTGAGAGTTTATTGAGGAATTTAAGAGTCATAAAATAATCTTTATTATGAGTCTTAAAAGATCATTTTATAGTAGTCTTAAAAGAGTCTTTAATAGTAGTCTTAAAGTAGTCCTTAATATGAGTCCTTAATATGAGTCCTTAAAGAGTCATTTATATGAGTCATAAAAAAGTATTTAATGTGAGGGTTTAATGGGGAATTTAAGAGTCATAAAATAGTCTTTATAATGAGTCTTAAAAGATTCTTTAATAGTAGTCTTAAAAGAGTCATTTATAGTAGTCTTTTATAGTCCTTAATATGAGTCCTAAAAGAGTCATTTATATGAGTCATAAAAAAGTATTTAATGTGAGGGTTTAATGAGGAATTTAAGAGTCATCAAATAGTCTTTATGAGTCTTAAAAGATTCTTTAATAGTAGTATTAAAAGAATCTTTAGTAGTAGTTTTAAAAGAGTCCTTAATATGAGTTTTAAAAGAGTCATTTATATGAGTTTTAAAAGAGTCATTTATATGAGTCATAAAAAAGTATTTAATGTGAGGGTTTAATGAGGAATTTAAGAGTCATCAAATAGTCTTTATGAGTCTTAAAAGATTCTTAAATAGAAGTCTTAAAAGATTCTTTTATAGTAGTCTTAAAAGAGTCCTTAATGTGAGGCCTAAAAGAGTCACTTATATGAGTCATAAAAGAGTATTTAATGTGAGGGTTAAATGAGCGTTTTTAAGGGTCATAAAAAAGTCTTTAATATGAGTCTTAAAAGAGTATTAAATTAGAGTCATAAATGAGTCTTTTTCACTAAAAGGAGTCATATCGGGGTTCCCTCAACCTCTTTTTGTAGCGCATAATGATGAAAAAGCCTCATATATAAGACTGGGATAGAAACTCGGTCAAAGTCCTTTCTAGGGTTGAAATGGCCTATTTATTCTTATATTACATATTATAATTTTTGAAATAGTCAAAAATGGTAAGAAATGCTATTTGTAATAGCACACAACAAAACAAAAAATTTTTTTGAGTAATTTCGTTTTGCTATGAACAGCGATAACATTTTGCATTTCTCAGAACGTGCGCTTGCTATTAAATCTTATTTAGTGCACAAAATAATGTACAAAAATTAAAAATAAATTTAAAATTTTTTGAAATTTCCACATTTGCTATACGTGTTCATTTCAAAGATCTTTTCACTAAATGTGTGATCATGAAAAAAGCACACACACCCAGATCGTTTTATAATAAACTAACGTGATCTTTTTGAAAAAAGAAATTAAAACGGCAACTACAACGCCATCACAACGAATAGATTTTGGCATTAAATCGGTGTGTGTATCTGTTTGTATGTGTGTGTGTGTATTTACGAATTTGTTTAAGGAAACCTTGAAAGTCATGGGAAAAGTGCAAAACTTTTAATGGTCAAGAGGGATCGTGTTACGGATGAAGGTCTATTTCCATAGAAAAACAACTGTTGTTACTTTGCCAAAACAGAATTAAAATAAAAATAAGCCAACTGGAAAAATGGCCTGTATAAAAAAAACTATATAGAGTGCATAGTTTGAATCCAGTTGTGTGATTCTTTGCACAACTCTCAAAAACCGACTATGAATGCCTCCCCCCCCCCCACACACTTTGACACCAAAATCTTAATTAGGTTAAAAAAATTTAAATTTTAAGCCGAAAAGTAATTTAATTTGCAACGGAAAAAAAGAAAAAGCCGATGTTTTGTAGAAATCTTTTCCTGAATAAAGTGAAAATCATAAGTTTTCGCAATTTCACCATAGTCAAAAAAAAAAAGAAAACTGAATTTGCCTCAACGACGACAACGACGACGACGACGACGATACATTATGTGTCCCATGATGCTCTTCGAAACCCACACAACCTTCATTTCATGTTTACTTTTCCCTACGAATGATGCTTACGAGGCTGACTTTCCAAGCCAATCTCTAATTTGGCTATTATATGTACTACAACAACAACAGTGAAGAAAAAAGTGCAGATACATTGAAAAAATAAATTATCTAACACCTAAAGATACGAGTATTTTTGTGCAGCACATTTATGCGCAGTGAATTGTGAAACTATGAATTTCCATTATTTAAGTTGAATTGTTTTAGCTGGACAAAACACAAAAAACAAACATAAAAAATAAAAGAAATGTATCTCAGGGATGCGCTGATCAGACAAACAAGCAATTTCTACTGGGGGATTATCTTCGCTATGCTTTCACAGCCAAACTGTGTGTCCAAATCTGAAAGAAACTATGTATGTGTTGTCATAGGAATAGCTATAGTTTGTTTATCTGCTGACGATCGGAATTGTATCTGTGCGACGTGCTGATATATTATCGTGTATCTTTTGTCTTCTTATCTTCAGCAATGGACGAACGAATAAATAATCATTGTTGCTGCTGTTGTTTTTGTTGTTGTTATAGTTGCTGCTACTACTAATAAAAACAAATTAATTTGGACTATTAGGCAAAATAAATCCAGTAAAAGTTTAAGAAGAAAAAACAAAACCAGCAGAGAGTGAGTGAGTGGTGATGCGGTTTAAATTGCAACACTTTTATTTTTGTTGTATTTTTCTCTCCCCATCGCTTTCTGAAAACGCTTTCATCTGCGGGATGGATACGTTTTGAAAATGGAAAAGAAGAAAGTACGAACGGGTGAACGCTGCACCGCTAAGCTTGGCAGAGTTTAACAAACCGCGCACCGCCCGGCGCTTTTTTACTTAAGCTATTATGTAAAAACCGTTCAAAGGAGAAATCGTTCGAAACAACAATGGTTAAGCAGTAGTTTTTTTATGAAGTATTGTATAGGTTTTTTAGGAGCAGCTGCTTCTGTTTAAGCTTATCACAAGAGTCACTTTAATATGGTGCAATATTTCACTCTTTTTTGGTGTTGATTGTGAACATCCTTTTTCACTCATATATATTTTAACAATTTTTTGGTAAGTCATGCCTTAATTAGCTTTTATTTGTAGCAAAAAAAAAATTGGTTAAATCGAAAAAATTGTGAAATGGAAAAAAAACTGACAAAGGTAGTCGCTGTTCTATGCATAGTTGCCAGTTTTGTGGGAAATTTCCCATTTGTGAGAAATTTTAGTTGCTGTGGGAAATGGGAATTCAAATGGGAATTTTTAATTTTATGGGATTTTTTCCCACGTGGGAATATTTTTTCGTGGGAATATTTTTTCCCAGAAAGGAACTTTGTTCCTTACGCTTTTTCTTCAACTCAGAATGTAATTCGAAATAAAATCTATAAATATTTTTTTTTTATTTTTTATTTTAAATAATTTTTTCAAGACAACTAATGTAAATTAACAATGAAAACAAAAAGTTTAATTTAATGTTTTAGGAAAAATTATTTATTTATTGAAAATTAAGGTGTAAAATTCTTATGAGAGATGAAAAGAGGAAGTTACCGTTTGCAGCGATGTTTATTTCAAAACGCAACAAAGCGTTGAGCATTGAACATTCATCATGTTCCTCGAATGGAGCATAAATTGATTAAAAATTTGGATCGAAATCTGAGCAATAAACACAATTTTAGGGTAAACCCTAGTGTCAAAAAAACTTTATAAAATTCTCACATCAAATTCGAAATCAGCGACCAGCGCATCTACAAAAAATATGAAACAAAAACACATATTTAGAGTTTACCTTAGTGTTAAAAAACTTTTTAAATCCTGACATAAGATTCGTAATCAGCGACCCCTTATACTGCTAGCACATATTCAAACAAAATAAAACAAAAAACACATTTTTGGGTCCACCCTAGTGTAAAAAAACTTTTGAAGTCCTTGCATCAGGTTCGAAATCAGCAACCCCTTATACTGCTAGCCCATATACAAACAGTATAAAAAACGTTTTTAGGGTCCACCCTAGTTTAAAAAAAAAATTTTCAAATTCTAAGATAACAATCGAAATCAGCGATCAGCACATCTACAAAAAATATAAAACAAAAAACACATGTTTTGGGTCCACCCTAGTGGCAAAAACTGTTTTGAAATTCTAAATCAGCGTCCCCTTAATACGTGCAGCACATACACAAAAAGTATTAAATAAAAAACACATTTTTAGTGTCCACCCTAGTGTCAAAAAACTTTCTGAATTTCTAACATCAGACTTGAAATCAGCGACCAGCGCGTCTTCAAAGAGTATGAAACAACACAAACACATAATTAGTGTCCACCTTAGTGTCAAAAAAATTTTTTAAATTCTAACATAAGATTCGAAATCAGCGACCCTTAATACTAACAGCACATACACAGAGAGTATAAAGCAAAACACATTTTTAGGGTCCACCCTAGTGTCAAAAAACGTTTTGAATTTCTAACATCCAATTCGAAATCAGCGACCGGCGCAACTACAAAGAGTATGAAACAAAAACATTTAATTAGGGTCCACCCTAGTGTCAAAAAAATTTTTTAAATTCTTACATAAGATTCGAAATCAGCGACCTTTAATACTACCAGCACATACACAAAGAGTATAAGTATAAAGACAAAAACACATTTTTAAGGTCCACCCTAGTGTCAAAAAACTTTTTGAAATCCTTGCACCAGGTTCGAAATCAGTAATCCCTTATACTGCTAGCACATATACAAACAGTATAAAAAAAATATTTTTAGGGTCCACCCTAGTTTAAAAATTATGTTTAAAATTCTAACATAATATACGAAATCAGCAATCAGCGCATCTACAAAAAACATAAAACAAAAAACACATGTTTTGGGTCCACCCTAGTGGCAAAATAACTGTTTTGAAATTCCGACTCAGCGTCCCCTTAAAACATAATAAAAATAAAAAGAGCATAACCATACAATTTCTTTGTTCTTATCCTCAGCCAGAAAAAAAGCTCTCTCTTTTTAAGCTCTATTTAGAGACGGTAACGGTTATGATTTTTTCAAAAAAGTCGATCAAAAATAAAAGTTAAAATTTTACTTTTAGTTTATCGATCAAAAATATAAGTTAAAATTTTACTTTTAATTTTTTATCAAAAATAAAAGTTAAAATATGATTTTTATTTTTTCGGTCAAAAATAAAAGTTAAAATTTAATTTTAATTTTTTTGAACAAAAGTAAAATCTAAAATTTGACTCTTAATTCTCGATCAAAAATAAAAGTTAAAATTTTACTTTTATTTTTTTGATCAAAAATTTAAGTTGAAATTTGATTTCAATTTTTTTTTTATCAAAAATAAAAGTTAGAATTTGACTTTTAATTCTCGATCAAAAATAACAGCTAAAATTTGACTTTTATTTTTCGATCAAAAGTAAAAATTAGACTTTTATTTTTTTTGATCAAAAATAAAAGTTAAAATTTGACGTTTGATTCTCGATCAAAAATAACAGTTAAAATTTTACTTTTATTTTTTCGATCAAAAGTAAAAATTTGACTTTTATTTTTTGATCAAAAATAAAAGTTAAATTTAACTTTTATCTTTTCGATTAAAAATAGAGATTACAAATTTGACAGATCTATTTCTTATTAACTAGTAGCTGATATACCCGGTGTAACTCGGGGGAAAAAACGAAAATTTTGATGTTTAGGTTTTATTCGTTCAGAAGATAACGATTTTTAGTCAAATAATATGCAAAATGGTTTTTTGTCATTCTAAGAAAACGGTGTTATTAAAAAAAGACGTTGTAGTAAAAATTTGTGCAATCTTGAAGATACGAATATGTGCATTTTTTTGGTGTCAAAATTACAGAATTTTTAAAATTAATTAAACGAAGCTTTTCGCGCAAAAAAGTGTACTAGTTGGTTGATTTCCCTTACTTGTAAGAGGGTGGAAGAGGCGTGGTCAAAATTTATTATGCCAAAGCATAATCTTAGATTCAAATAAAATGTGAGTCAAATTTGAGTTAAATCCGTCCAGCCGTTAAGATTTGTATTCTGGTCAAACAAACAGAAAATTATTTTTATTAATGTAGATAATTCACTTTCACATAATTTTTTTCCGTGAATTTTTTTGATATTTTAAAAGCTATTTTGCTATTTGGGGCAAGGAAAAATCCAATAAAAAAGAGATTATTTAAATCGGTCCAGCCGATCTTTATACATTATATGTTATGTGTAAATGGTATAACTAACCCGACTTTATTTTATTAATTTATCAACTTGAATAAATGTACTTTCGATAGCTTAGTCGGCTCAATTATCAATTTTGAAGCCATGATGTAGTGGGATCGATTCCCACAATCAGCGGAACAAATGATTTTTGAAATTTTTTTTTATGTTTATTTTTTTTATTTTAGGGAAAATGCAACAAAACCAACCTTACCAAAAAGTAATGAAGATAAAAATCACTTTCAGTTGCAAAAGTTACGGTTTTAAAATTAAAAATGAAAAAATTTTTATTCTTTTAGAAGATTTGATTTTGATTATTAAATGTCAGAAAAGAGTTCGTTTTTGCTGTAAAGTATATTGAAATGAATTAAGCTAGTGTGGGCGAAGCCACGCCAAGTTTTCAATGCCCGTGCCAGTTTTCCAGTAGAAATGCCTGACCAAAAAATAACTCCATACTGAATTTCATTGTTATATATTTATTTCCAAAGCTATTCGATATCAAAAATTTGGCTTGTATGGGCGGAGCCACACCCCCTTGTTCAATGACTGTCTCAGTTTTCTAGAAGAAGGATATCACCCAATAGTAATTCCATACTGAATTTCGTTGTTATACGACATTTAGTACCAAAGCTATCTGATATCAAAAATTTAAAGTGTATGGGCGGAGCCACACCCCCTTTTCTAAAGCCCATCCCAGTTTTCCAGTAGAAGGATATCACCAAGTGGCAACTCCAAACTGAATTTCATTATTATACGGCATTTAGTTCCAAAGCTATTCGATATCATAAATTTGAATTGTATTGGCGGTGCCACACCCCTTTGGCCTATACTTGCTCAATTTTGCCAGTTGAAAGACACGACTAAATAGTACGTTCTAACAGAGTTTCATTAATGTGTGACTTATAGCTTAAAAGTTATACTAAAAATTTGAGCTGCTGAAAAAGTACCACGCCCTTCTTCCAACGCCCATTAAATTTTACCAGTAGAACGGCAAGTGGAAATTAAGGTCGAATTCCGTTGCTGTGCGACCAATAGTTCCAAAGCTATTCGATATCGATTTTATTTGTATGGGAGGTGCCACGCCCCCTGAGTTTTTCCGATATTTAAAAAGTTATTCTGCTATTCGAAATGAACACAAATCCAACAAATAAAAGATCATTAAAATCGGTCCAGCCGTTCTTGAGTTATAAATGGTGTAACAAACCCGACTTTGTTTTATATATATAGACTAGCTGATATACCCGGTGTTACTCGAGAGTAATTTATATAAACATTTTAATATACACTTCTCGATTTAATGTTTTTTAAATTTTGGAATTTATTAAAAAAAAATGTTGAATTTAAGTTTTAGACCACTATAAAAATATTAGTTAAAAAATTTACCGTGCTTTTTTAACGAAGGAATAATTTTATCACTGTTTTTTCACAATCAAAAACTGTTTTTTAGTTCTAAACTGAATTTACTGGTTACTGGTAAACATGTTACTTGCACTTCGCTTATGGAAATCAAATTTGTAAAAAAAAAGGAGAATGGACACCAATCTTTCTACATTTTTTAGTAGTTTTTCCAGTTGAAAAATAACAATTGGTTTGTGTCTAAAATAAAAAATTAAATAAACTGAGTCTGATAGTTGATGCTATTTCTTAAATCTTCAGAATCCCCTTTTTTTATGCGAAAAATTGTACAGTCGTTACTAAAGCTGCCTCTAGACGATATGACATTGTCTTAAGACATGCCCAAAAAGTCGTCTCAAATTTAATGTCGCATCGTGTGGAAGCTCAAAAACAGAGTCTTGTGACAATGTCTTGCGACTTTCAGAGACACATTAATTTTTAGAAATGTTTCTATTTTCTTATGACTTTCTATGTGACACAGGGTTGATTTCAAGAAAAAACAACATGTGCGGTTTGTTTTTATATGAATTAAATGTTTCATTGCATAAAATATTGTTTATTCATATGACGAAAAACTGCATAAAAGTAAGTTTTATAATAAAATGCTTATATAATATATATAAATGTAAAAGCATACCTTGTTTTATTTCAGTTTGAATGGCCTAAGGCAGGAGTTCTTAAGCTTAAAGGGCAAAAAAGTAAGTAGATTACTATAAGGAAGATTTTATATAAACCAAAATGTTTATAACTACTCTAGACACACAACTTCATTCTTAGAGATAAATGAGGACGCTCAAATTATATAGAGAATTTTAAAACAAAACTCAGTTTTATAAAAAGTCTGGTATGAAAAAATAGATTTTAACTTTTGATTGGAAAGAGATATTGGGGTAATTTTTTCACATAAATTATTTTTGAGACTTGACGTTTTTTGTAAAAAATATAGAAACAACATTTTGGAAAAAATAAATTTCGCGAAAAAAATCAAAGGGTACCCTTGTTGTTTTGATGACAAAAACAGTAAAATAATTTTAGCGCTTAGCTGGAGGAATTTTTGAAAATAAATGCTATGTCATATGAAAGGTAGCCAGATGTGCAATTTTTTATTGATTTAATTTTTACAACAATTTTTGAGTCATTTTTTGAGTAAAAAGTCAATATTTTGGACTTTTTTTGACATAATCATAAAACATATATACACTGACTTAACGGTACAGTTCAACCTATTTTTGTGAAGTGATTTTATTGAACTTTTGAACAAAAAAAATTTGAATGAAATATATTAATGGACAGCGGAGATATTTGCATCGAAAGACCCAACTTTGATTTTCATGTAGTTTTTTTCTCATTCTTAGGCAACGATGTTTTATGAAAAAGTCGTTGTACTGAAAATTTCTCCAATTTTAAAGATATGTGAGTATTTTTGATGTCAAAATAACAAAAAAATTTAAAATTAAATACACAAAAATCTCCGATGGTAAAAAGTTTTATAATAACAAAATTACCGTTAGTTGAAAAATTTCAGAGGGGGCGTGGCAAAAACTAAGTATGTAACATTTTAAGTTGGGATGCACTTAATATGTATACCTAGTTTGAGCAAAATCCGTTGAGCCGTTTAGATTTGTATAAAGGTCAAACAAACAAACAAACAAATAGAAAATGAGTTTTATTACTATAGATTAATATAATAGTTTAAATTTTAAAAACAATTAATAGAGAACATTTTTTATTTTCTTACACCTATATACATAACATTTTTGCACAGAGATATAAACATTGCTATCGATCTTCATATCGTTGCGTTGCATCGCTTAGTTGCTTATCATTAGCTGCGTTCCTTTCGCCTTAATATAATCGCGATAACAAATTTTTTCAAAGGAACGGCAAGAAAAACGACTCGTAGAGGGTACTACCGTTGCAGTGAAAATTAAATTCAAGCAAGCAATCATGATACAATAGCTATTAGGTGTCATGAGAACGTGTGTCGTTCAAAACTGTTGTGAACTGTTATGGTAGCGATACCTTAGTGAACGATATTTTTATCTGAATGTGTATTACTCTAAACGTCAGAAAAATTGTAGATTATTTAATTTAATTATTAAAATTATGCAATTATATTAATAATCTAAGTGAAATTGTTGGCTCCCCTGAATGTGTCCAATGTGTGTGACACACGCGGTTTGTTTTATTTTCTTTTGTTTAACATTCGCATCTCGTGAGAAAATAGGTAGCTGTCATGGCTACCTAATAGTCATTGTATCAAACAAACAAATATGTAATTCTAAAAATGAAATGACAGCTCATAAAAATATACAGGTGCGCCACCTGTGTTTCAAATTTTTTAAAGGCTATATCACAATTTTATATGGATAGCAAAAATAATCCTATTTTTTATGGGATTATTATTTTTGTTTTTGCTTTGCATGTAAAAAAAAAATAATCTGGATTATTTTGAAGCGAATGGAACGCAGCTATTGCACATTTTGTTTTCATTTATTTTGCAAACGACTGGAAGAGCGACTGCAAGCAGCAATTAAAATATGACTTTTACTTTTGATCGAAAAATAAAAGTCAAATTTCAACTTTTATATTTGATCAAAAAAACAAAAGTCACATTTTAACTTCTTCGATCGAAAAAATAAAAGTAAAACTTTAACTTTTATTTTTTATCAAAAAAATTAAGTCAAATTTCAACTTTTATATTTTATCAAAAAAAATAATAGTCAAATTTTAACTTTTATTTTTGATCGAAATAAAATTTGTCAAAAAATAACGATTATTTATTGACTTTTTTTAAAAAAAATAAGAAAAATTAAAATTAAATTATTATTCCTTAGCTATCAAGCAATACATTGCTATATTCAAATATCGACTAGACTTACTCTTTCTATTTGACTTTTTGAATAGAAATTTCGAAAATAACTGTTATTTTCGGTCCCTGGCTCTATTTGACTAACATAAAGGTGGTGTGCAAAGCTAAAAAGTGCTGTTACTCTGATAAAATTTTTCGTGCGATGGACAAGGGGTCGTGGCACTTCCCATACAACCCAAATTTGCGATATCGAATAGATTTGGAATAATAGTTTGCACAGCCTAGAAATTCGGTATTCGACCACAACTTACACCTTCCGTTCCTCTAATTACCATATTTTTTAACAAAACCAAGATCCAAGTTAAAAAAGAAAAGCTCAGTTAAAAAATATCAATCTCAAAACGTTTGAAAAACTCTCACATTACACCGAACCTATGCCTGTGGCTTAGTTGGGTTCTTCTTTACTCGTGTATAGAGTCTATGCTCTCAATATTTTCAAGAATATTAAATTAACCCTTCGTTGCATGAGATTGTACATATGCAATGTTGACTTCTTAGAGAAGATGTAGCGTACACACTCTGTTAATATTCGTAACGGTATTTAAAAAAAATATTTAGACATTATTAGTTGTTGCCTCTTTTCGTCACATTGGTTATTTAGTTTATTAGAAATAATTGAGTCGATCAAAGTCTTTCTTGCACGTAGACAAAATAATTGAATATTTTTAATAATTATACAAGAAATATAAAAAAACGTTAAAAAATAAGAAATATTCTAGAATATAAGTTAATTTTCTTAAAGCTTAATAATTTTTTTGTGCAATGTAACTTGAATTTAATAAAATAAATGGCTTGGTTGCAAATAAGCAATATCATGCATTTTGAAGTTACATTACATATATGAGGTTATATTGCAGATATGCAATTCCATGCATTAAAGTTTAATTAAAACTGAAAACTTTTGTAGGGCACTGCTTCCGATAAAATAAAAAAAATGTTTGATTCATGGGGAAAAAAGCGTGTGAAGATGATGATCGTGAAGATGATAACGTATACGTCAGGATAAAGCGTACAGAAAGTTCATGGAGAAAAACATCCTGAAGTTGAAGAAGACATTTCAAATATCGTAACATTAAGAGAGAAGTACGCGCTCACTATTTGGAAAGAACAATATTTTATTCCACATATAAGAAAACCAGACAATCCATCTAATACTGACAAGTCAGATTTAAGAAAATTTCTTGGAATATGCATTCAAAAGTCTGTTATTAAAATACTTAATAATCGGTGCTATTGGGCACCTGTTACAGGAAACACTCTAATACAGGAGACGATGTTAGTCAATCAATTTTAAAACATTTTGACCGGCTTTTTAAAGGTTGACTGTTAGTTAACACTTTTCAGAAACAATTCAAGTCGGTTCAATATGAAAATTGCCTTTCCATTGACGAACAGTTATGCTCCACAAAATATAAGTTATTATGTAACACTAAGATAATTATTATACAACACTACCACTAATGACTGAACTAGTCAAAAGGGGAATACATTGATTGGGTGCACTTCGTCGGAATAGATTTCCGAACTCAAAACTACAGAGTGTTCCAATATTAATGAAGAAATCTCGAGGAGTGTCTGTGGCATATGTACCCACCGGGAAAAAAGAATCAATTGTGTATGAAAAAAGAATCAATTCACTTTTCCAATTATTGATTCTAGAATTCATTATTTTTAACATTGTGATGTCCTACAAAAAGTAGTATATTGTTTTCTGCCTTCCACTTGAATCACTGCTGAAATCGATTCTATTATTCGCTTATAAAATGGATTCTTTTAAATGAAAAAAAGTATGCATTTTTTTTAATATGAGAAAAGTATGAATCGCTATGAACCCCTTTTGGAATAGATATACATGAATGAATTCCATAATGCATAGGTTTGAATGGCAGAATTGAAAATCTTTTATTCTTTTTTAAATAATAATTAAAAAATTACATTAGAATAATTCAAATTCATACAGATAATTATTAGGTAATTAAAATTAAGTAAAAAAATTAGGTAAAAAAATAAAAAAAAGAATAAATAATATTTAGATAGACGGCCAAACAATTATAATAATACCACATTTAATGCAAAAATATTGATGTTTATGATGTAGGCTGTTACTTCAGTTTTGCTTCAAATTTCCTTATAGTATATAGATTTTGACTTGCTTATAGCTTCCTTGATATCTTTTTGGGACTGTTCCTGGTTGTACACTTCCGTGCAAAGGCACTCTGCATTTAAAAAAAAAACATTAAAAAATTATTAAAACAAGTAAAGAGCGATGGTTTTTCATAACTTACCAAACAATACATTATTAAAATTTTCGGGTCTTCTGAAGCAGTTTGTTCCTTCAACGCTGACAAATCAAACAGAAAGTAAAATTTTTTAAGAAACACGTGAAAGGAAAGCAATAGAACAACCGTTTTTCACAAATATCTGAAAAACAAAAATAACAACAACAAACAGAAAATATAAATCATAACAGATTGATTCTTTTTTCGCTTATAGCAGAATTTGTTTCAGAATTAATTCGTTTTTAACTTACCATAAAAGCAAGAAAAGAATCTAACAACATTTACTTTATTATATACATCATAATCGATTCCTGCAGCAATACAAACGAATCAGTAAAATTTTTGTTTATTGATTCTAATTCATAGGTTTTGCTTTAAATTTATATATTCTTTGGAATACATTCTAAAATGCAAGCACAAGAATCCATTCAATTCCCGATTTTTTTAAGAATTAATTCTCATTTTCCCGGTGGGTAGCCTCCCAGAATGATTTTGAAGTATATTTGTTACCTCATAAAGAGGTAATAAAGTTGTTAATTTGATGTCAAACTATTGTCGTACAAGTCCTGAGATCATATCTGAACGACTTAACAAATTTTGTAAAAATATATCCATTGAGTTGAAATTAATGGGGAGTCGATTTGTTACTAATTTATTGGACGCTACAAGATAAAAATACGACCAAAAAAGTGGTGCATGAGATTTGTTTATCATTTGATAGATACCACATTAGTAACAGCATGACTAGTGTACAAGAGTTCAGAACAAAAAAGCGGTAATCATGGAAACAACATTAGCCAATTTTCGTTTGCAAGTAGCAGAAAGTCTTTGCAAAGTAGGAAAGATGTGGAAGACCTTCCGAATTATCAAAAAGCCTTGAACGAAAAACGAAACATCAGAGAAGTTTTCCACAGCCGCAAACAGAAATTCGATTAGACCATTTTGATCATTGCGCACAATGCGTCAACAAAAGTTGTACATGCCAATTACCAAGGTGCAATGGCTATACTCATGTTAGCTGCTCAAAACTATTTTTTAATCAAGTAAGATATTGCTTTAAACGATTTCATAATGAATAATGTTTTGTATCTAATAAATTGCAATGAGCTTTAAATTTAGAAACAAAAATCCTCACAGATCAGTGTGATATTTTATATATTTTTTACTTTCCTGTGATTAAAATTGTCTTAGTTATACATGAAGGTGCATTTTAATTTTTTTATTTTTGTTGAATGTATAAAATCTCTGAAATAAGCACTTAGTTTAAGTTATTAAAAGCTTATAATTTCATATCAAACATGCAAGATAAAAAGTAATATTTAAACCATCATACAGTAATTTTTATTGCTTTCCTGCATGAAATTGCATATATGCAATGTTGCCTAACTTCGGTTCTATACATTGCAGAGCATCCAAATTTCGTTTATACATTCTCTAAACCACTTCAATCACAAATAAAAGCACTAAAAATTTGTATGCACAGCGAGAAAAAGTCATGCAACGAAGGGTTAAATTAATTAATTGTTATTAAAAATAATTTTAATTAATTAAAAATATTAAAACTAAAACAGAAAAGTTTTAACAAAACAAACATCGTCCGTCATCAAAAATAGTTTTTTAAATTTTTACATAAAATATTTAATACTCAAACTCCGAAGCGTTGCCAAACCATCAAACATTTAACTTGATCAAATGCTGTTAAAAATTCATTCGTCAAAACATACCTGAAATAAAAAGAAAAAATAATTTATATTAGAATTTTGTGAAAATCATTGAGAAATCGTTTAATTTTTATAAATAAACAAAGCTTCTACCCGATACGCTTTGAGCTCGATTATAATTGAGAATCGTGTTGATAGTTTTTAATATGTCGTCTTCTTGTTTCAAGCAAAACAAAAATCATTACAGTAAATATTTGCAAAGTCATCAGCATTTCAGGCAGACAACTAAAGATGGCAATAAAATGGGGGGGGGAGGCGGTAAAAGGTATAAAGATAAAACAAAAAGACTTAACCCATTAACCGCGGTAGGGTATTTTTTTACCCATGAAAATGCATCTGCAGAATTGATCATATCTCAGGATTGGTAACAGCTAAGTGTTTAATTTTGCTTTAAGAAAACATAGAGCTATAAGTTGTTTTTGGAGTGTGTCAAGAAATTCTTACGATAACTACTACATTTTCAAAGTCAAAAGTGATTAAGTTTAAGAATCAGAAAATTTGTGTTTCTATTATTTGTAAAACATTTTATATTTTAACTGTGTATGTAACCAACTATACCTGATATTAATAGAAAATGAATGATATAAAACTGTGCTGTCGTTGCAGAAGGAATGTCAAGAAATTCTTACGATAACTACTACATTTTCAAAGTCAAAAGTGATTAAGTTTAAGAATCAGAAAGTTTTTGTGTTTCTTTTATTTGTAAAACATTTTATATTTTAACTGTATATGTAACCAACTATACCTGATATTAATAGAAAATTAATGATATAAAACTGTGCTGTCGTTGCAGAAGGAATTTGTGCCCATTTAGAACACATTAACGACGGTGCCGTAAAGATACAAAGTTGAAATTGGATGTGGTAGTTCTTGTGATCAATATAAGAAAGCACATGTAATTTCAAAAAATCGTACGAAGCGTTTGGGAGCCGCGGTTAATGGGTTAAATCAATTTGCATTTGATGTTGCCAACTGTTTTGTGAAACTTTTCCATATTTCTTTGTTTCTTATGGCTTTAGCAGCTACATATAACTCTACTTGAATCGATCTGCTCTAAAAAATTTTACTATAATTTTTTATGTGTATGTTCTGCAAGATTTCTTTTAAATTGCAAACATTTTTACACTTATTTTTTACATTTCAATTTTAAGTACTTCGACAGAGTTGCCAAAAAAATGAGACATACCATGAAGCAAAAAAGGGTTTTTATTTGTCATGACAAAAATGGCGACATCAGCAAGCAGACTACGACAGTGCAGACAAATGTGCATAGGAAGAGACAAATTTGGTACATATATAATGCGACGACGACGACGACGTCAATCAGACAGATACGAAAGCCGCCAGTCAGTCGTGTAGAGAAAAAAAAATGCAAACAGACAAACAAACAGACGAGTCACAGACAAACAAACGTAATCGGAGCATTCAGTGTGCAAAGCAATGAGTGTCTTTTTTTGGCAGCAAATGCAACTGGCTGACAGTATGTGTTAAATGCACAGTGGGCAAAATTTGGATAAACTTTGCAACAGTTGCTCAAAGCAGTTACATAAGCATGCCATGAAAAAAGAAACACTAATTTCACGAATTTACTAGTTTAAAAATAAATAAAAAATATATTTAAAAAAAGCCTATTATAAAAAATTACAGTGCAAATTTTCTTCTACCAGTAAACTCCAAAAGTACTGGGCCGATTTTTATGAAAAAAGATTTAAAATATAATATTTGTGCTACAGCATGTTATAGGGATGTTTTTCATTCAAAATTTTAATAATAAGTATATTTAAGAAAAGTGTTAAGATATTTAAAAAATCATCCCAGACACCACGCATTTCTTAATCGTTTTCTTTTCACGCGTTTATGTTGCGAGAGTTTCAATAAACTAAATGTTGTTCATTACTCTGCTCTTTTTGTGCTCAGCACAGCGGAACAAAAAAAACAGATGAGCCTCCAGCAAGGCGAAAAGTGAAGTGCATATTGGCATTTCCGCCAAAAGGTCACGACTGCAAAATTACATGTTACTTAAAATTCGTTTAAGGCCCTATTCTCTTTCAGCAAAAAATTTTTTTATAGCTTGGACATTTAAAAATATAACCCTAAAAGGGTTTTTTGAAATTCGAAATACTTTAGAAGATATGGCCATTTTTGTGGGGTCATGTCTTCACTAAAATGAGTAGTTTTTATGTTGCTTAGTTTTTGAACGCAACGGCATCAATTAACCACCGAATTCCGTTGAATAGTTAATGGACAGGCAAAAACAGGTTTGAATACACATTTGCGGAAACATATGAATGAATATGAAATCAAAGCCGCATTTAGTTTAGTTTCGATTGAGTTGAATAGCGGACGCACGCTTGCGCTTACGGTTTGCGGAAAAGTACAGTTTTGAAAAAAATTTATTTTTGTGCGGTAAAATGGATAAAAAAAGTAATAAAACACGTCAAAAACCCTTAAACAAAGTGAACTATGTTCGCGCCGTTCGAATTAAAAAACGCAAATTTCATGGAAATAAATTTGATAGAGTAGAGGACACTGAGTTTGCGAGTACTTCAGCCAAAAAATTCAAAAATAATCCCACGGAATCATGAAGGCAGGAAAATCATGAAGGCAGCGCAGGAAAAATGGAAGTCGATGCGGTTAAGGAGATGTTTGCAAGACCAATGGAAAAACACGGCGTCAAGTATGAAAAATATATCGGCGACGGCGATTCTAAAACTTTCAAAGCAATTCTCACCGAAGACCCCTACGATGGCGACCCCACTGTGGTAAAAAAAGAATGCGTTGGCCACGTTCAAAAAAGAATGGGGTCCAGGCTGCGCAAAGTCAAAAAGGAGAACAAAGGTATAGGTGGCAAGGGCGCTGGAAAGCTGACAGATAAGCTTATAAGTGAACTGACGACCTACTACGGTTTGGCGATTCGCCGTCATCCGAAATCCCTAGAAGAGATGAAGAAGGCGGTTTGGGCTACGTATTTTCACAAAGTATCTACCGACGAAAATCCCCAACACCAAAATTGCCCGACCGGTGAGTCAAGCTGGTGCACGTATCAAAAGGCCGTGGCGCAGGGTAACGTGGATGACTTTAAACATAATTACGATCCGCTCAACCCAAAGGTCACCGACCCGTCTACGAAGCGCTGTCATCGGACGAGTTGTTGAGTAGATGCCTCGGGTCTGAGACTCAAAACAGCAATGAAGGTTTCAACAGTATCGCCTGGACCTTTGCACCAAAACATATGCACGCTGGAGCGCGGACAGAAAGCCACTATGTTTTTAACGTTGACCCCTGCCGCGAAGGCTTAATTCAACGGTGCTCCAATGCTTGGGACAAATATGAAGCGTCGGTCAACGCCCCTTCGGAATTCAAGAAAGACCATTTTTGAAAGGTTCCTCTAACTACATGCCACAGAGCCCCAGCACTGATGTCAAAAAGACACTATACATGACCGTGACTCATTCAGTCACTCGAATTAAAACATGACTTGGTTATTTTAATAACCATGGGTCATCTCAGTATACTATACCAAGTAATACAACCCATTATTTTATCCGCACAAAATCATCCCATTCATATCAGAGGTCATCACTCTCTGACACGAAAAATTAAGGCGGCAAATAGGCCTGTCACTCATGCAATCAAATTCCTCAATCTCAAATGGTCACAACTCAGACTATTTAGGTTTCCCCGTCGCCTGTACTCAAATTCCAAAGGTAACAGTATATTGATCCGGTAGTTGCTTACCTTCCTAACATTTACTGTTTGAAATTGGCGAGATTCAATCTACCATCATTCTCTTAGTAATTTAAGGGAATCACCAACCCGAGTTCAACTAAAGTGTAACTCACACCGGCCTTCCTGGCCTAACCACAGTCAGAGCGAATTTAAAACCCACGTGGGCCTAACCCATATGATAGTCAAAACCCGGGCAAAAGGCTCCACCTGACAAGGCTCTTCAACATTCCGTCTACAGACCAAAAGTTCTTAGAACATTTATATCTGACTGTGACACCTTCAGCCACTCGAATTGTACTTGGCAAGGTTAAAAAATAACCATAGGTTTCCCAGTAAAACCGGGTAAACCTCAATTCTACTTATGCAACGTCGTTTTCCTAAATTAAGACTAATAAAAGCCTTAACAGAAAACTAAGAAGCATGAGCCGTTGTATACAAATTTGCTTATACAACGGTCCGAAGGTTAAATGTTTCCTACATAATAACCTTTATTCTAAGATAGGTCTGCAGAACGACAATAGATCAGGTCTCCTCATCATTGATGGATGACTATCCCCGCTCTTCAAGTTATGTTGGATTGATCGTCCATCGAAAGCATATTACAACTACGGTGTTATGATAACTTAATATCAAAACAATGCTTTCTCCAAGAATTTGGCAGCAACATCCAAGGCTCTAGGTAAACCTTTTCTTTTACAGTTATCAGACGAACATTCAGGAGCCGTGCCTCCAGAAAGAACTCATTATGAGATCAGTTCATGGGCCGTGCCCCATGAACTGCCCATCCAATAACCAACCCTCACCCTTCCATTCCTGGCTTGGGACAGGCAGATTCCCCGAAGGTCCTCTGGCGGGTTTGCTGGAGCGCGGACAGTGGAGATCGCAAATTACATGGCAACCGCCATTTTCAACGATGGTTTTCAGCCAATACTCAAAATTATGAGGTTGATGGGAATCGCCATTGGAAACCAAGCCTACAATTTTGCGTTATCACGTGATGAACTTCGCCTCAACCGCTCGGAAGCTTACGCTGTGGATGCATCAAAGGAGGGCAGAATTGCTCGCAGAGCTCAAAGAGCCAAAGATCAAAGCTTTTTTGAAGAAGAAGAAGAAGAAGGTGGTTTATATGGACCTGGCATCGCTGAATAATTTGGGTAAGTATTCCAAAAACAGTTTTTTTCTTTCATAAAAGAGTGAGTTTTGTTTTGTCCAAATCGCGTCTTTCCAACTATCAAGCCACTTTTCTCCGGTTCTACTGAACCGATTTTGATAAAATAATTTTTTTTTTCGAAAAATAAACTTCAAACTTTGAACGCGTTTATCTCGAAACCACGTTTTTCGAGCTGGCGGCCACGATTCCGCCAGTTCTACTGAACCGATTTGGATGAAACAAAGTTTAATCGACTTAGAATTGTCACCATTCTGGCCCGTAGTAAAATTTTGCGATTTTTTTTACTATTTTTTTTTTACACTAAACTACAAAAAAATGGGTCCAAATTCGATTTGTCAATTTCAAGTGGCGGCCATTTTGTCAAAAAAAATCGCAAAATTTTTATTTTACTACGGGCCAGAATTACATCTATGCTGATCATAACCCTATATTTTTTTTTTCAGACGCTCCTGAGGGCCGGAATCGTGGCCGCCAGCACCATGCCTTTTTTTTGAGGGCCAACTTTGACGGTGCCATCATCTATGGACAGCCCCTATATCGCGGCGAAAAAAAATTTTTTTATTTTCTTTCATTCATTACTAATTCAATAAAAAAAACAAAATTCAAATATCTTTTTGCGTTTTCAAATGAGAATTTTTTCAAAAAGGGTCCAAAAACAGCAAGCTGAAGGAGAATAGGGCCTTAAGCCTCCATAATAAAAAAAAATCTTTAAATTTATATTGTGAGAGTACTGAGAGCTGATCTCAACTTGAATTCAAAAAAATGGCAGCAAACATGATGAATGGCAACAAAAGTTAAAAAAAGGTGACAAAATTTGAAAAATTTTAACAAAAGTTGAAATTTTACAAGTATAATAAAAACTCGTGTAATACAAAGTTTAATTAAATTTTTTCAGTTTGCGATTGTAACGGTGTTGATTTACACCTAACATGTTTTTCTAGTTCAATTCTTTGAAAAATTTGTCACATAACGTATATCACGTAACGTATCATACTATGGTTTATATAAAAATAATTAAAAAAGATTTTTCAACGAAACAATTATGAATATGTAGCAACACTATTCCCTATAATATTAAAAAAACTTTCATAAAAAAACTCGTGCACACTTCGCAAAATTTTTTCGTTTACATTGATGCAGGTAAAAACCACTTCTATTTTATGTCACGTAACGTATCATTTTTGGTGGCTTCTATCTGAGAGCCGAACTTTTGACAACTCTTAACTTTTACACCTTGTATAGTGCGCTCAGTAAAATATTGAAAAATCCTAATAAGAAAACTGTAAGTTTAATTTTTCTTTGTTTTTCTACTCATTAAAGTCATACGACTGTCACGTGCGTAGCTACGGAAATGCCCATATGCAGATTGATAAAGAAAAAACGTTCGTGGCTAAGCCGCGAACCACTTTGGCCTGCCAGTATACATATATATAAGAAAGGCTTGCCGGTTGTTACGGCATGCAGATCGCTACCACTGTCGTATTTCGACATTGTAGCATGTCATTACCTAAAACTCAATAGAGTACAGAGACAATATATTATTTGACGTCAATGTCAGTAAGCGTTTCGGTTAAGATACTGCTAAAATGTCAAAATACAGCAGTGGTGACAACTTGCAAACTGTAGCAACCTGTAAGTTTCTATCCTAAATGAAAGAAAACATACGATCGCATAAGCAAGAATTGAACTCTTAACGCAAGAATTAGATAATATTAATTTAAGCTTACTGGGCTTTTTATCAAATTATGTATATATATCATTTTTGCGTTAATTGCTGTTTGCTGTTTTATTGGATCAAAAAGTGAGCACTTTACTTTTTTACTGTTTTATAAAATCAATAGGCGAGCAATCAATGAAAAAAAAAGAACATAAAGTGAGGCATGTGCTTTGTAAGAAACTCGATCATTATTTTCTGTGAAAAATAGACCATTGTAGTCTAGTGGAGAGTGCGCTAGACTAACAACCCAGAGGTCCCTGGTTCGACTCCGGGTTCGGGCATGGTTCTTTTCACTTTCTTTGTTCTTTCCTACATTTAAGAATTATGGAAAACTAAAAATCCGCAACTAACTTGTGCAAAATGTGGAATTAAAGGACAGGGAAAACAACTAAGGTCTGAAAATGCTTGCCGAGTTTAAGGCATAACACACACTAGCCTAGATCAGAAGCAATTGAAAGTATTGTCTTTCACGTCTGTTTCGTCTACTCAATAATTCACATATGGTTCCAATCAATTCCTCTAGCTAATCTATCCCTTTCCTTTCACGTCAAAGACAAAATCTTGTTTGTATAAGGTGCATGTTGGTTCTTTGATCTTTAAAAAAAAAACATTTTAAATGTTCCTTTGCAGATCCATTTGGATCATTTATTGATCGCTCCTTTTGAGCTCCTCTGGGATGTTAAAGGGAGCGCTACCCTTCCTAGGACATGCAATGTTAAAAGAGAACACAAAATACACCTAGCTTGGATCAATAAAGAGCACTCCACTGCTCCTCAGGGAGCACTCCCAGATCGCTCATAGGATAATTCACTTTTCTACTGGGACATTTGCACTGATTTGTAAATGTAAGTAAAGAAAGAGATAGAGCATCGAACTAGTCTGTGACTAACTAAAAAAAAGCATTCCTCTGTTAATTAAAAAGATACAAATTGTGTCATTTTAAGATTTATTTAATTCAAATGATAAATGATAAATCTGTTCAAAATAGTGGAAATACAGCATAAATAAAATATTTAGGTTTTACAATATAATGACTCTTTAAATACAAGTTAAAAACACTCAGTATTGCCTTTTTCAAAGACAATATTATTAAATAATAGTATCGCCTGTGGCCGAAAATCGACCAACCTTCTGAAATTTCAATTGTTTTTTTTCTAGTTCTGAGGCATGATCTTGCTTTAAGAAAATGTGCTGTACCAAGAAAATCTTAAGTTTCAAATTATCGCAATAATTTTGATATAAAAATAATCTAAATTTTTTAAAAAATATATGTTAAAACATTACACATAAAAACTTTCGTACACCGTTATTTTTCACAACCAGGGCTTTTCCTTGCCTTAAGAAAATGTGTTGTACTAAGAAAATCTTAAGTTTCGAGAGAAAGCAACAGTTTTCGAGATATCGTCATAACTTTTATATCAAAATTTTTCAGAATTTACTATTTGTAAAATAAAAAATGTACTATAAAAATGCTTATTGTAGGGTATCCGTAAGAGATAGTAAAAAATGTTTTTCCTATGTTGTATTAATATCTAAAATTTCTTCCTACGCCATGTTCTTCCATTTCTTATAGTTTAGGTTTTACTTCAGTAAAATACTTTCAATGCTCATATTTCAGGTCAAAGGTCACATAACTATTCAGTGAACTTCTTCTCCCTACTCTAATTTATTTCAAAAATTATCAAAATCGGTTCAGAAAAACGAAAGAACTGTTTCTCCTACGCCTATTTATATATATATATTAGGCCGGGTCAATTTGTATGGACGAATTTTTTGGAGGTCTGGCTCAGCGAAATTCGTAAAATACATGTAATTTCAAGACTTTTTCTCCACTACAGCATATACAAATTCTGAAAAAAAGCTGTGCGGACTTTCGTAAATAGATTTTGTTCTCAATTATAAAATATGAATGTATGAATGTATGTGTATGAATCTATTTACGAAAGTCCGCACAGCTTTTTTCAGAATTTGTATATGCTGTAGTGGAGAAAAAGTCTTGAAATTACATGTATTTTACGAATTTCGCTGAGCCAGAATTTGACCCGCCCTAATATATATATATATATATATATATATATATATATATATAAATGGCTTAAAACATAGATTTGTGTACATAACTTTGGAGTGGTTTGAAATATTTGAAAATGTTTTCACAGAAATTATTTCTTGAGCTGTAGAACTTTGTAAAAAATGTAAAAACAACATTTTGAAAAATTGAATTTTCATCATTAATTCGATAATCGAAACTGTTTATTGAATTATGTGTCAAAATGAGGCAATTTTTGCAAATAAATGATATATGAAAGAGTGTGAAAAAAGAAAATTAAATAAGAAAAAACAACAAAAAACGTTTGGCCTATTTTTTTAACCAAAAGCAAAATATTTTATAGGTTTATTTAAAACACTATAAAACATTGAATTAGTGAGAATAACGGTAAATCTTCTCTTATTTCCAATCTCTCCAATCATGGTTGTAAGCTTGGCTGCATTGAACACATTTTTAGGTTCAGTAGCGTACTAACCGAAAGTATGCTGAAAAGCATGCTGGAAAATGTCATAAATTAGAATTAAGCACTGCATTACCAACACGGTTTCAATATTTTAGAAATGTCGGTAACTGTTACTAAATTTAGGCTGAGTGCGAATTGATCTAAATGCGACCTAAACTAAATAGCGTCGATAAGGCAGTGATTCCTAATTTAGGAAGCATTTAGGTAGCTCGATAATTTCCTAAATTATTTAATAGGAACTGCCTTATCGACCCAATTTAGTTAAGGTCGCATTTAGATCAATTCGCACACAGCCTTAGTTCTTTTCGCACACAGCGTAAACTTGCAGTAAAAAACATAATGGCACTTCTTGCACTGTTCTTGCAGTTTTTTCAACTGGATTTATGTCGATCAACTGTCTACGTCGATAATATTGTAACAGGTTGCTGTATATACTATTATTGGAAATTAAAAAGCGTCTGCTTTCTTAAGTTACACCTTTTTGCTAGTTAAGAAACGACAGTACAATTTTTCGCATAAAAAAGGAATTCTGAAGATTTAAGAAATTGCATTGACTCAGTTTATTTTCTTTTGTATTTTAGACACAAAGCAATTGCTATTTTCCAACTGGAAAAACTACTAAAAAATTACGAAAAATTGGTGTCCATTTTCTTTTCTTTTTTTTTTGCAAATTTGATTTCCATAAGCGAAATGCAAGTAACATGTTTACTAAAGATCTGCATGAATGTTTTGCTTTTGTGCCAATTGAGAATGATTCGAGAAGAGAACTCTAATTGAGAGTAAATTAAAGGAACGAAACGAATATTCATTCCATTCGTTATGCAGGCAAACTAAACGAATAGCCTCAATAAACGAATAGAATACAATGAATCGAAATTTACTTTCATAATTCTCAATTATAATGGAGACATTCCAATTATGAAATGTCTTGAATTTCGTTTGTGAATGAAAGTATGTATTGAAGTAAATGCGATAGTTTGTAGTACAAACAAGCGAATAAAAACAAACAAATTGAAATCTAGCAAAAAGAATAGTCTGTGTATAGTAAAGCATTTAAAGGCAAAAAAAAACAATTACTTTTTGAATATGTAATTTATTTGTATTTTTTAAGTTTTTGTAAATATGAATGTATTTTTAAAAATTAAGCCAAAAACCAGTGCAAGAAATTCTTCTCTATTATATTATACAAACAAGACATTCCATTCACTCCATTCATTCCATTCCATCTCTCATGTTTCATTTCTCTCATGTCTCCATACTCTCTTGTCTCCATTCTCTCATTATTAACATTCTAACGACAACAACCACTTTTTTGTTTTTTTTATTCGTTTCGCTTTCACGAATGAGAGTTGGAATCGTGTTTAAAATTTTGAGAATGTGTTGAAGATCGTTTCAAACATACCCGTGCAGACCTTTAATGTTTACCAGTAAATTCAGTTTAGAACTAAAAAACAGTTTTTGATTGTGAAAAAACAGTGATCAAATGTTAAAAAAGCACGGTAAATTTTTTTGACTATTTTTATAGTGGTCTCAAACTTAAATTCAACATGTTTTTACAAAATTCCAAAATTTAAAAAAACATTAAATCGAGAAGTGTATATTAAAATGTTTGTATAAATTACTCTCGAGTAACACCGGGTATATCAGCTAGTAGACTCTAAATTTGTCCGACAGTTCAATAGCTACTGCAACGTTTAAAATGTCTATGAAATTGGTTTGTGTATATACTAAGCGATGGTTTTTTTATATATGTTTGTTTTTTAATGTCATTTTTCGTTACATCGAGTTTCAAATTGCAACGGTGCTAAAAAAGTTTCACTTCAAAACACATTTTTACTAAATATTTTGTAATAATTTTCGTAACTTTACAAGCAAATGATATCGCCAGAAAAAATATATATAGTATTCTAATGGCGTTTTCGTTACTCGAAAAAAAGGTTGCATTTTACTGCCCTTTGGTAGTAGGAAGAAAGAGTTCTGCCTACTTCGAGAAATCTGAATTTTTTTTCTTCTTTTGAGGTCAAAATTTTCGCGAAAAGAACACGATTCAATTTCAGATGTCACTATTTTTATTCTCAAGAGGACAGAATCTAAAAAAAGGGCAGAACAAATTTTGCTTTTTTTCGAGAAACGAAAACGCCACAAGTAAGAAAATTGTGACAGACATTGTTTTTTCCAAATTTGTTTCACTGTGCAACAACGATGGGTTAAGTTTTCCATGCAAAGGCAAATAACTAAAATAAATTAATGATATGAGCAAATAGTATAAAAACAAAAAACCAAAAATTGCGACAATCTCAAAACAGTGTATTCGAAAAAAAAAAATGAAAGTGTTGAGCCCGCTGCTACTTTTATTTAGGCGCGAAGTTTTGCGTTTGTCGGTGTACCGTGGTGCTAAGTTTGTACAGTTTGTACAGTGGTGCTAAGCTCGTACAGACTAGTGAGTAGTAGCTTGCAGTTGTAACTGTAACGACGCGGCATTTGTCGCATTCATTGAGATATTTGGCAATCAACAAATGGGGCGAAAAATATACAGCTTCAGACATATTGCAACAGATACATTTTTTGAGTACAAAATTTTAATATTTTAAGGTACATGCTCAAGTTAGACAAAAGCAAAAAAGCAACAAAAAGAGTTGGGCAACAGTATAGAAAAAGATACGTAGATACAAAATTGGCGGAAGACAAGGCATGTAGATAATATAATTATTGCAAAAATAGTTGATGGTGCTTTTGGGAGCGGTGAGGGGCAAAAAACCAAAATTCGCAATAACTCAATAGAAAAGAAAAGAAGTGGGTGTTGAATGATTGTTTTGTGGGATTTTGACAAACGGCTACAACAACAATGTTGCTATAGATACTGTATCTATAGCTGAATGCAGTCGAATTTGCAGAAAAATTCACAACAAAAACTGACGACAGCAGCTGAAGATGCGGAAATAAAGAAGGTGGGACGAAGCACAATGGACCAATAGGTAGGCAGGCAGGCAGGCCTCCATGTCTGCAACCACAAGTTGCGCATCCCTCTTAGCTAATGCATGTGGGAGAGTGGGCAACTTAACTTGCCCAGTTAAAAGCTTTTTCAATTTAATAAAAATTTAAATGAAAACGCTTTGCAAACACTTTTCTTTACTGCAGTTATGATTATGATGATGAACATGCAATGATCATGATGAAAAATGAAAAAGATGGCAACAGGAAGAGAAAGTAACAAGAAAAATTGGACAAAAAAAAAAGAAATAACAGCCATCCATCCAACTACTATCCAGTCATTCGCATGACTTTTTATCTGTCCGTTCGTGTGTTTTCATGCCGAATTAGATATCCAAAGCGAGAGTGACTGATGCAAAGCAAAGCAGCAAAGAAAAGCATATCGAGTATATTTTTGCTAGTGCTCGCTGCTTGCAATCTATGGAATTTCTTGCCCATACGACGACACTCGCTAGCTTGACTTCTTCACTGCTGCTGCTGCTTGCTGCTGCTTGCTGCTGCTTGGTGTTGGTGTTTTAGGTGTTGTTGGACTTTTGCTACTTTTTTATAAAAATTTGTTTTTGCTCATTCGTTTGGAAAGCACATTTCATTTCATCGTACAATTTCTTCAGATACTTTCTTCTTCGAGTGAAAGATATTTAAATGTGTTCAACTTTAATTTAGCGTTTTGTTTTTACTTTAAATAGAAAGGACCGATTTCTCAATTTGTTGGCGTTTTAGTTGTTGCATTTGTATTGTTGTTGCAGTTGTGTTTTTTTATGTTGTTGTTATTGTTGTTTTTATTTTTAACGCAACACACGATTTATTTATTTATTATTACAAAACATAATAAATTCAATAAATCCGCAACTTTCGTTTTTAATTGTTAAATGTTTTTGCAGGCAATAATTTTTTTTAGGAAGAAAAGTGTTGGTGTAACAGCAAACAAGGAAGTAAGAAGTTGTTACATATCGCTACCTTAATATAGAAAGGCCCTAACTCATTTTTTGTTACTTTACAGGAAATCGAAAAAACTTAATAAAAATGATAATTTTGCGGTCCGAATTTTCTTAAAATGCATTTTTTATTTAAGACACTAACCAATTCAATGCTGAAGCAATATTTTTGCAGCAATTTTTTTCTATAGCAATTTTTTTTTTGCAAAAATCTGTAAAAAAATAAATTTTGAAAAAAATAAGTTAGGGCCTTTCTATATTAAGGTAGCGAGATATGAATATCACACAAAAAGACATGTTAACTTACACATTTTCAATTGAGAAAAACAATTTCAGATTACTAGAAAACTTAAAATTTAACTTAGTGTCAATTTTATAGAAATAAACAAATTCGCACCAAAGCTGGTATTATAATTTTGAAAAAAATGGCCACTTGTTTTTTTATGCACACAAATAATTCAAAATATGGAATACCCAATATTGTGTGAAAAAAATTTTGTCTAAAAATAATAAACACTCACGAATAAAAATATTAACGGGCAAACAGCGGGCGAACAGCGGTCGAACATGGGCCGAACGGCCGTACAAGGGTCGGCCATAGCCTAAAAATAATCCAAAAAGCCCAGCGGCCGAAAGTTGGGTCGAACAACGCCCGCAAAAGGCCTAAATTAAGTTGTACGGCCACTGTACGCCCATTATTTGCCACCAAATTTTTTCAAAGCTCTTAATTAACTGCAAACATATGCGCAACAACAAAAGCATGCCTCATTTGGAGATCGCCACTTGTATGTGGTGCAAAAGAACTTTCTGTGTCTGAACATTTTCATTGTAGAATAATTGCTGTTCGGCCGATGTACGGCGTCTTTACTCCCGTTGTGCAGTCGAGATTATTTAAAAACGATCACTGCTTGGCCAAAAAGTGGTGGTAATAATCACAAGCTACAAACATAAGTGGTTGTTCTTGTCCAAAATTCGCATTACTTTAATAGTGCAGTATAAAGGAGGTCAATTAATAGCCATTTGTACTCAATGGCAAATCAACTCATATAATTCATGGATAGTTTTTGGCATTTTTTTTAAGACAATCCACTTTGCCACTAAGAATTCATTCTAAAGATGTATAACCACATTCCTAAGCCTATTTTTGGATATGTTCATTCAACTTGAGCTCATACTGAGCATGCCAAAGTAGTCAATATCCAATGTGCTTATTTTAGTTTAAACCAATTTATATTAACAGGTCATTCTGAAATTTAAAAAAAAATTTACTCAGGGTGATTCGGGTTAGGATGAGCCTGGCCGAGAGCCCAAATCTATCGATTCGATAACGAAATATCTTGGACCCAATAGCTTAAAATAGTTTAAGAATACGAGCGAGTTTTTTCAGAATTTTGTTGGGGCATTTTTTTATTTTGAACAAAAATGTACAAATTCGAAAATATAAGAGAGGATAAAAAAAAACTTTTGCAAATTTTAAGCATTGTTTGTGTAATAAATATTTTTAATAAAAATTTCTGAATTTTGTAACATTAGAAAAGTAAGGTTATTTTAAACAACATTTCCAATTGTAATTCGGAAAAGTTATTTTGCAATTCAGAAACGATCAAATAAAAATCAGAAATTTAATTTGTAATATAGAACAGATCAATTGAAAATTCGAAATACATTATAAATTTAGAGAAGATCAATTGAAATTCAGAAATTGCATTTGGTCTGATCTAAAATTCAAAAATTCCTTTTAAAATTTAAAATCGATCAATTAATATTCAAAAAAGATCAATTAAATTTCAGAAAAGTACAATTGTAATTCAGAATTCCATTTGAAATTCAGAATATATAAAATGAAATTCAAAAAAGTTTGATTGAAAAGATCAATTGAAATTCAGAAAATATCAAACAGTTCAGAAAAAATCAATTGACATTCAGCAATTTCATTTGAAATTCAGAATAAATCAATTGAATTAAGAAAAAATCAATCAAAATTCTGAATGCTATTTGAAATTTAGAATGTGGGAATTGAAATTCATTATACGTCAATTGAAATGTATACATTCAATTTTATGCTCAGAATAGATCAATTGAAATTAAAAAAAAATATAAATTTCGTTCAGATGGCAATGGCAATAATAAAAATGATAATAATGATACAATGATGATTATGATAATGGTAATGATAATGGTAATGGTAATAGTAATAGTAATGGTATTGGTAATGGTAATGGTAACGGGGCGTCTCGACAGGCAATAATCTATTGCTTATCATCTGTCAAATTCTATCGCAAGCAATGGCAATATTTCAAGGCTGGGTTTTGTCATGTTACGAAATCAACATATATTTTTATCATTTATTATATAAATTTATTATTTTATAAATTTATTCTGCACGCTACTTGATTTTTATAGATATACGCATTTAAAATTTTGGAGAAAAATGAAAAATGGCTGTCAAACAAGAAAAAATACAGCTCATTGCTTGGCAATACATGGAAAGCAATATTGCTCGCCATGAATTGCAAACCATGGCAATTGAGTGGTCTCGATTAGCAATAAGTGCCAATTGACAGATGGAAAGCAATGAATTATTGCCTGTCGAGACGCCGCGTAATGGTTATGGTAATGGCAATGATAATGATAATGATAAATAGTAATAGTAATAGTAATAGTAATAGTAATAGTAATAGTAATAGTAATAGTAATAGTAATAGTGATAGTAATAGTAATAGTAATAGTAATAGTAATAGAAATAGAAATAGTAATAGTAATAGTAATAGTAGTAGTAATAGTAATAGTGATAGTAATAGTAATAGTAATAGTAATAGTAATAGTAATAGTAATAGTAATAGTAATAGTAATGGTAATGGCAATGGTAATGGCAATGGTAATGTTAATAGTAGAGATGGGCGCATGTCACGAATTTGATTGTGACACGCCGAATAACGTCGTGAGCGTACCCTGCAAAAAGCACTACATATTCGTGAGCATGTGTGATTGAATGTTTCTCGTGCGTGAGAAATTTATTCGTGTCACTACTTGTTTATCTTAATTTTTCGAATCTGTGCAAAATTCAGCAATGATTTCGTTTTACGCTGTTGGGTGAAAATGTGGATAAATTATTTTTTTTAAATAAAAACTTTAATTAATATTTAGATTAAGTACTTTGTTTTCTTTTTAATTAATACTTTTTATTAATTAAATTTAATGCATTTTAAATGTATTTAAATTAAAAAGTTTTTATTTCAACTTAAAGGATGGTCTGCGGTTTCCGTCTAAGAACTAATTTAAGTATGTATTCATATAATTTTAATATATGTATAGTAGGCTGGGTCGATTTGCAAACCAATGTTGCCTGGGCGATTTTCGGATCGAGCATGAAAAGTTATTAACAAAAAGGGGGAAAAAGCGGTGCACTTTACCCTATCACATCTTCAATTTTATGAATTTTTTTCTTTAGGAATTTAAAAAAAAAATGTTTTATATAAACGTGCACAGCTAGAGCAAAACTGATGCCAGAAATGAAATCCTCGTACCCGATTCAACCAAAAACCGATCTCAAATTTATACGTTTTATACAAAAATTTTTCGTAAAAAATTCCTAAAGAAAAAATTCACAAAATTCAATGTATAATATTTTTTAGAATTTGCGTCATTCATTAATATATTTGGTATTGATAATTCGAATTTAATTGAAATATTTTTGCAGTTTCATTGCAGATTTACAACAGAAATTAAAAAGCCATGATGGTCAAAATATATACGCACCAACGTTAAGATTATACCTTGAATTTTGTGAATTTTTTCCTTTAGGAATTTTTTTACGATAAATTTTTATTTAAATTATAAATGTGAGACTGGTTTTAAGTTGAGTCGGGTACGAGGATTTCATTTCTGGCATCAGTTTTGTTCTAGCTGTGCACGTTTATATACAGAAATTTTTTGAAAAAAATTCCTAAAGAAAAAATACACAAAATTGAATATAAAGTGCACCCCTATCGACCCCTTATTTTTTTTAAATAACTTTGCATGCCGGATACGAAAATCGCCCGGGCAAAATCAATTTTTTTTACCTCCATACAAATCGACCCAGCCTAATGAATATAAGACGCAACTATATAAGATATGAATTGAATTTACGTTTCTTATTTTAAAAACACTAAATAAACTCTTGTTAAAAACTTACTAATATCGCCTGTGGCCGAAATTCAACCAACCTTCTGAAATTTCAATCGTTTTTTTCTAGTTCTGAGGCATGACCTTGCTTTAAGAAAATGTGCTGCACTAAGAAAATCTTAAGTTTCAAATTATCGCTATAATTTTGATATAAAATAGTCGAAAATTTTTTAAAAATATTTGTAAAAACATTACAAATAGAAACTTTCGTACACCGTTATTTTTCATAACCAGGGCTTTTCATATAAAAATACGTGCTACTGAGAAAAGCTATAGTTTTCAAGATATCGCCATAAATTTAATGTCAAAATAAAGGAAATTTTTCAGAATTTACTATTTATAAGAAAGTTCACCATCACAATATATATTCACACATGTTACATACAAAAATGCTTATTGTAGGGTATTCGTAAGAGATAGCGAAAAATGTTTTTTGTACACTGTATTAATGTCGAAAATTATACTTGTCACCATGTTTTCCATTTTTTATAGTTTAGGTTTTACTTAGGAAATATTCTTTAAATGCTAATATTTCAGGTCAAAGGTCACAAAAATATTCAGTGAACTCCTTCTCTCTACTCTAATTTCTTTAAAAAAACTACCAAAATCGGTTCAGAAACACGGAAGAACTGTTTCTCCCACGCATATTTTTATATATAACGAAATGGCTTAAAACACAGATTGGTATATATAACTTTGAAATGGTTTGAAAAATTTGAAAATTTTTTTCATGGAAATTATTTCTTGAGCTGTAGAACTTTGTAAAAAATATAAAAACGACATTTTGAAAAATTTAATTTTCATCAAAAAAATTATAGGGAACAGCACATGAATTTCGATGATAGATACCGTTTGTTGAATTATGTGTCAAAATGTGGCAATTTTTGCAAATAAATGATATGTCATATGAAAAAGTATGAAAAAGAAAATGTAATTACAAAAAAAATATTACAACAAAAAGTTTGTCTTATTTTGTTAACAAAACCTATATATTTTAGAGGTTTTTTAAAACAATATAAAACATTGTATTGATGAGATAACGGTTAATCTTTTCTTATTTCTCTAAAGTCATTTAATTGATCTTTCAGACAAAGAAAATTGGTTGAAAATCGATTAAATAATGGCTGAGATATTTGCTTGCAAAGTCACAACTTAAAATTTCAATAGTCTCTTTCTCATTCTGAGGCGATGGAATTGCTTCAAGGAAATACGTTGTACTGAGAAGATATAAATTTTTCGAGATATCTAAATGATTTTAATGGGATTTTAAGCGGATTTTTTTTAACATGCTATCCGTGGAAAATATTAAGAAGAAAGCTTTCGTATACCGTTATATTCCTCAACCAACGACTTTTCATACAAAAATACGTTGTACTGAGAACATCTATAGTTTGTGATATATCGCTATAATTTTTATGTCAAAATAACGGAAATTTTTGAGACTTTACTGTTTGTAAGAAATTTCAACATCACAATATATATTCACACATGTTACATAAAAAAATGCTTATTGTAGGGTATCCGTAAGAGATGGCGCAAAATGTCGGAAGTATTTTTTGGACACCTTATCAATGTCTAAAATTCCCTCTAACATTATATTCTTTCATCTGTTACAGTTTAGCTTTTACTTAATAAATGCTCTTTTTACGCTCATATTTCAGGTCGAAGGTCACCAGTCTAAAATGTTATCATACTGTGCAGCCAGATCTTTCATTTGATTCCTGAGTAAGCGAACCTAATCGTAAACAATTATGTTCGTGAGCACTCGTGAGTCAAAAGTGTCATCGTGATCGTGAGTAAAATAATTAATTTTAATTGTCAGTGTACGTGATTAGAAGAAAACACATCGTGAGCATGCGTGATCTTGAGAGATTTTTCACTCACGCTCCCATCTCTAGTTAACCTTTTGACGACGAATGGGTTGGGTTAAAAACAACCCATTTACATTTTAAAGTCGTGTGAGCGCAATTTTCGAGATATTTTCATAAAGTTGTGCTTAAAGGATTAGAAATCAATGTGGCTTTTAACACACATTTTTCAAACTTGTTTTAATTTCAACAGAAAGAAAACACTAGGAAGTCAAAAAATATTTTTTTTCCATAGGTATATATTAATCCCGATTTCTTAGAGACTACAGATATAGGTACCACCAAACTATTTTCAAATACAAGCGAATATATTATTTCATCCAAATTATGTCAAAACGTTTATGAATCAACTACAACAAAGTAAAACATAAATTACCTGCATGGGTTGTTTTGGATTTTTCCGGATTTTTTCAATACTTACAGTAAACAAAAATTTAAAAATTTTAAATTTTAAAGAAATATGCCATCGGTGATGACTAGGACTTGCAATTTCGGGTAGTTTTGAAGAGCCCGGGATTGCAACTGTATTAAAAAACATTTTAAATAATTTTTATTTTTATAATTGAAAGACCATGTTTTTAACAATAAAATATACGTAAAAAATCTGAAATCGATTTTCAACTAAATGTTATTGCAGCAACCAGACATAAGAATTTTTTGGAAATCGAAAACCGTGTCCTACAAATTTTAATAGCAATGAAACGCAATAAAATTCTTTTTTAAAATGTTTATTTTGCATAAAAGGCAATTCAAACAAAAATTTTAAAAATATTATAAAAATTAACAGTGAAAAGAATAATGAACGGCATAGTGAAATTATAATTGTTTAATGTTTGATTAATAAATTTTATTTTGTATTAAAAATCAACAGACACATCAGTTTTTAAAGTAAAATTTAAATTTGTAAGTTCTTCTGTCTTTTAATTTTGTTCATCTAAAAAATCAATCCCGGAATCCCGGTGTTGCAAGCCCTAGTGATGACCAGGACTAGAATTTCGATGACATGTTATCTTTTTTTTTGCTACTTCTAAGACATTTCCTACTTATTTAAAACGTCCATTTATGTTTCCTAAATTCCAAATATGAAAAGTTTTTAGGACATTTTTTCGTCATTTTTCATCGTTTTTAAACGATTCTGAAAATCATTTTAACTAGATTAAGAGCATTTTTTTAGTCATTTTTAGAGATCTTTAAGTTATTCTATTGTCATTTTTGGACGTATTTTATTTTTAGAGCATTTTTCGTTTTTTTAGGTAATTTTTGTGTAATTTTAATATAATTTTTTTTATGTTTTTATTTTTTTTTTTTTATTTTTTTTTTTTTTTTATTTTTTTTTAATTTTTTTTTTTATTTTTTTTTTATTTTTTTATTATTTTTTTATTTTCTTTATTTTTTTATTTTTTTATTTTTTTATTTTTTTATTTTTTTTATTTTTTTATTTTTTTTTATTTTTTTTTATTTTTTTATTTTTTTTATTTTTTTTTTGTTTTTTTTTTTGTTTTTTTCGTACTAAAAAATGTGAAAATGCAAATTTTTAAACATATTCCTTTAACACTAGAGTCCCTTCAATCAAAAACATTACCTCTTGACAAAGGAATAGCTTTGTTTAAAAACTTCAATTAAAAAAACTTCTGCGCGTGGTGAAACTGAAGAAAGGGTATGTAGAAAAATGAAACAGGTGTTAGAGAAAAACTCAGGATATGCTAGTTTAAAATAAATTTTAATTAGTAATGTTTTATTTTTACGGATAAATTTTTTTTTAATTTTTTATGCAATTGTTTGCGTTTTTTAGGTAATTTTTGTCAGTTTTTAGGTTATTTTCTGCAGTTTTTGGTAATTTTTGTCATTTTTTAGGTAATTTTTTGCAGTTTTTTAGGTCATCAAAATCCGAGTCCTGGTGATGACAATTCCACAAAAAAAATTTTACATTTACAGCGGTTTGTTTTTCGTCCTCAAAGGGTTAATATTAATGTTAATGATCAGGGAAATGGTAATAGTACAGATTATGGTAGTGGTAATGGTTTATTATGATAAAGATAGTTTTAAAATTTTTATAATTTGATTTTTTTATGCATTTCAGAAGAGATCAATCTTCTGAATTTTAATTTTTTCTATTCGTAATTGCAATCGATCTTTTCTGAGCTTTAAGTGCAATTTCTAAATTTCAACTAATCTTTTCTGAAGCTCTATTAATATTTTCTGAATTACAATTGATAATGGTGCAGAAAATATATACGAGAAATAAATTAAGTGTCGATTGAGTAAAAAAAAAGTTATGTATTATATTTTAAACGGTTCTATTTTCGAATATTTTAAAAGACGACATACGAAACAGATGACATGCAGAGAAAAAAAAATCGAGAACATTGCCAGATAAAAAAAAACTACCACTTTCATATGAAACAAAAAATATTTATTGACATGTAGGAACTTCTTAAATTAAATGCTAAAGCATCCCATGCCTAAGGCAGCATCATCTGCTGGCTTTATTTGTAACATTGAAGTAATGTGATAAATAATGTTGTTGTTGTTGTTGTTGTTGTTGCTGCTGTCAGACCAAACCTCACCAAATTCAGACAATGCCATTCCGTATCAGCTGCAGGCTACTCAGTCTCAACCATCAACGACAGGACTTCTATATTTTTGCAGAAACTTTTTTGGTCTTTTTTTGTTCTTTCTGGTTTTTGCATGACTTAAGATAAATATGAAAGAAAAATATAATCAAAAGAGAATTGCATAAATATTATATACGTACACTCAAAAAATTTATTGGTAAAATTTTTACGAATGTTATTAGTAAACAAAATATTCGTACATTCTACAAATATGCGTACAATATACAAAGTATTTTTACTGTGATATCTTTACGAATTCATTCGTAAAATTTTTCTAGTACCTGATGTAGTATCTACGAATATATTTGTTTTATATACTCATGATATTCGTAAACAAAAATAAATCAATTCGTATTAGTGCATTGTACGAATGATTGTGTACATATAAATAATAATATTCGTAAATTTGTCGCACGAATAGCTTCGTAATTTCTTTCATTACATTCGTAGTATTTACTAATGCTTTCGTACTATTTACGAATGAAAAATAATATTAGTAGAAACAATTCATTCGTAGGCTGACCGTACGAATTATTAGTAGAATGTACGAATTATTAGTAGAGTTTAAAAAATTGAAAACCGAAATCGTTCAGCCTTGTTTGTAGAACATCTACAGAACATAAGGAACTGTATGATTGTAAAGCGACTGTAGCCTACTGGTAGAGCGCGTGGCCCGTAAACTAAAGAGCCGAGGTTCAAATCCCAGCTCAGACAGAATTTTTTTTTAGAAGACGAATAAAATATTCGTTATATGTACTAATATACGTCGATTCTACGAATCCTATTCGTGGCTAAAAACTACGAATACTATTCGTAGAATGGACGCAGTCATTAGTAATATTTACACACAAATATTTTTGAGTGTATGCGTAGAAGTGAAGAACAAAAAATTATTGACCAATTGGTTAGGAGGAAATTCAGCAACACAAAAGTCGTGCTCATAACCTGGCGCTTTTTTATTTTGCATTTAAATAACTTGCTTTTTGACAGCTAACCACAGATAAACCTAAGAAAAAGGGCACCTTGTTTGTTGCCTATACTATATTTAGTAATTATCTTATGGATGGTTTAATGATGACCATGAGCTGGCAGCTGTGGAGTAAACCTGCTGCTGATGTTACTCGCAGCTCAGACTCGCAACTTAACATTTGACTCTAATCAGCTGATTTTGCATATCGTGCGAACGAAAAAAGTGCGAATTTCGATAATTCTAAAAAACTCATCACTTTAGCAATTGTTTTTGCTTCAAATATATGTATATATGAATAAAAACTCAAATAATTACCTGTCTTCCAAAAAAAACATAGATACACACACACGCAGAAAAATAATTATCCTTTAATTATAAAGGGTTATTACCAAAGCCAGAAATGAATTTTTATTGAATCAATTTTGCCTAACAAATTTCACAAAAAATTTAAAATGAATCTTATCGCATTTGTGACTAAGTTATTGACAAATCACACTTCTCCCATCTTCCCCTACTATTTTTTAATTTAAAGATTTAAGGATCTTTTTTAACTTATTTTCGAAACAAAAAAGCTCGTCCTCGAGAGACATTTAAGTCCGGCAAATAAATCAAATAGGTGGGCATTTCCACAAAAACGTACCCCCACCAGTCGTGAAAAATATTTTGGACTTTCGTATTATATTGTTTTTTTTTTATAGTATATAGAAGAGTCCTCAAACCCACGTAGACCAAGATTAAAAAAAAGTGGCTTGCTTTAAAATTGACGTTTACCGTGGACATTTTTTGAACAGACACAGAAATATTACCCTTTTTATACCCCCACGTTTAAAAGACAAAATAAGGATATATTAACTTTGTCACTCCGCTTGTAACGCCGATAAGGAGGCGTGGCCGGTATAGAAAAGTATATATATTATTGATCAGCATCACCTCCTGAGTCGATTTAGCCATGTCCGTCTGTGATCACAATAACAGCTGTTATTTTATAGCTATCGTAACGAAACTCAACATAGAAGTCTTTTTTTTAGCCAAATCGGATGAAAACCACGCCTTCCTCCCATACAAAGTGACTCAATCAAAATGGTAAAATCTCTTTAAATTCCACAAAAATTAATCTAATGACTTCAAATTTTGCACATAAACTTTAACCTTTAGGATGCACTTTGAATATGAAGTTTGTAAAAGTCGAATAAAAATCACGTCTACCTCCCATACAAAGTGAATTTACCAAAATGGTAAGATCTCTTTCAATTCCCCAAAATTAATCTAATGACTAAAAATTTTGCACATAAGCTAAAACAATTTATAAATACTTTAAGTAAAGGGTGTTTTTTATAGAGTGATACAACTTTGAGTTGGCATCACTGCTTTATTTGACCACCTATTTAACAGCTGATAGTTGCTTTTTGTTAAGTTTGCTTTGACATTTCATTATGGATCGACTTACACCAGAACAACGCGTGCAAATTGTGGACATTTTTAATCAAAATAATGGTTCTGTTCGTCAAACTTATCGTGCACTTCGTCCATTTTATGGCGTACATAATCGTACTTCAGAGCTGCTAATTCGAAGAACAATAGATCGTTTTCGGACCACACTTACTGTTACTGATAATGTGCATCCCGTGAGACGCCGAACAGTGCGCACTGAAGAATCTGTAGCCGGTGTACAGGAAAGCATTGAAGATGATCCTAATCAATCAATTCGTCGCCATTCTCTGCAACTGGGGTTGTGTCCTTCCACTTTATGGAAGATTTTACGAAAAGATCTTGGCTTAAAACTTTTCAAGATGCAACTTGTGCAAGAATTCAAGCCAAACGACCATCGTATGCGCCGCCAATTCGGCGAATGGGCTGTAGCACAAATTGATATTGATTTTGAATTTCCATGGAAAATTTTATTTTCCGATGAAGCCCATTTTTGGTTGAATGGGTACGTAAATAAACAGAATTGTCGTATTTGGAGTGAAGATTCCACAAGCTTTTGTCGAAACACCATTATATCCACAGAAAATTACTGTTTGGTGCGCTTTATGGGCTGGCGGAGTCATTGGCCCATATGTCTTCAAAAACGATGATAGTCAGAATGTTACTGTCAATGGTGAACGGTATAGGAACATGATTCGAAGTTTTTTCGCACCTCAATTAGCTTGCATTAATCTTGCTGATATGTGATTCCAACAGGACGGAGCCACATGCCACACAGCGGGCGCTACAATTGATTTACTCAAGGAAACTTTTGAAAAAATAATTTCACGAAATGGCCCAATTAATTGGCCCCCAAGATCGTGTGATTTAACCCCATTGGATTATTTTCTTTGGGGTTATGCAAAGTCACTTGTCTACGTCGATAAGCCACAAACAATTGAACACCTGCAAATCAACATTCGAAGAGTTATCGGCGAGATACGGCCGCAAATGCTGCGAAAAGTTTGTGAAAATTGGTGTTCCAGATTGCGCCTTGTACGCGCCAGCCGTGGCGGCCACATGGCCGAAATCATATTTAAACATTAATGTCATAAAATTTTATATCCAATAAAGCCCGTTTCATTGATATTAAATATATATTACTATGTTTTATTATGATTTTAACTTGTATCACTCTATAAAAAACACCCTTTATAAGACGAATTTAATAATATGATAATCTATATACAGCTGCGGTCAAAATAATAGTAGCGCCCTTATATTCATACATGTTTGGATAAATAATACTAGTATACGAATTTCGGATCCAGTAAGTCCATTTTCATTCCTATATGTACTTTCAACACTCGTTCCAACTCCGTACTCAGTTTCCTCCTATATTGTAAAACTTTGAAGATACAGGGTGTTTTACGGTTTTGGTACGTGCTTAGTATTATTGATCTAGAATCTAAACTACTCACCATAAAATAAAAAATAATATTTTTTATTTTAGAAAAAATATCAACCTTTCCATCAATATATCAACCACTTTCGTGTCATGTGCTGCAGCTGAGCTAAAATTTTGTGATTACTCAACGAAATATCAACAAATTTTGTATCTTTTGTTTTAGCGGAGCTGTAATCGTCCAAATTTAAAATGTCTTTTTTTCATGTAAAAATACACTTAATCAACAGTATTTTTTTAAATTCTAACTTTGGACAGTAACAGCTCCGCTAAAACAAAAGATAGAAAATTTGTAGATATTTTTTTGGATAATTTCAAAATTTTTTCTCCGCTACAGCACATGACACGAAAGCGATTGATATACTTATGAAAAATCTGATATTTTTTCTAGAATACAAAATATTATTTTTTATTTTATGGTGAGTAGTTTAGATTCTAGATCAATAATACTAAACACGTACCAAAACCGTAAAACACCCTGTATCTTGAAAGTTTTACAATATAGGAGGAAACTGAGTACGGAGTTGGAACGAGTGTTGAAAGTACATATAGGAATGAAAATGGACTTACCGGATCCGAAATTCGTATACTAGTATTATTTATCCAAACATGTATGTATCTTTAAGAAATTTTCAGGGAAACTGAAGCCACATCTTGAGAGTATTCCTGTGAGGTTTGGTAACGATTGGACGAGGGGGCGTGGTACCTCCCATGCAAGCCAAATTTGCGCTATCGATCACAAACCAATAAAAGGATATATATCAGACGGTTTCAATCGTAAAAAACTAAGATTTGGTAATTTTGTTCAGATGGTTATTGTCGGTAACTGTACAGAAAATGGTCGTGGTCGTAATATAAATACGCCTACTTTTTCGAAATCATGGCAATTCCGGAGTTCTACACATTTTTACAGTGAAACTTGCTGTGTAGGTGCTCCAAGTGGCGGTCACTATATATAAATGTTTTCACGCCCACTTTTACCGCCCACAAATCAATATCTATATACATAAAAAGCAAAACGATGTGTTTCTGGATGTGTGATGTCTATAGACTCCAAAACTACTGAACAGATTGACCTGAAATTTTGGCAGTCGATTTGTTGCAGGTACGCGATGGTTGAGGAAAAAAATTGCCACAACCCCCTGTAACCGCCCCCAAATCAATAAAAATGTTATATTTTAGTCGGTTTTGGTCGTATAAGTCTAAAATTTTAAAATTTAGTATGTACGGTTACTGTCGACAACTGTACTAAAAATGGGTTTCCACGCCCCCTTTTACCGCCCACAAATAAATGAAAATGGTTTATTTCAGACTGTTTTGATCATATAAGACTTAAATTTGGTACTTTGGTTTGTGTAAATACTGACAGTAACTGTACGAAAAATTGGTTTCCACGCCCCCTTTTTGCGCCCACAAATCAGTGAAAATGCTATATTTCAAGCAGTTTTGGCCGTATGAGACTTACATGTGATATCAAAGTTTTTTTGTTTACTTTCGGCAACTGTACTAAAAAAGGGCGTCATCGCTATATAGCCACACCCACTTTTGAGAAATCATGAAAATTGACTACTGGGTCGATTGAGCAAAAATGTTGGCTTAGTTTGTACAGTTACAGTCAGCAACTTTTTGTTTCCACGCCCCCCTTTTATCGCCCACAAACCAATGAAAACGTTTTATTTCAACGGTTTGGGTCGTATTAGACAAAAACTTTGTAAATCAGTACATATGGTTACTTTCGGCAAGTGTACCAAAAATAGGCTTATATTTCGCATGGTTTTGATCGTATAGACTAAATTTGGTTATTTAGTGCATGACTACTTTCGGCAGCTATACTGAAAATGGTGAATATATTTGGCATTTCTTGACATGTTCGTATATGGCAGTAAGGTGGTCTGTGGCAGAACAACGTCTGCCGAGAAGAGTGAGTGTTCCTGTGAGGTTTGGTAACGTTTGGACTAGGGGGCGTGGTACCTCCCATACAAGCCAAATTTGCGCTATCGACCACAAACCAAATAAGGGTTCACAAACCAGACGGGTTCAATCGTAAAAACTAAGATTTAGTAATTTTGTTCAGATGGTTACTGTCAGTAACTGTACAAAAAATGGGCGTGGTCGCAATATATGTACGCCCACTTTTTCGAAATCATGACAATTCCAGAGTTCTACACATTTTTATAGTGAAACTTGCTGTGTAGGTGCTCCAAGAGGCCGTCACGATACATAAATGTTTTCACGCCCACTTTTACCGCCCACAAATCAATATCTGTCTATATAAAAATGAATCGTGATTTGTTCGGATGCTTAATACTTGAAAATGACTGGACCAAATTGGATACTTCCTTCTACGGGTTTGTTCGTAACTGCTACGCAAAGGTTTACGAAAAAATAATGCCACACCCCTTTTATCACCCACAAATCAATAAAAATAGTATATTTAAGACGGTTTTGGTCGTATTAAATTAAAATTTAGTAAATAAGTTCGTATGATAACTGTCAATAACTTTAATAAAAACGGGCGTGGTCACTCTTTTTCTACGCCTACTTTTAAGAAAATATCAAAAACTCCGGAACTATTGGTCCGATTGAGCTGAAATTTTGTAAGTGGCTTTGCTTTGAGTACGAGATGGTTTAAGAAGAAATGCCACACCCCCTTTAACGTCCCACAAATAAATAAAAAATTTGTGTTATCGAATAGCTTTATAGTTATGGGTCGCATAGATTAGAAATTCGGTATTCGACCACAATCTAAACGTACCATTTCAGTGATGAAATTTTGTGGGAGTTGGTCAAGGGGGAGTTGGACCTTCCATACAACAAAATTTGTGTTATCGAATATCTTTGAAGTTATAGGAATTCAGCTTTGGAATTCAGTTTTTGGCCTCAATTTGCACATGCAGTTTTAATGATTTTATTTTATGGGCGTTGGACAGGAAGGCGTGACAATCTCCCTTACAACCCAAATTTGCGATATCGAATTTTTTTGAAGTTATAGGTTGACAGCGTAAGAATTCCGTATTCGACCTTAATTTATACATGCACATTCATTACTTACATTTTATGGGTAGGGCAAAGGGGAGTGGCACTTCCCTTACAACCCAACTTTGTGCTTTCAAATAGCTTTAGAGTAATAGGTCGCACAACGCAGGAATTCAGTATTCGACCTCAATGTACACATGCAGTTTCATTGATTTAATTTTATGTTCATTGGCAATAGGGGCGTGGCACCTCCCATTTAACGTAAATTTGCGATATCGAATATCATTGAAGTTATAGGTCGCACAGTTTTTGAATTCAGTATTGGACCTCAATGTACACATGCAGTTTCATTGATTACATTTTATGAGCGTTGATCAAAGGGCACCTCCCATACAACGAAAATTTGTGATATCGAATAGCTTTGGAGTGCAAAGTCGCAAATCGGCGGAGTTCAGTATTCGACCAAAATTTACGCATGCAGATACTGATAAAATTTTTTAGAGTTTGTCGGGGGGGGGGGGACGTGACACCTCCAACTTAATCCAAATTTAGGATATCAAATAGCTTTGGAGTTATAGGTAACTCAGCTTCGATATTCAGTATTCGACCTCAATTTACACATGCAGTTTCATTGGTAAAATTTTATGGGCGTAGGAAAAAGGGGAGTGGCACCTCCCATACAACCTAAATTTGTGCTATCGAATAGTTTTGGAGTTATATGTCGCACAGTTTTGGAATTCGGTATTCGACCTCCATGTACACATCCAGTTTAATTGATTACATTCTATTAGCGGTGATGAAGAGGGCGTGGCACTCCTATATAACCCAATTTATGGGTAGGGCAGAGGGGAGTGGCACTTCCCTTACAACCCAACTTTGTGCTTTCAAATAGCTTTAGAGTTATAGGTCGCACAACGCCGGAATTCAGTATTCGACCTCAATTTAGACATGCTGTTTAACTGATAAAATTTTATGGGCCTTTGACAAGGGAGAGTGGCAGCAACGCGCCGGGTTTTAGCTAGTTTAGTTATATGATTACTTTCGGCAACCTTACTAAAAATGGTGAATATATTTGGCATTTGCGTAAGGCGATCTGTGGCAGAACAACGTCTGCCGGGGAATACTGGTTCTGGTATAGAGTCAATCACACAGCAGACTAGACAAACTGTTTCGGAAGGCGCTACCCTTTCCATTTTCAATAGATTTGAGGTATTAAGCTGTGATCAAGTTACTGTTTTGAGTTTTATATGATTTGGAACTTGTTCGAAAATCGCACGAATTTAAATCTCATCGGCTTTTTTTCATGTGACGTTAAAGCAGTCAATGTATTTTTAAATCACAAAGCCTAAAGGTTTCCCTTTTATTAATATAAGATTGCTTTATGATTTTATTTATAAGTTTTCGCCTTTAATTACTGTAAGATTTCTGTTTAAACTTAACTAAAGGATTTTTCTCTAATGGATATGATATAAGTTTTCTCTTGGATTTTATTAAAAAACATTCCCGTGAATACATGTCATCCACAATTAACAAGTTAAGAACGATATAAGTGTGTAAAAAAAAAGAAAAGAAAAACATTGCTCTGGTCTAGATTAACGTACAATATATTGGTTCTCCATCCGTTGCTACTTTAATGCCAATGCTTGATAGTTAACCCGGTTCTTAACGCGTTCTTCTTCCTGGTGCTCGCTATTCCACGCATAAGTCTAGCAACTCGTTTGTCCATGTGTCCATTTCAAGCAACGTCTTCTCGTTTCATTGGCGTTGAGATGGCATTTAACTAGTTTTATTTATATTCTTTTGGTTGCATCGACTTCCATGGCATTTTATATCCCTTTTGTGCAGCTTCTTTGCTACAATTTGTTGCCTTGCAATTTTTTTCTGCAAGTTTTTATCTAAAGTACGTTGTAGCTGTTGTTGTTGTTGTTGTCTTCGCCGTTTGTTCGCCATCATTGAATGGATTTTGTTGGCTGTCGTCGTTCTCATCCTCAGCCGCATCCACTTCCTCAGCGTATTTTCCATTTATTTTATTTTCTTTTTCTTTATTTCTTCTATTTTTTTTTAATAAGTACATAAATAAATTTGCGGATTTTCACTTTGGTGTTGTTGTGGTTGTGCCGCTGCAATAGTTGTCTACTGCTTTATTCTTGTCTACCTCTTATGCCTTTGTGTTGTATCTAGATACTTTTTGTTCGCCTTATAATCAAGCAGCCACTTCCTCGTATCTCGAAGCTTTCGCCGCGTCTGTTACGTTTTTATAACTAGTTTTTGATGTTCGTTGTTGTTGTTGTTGTCGTTCTGGTTGTTTTTGTTGCTGTACAAGTAGTTTTATTACCTTTTTCTCCTTCTGTTTATCAATTAATCTGATCTCTGATCTGTTAATTTGCATTCTCATCATTCACATTATTTTAATAATTATTTATCTAAATTTTATTATATGGTTTTTTTATTGCTTTAATTTGCAATAAATCTACTCAAATAGAATCTGCTTGCATAAGTTGTGATCTAAGCTTTTAATTATTTGCTTGTTTTCAAGCTGCTTAAAACACCTACTCTTGCTTGCTTTTTTTTTTGTATTGGTTGTTTCTAGTGTCATTTGATTTTTGTATCGCTAGTGTAAAACTCTGTGACATCACTTTCAGAAACTAACCATCATCTCATAGATACTATTTAGTTTAAATATTCAAACATAAGTGAACAATGATAGTCGACTGAAACTATCGCTAATCATCTGCTAGATTGACACCCTAGTTTTTTTTTCTCATATTAAAACTTGTCTAATTGTTTTGCAGGAACCGTGAAATGTACAATAATTATTACAAAGAAGAACCTTGAAAATAGGTTCAAGGTACTTTGCAGGCGTGTATAAAAAAATTTCTACAAGGTTCTTTCTTCCACATAATCAATGAATAAGAATAAGTGGGAGCAATAGAAATAGCAACAGTGACAACGAGAAACAGTAAAAATTACCAATAAAAGCCCAGTAAAACGGCCAATAAAAACCCAAACCAGCTGACAGTAAAATATTTTAACTGAGTATTTATTTGATGGGTGACAGTGGTTAAAATATATACGAACAAATGGACAAACGGTCGGCTAAGCTAACTTATGAATATAAACAAAATAACAAAAAAAAAAACGCTGGCACAAAGTGAATGACTGACTGATGGAGGAACTTAATGGAGGTGGTCGGTCTACTAATTAGGCATGTTCGACATGAAGTGGTGGTAGTGACAATCGTAACGATAACGATGACGGCTATAATCATGACGACAAATGTTCATTTTGAAGGTTATTCAAACAAAAAACAAAAAAACATAAAATATAGACAGGCAGCCTTTTGATGTTGAGATAGTTTTAGGAGAATTTAATGAAGGGTATTAAAAATTAGAAGTAGAGAAAATATGTCATTAAAAAAGGTTATTAAGCTTGCAGTTAGATTGATAAAAGTAATGGGGCCACGTACCACGTAAAAGAGTAAGATGAGATTGGTTTTCCATTAATTATCTTAAATTTGGTAAAAGACTATAGCTATATAGACATTTAGCTTTATTCATCTGTGAAAAAAGATTTGAAAAAAATTCTTTTTTGTATATGCCAACTATTGTATCGTAAAGAGATGCTATTGAGTGAAATGTTGATTACGTTTGCAAAACTGTTGTCGAGCATACTGTCAACGTTGGAAAACTGGCCCGTGGCTTTTATAGAAAGTTTGGAAAAACCTAATTTCTTATATATAATTAAAGCGAAAGGGTATATAAGTTTTTGTGAACTTTTTCGTTGAACAGATGTAAGTTGCATGTCCCAGTAGTCACACAAAAATATATAAAATTTGTTTTCCTAACCTGTATAACGTGGTTTTGTCTAAGGCTGAGGTCAAGTTCAGCTGTCCCAGGATTCTCTGAAGCATCCACTTAACCTCCAGCAATTAAGAACGCAATTTGAATTTTATGTTTTCAATCTTTATTGAACAGTTCTAATTCCTTATGCTATTTCTAATTATACTTTACAAATTTATTACAGTACAGCGTATGTAGTCGGAAAAAGGTTCTATGTATCGGGTACTTGGTTCTGTACAACGGTTGATCGGATCTTATTACCTGTTATCGGTTCTTAGTAGTCGGGTAATCGGTTCTGGTTCGGTTCTAAGTAACAGATAATCGGATTTAATGACGGATGGTAGGTTCGTTGGAAATCAAGTAGAAGGTTTTTATAACGGATAAGCGATTGACGGTATGACAATATGACAATCGGTTCGTATGACAATATTCGGTTATTACGACAGTAATCGGTTCTTATGACGTAATCGGTTCTTATTGTTATGACAATATTCGGTTCTTTTTTTTATTTTTTTTTTATTTATTTTAAAAACTTGTTGACATATAAGAATAGTTCTTTTGCATGCCGAATTAACATTGGATATAACAACAATTACGACGGTAATCGGTTCTTATGACGTAATTGGTTCTTATGACGGTAATCGGTTGACAGTAATCGCTTCTTATGACGGTAATCGGTTCTTAAGATGCTAATCAGTTGACGGTAATCTCTTATGACGGTAATCGGTTCTTACGATGCTAATCGGCTGACAGTAGTCACTTATGACGGTAATTGGTTCTTACGACGGGAATCGCTTGACGGTAATCGGACGGTAATCGCTTCTAATGTCGGGAATCGCTTGACGGTAATCGGACGGTAATAGCTTTTAATGTCGGTAATCGCTTCTAATGTCGGTAATCGGCTGTTACGATGCTAATCGGATGACGGTACCACGAGCAAAATTATGCAGTCAGAAGCTCAAAGTTTTTGCAAGGGCCAATTACGTAAAACTTGATTTCTGGTGCAAGGGCTACCGAGGCAGCGCACAGTGGACCGTCCCATACAAGTTTGACGGAAGAAATTATTTTATGATTTTAAACGATAGGGAATGCAAAAACAAGAAAAAAATGTATGGGAAGTCGGGGTCTATTTAGACCCTCTGGGGAGTTATGGGGTAATTTTTTTACTTACGGAGATTGTTTCACTAAAAATGATATTGCAACAAAAGTTCTTTAAATGAAGCTTTGTACGAAGCTTTGTACGTTTTAAAAAGATAACTTCATGGCCTTTGCAACGATATGCAACACTAGTAGAGATGTATGTGTCAAATAGAAGTATTTTGGTGTCAAACCAGCAAATTTTGGAAAAAAATACACTATTTCGAAGTTAAAACTGAATTTAAAAGAAAAATATTTCGTCAACCTTAAATTTTTATTAAAAATTATGATTCCTCGTGAAATTGCCTTTAAAAAATATCTTACTTTTGTTTACTTTACTGCAGTTTTTTTTAATATTAATTAACATAAGCAATTTTAAACATAAAAATTAACGAGAACAAAAAATTCATCACTTAAAAATCAAACAAAAAATTATGGTACAAAATAAATTTCTTTTTAAATAATTTTTGTATGGACGATGAAATATTATCAAAATAACTTTGAAAACATGTACGAATTAAATCAGAATTTGTCTCTATTACTGTATAAAAAGTAATTCTACGTCTACACTCACGATACTTTCGAAACAGTGCCTTTTTTCTTTTGAAGCAATAACAAATAAAAACTAAGTTCATAAAATACATCAATTCAAATTCAAGAGAGATTTATTTTGAAACACAAACATACAGAAATAATCACAATATTACGCACTATCGGAATCAGAATCGAAAGAATCATTTTCCTCTGTTGAATTTGGATGTACGATAAGAAATTATTTTGCTCAATGCATTCCTATTAGAAAAAGCAACAACAGCACAACAACACTTGCATTTAAACGATCATCATATTTACCTGCTATTGCTATTATTGTGCTTACTTTATCTCTTAGTACTTTTTAGTTAAATAGTAATTTTATTAAAACGATTCGTACCAAGGAACTGTTGTCATAGATTTATAAATAATTGAACAGTAATTTTGAAGAAAGGGCGTGACAGAGGATGGAGGAAGGAGGGGTGGTTGAAAAAAAAAAACTAATATATTCATTCAAACTTATTTGCATTAAAAAAAAATACTGAAGAGTAGTGTGGTAGCTCTATTAATACATATCAAAATAGATAAAACTAAATAAACTAAGGGGTATGAGCCGAAAACCCTTTGAAATGAAAGGTTGCCAAAAGTTGCCAAACCTAAAAATATTCAAAATATTAAGTAAATACAACATACTTTAAGAATTTGGCAAAAGTAAACACAAGATCATACAAGGACGGACCACATTCCACCTGGAATATGGCAAAAATTACCGTTTTTAGTAACTCAAGCGTACCCTAAAAAAAAGAACATATAAATAATAGCTAAAATCATTTTTAATGTACTAAGATTTCTTTAATTTCTTTTAATTTTAATTTCATAAGCATACATTGGCGTTTCCAAAAAGTGGTTTATCGTTTCTGTGAAATTTTTCGTTTAGGATTTATGTCATTTAAAAAAAATAGAAAACCGTGATGTAGGGAAGCGAAATGGCAAATGTTCCCATACAAATTTTTGTAACTTTGGTACCATACGGTCAGGTCAATCTATTTGAAATTTACATGGAAGGAAGATATGCCACTTAAATCCCAAATTTCATTTCATTCCGTTTGCTCAAACTCGAGTTACAGATTTATTTCCCTCAAAACAGGCCAAAGAATCCACTGTGCAGTGCAGCGAGCAGAATCTGAAGAATTTACGGAGCAGACGATCACAAGGTTCGACTGCGACGCTTGAATTCTGTTGCAAAGGCAGATAGCACGGCGAGCAGAATTCAGCCATATGGAATGGAAAAGAATGAGTTGGACTGCGAGGCTTATATTCTGTTGCGAGAGCGCATAGTGCAGCGAGCAGAAGGAAGGAAAAATAGAGGGAAAACAACAAAAAATAAATATAAACATGCTTAGGTCGAAGCGGTAAGGCTCGAACAAGGAAGCAGAGGTTGATATTTCGGGAGATTCTTAATACTCCAGTCGCTCCCGATACGACATTTCTTCACATTCTTATATACATGTCGTCATGAAGTTGTTGTGAATTATATGTCAGTACCAGTTTAAGATTATTCATGTTTGAAAGTATGCTGTGTCTGTAGTTGTCGTTGTTGTCTTTTATATTTACCCAGTAGAAAAGTGGATCATCCTATGAGCGATCCGGGAGTGCTCCCTGAGTAGCAGTGGAGTGCTGCTTATTGATCCAAGCTAGGTGTATTTTGTGTTTTCTTTTAACATTGCATGTCCTAGGAAGGGTAACGCTCCCTTTTACATCCCAGAGGAGCTCAAAAGGAGCGATTAATAAATGATCCAAATGGAGATCAGCAAAGGAACATTTAAAATATTTTTTTGTTTTTTTTTTAGAGATTAAAGAACTAACATTCGCCTTATACAAACAAGATGTGGTCTTTGCCGTGAAAGGAAATGGATAGATTAGTTAGAGAAATTGATTGGATCCATACGTGAATTATTGATTAGGCGAAACAAACGTGAGAGACAATGCTTTCAATTGCTTCTAACCGAGGCTAGTATGTGTTATGCCTTAACCTCGGAAAGCATTTCCAGCGCTTAGTTGTTCCTGTCATTTAATTCCACATTTTCTACAATTTAGTTGTGGATTCTTAGCTTTTCATAATTTTTAAATGTATGTAAGAACAAGTGAAAAGAAAGAACCATGCCCGAACCCAGATTCGAACCAGGGACCTTTGGGTTGATAGTCTAGCGCACTCTCCACTAGACTACAAAGGTCGATTTTTCACAGAAAATAATGATCGAGTTTCTTACAAAGCACATGCCTCACTTTATGTTTTTTTTCATTGATTGCTCGCCTATTGATCTTATGAAACAGTAAAGGAGCACAAAGGCACAAGTGCTCACTTTTTGATCCAATAAAACAGCAAAAGAGCGCATTTTTTTACTGGGCAACGATAGCGCATCCACTACTAGCACATATGCAAAGAGCATAAAACAAAAAACCACATTTTTGGGGTTCACCCTTATGTAAAAAAATTGTCCAAGTTGTAACCATAAGATTCAAAATCTCAGCGATCAGCGCATCTACAAAGAGTATAAAGACAAAAACACCTTTTTGGGTCCATCCTAGTGCCAAAATTTTTTTTTAAATACTTACATTAGATTCGAAATCAAATCTACAAAGAGTATAAAGCCAAAAAAACACATTTTTAGGGTCCACCCTAGTGTCCAAAAAAAATTTTAAATTTTAACATCAGGTTCAAAATCAGCAACACCTTACACTCACACACATTAAGAGTATAAATTAAAAATAAATACATTTTTAGGGTCCACCCTAGTATCACATTTTTCTAAATGAGGTAATAAATTCACTTCAGCTGTGAATTTTTTAAATTAAAAAATGTCAATGAGCTTTTCAGTATTTTTGTTTGATTTTTAATATGTATGTATCAAATAATTTTGCATTTTAGCCAAACAAATAAGAAAATAAGTGATTATTGTATTGTCATCCAGTTTTGAGCTACATTTGAAGTTTCAAAACTCTAGCTCATCGGAAAGGCTTGTTAAAAATGGATTCCAAGATTTGTACGCGACAGACATGAAATTCCTTTAAGGGTCCACCCTAGGGTCAAAAATTTTTTCAATTCTAACAAAAGATTAGAAATCAGCAAGACCTTGAAATTGCCAGCATAACCACAATGAGTATACAGTAAAAAACACATTCTTAGGGTCCACCCTAGTGTCAAAAAAACTTTTTGAAATTCTCACATCAGGTTCGAAATCAGCGACTGCTAGCACATATACAAAGAGTATAAAACAAAAACACATTTTTAGGATCCACAGTAGTGTCAAAAAACTTTTAGAAAAATTTTAATATCAGGTTCGAAATCAACGTCCGAGCATTCACTATTAACTAGAACATATACAAAGAGTATAAAACAAAAAACCACATTTTTGGGGTTCACCCTAGGTAAAAAAAATTGTCTAAGTTGTAACCATAAGATTCGAAATCTCAGCGATCAGCGCATCTACAAAGAGTATAAAACAATAAAACACATATTTAGGGTCCACCCCTAGTGGCAAAAAACTTTTTGAAATTCTAACATCAGATTACACTGTCTTACACATTTGCTTCAGTTTCGATATCTCAAAACTTAATTGCAGTAAGACACAAATAACACACAAATAAAAATAACAAATGCACTATTTTATTTTATTTACAAAAAACAGAGATGCACAGAGAGAGAGAGAGAGAAATAGTTACGCATTCGCTTACTCGTTTGTTAGTCTGCTCGAATCTCAATACTCGCACGCACACACTCAGCACACTCGCCTGCTAGTTTGTATTCTGCTCAATGCTCGCACGCATTCACAACCAGCAATCTCACTGTTACGTGACGGTTTCTACCAAATCACACCACCCGCAAGTCGCGTATAGAAACTTCGTTCCAAAAAGAAGACAAGATTTTTTTACATTATATAGTATCTATATATGCTTAATAAAATCCCGTATGTATATTTCACATAAATTGTGTACAGAATTGCTTACAAAAATTCGAAATACAGTGGTTTAGCCCTTATGTAATTTAACGGTATTCTGAATATTAAAATAACGTTTGCGGGTAATTGTTCAAAATAATCTTGAATTGCGGAGAGAAAACAGAGGTGTTATCTACAGATTTGCACTTTAAAAAAAATTCAACGCTACAATTTAGTTTTAAAAAAATATATAAATGTTAACTTTTAGATAACATTTATAGATCATACATGATGTTCAAATTTGTTTTACCACTGACACCATTTTTTTCGGTAGAAATATTTTTCAAACGCATCTGCTTACACTCCAAAAAATAAGTCTATACAATAATATATGAACCGTAAATATTTTTAAATTTATTTCTTTAACCAACCGCTATGCGCAGCTACCTGCCACCTACCTACCTTTTGTATTTTCGAAACTCATATTTTTCCCAACCCATTATGTCGTCATGTAATATGTTGACTGTAAATAAATATTGCGTTCCCTTTGAACTGTTTTCACGCTTTCAAGACCACCATCATCCCAAATGTGTAACCCCAAAAATCAAGCGACAAAACGAACGTCGTCAAAGCGACCCACCACCAAGCAACAAAAACTCGCTCTCTGACCAACAACGTGCTGCTACCGCCAACTATTCATGCGTCCGTCCATTCAATACTCACTTTGGAACGAACTAAGATGACCTAGTTTTAAGTTAAATTTTTGTAGATTTTTTTCCTGTGTTTGTGTGAGTTTTTTTTCGCGTTTATTATGATTTAATCAAAGAAATTATATGAAGGTATCGTGAAAAAATAAAAAAACACAACTGAACCACTTCTTGACCTACTTCATTCATATGTGAAAAACATTAAAATAAAAAAGTAAAAAACATTTAAAAAAAATTGCCGCTTGTAGTTGTTGGGTGAGCTATTTTTTGTTCCTATGTTGTACAAACAAACAAACCATCTAAACATTTGTATGTATAATTGTATAAAAATGCATTTATTATTTTGGCAAACATTTTTTTTTTTTTTTTTTGATATGGTTGAAATGAATTCTAATGATTTATTTTTGTATTTATGGGGGTATTCTTTGTATTTTGCTAAAACAACTTATGCTTGGTTATGATTTGTTCATATTGTAAAAAAAGAATTGAAAAAAATTTGATAAAAATAAAAAACAAAGTTAATTAAAATTTAGGAAGGACTTAATATTACATGGTATTTAAATTTCTAAAAATGTTACAAAAAATTTTATCAGTTTAAAAATCTTTGTCTATATTAGTTAATTAGTTATTAATTTTATGTTACATTAAGAGAATCGACATTAAATTAAATGTAAATTTTGAAATTAGTGCAAGTCCATTAGTTATTTTTTTTCGAAATAAATATAAAACTTAGAATTTTAGTATTGCGAAATAAATTTTAGCAATTATCAATTTAAAAATTATCAATATTGCATAGTGTAGCAGGGACCGAAAATAACAGTTATTTTTGAAATTTCTATTCAAAATGTCAAATGGAAAGAATTAGTCTATTCGATATTTGAATATAGCAATGTGATGCTTGTTAGCCATGGAATAATTAATAATCTTTAATGACTTTAAGTTTTCTGATTATTTTAAAAAAGTCAATAAATAATCGTTATATTTTAACCGATTTTATTTCGATCAAAAGTAAAAGTTAAAATTTTACTTTTATTTTTTAACAATAATAAAAGTTGAAATTTGACTTTTTTATCAATAAAAAAAGTTAAAATATGACTTTTATGTTTTCGATCAAAAATAACAGTTAAAATTTTACTTCTATTTTTTCGATCAAAAGTAAAAGTTCAATTTTAATTGCTTATCGTCTGTTAGTAGTCACATCACAATGTTATTTTCTCTGTGCAAAAGTGTTACGAATATAGGTGTAAAAGAATATAAAATGTGCTCTTTTTATTGTTTTGAAAATATAAACTGTTGTATTATAGTTAATATGAATTAGCACTGTCAAATTTAAAATGTTTATTTTTGATCGGAAGAATAAAAGTCAAATTTTAACTTTTTTTCAAATCAAAAAAAAATATAAGTCAAATTTTAACTTTTTTTCAAATCAAAAAAAATATAAGTCAAATTTTAACTTTTTTCAAATCAAAAAAAAATATAAGTCCAATTTTAACTATTATTTTTGATCGAAAAAATAAAAGTCAAATTTTAACTGTTATTTTCAATCGAAAAAAGTAAAAGCAACATGTTAACTTTTATTTTTGATCAAAAAATTAAAGTCGAATTTTTACATATATTTTTGATCGAAAATATAAAAGTCAAATTTTAACTTTTTTTTTCTTCGATCAAATTATTATTTCTATATTATATTAAACTTTTTGATTAGATTGTTCATGACTTGAAAAATTATATAAAATAAAATATAATAAAAAAATAAAATATAATAAAAAAAATAAAATATAATAAAAAAAATAAAAACACGGATTTTATTTCGAATTACATTCAGAGTGTAAGAAAAAACGTATAGAACTTTGATCCTGACGGTGGTCCCCCGACCGCAGCACTTTTTAATTTTTTTATTTTTTAAAATTTTTTTATTTTTTTAAATTTTTTTATTTTTTTTATTTTTTTTTAATTTTTTTTTAATTTTTTTTTAATTTTTTTTAAATTTTTTTTATTTTTTTTATTTTTTTATTTTTTTAAATTTTTTTTTTAATTTTTTTAATTTTTTTTTTAATTTTTTTTTAATTTTTTTTAATTTTTTTATTTTTTTTATTTTTTTAATTTTTTTTTAATTTTTTTTAATTTAATTTTAATTTTTTTAATTTTTTTTTAAATTTTTTTTAATTTTTTTAATTTTTTTTTTTTAATTTTTTTTTTTTAATTTTTTTAATTTTTTTAATTTTTTTAATTTTTTTAATTTTTCTTACGTTTTTTGCATTTAGTTAATCATTCATTTTCTTCATTATATATGTATCTCATTACCAGGGCTGGCAAAAATATGCACGAAAGAATTTATTTTAAGCGCTTAAAAATGCTCGATAATTAAAAAAATATGCTCTTAACCATGCTAAATAAAGCAATGCAAAGTTTTACTAAAATTTTTATCTTTTATTCAATAATATCAGTATTACAGTATAAAATTACATATTTTTTAAAATTGTCAATCAGACATGACCTCGAGATTTGCTATGAGATTCTTTATCCTACGGCATTTCAACCACCAAAAATAAAACAAGTGTATGAAACGATTCGTTTTGCGCGTGAAAGTACAATAAATAATGTTGTCAGATATGAAAAATATGCAAAAATGTCAAATATACGCACAAACCAACAGAACTGTCAGATATATAAAAAATAAACATTTTCAAGCATTTGCTTAGAATTTCCGGGCCTGCTCATTACTTATCTGATTATTTTTTATATTAAAATTATTGTCATTATGTTTTGGTTATTTTTATAGAACAATGTAGAAGAAAAGTTCTTGAGCGGATAAAATTGATAAAATAAGAATGTTAATTAGGGTATTCACAAGGCATCATAAAGTCATATATTTGAAGTTGAAATCATAAAAATATACAACTAGTGTAAGCAACCCCTCATAATTTATTGTGTTATGTGAACTCTCAAGCAGCTGATACAAATCTAGCAAAAATAAGTATTTATAATCGCAATGCCAAAAGAGAGCGAAAAGGATATAATAGTAGCCGGCTTGTGCGAAAAACAAATTTTTGACGTTATTATGATTGATTAAGACACTACAATAAACATAGCTTTAGGGTCATAATATTTTAGAACTTTTTATGTATGAAAGGCAACAACATTTTTAATCTATTGTAAAATTTTAGAACAATAGGGCATGATAGCACACGTTGTGAATATCCTAAATATTTTCCAACATTATGAAATTTCTGTTGTATCGAATTTATATTTACTATGTTATATGATTTTTTTTTTTAATTTTTCAATTCTATATAACTATTGTAATTTATCATAATTTTTTAACTTTTTATGAATAGATATTATTAGATGGCATTTAAAATTTTTTATAATCTTTTTTATATTTGTTTATTTTTTTTTTGTGTTTGTTTAGTTTTTCTAATAATTTTTTAATTTTTGTTTTTTTATAGTTGTATATATTTCAATTATTCATTAATATTTTTTATAAGTATAAAAATGAAAATTTTTATATGATTCCTTAATATTCTTATTATTATTTTAATTATTGTGTACTATTTTATTCATCAATATTTTATGTATAGTTTTTAAAACTAGGGCTTTGTTACAATTGGGCGATACAATAAAATAAGGAATTTATATAAAAAGGCTCCACAATTAAGATTAAATAAAGGCTTAAAAAGAGAGCCTTGAAGCATCATGAAATAATATAATGACAAAATAACGCCCTAAGAAAAGCAAGTAAGACTAAGAATAATTTTTATTATTATTCAGCCCTATTCCAGAATCCGTCGTTGCGTAAATTTTCTTTCGGATTCGTAATGAAGTATTCTACAATCCGAATCGAATTCGAACAGTCTTACATTCGTAGCATTGTAATTACACATTCCGAACGTATCAACTTTTGACAGCTGTTTTCGGATTTTTTCACGAAAGCCTTGCCTCGACGGATTTGTTTACGACAAAAGAAAACAATTTAATTTTTTTTAGAATTAGGTCGTAAAATAAAACTTATAATTAATTTTTGGTGAATAAAGTTAAATTATTTTTATTTAAACCTGTGAATATGTTAGTTGAAATTTATTTAGTGCAATTCCTACGTTTCGTAATCCATTTCCAAAGGGTTGATGGAATCTCGCAATATTCTTCGACGAATTTTCATAGATTCTCTATGTGAAAAATCTTCCTTTTATTGTGCGAAAATTGCAATTGCAATGAAATCCATTAAAAAACACAGCTAAAAAATACAATTTTGATCAAAAACACTTCAGTTTTTCAATTTTTTTTTTATTTGTTTGTCTGCTGTTGAAACCAGTCGTTTTCGAACTCCCGAAAGTAAGTTCGAAAAGGGGAAGTTTCGTTCGGATTTTGGATTAGCAAATTTGTCGTATTGTTGCGTAGCTTTACGTTCGCAAATTCATTACGACGGATTCTGGAGTAGGTCTGATTATATTTTTATTAATATCTATTAATTATTAAAGTTAGTTTTTTGATTTTACTGTATATGTGTTAATTTATATTAATAATAGTATTTATATTTAATTTGCTATTCAAATTAATTATTTGATGAATAGGTTTATTTTTAATTTTTAAATTTATTTCTTATTTTATATTTTTTCTTTTTTTATATTTTTCTTTTTTTTTTATATCATTCCTTTTTTTACAATTTTCCTTTTTTTATATTTTTCCCTTTTTTATATTTAAATTTTTTATATTTTTCCTTTTCTTATATTTTTCTTTTTTTATATTTCTTCTTTTTTATATTTTTTTATTTTTTTGTATTTTTTCTTTTTTTATATTTTTTCTTTTTTTATATTTTTTCTTTTTTATATTTTTTCTTTTTTATATTTTTTCTTTTTTATATTTTTCCTTTTTTATATTTTTTCTTTTTTTATATTTTTTCTTTTTTATATTTTTCTTTTTTTATATTTCTTCTTTTTTATATTTTTCCTTTTTTTGTATTTTTTCTTTTTTTTTTCCTTTTTCTTTTTTTATACTTTTCCTTTTTATATATTTTTCCTTTTTTTATATTTTTTTATATTTTGCCTTTTTATATTTTCTTTTTTTTATATTTTGCCTTTTTATATTTTCTTTTTTTTTATATTTTGCCTTTTTATATTTTTATTATTTTATATTTTTTCTTTTTTATATTTTTTTTTCCTTTTTTATATTTTTCCTTTTTTTATATTTTCCTTTTTTTATATTTTCCTTTTTTTATATTTTTCCTTTATTATATTATTTTATATTTTTCCTTTATTATATTATTTTATATTTTTCCTTTATTATATTATTTTATATTTTTTCTTTTTTTATATGTTTCTTTTTTTATATTTTTCTTTTTTTATATTTTTTCTTTTTTATATTTTTTTCTTTTTTTATATGTTTCTTTTTTTATATTTTTCTTTTTTTATATTTTTTCTTTTTTATATTTTTTTCTTTTTTTATATTTTTCTTTTTTTATATTTTTCTTTTTTATATTTTTTTATATTTTTCCTTTTTTATATTTTTTTATACTTTTTCTTTTTTTATATTAATTCTTTTTTTATATTAATTCTTTTTTATATTTTTTCTTTTTTAACCTTTTTTATTTTTAACATTTTTTCTTTTTTAACATTTTTTCTTTTTTTATATTTTTTATATTTTTTCTTTTTTTATACTTTTTTTGTATATTTATCTTATTTTATATATTTTTACTTTTTTTCTTGTATTTGTTGTTTTTAATTTGTCAAGCTTTTTTTATTGGTTTTAATATGTTGTATTTATTTTTAATTGTTTTAACAATACATTAATAAATTGATACATTTTATTTGTTTGTCGTATCTTTTCTTCATTTATTTTATTCACGTTTATAATGATTTTTATTCTGTGGAGTAAGGCACTTAGTTGTAGTGTTATATCAATTGGTAACTTAAGCTATAAAAATACATATAACATATTTTGGTTATTATTAGCGATAAGAGTCTATTAGTCAAGTGTTCAGTCAACATTTTCTGACAATTTCATAATTATTACAACCATGAACCTTTATCCTTACATCACAACGTTGAAGTACTCTCCAATGTCCTTTTCCACTTATTTATCAATGGCAATATTTTTACAACAGTTGTTTTTTCGATATAAACATACATATTAACGCAAATACCATTATTGTGCCTTACGAGGCATTAGCTATTATTTTTTTATATTTCTATTTTTCCAGTGATATCCTTGAACTCTTCAACCATAGCCACAATAATTCTCATATTCGTCTCTCAATAAATATTATATAGCTAGCCATGTGCAAAAATATTTTAATTATTGATTACGAAGAAAAAAAAACTCTTTGATTCTCTTAGTTTCTAATAGCAGGGAAAAAAAACAGAAAAGATAGATATACGTTCAAGGCTGTAAGGCAGGGAAAGAGCCAGCCAGTCAGACAGTCGTGTCGCCGTGTATCAACTATTGCTGATACGGCTTTGACAACGACTACTATCATCAATATTTCATAAGCTACAAATTGCGGTGTCCTAGAAAATGGAAAAAACATGCTTAATAGAATATCTAGTGTAAGCGATAAACATGACATCAGTTTAGTTTAGCTCCATTCGATGTCTATACAATAAATATATGTGTATGTAAATGTGGATTGCAAGACAACCCTGTGCCTAAAATATAAATGGTGATACATATATATATATACATATACAACCAACTACTTTTGTTTAGATAAACAGTCAGATATGCCAGATATTATGGTAAAGCGATGACATGATTTCATTTCAATGCATTTTTAGTTTATAGATAACAATGACACAAACATCGTGTGCAACACTGGCAATTATGACAAAACTGTAGGTTGTAGCACCAGAAATGCAAAGCAAAGCAAAGCTAGAGTGGTTAACCAAGTACAAGAAAAAATTTTGTAAGGAACTTGGTATAGAAAAAACTGTACCAGAAGAATTCTTAAATCTAAAGAATTTTTTTCTAATGATAAGACAAATAAAATTAATACGGTTTTATGTTACGTTACAGAAGAAGTCCTTGAACGGATACAATTGATAAAAAAGGAATGTTAATATTTTCCAACAATATGAAATATATGTTATATCGAAGGTCATATAAAAATTTTATAATTATGTTTAACTATGAGTTTTTTTTTCATTTTTTATTATTTTGAAATTCTTTATAACTATAAGTGACATTTATAATTTTTAATAATTTTTTTCATTTTTTATAATTAGAGTATGGTATTTTAAATATTTTCTAGTCTTTTTTATATATATTTTTATTTTTTACATATATTTTTATTTTTTTAATAATTATTTTTTAATGTTTGAAATTGAAAAATAACGTACAATTGAAAAATTGTACTTATTTATAACTTTGTTTAAATTTTCAATAATTTTTTTTATTTTAATAATTTTTTTATTTTAATAATTATTTTATTTTAATAATTTTTTATTTTAATAATTTTTTTATTTTAATAATTTTTTTATTTAAAAATTTTTTTGTTAATTTTATAATTTTTAATAATTATATTTAAATTTTTTACTTTTTACTTTTTTTTATTCTTTTTTACCTTTATCAGAAATATATTTTGTTAATAATTATACATTATTTTTATAATTTTTTTTTTTCATTTTTAATACATCTCTTCTAATTTATAAATGCAGCAATTCCATTTTAAACATACCGGAAAAATAAAAATGACGGAATAACCGCATCCAATTTGAGTCAAATTTTGCATGGAGCTTCACTGACGGAAATAAAAATTTTAATTTTAAAGAAAAAAAGATTGGCGTGCACAAAATTGACAAAAATCGGCAAGAACGTCTCAAGCATTTCTTAAGGGACATTTTACCTAATTTCGCCGAAATTTTAGGAGTTTCTTAAGTAAGATTTGTCAATATATTTTTTTATTGTTTTACATAAGTATTAAAATTAACAACAAAAATTCGTGACGTCACTTTCGCGTACGAATTTACACCTTAAACAAATTTTTACAGCTACTGTTAAATGTTACCTCAAATGTTAGGCCTTTTCTAGTTTTAACTTTGCGTAGCCGTAATTTTGTTCTAATTTATTTTTTTTTAAAAAACTCTTAGTATTCTTAGGATTAAACTCTAACCAAATATTTTCTTTTTTTGTTTCAGATAAGAGATATTATGCACACCGTTTTTTCTATTTTTTTTTTACTGCTTCATTTACGCAGGTGTAACGCTGATCTGACGACGTCACGAAAAAATTTTTTGTTAATTTTAATACTTATGTAAAACAATAAAAAATATTTCCTCAAATATCTCTAACCATTTTTTAACAATGCTTACTTAAAAAATCCTAAAATTCCTCAAAGTTAGGTAAAATGTTCCTTAACCGAATGTTAAGTTTGAACTACCGTTGAACTAGTTTGGAAAGGTAATTAAACGGACTTTAATTAATAAATTAAATTTTAGTGGTTGGGAGTTCCATACTCGGTGAGGTAATTGATTTCGAAGCAGGAATTTGAAGCGCACTATGTAAAAATTTTAAGTAATTATGTTGATTTTATATGATTTAAATACAAATTCTAAATGTTTGATAGTTTAAATCATACTTGATTTTAAATGTAAATTCTACTTGTTTGATAGTTTAAAATCGTTTATTTAGCTTTAGGTCAAAGTTAGAACTTGATTAGAAAAAACTTTAGTTTAAAATAATTTTGTTTTTTAAGTTCTCATGAACCCATTGAGTCCCCAACCTAATTTTTATATTGTTGAAAAGGTAATTTAATGAGCTTTAAGAAAAAATTATTTTGAATTTCTTAATGTTGTTCTTCGAGCCTCGAAATAAATCACCTTACCACAAGGGAAGAACCCCCAACCACCAAAATTTCCCAAATTTTTTAAATTAAAGTCCGTTTAATAACCCTTCCAACGTTAGATCAAACTTAATATTCGGTAAAGTGTTTGAGATTTGAATGTTCGTAAAAATCGATTTTCGAAATTTTTGCCGATATTTCTGTCAATTTTGTGCACTCCGCCCGCCAAAAATCACGCCAAACTTTTTTTCCTCCAAATTGTGTTTTTTTTTTTTCTTTATTTCCGTCAGTGATGCTGCACGCAAAATTTGACCTAAAGCGGATATGGTCATTCTGTACGCCAGTACGTTTAAAATGGAATTGCTGTATGTACTTTTTTAATTTTATGTTTAAACTTTATTTTATATGTTATTTGTAGTTTTAATATTTTAAAGTTTTTTATGAGTCCTACTTACATAAAAATTCCTTAAAACAAAACACACTTTAAAAAAGAATTTTTAAATCTATTAGATATATGTACTTATAGAAAAGCTTTCTTTTTTAAATGCATTGTAAGTAATACTCTAAATTAAGAATAAAAATAAAATTTATTAAAAAGTATATCTATATATTTCTTTAAGAATTAAAAAAAGAGCTACGAATTATATAGCACAAAATAGTAATTAAAAAATACAATGTTTTTCAATACTAGAATACATTTTCTATATGCTACACTCTAACAAAAATTCACGAGAATTAACTCGCTGAGAATAATTGCTGGCAACTGATTGCCTTTATTTATTGTCGTTAAATCCCATAAAGCAAAATTAAAAATATTTCACGCTAGAAATGCGTGAATCCTAGAATTATTTCTTTCGAGCTCTGGTAAAAACCCTAAATTATCTCTTTCAATCTTGTCTTCGCCATGGTCAAGATTCATTTATAAGGTTGTGGCACTTGAGAGAAATGCACTCTTTTTCCCGCCTTTGCTCGAACTGTCACTGTGCTTTTCCTTGTTCTAAGCATTCATTTTCTTCATTTATTTTCATCCATTCTGACAGTTCGACCGAGCTCGCTCTTAAGTGCCACAACCTTATAAATGAGCCTTGGCCATGGTACAATTACTGACAAGTTAGTAGCGTAGACTGGCTTTTTTCTCACGTGCGGCGATGGGTAGTTGTCAAATTATGGGTATCTAGTCAACAGCCGCAAACTACAACTCCTTTAGCTGTTTTTGACAACTACCAATCGCCAAAAAACTGTCACGGCTACCTTGTCAAATAATTATACCATGGTCTTCGCTTATAAAAAAACGCTAGAAATGCGTGAAGTCTCTCAAGTAAGTTTTGAACAAGGGAACAACAAAGACGACAACAACAACAACAACTCTGTATAGTCAATAACTCAGCAGAAGGAGCTACTCTTTCCAACTTCAGTAGGCTTGAGTAATTAAGCTGTGACCAATCATCTACTGTTTAAGTTTCATATAATTTGACACTTGTTCGAATAAACTCTTCGAAATCATAAGACGTTGAAACAGAAGTGTTTATTTAAGGTCAAGCGTACAAAACGCTCCAATAGCGTAAATACCTCTGCTGGAGCGTTTTTAGGACTATCTGAGCAAGAAAACGCTGAAATAGGGTGAAAAGTAGAGATAATAAACATGTTTTAGAACTCTCTGAGCGAAATCACTCGGAAAAAGCGTGAAAAGTAGAGAAAATACATATTTATGACTCTCTGAGCGAAAACACGCTTAAATAGCGTGAAAAATAGAGAAAATATACATATTTTGGAAAAAGACGCTGGTTTTCAGACAGAATTGAAAAAACTCGCTGCATAGCGTGATTTTTGAACAAAATTGTCGTGAAATTTCACAACATTTATTGTAGTGATTTTTAAATCAGTTTTTAGAGTGTAAAATATTATTTCATGACGTACTTCAGCCTATGACTGTATTAAGAACTTATTGTCTTATTTTAAATTTTGCTTCAGCTTCTCTCGAAGCTAATTCTATTAAACTCAATACTCTTTCCAAGAAATAACTAATTTAACGCAGATAATATTAGAAATATATTCTCGTGATAAAAAATATTTTCTAATAATTAGTTTTTAATGCTTAATTCAAGTAAATTTTATTTACTTTGACATACATATTTTTAAATCAGGAAATATGATTTCTCAATATAAGAAAACTATTACTCTTCGTGAATACTAATTGTATTAAGATTATACAAACATTTAGCCACTTTTGTTCATTTCAGCGGTAACAAAGGGCGTCTACTTTTAATCGTTTTTAGTAGTACCTTTTGCTTTTTAGTCTACTTTAGTAGTACTTTGTTTAGTTTAAAAAATAAAAATACATAAAAATAGTATATCAAAAATAAAAAACATTTTAATTTTGTTCCAATCTTTTTTTATTTGAAAGTAGATGACCTCAACTCAGTACTTATTAGATGCCCTCTACCGCCGCTGAAACAAACTAAAGTTTAAAAAAATCTTTGAATGTTTTTATTTTTTTATAATTTTTATTATTTCTCTGTTGTATGATTTTTATTATTTCTTTTTTTAAGATTTCTATAATTTTCATAATTTTTATTTTTGTAACTATTTATAGTTTTTTATTTTATTTTTATTTTTTTCTTTTTTATTTTTTTGTTATTTTTATTTTTTATTTTTTTATTATTTTTTTATTTTTTTATTATTTTTTTATTTTTTATTTTTTCTTTTTTATTTTTTTAATTTTTTTATTTTTTAATTTTTTTTATTTTTTTTATTTTTGTAATTATTTTAATTAATTTTATTATTTTTAGTGTTTTTGTTATTTTTGTTTTTTATTATTTGTATTATTTTAGTTATTATTTTTTATTAATATTTTTATTTATTTTTGTTATTTTTGTTATTTTTGTTATTTTTTTATTATTTGTATTATTTTAGTTATTATTTTTTATTAATATTTTATGTTTTTTATTTTTTATTAATTTTTAATTTTGTTATGATTTTGATTGTTTTATAATTTTGTAATTATTTTTAATGTTTTATAATTTTGTAATGATTTTTAATGATTTTTATTGTTTTTTAATTGTTTTTTAATTGTTTTTTAATTTTTTTATTTTATTATTTTTATTATTTTTTCTTTTAGTACTATTTCTATTATTTTTATTATTATTATTTTCATTATTTTCTATTTTTTATATTTATTATTTAAGATGTGAATTTGTTTTTGCCTGATTCTAACCAATTTAAGTTCCTCAGGTTGCTTTTTAGGTTTTCTTTAGGTTTCGGTCTGTTCTTATGTATGTTTATCGTTTCTTTATACATGGATCTTTAGTAGAATTTACTAGTTTTTTTTCAAGTCTATTTTAGTAGTATTTTTATAGTTTAAAAAATAAAATCTATATAAAAATAGTATATGAAGAATAAAAAACATTTGAATTTTGTTCTAATCTTGGTTTGTTTGAAAGTAGACGACCTTTACTTAGTACTTAGTAGATGCCCTCTACCGCCGCTGAAACAAACTAAAGTTAAAAAATCTTTGAATGTTTTTATTTTTGCTATTTTATTTAATTTTTGATATTTTATTTTTTTTATAATTTTTATTGTTTCTATTTTGTATGATTTTTATTATTTCTTTTTTTGTATGATTTTTACAATTTTCATCATTTTTATTTAATTTTTTTTATTTTATTAGTTTTTTATTTTATTTTTTTTATTTTTTTATTTTTTTATTTTTTTTATTTTTTATTATTTTTTTATTTTTTATTATTTTTTAATTTTTTTTTATTTTTTTTCAATTTTTTTTATTTTTTTTTTATTTTTGTTATTATTTTAATTATTTTTGTTATTTTTAATATTTTTGTAGTTTTTTATTTTTATTATTTGTAATATTTTTGTAGATTTTTATTTTTATTATTTGTATTATTTTTATTATTTGTATTATTTTAATTATTTTTTATTAATATTTTTATTATTTTAATTATTTTGATTTATTAATATTTTTATTATTTATTATATTTTATATTTTTTTATTAATTTATTATTTTTTATAACTTTGTTATGATTTTGATTGTTTTATAATTTTGTAATTATTTTCATTGTTTTCTAATTTTGTAACTATTTTTAATATTTTATAATTTTGTAATTATTTTTATTGATTTATAATTTTGTAATTAGTTTTAATATTTTTTATTATTAGTATTATTTTTATTATTTTAATTATTGTTAGTATTATTTTATTATTTCAATTATTGTTTTTTTTTTATTATTTTCTATTATTTTTAATATTTATTATTTAAGATATGAATTTGGTTTTGCTTGATTCTAACCAATTTAAGTTACTCAGGATGCTTTTTACTTACTAATTTTTCTTTCGGTTTCGGTCGGTTCTTATGCATGTTTATCGTTTCTTTATACATGGGTCTTTACTAGAATTTACTAAAAAATTTTCAAAAATGTTTGACAGTGTAAGCTCAGAAAAAGAATCTCAGAAATTTTATGATTAGGTATGGAATCATTGCTTTATATCTAAAAAGATAATTGCTATAAAACTGGTTTCAATTTATATCTGCCTTCATTTACTTTTTTCTCTATTGAGAATGTATATTCGGCATTCTCTTACAAATTTTCCTTGACCCATTATTAAGCACGCAGTATGAGAGTTTGTTACACTAAACCCTAGAAATACGAGTAGTCGATGGTGACCACCAGCATAACATCGAAGTGAACTCGATGACGCATTAGTTATGAACCCCATGCGTTTCCATCAGTTCCATAAGTTTGTTATCATTATCATCATCACCATCATTATCGTCATCACCATCATTATCGTCGTCAGCAGTATCGCAATTTCATACTTAATAACTCGCTATAGCTTCTAAAGATACAGACAATCTAAGAAAACACTAAAATTTACCTTATATATTTAATATTTTTAATGTTCCGCATATTTATTTCAGTGTCTAACGGAGCGTTGTAAGCACTTTAATTGTTTACATTGCGAGGGTGGTGGCCATAAGGTGGAGGCTATGTAACAACAACAAAAACAACAACATAATGAACACCGCGTGAGTGCATCTAATGAGTCTCACCTTACTTTGCACTCACCTTTAGACTTCAATAAAATAACCTCGCTCAGTGTTTCACACACACTCTCTCATTACGACCGACTATAGCGTGCTACACATAGCGTGATGTTTTCGATGATTGTGATGGATAAATCAGTTAGGGCGATTTATGAATGTTTTTTTTTTTTTAATTAAATTCTGTTTGAAATTTTGGCCACCTTCAGCAGTTATCGGTGGGGCGGTCAGAGACAGAGAGGGAGAGAAAGCAAGTGAGTATTTGATTTGGTCGGCGCTGTGGTGTTAAGAGCAGAGCTGCCAGTTGGCGAGATTTTCTAAACAGTAATCAAAATGGATAAAATCGAGAGTAAATTTTGGTAAGCGTGAAATTTAATACCATTTTGGTAAATTTTTGTTTGCAGTGACGAATCAAAAAAAAAAATATTTTTAAACAATTTTTCTTTGTTTTGCGTATAAAAAAAAAGAAACACTGTCTATTTATATGACAGTTTGAAATCTTTAAAAAGATTTAATCTACTTGCCCAAAGTAATTACTTTCCAATAACAAATATTTTTAACAGTTACAGCCCTGGCAAAGTAACAATTGTTACCCAGTATTTTTAATAATTCTATGTGTTTCCTGTAATTTTCTGATTTCCGAACAAAATTTAAGCTCAAAGATAAAAAAAAAATATTAAAAATTGTCACTGCTTTCCAGATAGTGAAAATTTCATTAAAAAATTTTGTTTTTTGAGCTTAAAATTTTGTTACCAACAAACACACAGAAATATTAAAATTAGGTAACTATTGTAACTAGGTAACTATTGTTACTTTGCCAGAATAGAGCTATTAAAGTATAAGAAATTATAAACTTAACTACACTGAGCTAAAAATAATATAATTAAACTCTATAAGTCGACACTATTAATAAAATTAAAGTGAACTCTTTTTGTTACAGGTTGACTTCAAAAGTACTGGGCCGATTTTTATGACAAAGTTTTGAAATATATTAGTACTACAGCATCTCTTAGGGATATTTTCTTTTAATTTATTATTTTCTGTGATTTATTTCACTTTTTTACTTAAAAAATAATATGATTATTAAGGCGGGTTGATTTGTATGGATGAAAAAAAATGAAAAACCGTATAGCAAAAACGTAATCTACATAAAATTCTAAGATAATTCTCCGAAGAAATCATAGGTCTAAAATCAAACCCTAATCCGCGCCTCTCGACTTGAAATTTGATTTCCTCTTCTTTCGCTTACAATTTTTTTTTTAAATATAGCTATTATGTTTTATTATATTATAGTTTATGCAATACAGGTTTTGTTTTGAGACTAATCAAAATATTCAATTATCAAAAAAGCAGTTGAACCCCAATTTGCAGCTCCTCTCATTTGCGTTCTATATGAAAAATAGTTAGAACACATTTTACCTAAACTGCATTTTGCAAAAAACAAAGAATAATTAAAAAAAATTTTTTTTTGGAATAAAATATGCAAAACATACTTCTTAAAACAGGAAAAAAGCATGACCTCTAATCCAGTTTATTTTATCTATAGAAATATAGATCAAATAGTAGTAACTATAGAAAGTCGTGCCAAAGTACCTAGAATGGAGAGTAAAAAAGACTTAACAAAATTAACATACAACCAATAAGTAAAGTTTTCTTTGTATTCTATAATTGCTTCTTTGTATGTATTAAAGACCTTATTTCTTTTAATGACACAAAATTTGTTTATGGTAAAAAAATTACTGAAAAATTACTGAAATATTGTTTGAGTGAAAACAATTCTTTTGTTTGTTTTTATTTGCATTATAAAATAAAACTTGTTTATCTATGTTCCTTATAAATATATTAAATATAAAATTATATACAAACTTTTTTACTTGGGTGAATATTTTTTAATGTAAAAAAATTTTGAGTGTAGAAAAAGGTGCATATAAATTTTCAAGTCGAGAGGCGCGGATTAGGATTTTATTTTAGTAACATGGTTTCTTCGGAGAATTTTCTTAGAATTTGATGTAGTTTGTGTTTTTGCTATACGATTTACAAATAAAAAAATCAACCCGCCCTAATGATTATGCTTTCAATTTAGTAAAATTTTGTTACTAAACCAACTTTGTTATTTTTAAAGATATGTTTATAATTTGTGTGCCATTGGAAAGAAAATGAAATAAATCACAAATATGATCATATAAAAAATTTTGATTTAAGTCAAAATTTTCAGAAAATTGCGTTCAATGTGAAAATATAGTAGTTTTGACGGATTGATTTTATCTTCACACGAGCGCAGCTCGGGAATGGATACGTGAGGTGGGTTCGTTAGTACACCGTTAGATTCTGAATCATTGTCTTTCAAATGAGTTCAGAAAATAAGTTTTCCGTGAGTTAGTTTTTCTGCTAGAAACAATAGTATGAATCAAAGTCATGAAATACCAATTAACCCCGTAACTCCTAGGAGTGAGAAAATAGACCCCCCCATTCATACGATTTTTCGCTTAAATCGACCTCCTCTTTCGCCTCCGTAAATATTCGTACTCTTATACTGGACTCTTACATCTTATTGTTTTCAAAAAACTAAAATATTCAATGTTCGCTCAAAAAATAGTTCAAAAGTTGTTTATGTCAATTTGTTTAATTTTTCACCCTCATTTATATGACATATCATTTATGCGCAAAAATTGCGTCATTTTGACACAAAACTCAATAAACTCAATAAAAATCATGGGCCTGGATTTTTTTGGCGAAAATTGATTTTTTCAAATTGTTGTTTTTATATTTTTTATAAAGTAATACAGCTTCCAAAATAATTTCGCTGAAAAAATTTCTTAAATATCTCCTACAAATCAAATGAAAATTTATATTTTCATACCATTTATCTACATCTGGGCATTTCCACAGAAGAGTCTACCGTGACCAAAAAATTAAAATTTATTAGAAACGTTTATTTTATGATATCACCATGGTAATCATTTAAATGCATGAATCATCGTTGTCTGATATGTAGTTGGGATTTTAGGGCGAATTTATTGCGAAAAAATAAAAAAAATAGTAAGGAATTATCTTCGACTGGGCCGAAGTTAAAATGCCCCACGGCCGAATTAGAGTATATATAAAGTCTTAAGCAAACATTTAAATATATTTAAACAGATTTTCCCGTTTTGGTTAAGTCACTTTGTATGGGAGGTAGGCGTGGTTTTCTTCCGATTTTTACAAATTTAATACTCAAAATAAATATTCAATATTTAAGAAACTGTGCGAAATTTGAAGTCATTATATTGATTTTTGTGGAATTTAAAGAGATTTTCCCGTTTTGGTTAAGTCACTTTGTATGGGAGCTAGGCGTGGTTTTCATCCGATTTTGCTCAGATTCAAACTTGACCTCCTTTAAAGGTCAATAAGCTTATATTTTGCATAAAAAGCTTATATTTTGAATTTCGTTATGATAGCTCAAAAATTATGGCTGCTATCGTGGACACAGACGGACAGACAGACAGACAGAAAGCCACTATGTTTTTAACGTTGACCCCTGCCGCGAAGGCTTAATTCAACGGTGCTCCAATGCTTGGGACAAATATGAAGCGTCGGTCAACGCCCCTTCGGAATTCAAGAAAGACCATTTTTGAAAGGTTCCTCTAATTACATGCCACAGAACCCCAGCACTGATGTCAAAAAGACACTATACATGACCGTGACTCATTCAGTCACACGAATTTAAACATGACTTGGTTATTTTAATAACCATGGGTCATCTCAGTATACTATACCAAGTAATACAACCCTTTATTTGATCCGCACAAAATCATCCCATTCATATCAGAGGTCATCACTCTCTGACACGAAAAATTAAGGCGGCAACTAGGCCTGTCACTCATGCAATCAAATTCCTCAATCTCAAATGGTCACAACTCAGACTATTTAGGTTTCCCCGTCGCCTGTACTCAAATTCCAAAGGTAACAGTATATTGATCCGGTAGTTGCTTACCTTCCTAACATTTACTGTTTGAAATTGGCGAGATTCAATCTACCATCATTCTCTTAGTAATTTAAGGGAATCACCAACCCGAGTTCAACTAAAGTGTAACTCACACCGGCCTTCCTGGCCTAACCACAGTCAGAGCGAATTTAAAACCCACGTGGGCCTAACCCATATGATAGTCAAAACCCGGGCAAAAGGCTCCACCTGACAAGGCTCTTCAACATTCCGTCTACAGACCAAAAGTTCTTAGAACATTTATATCTGACTGTGACACCTTCAGCCACTCGAATTGTACTTGGCAAGGTTAAAAAATAACCATAGGTTTCCCAGTAAAACCGGGTAAACCTCAATTCTACTTATGCAACGTCGTTTTCCTAAATTAAGACTAATAAAAGCCTTAACAGAAAACTAAGAAGCATGAGCCGTTGTATACAAATTTGCTTATACAACGGTCCGAAGGTTAAATGTTTCCTACATAATAACCTTTATTCTAAGATAGGTCTGCAGATCAACAATAGATCAGGTCTCCTCATCATTGATGGATGACTATCCCCGCTCTTCAAGTTATGTTGGATTGATCGTCCATCGAAAGCATATTACAACTACGGTGTTATGATAACTTAATATCAAAACAATGCTTTCTCCAAGAATTTGGCAGCAACATCCAAGGCTCTAGGTAAACCTTTTCTTTTACAGTTATCAGACGAACATTCAGGAGCCGTGCCTCCAGAAAGAACTCATTATGAGATCAGTTCATGGGCCGTGCCCCATGAACTGCCCATCCAATAACCAACCCTCACCCTTCCATTCCTGGCTTGGGACAGGCAGATTCCCCGAAGGTCCTCTGGCGGGTTTAGACAGACAGACAGACAGACGGACAGACGGACATGGCTCAATCGACTCAGGAGGTGATGCTGATCAGGAATATATATACTTTTCTATACCGGCCACGCCTCCTTATCCTTAACCCATTACGTTTTTTAAACGTGGGGGTATAAAAATTCACAAAAAAGAACTTGATATTAACATGAAATCTACTTTTTGAAATTCTTCCAAGGATGCAGTCTTGTATTCAGAGGCTTAACAAACATTTTGGTGCATAAATCGTCCTTTTATGATGTATGTTTTAGGAGTTATGGCTAAAAACAAAAAAAAACTAGAAAATCACAAAAAATTACGTATAAAACTAAGAAGATTCTTGAAAAAAAAATTATTTCTAAAAATGCAGTCTTGTGTATATATGTATTAGAAACATTTTGGAGCATAGGTAAATCTTCCTTGTAGGATTTATGTTTTGGTAGTTATGACAAAAAACCACATATTTTTGGCCATTTTGATCATTTTAATGCATGAATCGTCGTTGTCTGATATGTAGTTTGGATTGTGTTGTGCGTGTTATTAAATTTTGATCACAAATGACCGAGAACTGGACCTACGTGTTTTATGCCGACTCCGAACGGCTCATGTTCTCAAGAAGCTTTACATGACAATTTTTACTCTCTGATGTTTGCCATTGTCTGCAGAGAGGTGATGACCGAACATAAAAATTAATTCAATTGAAAAAACTTTCTGTCTGAGCTGGAATTGAACCCGGGCTCTTTAGGTTAGGGGTCACGCACTCTACCCACTGGGCTATGGTCGCCTTAATTACATGCACAACTTATTTGATTATGTATTTACGATTTTTTTGAGATTTTCAAAAATACTGTTGAATAATTAAAAACAGGCTTTTACATTAAGGTAATGAATGACCTATTAAATTTAAATTAGACCAAGACTCAGTATTTTTCGTTAGCAAAATAAGGAATTTTCCTAAAGTTTCTATGATTATATAGTGTCCCTAATTTGTTGCACAGAGCTGTAAAACGACAATGAACTAAAGCCCAAAAACAATTTTGGGCGTTCGTTCATTTTTCATTTTTGGGCGTTAAGACATTTTTTTTTTGGGTGTTCATTCATAATGAACAATCGCCCAAATTTCCAAAAATTGTCAAACGCCGGAAACAAAGAAATTAGGTAATCGTAGTCGTTATGAACGAATGCCCAAAAATTATTAGGCTTTCGTTCATTTTGCTTAATTTTAGTAAACCCAAAGCCCTAAAGCCAAAAAATGAACGATCGCCCAAAAAAGGTTTTGCGATAGTTATTTTATAATTTTTGGGTAATCGTTCATAATGAGCCAACGCCCAAAATTTTCTGAAAATTTTATGAAAATTTGCCCAATGAAAAATCGCCCAAAGCATAAAATGAAAAATCTCCCAAATGAAAAATGGCGCAAAATGCAATGAAAAAATGCCCAAAAATTTAAATGAAAAATCGCCCAAAGAAATTAAAAATTACCCTAAACTTTTTTAAAGAAAACAAAAAATCACCCAAATGAAATATGACCCAAAAAATTAAATAAAAAATCACCCAAAAAAAGTTAAAAATTACCCAATTTTAAAATAATGTTTCCAATTCAAAAAATAGCTTATCAAAAAGATATAAAGCGGAAGTACTGTATACAGCGAAGCCGGTGTTGGACTCACTGAAGGTTGTAATCCCTAAGCAGCGGTCGAAGGTCGCCTATTACAAAGATAATTATGTCCAGAAGTACTGTAGAAAGCGAAGCCGGTGTTGGACTTAGTGAGGGTTTTAATCCCTAAGCAGCGGCGAAAGACCTCCTATTTACCTCCTAAAATGTATATACAATTAAAAAAAAAGCAGCAAGTAAAAACAAGTATAAAAATGAAAAATTGCCCAAAAAATATTAAAAATTACCCAAAAATTTCCTTTTTTTGACAGCTAAATTTCGTCAAGATGGTCAATGTGCCGAAACAACGTCGTACTTTTTGCAAAAAGTGCAAGTGTCACAAGCTGCACAAAGTGACTCAATACAAGAAGTCAAAGGAACGCAAAGGTGCTCAGGGCAGAAGACGTTATGACCGGAAACAACAAGGCTTCGGTGGTCAAACTAAGCCCATCTTCAGGAAGAAGGCTAAAACTACCAAAAAGATTGTTTTGCGTATGGAATGCACTGAATGCAAGTACCATAAGCAATCTGCTTTGAAGCGTTGCAAGCATTTCGAGTTGGGTGGAGACAAGAAGAGGAAGGGGCAGATCCAGTTCTAAATTATTTTTCTACTACACCCGCATTATCAACAACATTACCAACAAAAAAGTTGTTGCTTTGTTGTTTTTCTATAAACATCGTATTTGATTTTTTATTGAAGAAAATATTTTCGTGCTTTTAACGAAAACGTGTTTTTTTTACTTGAATACATCAACGGTAAAAATGCATCTACTTTGTGTTTATATTTGTACTTAGAATGATGGAAAAATTAAAAATGCCTGAAACACAAACGTAAAATGAAAAATCGCCCAAAAAAGAAAAAACTAAAAATGAGCTAAAACTAAAAATGACCTAAAACAAAAAATGACCTATTATTGTATAAAGAACTTTTGGGCGATTTTTCATTTTATTTTTCTTTTTGGCGATTTTTCGTTGGGCGTTTTTTCATAGCGCCGAAAATGAAAATTTTGGGCGATTTTTCATTATGAACGATCGCCCAAAATTTTTGTTGACGTTAACTGTGCCCCTGAGTAAGGAATGCGCACTCTTTTTATAAATTATGATTTTATTCCAGAAACACTGATTTTTCAAGTTATTATAAATTGTGCAGCAGATGATAATTTTGTAATTTTGATAAATTTTGGCATAATTTTTTTTGTGTAGCTGCGCCTTTTACTAACTATTCCTTTGGTAAAAGGCGCATATGAAACCAATTATATGGTTAAATTGGGTAAAATGGATTTGTTTTAAAGTTTTAATAAAAGCTTTTTCGCATTTTGTAAATTTGATCATTTTTGGCACTGTTTTTTTTCTGTAAAAGGCACATATTCAAAAATTATTTGCCCTTGTACGGAATGTTGTTATGACCGTTTAAGGGAAAATGAAGTTTTTTAATAGTGGTTTTTACGTTAAAATTATTTTTAATTTATTTTTTCATAGCGCTTTACCTAATTTCTTTGTTTTGGGCGTTTGTACATTTTTGGAAATTTGGGCGATTGCTCATTATGAACGAACACAAGAAAAAAATGCCTTTATGCCCAAAAATGGAAAATAAACGAACGGCCAAAATTTTTTTTTTGGGCTTTCGTTTATTTTCGTTTTAAGCCCATACTTTTTTTGGACTTTCGTTGATTTTTATTTTTGGGCGTTAGGGTTTTGGGCGATCATTCCTTTAGGCTATATTTTTCATTTGATAATTTTTTTCATTTTTCATTTTCATTTTTACTTCTGGGCAATAGTTTATAATGAAAAATAGTTAGTTTTCATTTTTGGGCGATAGTTCATTTGAAAAATTTTGGGCGATTGTTCATTATGAACGATTTCATTATGAATTTTGGGCGATTGTTCATTATGAAATTTTTTTGCGCGATCGTTCATTTTCCATTTTTGGGCGTTAGGGTTTATGGGCGTTAGGGTTTTTGGGCGATGATTCACACAGCCGTATATATTTCGTCGTCCTCATTCATTCATGTACTCCATTTTTCATACAACATTTCTAAAGTCTGCCAGTTTGTCTTCTGCTATATCTTATAGAAATTGAGATATTTTGAGACCATTTTGCTCTATATCCCTTTAAAAAGAAATTTTTGGTGAACTCTTTACCATTTTTGGTGACCGTACCATTAACTCAAATGACATATGGAGCACATGAATCGCCGGACGTCGATTTGGGTCCGGGCCCTAAAGTAAAACTATGTCAATTTGGAATTGGAAATAGGAATTTTTTCCACAGACACCTGGCAGCACTGGTAAACCTTACAGCGATTCGCATTGATTCAGATAATTTGAATGTAAGCAACTAGATGCGATGCGATGCCATGCCATGGTCTGCGCAAGAAGAGCGTCATCATCATCATTGTCGTTGTCGTCGCCATCATCGTGGTCGTCGTTGACGTTTACAGTCAGGTCGAACGCTTGTATGTTTGTTGGGTCGGTTGACCTTCTTTAAAAGTAGGTAACCTCATTTCTCATTTATCGTGTAGCTTGACACACACTCACACACACACCAGCAGTTATACAAGCTCTCACTTATACTAGGCCAGCTGAGCGCGTCGCATGCTTACATTAACAATTACAACAGCAGCAAAAATTTTACATTCCCCGATACAGCGCGACTGACTGTCCCCACCCGCTAGCCTGCCTTGAGCGTACTTTTTACTCTGTTTTACTTTATTTTATTCTGTTTTGTTTGTTTACACCAACACGACGCGTCCCCTCTTCAACGCCGGCACTGTCTCTCCCACCTTACCATCTCCTGCTGGCTTCAACATCAGCAGCATGTTTTTAGCAAAATTTTTTAGTCTTGCAACTCTGCTCTTTGTAATAATTGTTGCTTATCTACAACAACAACAATGAAGCCACCTTAAATTGTTGTCATTTGCTGGTGGTGTTGTGCTTCTTTTTGAGTGCATGATTTTTGATGCGATTGCAAACATAACCACCTTGTTACGCTCCTGTCAAGCTATATTACAAACCCACTTCCTCTCTCTCTTCTATCCACTAAACTTGTCATTACTTGAGTAACATATATATATGCATATGAATAATTGCATTTTTAAAAAATTATTACTTTTCGCTTGTACTGTACATTGCGTTTGCTTGCTTACATTCTTAAAACGTTAAACATTTTTCTCAATATCAATTAATTTTTATGGATCTGCTGCTCTTGGAATTCACTATTGACACCATTAATGCTAATAATGTAGGTCAGTGGAGCTAATTGATGCGAACGCTGACCTTATGTGTAACCGTTGCCGCTGCTGCTCACTCACTCACTCACTCACGCACTCACTCACTCCCTCCCTCCGACTCACTCCACTCATTTCAAAACGTACTAATTTTCCTCGCAGCCTATAATTTAGTAATTGCTTTTTTCATGGGCTTGTGTTTGAGAGCGTTTGTGTAGCTCAGAGTGGAAGCAGGAATTGTTTTATGGTCACGCCCATGGCTGACAGAAAGGCTGTTGGTTAAAACGTCTATAGTTTTGTTATTTTATTACATACGTATGCATTAAGTTAATGGAATTGTTATCTATTCGGACAAAAAGCTGATTGAATTCTTTGGTTTAAGACATAAGATTATTGTTAAGCCATAATAAATAAAATTAACAAAGAGCACTGCTAGTTGGAAACAGTGTTACCAACTCCCAAAAATATTTATCCCTAAAGCTTTAGTCAAAAACTCCTAAAATCGCTTCAATTACTTGGAAATCCTCCAAAACAAAAAAAGATCAATTAGCATTTTGTTATAATCTTTAGTTCTAAATGATTTAATATTTCCAAAAAATTCGGTTTCTTCGGTTTTTATTCAAAACAAGGTGAACGCGATTTTAAATTTTTGCTGTAAAAATCTAACACTTGTTGCCACCTAATAATATGTATTTTAAAGAGTTTTAAAAATCATTTATCAGTGTAAGGGGGTCGCTGATATCGAATCTGAAGTCAGAATTTTAAAATTCAAGATGGTGGATAGGGTTGCCACCATATTTTTATTTTTACGAATTCATTTTTACTTTAAAAAGTAAAAGCAACCATATTATTTCAAAATTTTATAGTTTTGAAATTCTGACCACGGATTCGGATTCAGCGACCCATTTTTACCTAGTCAATCTTGAAAATCTTGAAGTTGGTGTGAAAAAAATGTCTAGTTAGGCGCTGACGACTGCTGATTAAAATTATCAAAATGATCAAAATGATCCAAATGATCTATTGCCATATACTGCTTTTTGTTTTTTTATTTTATTTATTTTATTGCTCATCCTACCCTAAACGATTAAATTTCATTGCTTGTGGTGTTGACGAACAAAAACACGCCATGCTTGGATTGCCGAGAGAGAAAGTGTGTATTGCTTGTCGTTGTAGGCTTTCGTTTGCTGTTGAGCAAATCAAACTCTCAAGTGTTATTAGATGACAGTCAACTGTGAGCAATGCAATAAATCACAGTGTGTGTACGTTCAAATAGATGCACCAACGCAGGGCTTTAATCTATACTTTCTTCTTGTCACTTTTTTCTCTCTCTTAATTACTTCAATTTTATACTCTATCTTGATTTCTCTATTTCTACTTAATATTAAGATTAACTTTATAATAAGTATATTTGTTTAAATTAGGTTTAAGAAAACCTTTAATTTGTATAATCCTAAAAATATTATTCCAACTTGTACATTAAAAGAACAAAGTTCTTATTGTACTGTAAATAAATAAAGCATAACCCCTAAAAAATCCCATTCCACTTTTTCCCCTCTAAGTTTAGGGGGGAAACCCCTAAGTTGGTAACACTGATAAGAGAGAAATGTTAAATAACAGCGCACATTGGTGCGAACAAAGCGAAAAAAGACGGCCAAAACCTCAAAGATTTGGGGAACACAAATCTGAAGTCACAAATTCAAAATCCACGAGCTTAAAAAAAATAAAGCTAAGCCGGCCAAAAAAAAAAGTCAAAACAAGCTAAAAAAACAACCATACAACTTTTTCATACAATTTTAAGGTTTTAAGCTGCGTTCCTTTCGCCTCAATATAATCGCGGTAACAAATTTTCTCAAAAGAACGGCAAGAAAAACGACTCGTAGAATGCACTACCGTTGCAGTCAAAATTAAATTCACACAATCTTGATATAATAACTATTAGGTAACATGAGAACGTGTGTCGTTCACAACTGTTGTGAACTATTATGGTAGCGATGCCTTAGTGAACGATATTTTTTCTGTATGTGTCAAATTCTCTAAAACGTCAGAAAAATTGTATATTATTTAATTATTATTATTATGCAATTACGTAAATAATTTAAATGTAATTATTGGCTTCACTGAATGCGGCCTATGTGTGTGACACACGATATTTTTTCTGAATGTGTTTTACACTAAAACGTCAGAAAAATTGTAAATTATTTATTTATTATTATTATACAATTACATAAATAATTTAAATGCAATTGTTGGCTCCACTGAATGCGTCCAATGTGTGTGACACACGCGTTTTGTTTTGTTTTCTTTTGCTTAACATTCGATGGTCGCAGCTCTTGAGAAAATAGGTAGCTGTCAAGGCTACCTAATAGTAATTGTATCATGCAAACAAATAATTCAAAAAATGAAATGACAGCTCATAAAAATATACAGATGCGGCACCTGTATTTCAAAATTTTTAAAGGCTTTATCACAATTTTATATGGATAGCAAAATTAATCCGATTTGTTATTGGACTATTATTTTTTTTTTTGCTTTGCATGTAAAAAAAAAATCTGCATTATTTTGGAGCGAATGCAACGCAGCTTTTATTTCATTTTTCCTATACATAGTTAGGTATTAGGGAAGTCAATTCCGAGATCCCAAAATCCGGCTCTTAAAATTCCGGAATTTTCTTTCCGGGATCCCGGGATTTTCAAAAATTAATTTCTATTACAAAAATTCGTTTGAATTTTCAATTTAAGTTGATATCAATATAGAATTAGAAAAACCTTTTATTGAGGCTGAAAAAGATTGTAAGGACGATGAGTGTGAATCACTGGAGCAAGGACTTTGGAAATTCTTAGAAAAAACTGCATCATCGGAAATTGAGCTTAGTATTTCAAAATTGTCAGATATTCTGACTTAGGAAATTAATTTGTTTTGTGGTGGATGTAATCGTGGTCGAAACTTAAAAACTGATTACGATTACCGTATAACTAGTTATCCAAATAGCATAGAATCAGGACGGTGCTTCTCATTCTCTAATGAAAAATTAAACACGTTGATCAGCTTAATTTATTATTTTAAAAATAATTAAAAATACAAAATCTAATTTTTAAGTCTTTTCTGACCTTAATTTGCCTTAAACACGATAAAAATTGAAGACCAAAAAAAAATTTTACACATTTATATAATTGTACTTTAAACTGTTGTGTAATATATATAACTAGTAAGCCTGTGTGGCGTTAAAACAAAAAACACCAACACCTAGATTTTATTTTAAGCTATTGAATAGATTCTCAACCGATCTGATATAGCATTAGTACAAATAAGAACTTAGATCTTATATGTTGTATGTACAACATATAAGTATAAATCAATTTTGATCAAAATTGAAATGAAATTAATTTTGGCCATTTTGAAATATACGCAGGATTGCACGCGCAACGACGATATGATATTAGCATATTTAATTTCATACCCAAATTTATTTTAAGTATACAGGACTAAGAATATTTCTTGAGAACCAGTTGAAAGATGCTTAAACAAAAATGTTTCATTACCAGTTTCCAATTTCTTATTAAATTTTTGTGTAAGTTTTTAAAAATTAAATACTTTTCCGACCAACAGTTTAGAAATCCTTTTTCAACTGCAAGAAATCAGTCCAGTATCATTGATATTGAATATATCAAATCATAGTTTTAGCTTTGAAATTATAAAATATTATTCGTCAATATAACAGTTTCATAGCTATTAGCCGATAGGTGGCGCTAAATACCTCACATATTTTTAGGCATATGCTGAAATTAAGAAGAGAAAAAGCAACATAGCAACAACAATTATATGCTAACCTTAACTCGCTATAACTTAAAAAATATAAATTTTTGAGAAATAAAAAGCCCAGTTTGCACATCTACAGGTCTAAACCTACCGAACCATACTAAATTTATTAAGATTGGAATTGTATTTAAAAAGCCTTACGCCGGACAAAATTTGCGTTTGCGTAATATATATAAGATATAGAAAAAATCAATTTTTTCGCAAATTTATCGAGCCCGACCGGAAACGGGACAGTTATAGCAAAATATAAAAATGAAAATTTAAAAAAATGGTGGAAAAATAAAATGGTGCTACCAGCGGTTTTCTGTTATAGTTAGAGAAAGTTAACGAAAAAACCTTAAAGCTAAAAAAATTCATATCTCACTCATTTTTTTAACCTAAAATCATGATTTTTTGACAGAATACGTATAATAGATCAGAATTTATAAAAATGTGTTCATATTTGGGATAATAAATTTTTATTTTTTTTTATTTTGCCGATAGTGTTTAAAAAGAGAATCGATGGTGACTTTGGTTCCCATGGAAAAAACAATTTTTTTTTAAATAGGAGATATTCTTTGACAAATATTTAATCCTTTCTTCAATGTTATTTGACAGAATGTTATTTGATTTCTATATTAGATGAATTAGGTGAATTTCATGTCGATCGAGGAATCGGGGAATGGGCTAAAATATGCGGGGAATTTAATAATTCATCTAATTTTTAATGATTTTTGTGGGGAATTTAATATTTTATCTGTCAAAGTATATTATACATGCAAAAAAGTTCATTTGCATGTTAATTTGACATCTTCAGTATAAGTACATTTTTTTCACATATTTTTTAAATATCAAGATTGCGTTGAAGTTAGTGTGCTTTAAAATAATTGAAAATCGACACCATAGCTCGGCTCCAGTTTGTCTAAAAAAGACGAATTAAAAAAAAAGACCCTTGAATGCACATCTTCTACGAATATAGAATAAAAACATTTCAAATAACGAAAATTATGAAGCGTGCAAAAAGTTTAGGATATTTTTTACCATATTGCTGCGTGTAAAAGCTAGACAAATTATCCAAAGACGCTTATTTTCGTAGAAGACGTGTAGAATTACACAGCAAATAGATTTTTAAGAAAAAATTAAATCGGTTGATTAGTTTGTTTGCACTAGTGTGGCCTGTTTTGAAAAAGTATGTTTCGAGAAAACGCGTTTAAAGTTACTCTGGTTAGTAAAAGGTTCTCTGGCTCACCGGGTTTGTGTAGAAGTATCTGTATTATAAGCGGGATGGATTTATAAATTTTTGGCATATTTGTGACAATAATCAAATAAAACTTACAAAATCCTTACATTAATTATTGTAATGTTCAATTAAAAAAATCTATAAGTAAATTCATAAAATTTTTTTTGAGGGGAATTTGATGAAAAATCGGGGAATTTGATGTAAAATCGGGGAATTTTGAGAACCACTGCGAGGGAAATCATAAAATGAGTTAGCAACCCTGATAACCACCCTATTTCCGGTCGGGCTCGGTGGATTAGAGATGAAAAAAAAAATTTTAATCAGCCTAATATATTACACTGTTCAACACAAAGAAAAATAACAAGGTTCCGCCAACGGATTCTGATGGAGGGGACTAAAAAAAAATATATGTGTATCGGCGTTTTGAAATTTTACGTCTGAGTTTTATTTTAGAGGGGGTTTAATTTATCCCCCTCTTGAACATTCTCATAGTGAATCGGCAAATGAAACCATTTGACCCTTACGTTTTTGGTATAGGATATGTTCAGCTCATTTATGTAAAATATTACAAGGAACATTTTAGTGGAGTATTTTAACCCTCTAACTCTTCAATGTATGGGTTTTTTTACATGTTTTTGATAAAGGGCAAATAAGACCCATAAAACAGGGATATAACGGGTTAAAATATTCCACAAAAATATTTGCCATAAAATTTTACTATAAGTCTCTAACTACACCAAAGCTCAAAAACCAACTTGAATGCCTAAAATAAGTGAAAACTTAAAATGTGTTTAAGGGTTAATTTCGCACTTATTTAGAATTGGTGTTAAAATGTCCCACAAAACTCAGTGTTAGGGTGTTAGTTCCTATAACAAAAATGTTATACGTAAAATTTCACTCAAAATCGCCATACAAAAGAAACCTCTACATATAATATCTATAAATGCAAAGAAGATAATTAGCCCAAAATTGGCTAATTGTTCAGCCAAATGCACTGGATCGTGAATACCCATATTTTGTTAGTGTTAAGTGCAAAAAAGCATGAATATTTTGATAGTGCTCAAATGCACAGCCAAATGCTAAATCGTGAATACCCTTTTTATTTTGCATATTATGTTAAACATACATTAAAAAATGTCTAACTTTTTAAAGTAGCTAGGTCGCTTAAATTATTTCTTTATTATATGCAATAAATATTGTATAATAATTACACTATACGCCAAAATCAGAAAAAAGTTCTGTACACGGTATTCCAATATTCCTTTCTTTTAGATTTGGGGTCTCAAAAGACGAAAATAGCAAACAAACTTTTTCAATTATAATTAATCCAATCTTATCCAATTTTTATAATTAATCCTATCAATTTTTACCTAATAAAATTTCCTACATGTTTGTTCAACAAATTCTTTCATCTGACTAAGTAGTTTTAGCGCTATCAAAAGAAATATTTTAAAAAAATTATTTTTTAACGCAAAAATGCACGTCAAAATTGTCTTCAAATATTAATACAAAATCGAAAAATGCAAAACGTGGGATATTATTTCTTTTGATCTTAAAAATACATTTTTAATAAAGAAAATAAGCTATCGCTGAAAGCAATTCGTGCAAAAATAAGGACAGGAGAAGCATTTGAGTGAAGGTACTAAAATTCGACATTTTACTGTTTTCCGCATTTTTGGTCATATGATACTTAGGAAGGTCGATCCAAAAATATCTGTGTATTTGAAAAAAGTAGTAAGTCTTGACAACTTGGCTATTTGTTGTTGAAAATTTTATTACAATTGAATACAACTTTAAATTTTGCAACTGACTTGACTTATCACACACAAAAAATCATAAAAAGTAATGCGCATTAAAACCGTAGACATTTCTAAAACAAACAAAAAGCACTGCAAAAGTAAAGGTTTGAAAAATGTGACCCTTATCTGGAAATGTTATTTTTGCAACTAGCAATAATGAGGTATGAGTTAGTTTCCAAGGCCAAAATTGTATTTGTTTTTCAGCTCATTTTCGTTACTTTGTCTTTCTTATCGGAGCACTATCGAGCAGAACAAAAAATACTACTGAGCCACGTGAGTAGAGAATAAAAAGCCGCAAGGTTGTTTCTTACAGCTATAAAAATATACTAAAAGTTTCAATAAATTTAACTTCATTAGGCATAAAATAATAATGACTTCCTCTATTAATTCAGATGACGTAAAGTACTTTAATGAAATAAATGCAGTTCAATCACTGGTCGGCTGTCACTTTTTAAGGAGAGAGAAAGAGGGCAAATTAACTAAATGATTAAGGTTATTTATAAGAATCCCTAAAACGACTAAAGAATGTCAAAATTAGAGTTACACTCTCTAGAAAAAAATACTAAATATTTTTATATGCACAAAGTTTAGCATAAAATGCAACCTTGAATTTAAAAGCTATATGATGTAAACAGCATTGCCAGCATAAAATTGCATATTTATCAAAGCGACTTGTTCATCGTTTAGCTTACCTGGCTAGAGCCATCCTCACATGAGAAAGTCCTCCCAGAGGCAACGATATGGTATCCACTTTGAAGAAATTTTTTTGTAAACTTTTAATCCAAAAAAAATAATATTACTGTTTAAATAGAAAAAGAACAGAAAAAATAGCGGATATTGCAAGTTGATGCTTATTTTGATGACGATGACGATAATGATGCTGTTGCTGCTGCTGCTTTCAACGGGCTATGATTTTATTAATATATATTTTTGGCAAATCCTTGCAAACTATGTGACTAAGTATTTTTTTGAAACACGTGTTTGTTTGTTTAATTTTTAATATTTTATTACGCTTTTATGTTTTTGTTGTTTAATTAAAACTATTTTGAGTAGCGTTGTTTTTTTCTTCTTTCTTTTTATCTTTCTTTCCTTCGTTCTTTCTTGCTTTATTTCTTTCTTTCTTTATTTCTTTTCACACAAATAAACAGCACAACAGAAAAGAATCACATTCACCGTTAAAAATAATTTATATTATGCTATGACAATTTTAGACAATACAAATAATTCATATAATATAGATTGAATATGTTTGGATATAAACATTATATTAATTAATACTGATCAGAAATTTGAACGATATACATGTATATTTATTTTTTTTTTTTTTGTAAACACTTCGTTATTTGATTGATTTCACAAATAAGTTCATTTCGATTTTTCTTTTTCTGTTTTATAATGATTTTCACAAAGTAGAGTCGTAGCCGATGATTTTAAGGGTATGCAAGAGGAAAGCAAAGCGATGGAATAATTATTGTTGGTTTTGCAGATGAGCAGCAGATTGTTTTTATTTGTCATTTTTGAGATATTGAACAATTATTTCGTTTGATTGACAAACATTCTGTTTGTGTGTATTTTTTTGTAATCATTGAAGTTTAGTTATGTTCTTGGCTAAAATTAGGATTAGAGAATAAATTTAAGATTGCGAAACTTATTGATTTTTTTCTTTAAAATGCAAAATTCAACTGTTATTTGAGTGCGGCGGCATTGGATTTCAAGTGGTGAATACTGACTCTTATGTAATTATTTCCCGCTGTTAAAAAATTGTTGTCGTTGACATTGTAATGCAGAACTGTAAGCGGGATATGACACGAGTCCGTTTGTATCAGCCGGCCGGTATATTTCGATGATGATTTTGTAATGCATAAATGCAAGCGGGATGTAGCATAGTCAGTAAAAGGTTGATAATTGAAGCATCGCACAGTGAGCTGTCTCCATATAAGCGATGGACAAAAATGGAAGGATTGCTCCTATGATAATGCAATTTTGTATGCTTGATAAGTTTAAGCCAGTTATGAAAAAATTTTAAATGGTGGAAATCGGTTAGACCTTACTTAGGAATACCTCCCTTGGGCATTTATTAATTTTTTACTATTTTGTATGGGAGGTACATACAAAAGTTCGACCAATCTTAACAAAAATTCGTCAGAAGGGTAGTCAAATAAAGATATAGATGTGTACTGAATATAATCGAAATCGGTTCAACCCTACGGGTACCTCCTTTGGACCTACATTTATATTTTTTCTTGATTTTTTTATGGGAGGTACATAAGGTTATAACAAAAATACTCCCTTTGTAAGTATTACAAAGGTAATACTTGATATTGTATGTACATTTTTAATTTTAAGCATTTTTTCAAACAAAAAATATATATTTGTAGGACGAAGTAGGAAAAGTTATTTTCAGTTCCTAGTTGTATAATATATTTATTTCGATAATCCGAAAAACTGCACTTATTTTTAAAGGATTTGTTTTTTTTTTCTGTCAAAATATGCCAATTTTCATAATTTTTCATTTGAATTTATGAAATTTTTTTTTATTTTCGATAATACAATAAAATTTTTAAATAACTCTATGTTTTTAATAACAACGAGCTTTGTTTGGCTTAGTTTCGTTCAAAAATGGAATGGAAAATTCGTGAAACTAGCCACCTAAAACAAGAAGTCGTAATTTTTATATCTATTATGGATATTATTGAAATTGATTGCAATTTTTTTAAGTTTTTTTTTCAATGAGTTATAAAGAATTTAGTTTTAGGTCACTGTTTTAGTAAAATTAATTTTGCTTAGTAACAGCTTGTTAAAATTTCTTGATTTTTGGGCCAAGTACTCTTAACCCATTAAGCGCAACTGTACTCATTTGAGTACAGCAAAATATTTTTAACTTTTAAAGTTTTCTTTGTTGTTAAGCATTAGTGAATTTTTTTGTTATTTGCCAATTGTTAAGCGGGTCAATTCCATTTGTTTCTCATCTTTTTTTTAATGTTTTCTTCAAAAAAAAATTTAAAAAAATAAAAAAATTAAAAACATTTTTTTGCTATTTTAGTTGGTTTTCTATTGTAAAATAAACATTTTTTGGACTTTTCACTTTTACTTTTCATTTGGCTGTTAATGGGTTAATACACGTTATATTACATTAATGTTTTTTTAATGTTTTTCTTTAAAATTAATAATTTTTTTAAAAAAAATTTTTTTTAAAAAAGTTCTGGACCACATAGAAAATATTTAAAAAATATTACGTAAAAATTACGACTTATTGTTTTAGGTGGCTAGTTTCACGAATTTTCACTCTACATAGAGCAACTCAAAAAGCTATGCTCAAAATCTGACTTTGTTAAAAAAAAATTACTTAACTCTAAAGCGCTCCATCAAAACATGTATTATTGTTCGAATTTTTTTTGGTTATTATTAATAAAACAATTACCAGTCGATTGATACCAAATTTGTAGGATTTCGAGACACAATAGTTTTTGATTTTTGTCCACTGGGCAGTTCACTGTGCGTCGCCACGAATAACGTTGTAAGCGATAAATGAATTAAAAAATTTTTTTCTTACTTACGTTAAAGGCCCAACCAAGTTTTGCTTAAGCAAACAAAAGTTTGAGAGCGAATACACGCACTTACACAGCAATATATGAAGTCGCATAAGTTTTGTCTAAGCATTCTTTTCGTTCAGTTTTTCAACTTTCGTTTACTTTTTGAAACTTGAGAGAGAGCGCTTGAGATCGTAGTTTGCTAAGCAGAATAGGGTTGCTAACAGTACTGAAAATGTGTTTAATTAAAATTTTATTATTTGTATGCCAAATTTTTTGATGAAAAATATTGTTTTTTGTTTCGTTTGTGTATATTTTAGCAAATCATAGAAAATGTGTATATTTTGCTTAGAAATTTTGCGTTTGCCACAGCTATTAAGCCAAGCAGCACAATAAACATGTTTTTTGTGTTAACTGATGGCAGCCCTTTTTAACATATCTATACAAATTTTTTTAACTGTCAATTGAAATAAATGCGTTAATTTGTTTATTCAGAACTACTGCAGATCCCAATTTTGTTGATAAACTCATAAAATTGCTAAGAAACATAAAAACATATATGAAAAAGTTGGGAGGCACTACTTCAATAAATTTTTCAAAGAACTTTTGAACTTTTTTAAAATATTTTTGTCAAGATTTTGTAAACGTTTGACATTTTCTTAAGCTTGAAATCTGCCAACTTGGGCGACTTTTTTACAAATTCATACATTTCGTCAACTTTTCTCTGAGACTTTTGTTTGCTTAAGCATAGCTTGGTTGGGCCTTAAAAGTGCACTGGCTTGCATCTGGATATTTTTTTTGTTACATACAGGCAAATTCCTTTATAACTCTTACACCAACAAAGTTGCGATTGACATCAAATGATTCTAAGTTCGCCATTAAAACCTTTTTTTTTAATTTCGGAAAACTTCTAATTTTGTCGCTTGCAGCGTTATTCGCGGCGACTCTTCAATTATTTTCCATTGCTAACGCAACAGTTTCACTTCATTCGTCTTTCAAACAAGAAATTTATGTATGGTGTCTGTCCAGCGCAAAAGTACGAATATTTACGGAGGTCGAGTTAAGCAAAAAATCGTATGGTAGGGGTCTATTTTCACACCCTTAGGAGTAACGGGGTTAATTCGTATTTCATGACTTTGAATCATACTATTGCTTCTTGCAGAAAAGCTACACTCTAGAAACTGGTTGAAAAATCACTGCAAAAAATGTTGTGAAATTTCATGTTTATGTATGTTTTTTTTTCAGTGTGTTCTCTTTCGTTTTCGTTGAGTTCTCGACGCAGAGAAAATTTTCGTTTCTTGTTCTCTATCTTATGCGTCATACGCAGCATACCTACTCCTATCATCGCTTACTGTGTAAGGTACACGTCATCAATGTTTTAGCGGCCATGTCCGAAGAAAATTAATAGAAAATTGTTGTAAACAGGCTGTGGAGACGTCGCAACTTTAAAAACTACAATGTATTATACATGTGTCCATTTACCACTGAGAGTTTTGATTCACATATTACGCTACTCATATAAAATGAGTTGAACATGCTATCTGCTTTTAGAAAAAATAACAAATTGGCCATTTTAGCCCTTGGAAGCTCTTTTCATTTCATCATTTATAAAATTTTTTCACTACCAATAGGAAATTTTAAGTGATTTACACTGAAAAAAATTATGAACTTTAAGAAGTATTTTTACTAAAATTAAACAATTAGTGACAAACTCTTAGCTATTTTCACTAAATAATATATTAAAAAAATAACGGAAAAGGCAAATTTCTGCACAAACACAAGGGCATTTCCACGGAAAAGTCTAGCGTGACCAAAAAATTAAAACTTATTTATTTAACTAAAATATAAAATTCTAAGAAAAACATTTTAATTTTATTAATTTAAGCAATTTACACATAAATTCATCTACCATGATGATCAAATCGTTTGCACTGTTTCACAAATGTAGTTTTTCTTTTTCGTAAATGTTTGGTAAATGTTTCGTAAACTTTTTGTTTTAGTAAAAATGGAAGACATTGGCTAAAGATATTGAAAAAATGGTTGTGAGAAGGAAAGGACCATATATTACATTTGTCACATACATGTGGACATATTTTTGCTTGTATCTCTAAATCCTTAGGGTGGCTTGTTATCATTGGTTTTACCTAATGTAGTGCTACTTAATTACTGCGCAAATATAAAAGAACCTTTTTAAAAATTAGACATTTTCATCCCTTCATTTTAATATTTTTTCATACAAATCGTTCGTAACGCCAGTTTGAAAATGCACATATGTAAAAATTCATTTTGAGAACATTTGATTTAAAATAAATGTTCAAACATATTTTATTTATTTTGAGAGATAAATGTTTTTTATCAAAGAATAATTTAAAACATTTACTTTTTTAGTAAATTTCGCTGAAATTTTATTTACAAATCAAGAAAAAATTGCGTAGTTTCTACTTAAAATGGCTTCTAAAATTAAAAAACAAAAACTTTATGACTTTCACATAAAATTAACACGAAATAAACGTTTTCTTTGTTAGTGTGAAACGTAAAAATATGCGTAAAAATTGATTTTTTAAGCAATAAGTAGTAAACTAATTTAGTAGTAAATTTAGTAAAGTAACTAATTTTCAAGTAGTGTTTGCCTACTAATACATTCGAAAAATAACATTTTCAAAATAAACTGAAATCAAATTAATCTCCAAAATAAGTAACTTTTACCAACAAATAAAACTGAACAGATAAATTTTAAGAAACGTTTAATTTAAATAATGATTTTTATGTGCGGAGCCCAACCTTTTACATATCAAATTCAAGTGCAACAAATCAGATTCAACTTTTTAAACTTTAAAGTCTACTTGTCACAAGTTAAAACGTTCGATAAAAGTTGAAGTGTAAAGAACTGCTCAAGTGTAAAATTTTTAATTTAAAGTTAAAAAAGTCGAATGTTATTTGTAAAAAGTGTTTATAGCCATTATAAAATAAGTCTATTTAAAACCCTTACAATTAACTTTTTTAAATTTAGATTTAGTGTGATTTAAAAAAAATGTAAGGCCCTATTTTGTAAGACGAACTCAGGTATTTGCGTTAGATTTTTTTATCTGGCAATATGTTTTCAAGGAAAATTTCAGTGGGAGAGAGAGGGTTTGTACTTATTCATATCGAAATGGAATTGCCAGACAAAAAACCCAAGTGAGGTTTGAGGATTGCGTGCGTTTTACAAAATAAGGCCATTAATTTAAATTTGATTTTATGCTGGCAGATTTCAGAGAGTTATTATAATTGTATGTATTTGTATATACTATTTTTCAAACAAATACTTATTTTCATATTTAAGTCGATTAGTGTAATTTCGATTGAATTATTAATAAAAACATTGCTTTTACGGGTGATTAATTCGAGCTTCGAGCAACGGTTTTAGATTTTTGTGATTTCCAATTGTATTCAATTTTTTAACTGTGTGTTGTTTACAGTAAAATAATTTTTACTAAAAATAGACTTACAAAAATACTTGCTTTTTTAAGTATATTAACGGTTCTAGGAACTTTAAGTCAAATAGTTTCCTTACAAAATTTCTGAACTGAATATGAATTTTCAATAACATTTTCTATGATTTTCAAAATATTTTCATTTATAATTTTAATTAACGAACCACTAAATAGCGTCTTTATTATTTTGTCAACTGAAAAGAGATTTTTTGCTTGAGAATTGCTTTGGAAATCCAAAAGTTTTCTTTTTAGAGATGTGAACTCGATCGATTTTTAAACTTTTCTTATCAATGAAAATCAACTAAAGTCTCTAAAATTTATACTTACAAAAAACACTTTAATCAATTCATTCATTAAAATTATCAAATGCTTTTAAGCTTTACAAAAAATACTTGCTTTTTTAAGTTTATTAACGGTTCTAGGAACTTTAAGTCAAATAGTTTCCTTATAAAATTTCTGAACTGAATATGAATTTTCAATAACATTTTCTATGATTTTCAAAATATTTCCATTTATAATTTTAATTAACGAACCACTAAAAAGTATCTTTATTATTTTGTCAACTGAATAGAGATTTTTTGCTTGAGAATGGCTTTGGAAATCCAAAAGTTTTCTTTTAAGAGATGTGAACTCGATCGATTTTTAAACTTTTATTTTCAATGAAAATCAACTTGTCTCTAAAATTTATACTTACAAAATAATTTTTATTAGATTTTAATTTTTTTTTATGTACCAAAATCACATTTCTTGATAAAATTTTTCAGCCTGAAATTGCTAAATGATATTCAAAAATATTTCATTTGTTAATTTATCTGTGTTTCAAGCTGAAAATCAATTTCTTTTTAAAAGCTAACAATTCTATCTATAAATTGAAAGCAACTAAAACAAATTGCATATGCATTTTTAAATTTTCTCTCAAAACATTAATTTGAGACAAAAATGTTCTTAAGAATAAACAAAAGCATTGAATTTCACAACAATTCGCAAAACGTGGCCTATTTTAACACATTAAAGCCTTCAGTTGAAACAGAAATATTTAAGTAAATTAAAAAAAAAAAATATATAAAAACGCTCATAAATGTTCAATGCCACCGGAAAGAAAATCAACAAGTTTTTTTTTTTGCTTCTTTATTAAAACAAAGCAACACGTTATCAAAAAAGCTGATAAACGAAATTTAACACGAGAAAGATGAATTAAAAGTAAAAAAAAAAAATTATCATGCTAATAAGATAATTGTTATTGTTTACAATTGAACAAATAAAAGATGAAAACCAAAATAAAACCAAGAATTTTAATAGTACATTTTTAAACAATGTAACATACAAACCAAGTGGAAAAACATGCATTTGGCAATGCTGTCAAAACGCTCACCACCGTAAAGGCAAGCCACATTATCAAACAACAACAACGTGAAAAGCAATAAAAGGTCGCATAGAGATGAATTCACAGCGAAAAGCTTAAAGCTTGGCCAAATACGGTTTAACTACAAAGAGGCACACAAAGCCAGAAGGGCGCGCTTAAGTGGGAGGTGTGCTGCTGGCAGAGTGAATGAGGTCGTTGTTCAGGAGAGTCAGAGCCAGAAGAGCACTGTCAATCATACAAATACTTCAATAATATTTAGAGTGGATTTAATTAAGCTTGGGGTCAAATCCATGAGCACATTGAATACAAACAAGCATAGCAAAAATTATAAAAAAAATAAATTTTTTTTTATTTAAAACCCTAACTTGAATTTTTTTGTTTGTATTTTTCTCCACACTCACGCTCCATACACAAGCGCGCGATACATGTGTGCGAAAAGACAACAAAACAGAGCGCAGAAAAACAACACCAACAACAAGAAAAATAAATATAAATAATTAAATTCCATTCCATAGTCATGAACAGCAGAACTAGCAAGGTTCTTCCTATATCTTGAATGAAAAAAAAAAAAAATAAAAAAAAACATTAAAAAACACACGCAAGCCAGAACACAGCAAAAAGCAGATTGCCAATTGTTGTTGTTGCTTGTTGCTGTTATTTAGTTGTTGCTGCTATATCAATATTAATTCTATCAAGTACATAAGTTAAAGTCAAGTTTTTTTTTTGTGATGTGAGGGCAGCACGCGGAGGCAGGCGCGTTTTGCGGGGCACACAGCAACAACGCACACACACACATACAAATATGCACATATAAGCAATGACCTCACATTGATATTGTTGTTGTTTTTGTTGTTTTTCCTATGAAGCTCAAAGAGCACGTCAGAAAGGTGCTAAAAGTTTGCTAGAACAACATTAGTTTTATATATGTTATGCAGGTTGTTTGTTTGTTAGTTGAAGCAAGGCAAGTGCTGCCACCTGAATAAAAAGGTGCTGAAAAAAAAATTTTAATTTTATTATTTTACACCAAAAACCATTTAAGCTGTATATAAACTGCAATTGCAAAATTTTCGTTATGAAATGTGTGTAGTTAAAACAGATTTTTAAGTCATATTTTCAGTAATTTTTATTAGATTTTCATTTTTGAATCACCACATTTCTTGATCAAATTTTTCAGTACAAAATTGCTAAATTATTTTCAAAAAAATTTCATTTGTAAATTTGTACAGACTGACTGAAGTTATCAAATTTTTCTTTTTATACCCAAGTATAAATATTACCAAGCGAACAGCGGTCGAACAAGGTCTACACGGCAGCACAAGGATCACACATGGCCTAAAAATAATCCAAAAAGCCTAGCGGCCGAAAGTTGGGTCGAACAACGGCCGTACAAGGCCTAAATTAAGCTGTACGCCCGTTGTTTCCCGAGTAAAAATAATCACTTTTTAGCTAAGGCAAAACAGCGGTCGAACAAGGCCTACTTTTAAATATTTTTATCGGTCGTACAAGAGTCGTTCGCAGGAATTTTTGGCCAAACAGCGACCGTAAAAGAGACTAACAGCGGAGGTAATAATCTCGGCTGTACAAAGGGCGTACAGCGGTCGTACATCGGCCGAACAGTGATTATTCCACACTGTAAATGAACAGCTTTTTTAAATAACTTTATACACAAAAACATTCTCTTGCCCCACACACAATTGGCGTCATCAACATCAGCATCGCTGACTGAGACTTGCTTTTGTTGTTGCGCATACGTTATGCTGTTAAAACCTTAAAAAATCTGTGGCTTACAACGGATGTACATCGGCCGTACAACTTAATATAGTCCTTGTACGGCCGTTGTTCGACCCAACTTCAACTGATAGGCTTTTTGGATTATTTTTAAGCCATTTTTGACCCTTATATAGGCGTTCGGCCCATATTCGACCACTGTTCGCTTGCTTATTTTTATTCGGCATGCCACCAAATTTGTCAAAGCTCTCTCAATCAACAGCAAACGTATACGCAACAATAAAAGCAAGCCTCACTCGGCGATGGTAATGTTGATTATCTCGCTACTTGTGTGTTGTTCCAATTTTTGCATGAATTGCATTAAGCTCCAATTGAAAAGCTGCTCATTTTCATTGTCCAATAATCACTGTACGTCCGATGTACGACCGTTGTACAGCCGAAACTATTTAAAAACAGCCTCTGTACGACCCTTGTACGGCCGCTATTTGGGCAATAAGTCCCGCAAAGCACCCTTGTACGGCCGCTATTTGGCCAATAAGTCCTGCAAACGACCCTTGAACGACCCTTGCACGGCCGAGAAAAGTATTTAAATTTAGGCCTTGTTCTGCCGCTGTTTGGCTTTAGCTAAAAAAGTTTTTCGTTTTACTCGGGTATCTGTCAACTGCAAATAAATTTTAAGCTATTTTTAAAAATATTTTGTTATTATTAATTGAAATTTATGGATAAGCAAAAATGTTCCTGATGACATATTTTAGACTGAAATTCATTTTCAAGCATATTTTCAACATTTTTAATTCATATATTTTTAAATTAAGTGAAAATAGTTTGCTTTTTAAATTTTACTATAAACCAATTTTAAGCTGTTGTTTGTGATTTCAGTTATTTATTTTAACTTTACGAAAATCAAAAATTTTCTTTTTAAAATTAGCCCATGCGACTTTTAAATGAAATTAGTTTTTTTTCCTTAGCTTTATTATTGATTTGTCACTTTAAACTGATTTATTTGTGATTAATTTTCACAACCGTTTCGTTTATTCATTGAAATTATATAAAAAGTTTTCTTTTTAAATTTTTCTACTAAAAAGAGAGTTTTTAATTAAATCTATTAACTGAAAATTGATTTTCAAGCATATTCTCAATTTTTTATTAATATAGTACACTAGGTTCCACGACTTGTATGGGTGGAGGGGGGGGTCTATTTGTACCCCTTTAAAAATTATTCTTGAACTATTTCATGACGATTCCCAAAATATTTTGTCTCTTACGATAACCGCCTGTGAGCTAAATCATTTTGCAAAAATCTCAATAAATCATGTTTTTCGTAAATATATTGGCTGGTGCAATAGTTGTGCACATGAATTTTTGAATGGTGTTCTTCGAACCGCTACTTCGAAATTAATTATCTCACCACAAGGGATGGAACCCCCAACCACCAAAATTCCATACTTATTTAAAGTCCGTTTAATTACCTTCTACACGGTAGTCTAAACTTAACATTCGGTTAGGAAGTGTTTGAGATATGATTTTCGACGTTTTTGCCGATTTTTGTCCATTGTGTGCACCCTGTAACACCGCCAAAATTCACTCTAAACTTTTTCCTTCCAAATTAAGTTCTGTATTTCCGTCAATGATGCTCCATGCAAATTTGACCCAAATCGGATATGGTCATTCCATAATTTTTATTTTCCCGGTACGTTTAAAATGGAATTGCTGTATGTATAAAAATATTCCCACGTCCACTTTTAAAGCCCACAAAAAATACAACTTCTATATATCAGACGGTTTTGATCGTATAATTCTAAAATTTTGCAATTTAGTTCATGTTTACTCGCGATAACTTTACAAAAAATGGGAGTGTTCGCACTATACATGCGCCCACTTTTCAGAAATCATTTTAATTTCTGAGATGTTCACTGAGATGTAGTTGCTAAGGATGTTGATCCCAGAATCCCGAAATCCCGGATTAGGGGCTAAATTAGTCCCGAAAAAATAAGCTCGGGATGATCGTTAAAAATGCATTATTTGTTTGCTTTTACATTTAATTTTTTATGTAGGGTGCGATGGGGTGAAGCATTTCGCTTTTTTTTTTTTTTGAGGCTCACTCAAATTTTGAATGGTTTTCAAATTTTGAATGATTATAATTTTGAATGGTTTTCGGCTTAAATCGCAAGAATGGACATTTTTCTTAATTTCTATGCGCTCGGATTTGAAAATTTTCGATTTCGACAAAAAATTCGCAAGAAAATATTCGTTTTTCTATTTTTGAAAAATGGTGGAGTGAAGCGTTTCACCAAAATAGTCTTTCCGTTTTCATATATAAACATCAACATATCGAGGTCAGAGTCGCCGTTTCGACAGGTGTAGTAGCCGGTAGATAGTATGACACTTGGTTATATGTAAGCGCGCTGTAAAAATTTCACAGGTGAAACGCTTCACCCCAACGCACCCTATAATTTTTAGAAATGATCTCGTTTTGCTACTGTATTATTATTATTAAAACATATTATCTGTACATATATTAAATACATAAAAAACATGTATGGCTCTATTTCGTAAAACGAACGCACTTTTGTTAGATTTTTTTATCTGGCAATATATTTTAAAGGAACATTTCAATGAGAGAGAGAGAGGGTTTGTGAGATGAAAAACCCCAAGTGAGGTGACTGCGTGCGTTTTACAAAAAAAGGCCATTATTATTATTTAAATTTTATATTTCTTGAATCCCGAGACTAGTCTCGAAATCCCGGGATTTAAGATAGGGTCTGGGATCGGCATCCCCAGAAAGTGCTATGGGTCCAAGTGGCGGTCACTATATGTATAAATGTTGCTTCGTCCACTTTTATTGCTCACAAATCAGTAACAATGCTATATATCAGACGGTTTTTACCGACGAAGACTAAAATTTGGTAATTTAGTTCATATGGTTATCGACTAAGGGTGACCTTATTTTTCTAAATTACTTTTCTTAATATGGATGGCTGAAAAATCGTTCCTTTTAATGTAAAAACAATAAATATATCAAATTGTAAGTAATTGGAAATTATTTACCCCACCATCAAAGCGATTTAAATTTGAAATTGAAAAACATATAAACATTTTTTTGACTTTTTACATATTACTCGATTGTTTGCACATAAAACCTTCCTTTTTTTGTTATTCAATTTTGACAAAATTGCAATGAAATGCTGTAACAATGTTTTCTGAAACAACATTTAATACAAATACAAAAAAAATATGGATGGCTGAAAAATCGTTCCTTTTGATGTAAAAACAATAAATATATCAAATTGTAAGTAATTGTAAATTATTTACCCCACCATCAAAGCGATTTAAATTTGAAATTGAAAAACATATGAACATTTTTAGACTTTTTACATATTACTCAGTTGTTTGCACATAAAACCTTCCGTTTTTTGTTATTCAATTTTGACAAAATTGCAGTGAAATGCTGTAACAATGTTTTCTGAAACAACATTTAATACAAATACAAAAAAATTATGTGATTAGGTTGAATAACTTGGTCGTTATGAAATTTTTTACTGGAAGTGTAACATTTTGTAAATTTCGAGTTTGGGTACTTTTACGAAAAAAAATCTTCAAAAATCCAAAAATGCGACATTTAAAACAGGTGACTCCGGCATAGGCTTAAGCTATTTCGTGCAAAAAAATTACAAAAACCAAAATTCGGATGAAAAAGTAATAGCTGTTGAAACTTGATTTTCTTTCAAAAATTCTTTAAGTTCCTGTTTTTGGTATTTCGAACACAAAAAATCACTAAAAATCGATAAAATGTTTCTTCGCATTAAAAATTACTTAAATAATTTTAAAAAAATATTTTAGATATTCCTTCAAAGAAATTTAATTCCAGGGATGCCAACACATCAAAGCCAAGTTTTAGGGTAAAAAATATTAAAAAAAAAAATCCAAAAATCAACAAATTTAATTTTTTACCACTAAAAAACACTTCCTTATGGAATAAAATATTTAATTAACTTATATTTAATGTAGATTTATTTTGCAACATTGAATCAATTAATAATTTAATAAAGAAGATTTTCCGATTTTTTTTCCTTCAACTTTTTTAACTTTATTTAATATGGCGGTGTGTGTTGTTCTTGTTGGAATGGTAAAAAAAGATAATTCACATATTGCGTGAAAATTAAAATTGTTAATTTTTGGGATATTTTTAATATTTTTTATCCTAAAACCAGGGTCCGGGATCCTGGAATTAATTTTTTTAAGGAATATCTAAAATATTTTTTTAAAATTATTGAAATCATTTTGAATGCGAAGAATAGTTTTATCGATTTTTTTTATCATTTTTTTTTTTGTGTTCGAAATGCCAAAAACAGGAACTTTGAGAATTTTTTAAAAAAAAAATCAAGTTTCAACAGCTATAACTTTTTCATCCGAATTTTGGTTTTTGTAATTTTTTGCACAAAATAGCTTAAGACTATGCCAAATTCACCTGTTAAGTTGTTTTTTTAAATTCCGCATTTTTGGATTTTTGAGGATATTTTTCGTAAAAATACCCAAACTCGAAATTTACAAAATGTTGCACTTTCAGTAAAAAAATTAATAACGACCAAGTTATTCAACGTAATCACATAATTTTTTGTATTTGAAATAAATGTTTTTTCAGAAAACATTTCAACAGCATTTTATTGCAATGTTTTCAAAAATTAATTTTTACGATTTTTTTACTACAACAAGAAAAAAAAGATTTTTTTAAAAAAGTAAAATCACAACTCTAGTAATTTTTATCCGATTGTTATGTTTTACAGCTCATTTTTGGGGAAAGTTAAATAGCAAACGAATTGAATACCAGTTTTAGGCACAAAATAAGGTTTTATGTGCAAACAATCGAGTAATATGTAAAAAGTCAAAAAAATGTACATATGTTTTTCAATTTCAAATTTAAATCGCTTTGATGGTCGGGTAAATAATTTCCGATTACTTACAATTTGATATTTTTATTGTTTTTAAATCAAAAGGAACGATTTTTCAGCCATAAATCTTAAGAAAATTTATTTTCTTAAAAATTTTCCTATTGCTAAGGTCACCCTTATTATCGACACATACCAAGAATGGGTTTTTCACTGGAAAAGGGGGCGTGGTACCTCCCATACAACCCAAATTTGTGATACCGAGTAGCTTTGGAGTTATAGGTCGCACAGCCTCAGAGTTCAGTATTTGACCTCAACTTACGCATGCAGTTTCACTGGTAGTATGTTATGGGCGTTTGACAAGGGGGCGTGGCAAATTTTAGCCAAGTTCTATCGATGAAAAACTTCTTTATTGTCGTATGGAAAGGAGTTTTTTTAAGGTGACTTTGCGATATATAGCAACATTTTCTGAATAATCGTTACTTAAATCTAACTAAAAAGTTTTTAAAGGGAGGGTTTTGATCCAGCGGTAACAAGAAATCTATCTTTTTTATATGCACTGTTCTGCGTTTTCTCTCAATAGACTCTACTTTTATGCTAAAGCAAGTTTTAAGGGTTTTAATCAAATACATCGGCACCGTTAGCAGTTTTAAACAACTCTAAGATTATTTTCTCCGATAAAAACAACAAACAATATATTTTTATCATTTCCCGTGATCTGTTTATAATCAAGATTCTAGTAGTAAATATACAAAAAACGTGACCGACTATATCTCAAAATCTTGTATAAAATTATCTATTATATTTGTTTGGTCATATCTTCAAAAAACACTGCTGACATCTATCTTACACAGTAAATGGAACTTAGAGTACATGCAAAAAACGCAACTAATATGAAGGAGATATAATCAAAGACGTTGACACTTTTTTCTATAGATTTTTGAGTTTAAGTACCTTTGAAATATATTTTTCAAAGATTTGAGACTTAAACTAAGATGCCCTTGGTTTTTATGTAAGTCCGGAAAACCAGGGACCGAAAATAAGGATTATTTTTAAAATTTTATGACAAAAGATCAATAATAAAAAGTTGTTGCATAATACTTTTTAATACATCGATGTGATCTAGACGCTAGGGAGATAGAGATTCCATTTTTTACATGATTTTTTCATGATTTTAAAGCTAAAAATCACCTCAAACCAATTCTTTTTTGATCGATATTTTTTCAATCAGAAATAAAAGTTATTTTTTGACCGTTATTTTTTTCGAGCAGATATAAAAGTTATTTTTTGACAGTTATTTTTTTCGATCCGAAATAAAAGTTATATTTTGATCGGCTTTTCTCTTCTTCTCTCAACTCACCTCTTCTTATAACATTATTTCTAGTAGCGAAATTACAATGCAGCAGTTGCAACAAAACAAAGCAAATGAATCTGATTGTCTTTTTGGGAAAGAGCCAAACTGCTGTCAAAACAAACCAATCTCCGTAACTATTCTCTGTGTTAGGAGAAAACGTAAGAAAACCCCCACGACATATGATTTTTTTTAACTTATTAAATGTAGAATACTCTTGCACATTCATAATTGTTTTTTTGAAAAATCTTTTTTAGTTTTTTGTATACAAACTATAATATACGTTGTTACAGGTTTTTTTCCTTTTCATCTTTTATTTACTATACTATCGTTCAAATTTTTCAACTTTTGTCACCATTTTCCAGCATTAAGTGCCATTCAACGTTTTTGTTGCCACTTTTTTTAATATCCAAATTAAGATTAGCTCTAAGCACTCTCACAATATAAAATTTAAACGTATTGTCTCTAATGGATATCTTAGTTTTTTGATAGAAATTATTTCAGTCACAAAAAAAATAATTTTTTCTTTTGTTCGAAAAAAATCTATAAAAAAATAACTATTATTTCTGATCGAAAAATAATGACAAAGAAATAACTTTTATTTCTGATCGATAACGATAACGACCACGAAATAACTTTTATTTCTGATTGAAAAAAATAACGACCAAGAAATAACTTTTATTTCTGATTGAAAAAATAACGACCGAGAAATAACTTTTATTTCTGATTGAAAAAAATAACGACCAAAAAATAACTCTTATTTCTGATTGAAAAAAAAACAACCTCGAAATAACTTTTATTTCTGATTGAAAAAATAACGACCAAGAAATAACTTTTATTTCTGATAGAAAAAAACGGTCTACTAATAACTTTTATTTCTGATCGAAAAAATATCGATAAAAAATAACTGTTACTGTTATGTTATGTTATGAAATGATTGATTCATAGCTTTAATCGTTATTGGCGATTACTGCCAACTTTGTTCTTAGAGTTATGCTGGGTTTTTAAAGGTTAAAAATAAGAGCACAAGATAAATAAGCAACTCTTCATAACAGGTGCTAACAATGGCTACAACACTTCCGTAAGACTCAAATATGGGCAAAAAAAACTTGTTCGAAAAGCACATTTTCAAAATAGTTATGCCTTTGTCTTTAAAGAATCTCAACAAAGAAGAGTTAAAAGACACTTCTAATTTTGTTTAACCTTCGCCCACATTGATGGCTTTTTACATTTAAAAAAAAAATAAATTCCACAAGTATACTAACTTGTATACTAAGTAAAATCCCAGTTTAGATTATGTTTGTTGTTGAGCTACATTTAAAAGAGAGCGAAAAACGAGAGAGGCAAATTATTTTATGCCAAACTTGGTTGTACTCAATTATAAACAATAACAAATTTAAAGCACATGTTTTAAATTTATAGAGAACCTGACTAAAAAAAGGCTTGCCATCATGCCAAAAAAAAAAAAAGAGTGAACTTTTGTTCGTTCAGTTGACACTTGAAAGAGAGAGGGAGATATACAGAAAGAAAGAGCGAGCTTTTAATATATTTTCAGCGTTGCCATATTCACAGTTTAAACTGTAAATTACAGTTTTTTTAAATAAGCTTACAGTTTTTCAAAATGACTCGTTGTGCAAATTAGTTTTTTTTTTTAAATTTCAGATTTGAAAAAAAACATTAATAGTACAAACAGAATAAGCATAGCCAACACGCAGCCAACAGAAGAAATGTCAACATAGAAGTTGGTTGCCTTGCAACCCTATGAAATGAACATAATGAAAATAACCAACACGTAGCGAACGCAGCCGACACAAAAATGTTGACGAACTCTTAACTTAACCGTAGCCAACGTTAGCGAAATGTCAAAATACATAGTTCAAATTACAAAACTTAAAATTGACTAAAACATAGTAGTCCAAATTAGTAAAAAACATACAAATTATTATAAGCAAAAGGCTGTATCTATTTATTTAGTAAAAAATAACAAAATATTGCAAGCATAAAGTTCTATCTGCGTTATCAACACAAATTCTATTCTGTGCACAACATTTCGTTGACAGCTCGCTCAACACAAATTCTATTCTGTGCACAACATTTCGACAGCTCGCTACGTGTTGGCTATTCTGTTTGGGCTATAAAATATTTAACTCATAAATTACTACAATCGCAGAAAATCGACTTTAAAAAACATTGTAATAAGCTGCTAATTAAATTTTAATTTGAAAATGCAGTTCTAAAAGATGTGGAACTTCTGTCCCCAACTAAAGTTTTAAATCAGGGACCGTACCGGTTATGGTTTTAATAAAAAAAAAATCAGATATTAACAGTTATCATTTAACTTTTACTATTCCCGACAAAAAAACTAGTTATTTGATGCCTTTTATTTTTCAAATAAAAAATAGCGGTTACTTTTGACATTTTTTTTTTATAAATCAAAAGTAACAGTTATTTTTTGCCTTTTGTTTTTCGGTCAAAAATATCAGGCAATTTGGATTTTTGCAAAAGCTACTTGGGAGGCAAAAAAGTTTTATGCAATTTTTATCGTCTCATCAGCGCGCATATTTTGAGCTATAAAACTTTTTTAGTTTTAAAAGTTTTTTATCCGGTCAAGCAGCTTTTAAAAAATGTAAAATGCCTGATATTTTTTACCGAAAAAATAAAAGGCACAAAATAACTGTTATTTTTTACCTACAAAAAATAAAAGTCAAAAGTAACAGTTATTTTTGACCAAAAAAATAAAAGGCAAAAAATAACAGTTAATTTAAACTTTTATAGTTACAGTCAAAAATTTAAAAAGCGTTCAATATTCGCGAAGCTGCTACGATAATAATGGATTACGATAATAATGGTATATTTAAAAATTTCCGCCGGCAACTTTTTCGTTATGTCTTTTTCATCTGAATATTGTTAAATAGCAGTTATTTTCGGTCCCGGTTTTAAATACTTATCAACCATCTATAACGAAATCGAGTAAACATTTGGCAAATGTTATAAGCATTGATGAATTACAAAGATGTTAAAAATGAATGGCGCGTATTACGTCAAAGAAATTTTAGCGAGTTAAAGTTTAGGGGACAGTACACACACCTGGATTTTTTAAAAACGAAATTTTTAAAATGCAAAATTTTTTTAGAAAGGAACAAGATATCTTATCGAAACTTTAGTTGTAAGAATGTATGTAAAAATAGTATACAAAAAAATTTGTGGATTCCAGCGTGTTTTTTTGCTGTTGCAGGTTTTTGAAAATAACATTACAAAAATCACGGCGGGCGTGATTTTGGCTCACTGAAACGTCTGAAAAAAATAAAAACGGGTTTTAATCAGCATCAAATCAAAAAGAAAATCAGCATAAAACTAAAAGCATTTTTTTGACAAAATGGCGGCGTTTTTTCGAAATTACCCGATTTTTTGAACCAAAATATTCTTTGAAAACCAAAAATACTTTACCGATCTTTCTATCCGTTGTTCAATCTATAAACATATATGTGTACAATAACATATTAAAATTTTAGAACGATCAGTGTAGTAGTTTTTTTTTTTCAAGCCCGCTCTTTAAAGCTCTTTAAAGTTTTTAACACCGGCTATACGGCCTTGACGCTCTGCGTTTAAAACCTTCGCCATTTAACATAGAAATTAATTTCTAATTTTATATCATTAAAAATAGATTCTTTGAGGTCTTTTGAACAAAAATCAATCACAAAAAAAATTGATTTTTTAAAAATTCAGGTGTGTACTGTCATCTTTGGGAATCCTTTTTAAAAATAAAAAGAAGCGATGGAAGTGTAGCGTTGCCTCTTTTGGGAAAAATGGTTTATTTAACGCATTTCAATAGCTACTGGAAGCATAGAAAGAATATTTTCGGTAATAAATATAAATTAAAAAAAACTTAGAAATAAGTTACAAATTCCCTAACTTTGTGGTATTTTAAGAAAAAATCTCCTAAACAAGAATACATCAAACTGTATTAAATTTAATAAACCAACAGAAATATACAAAAAAAATTAACAAGTCAATTTACGAAATTAATTAAATAAAATTTCAAAAACAAAATGTGATCAAATGCTATTCAAAAGTACGACTCTAATTTCAATTTTTTTTTTGCGTGTTATATGGATTTTGATCTCCTAAATCCAAATCTCAAAATTTCAGGCCGCTCGCAATTGGTTTAAAAGTTATAGCCTCCAAAGTCTGAAAAATTGTCCTTAAAAATCTTGATTTTTTTCTGTTTTTCAACAAAACTAAGCTTTATGGGTAAAAAAAAAGTAATAAGAATATATCGCTAATTTGCTCGAATAACGTCATAACTAAAAAAAAAGTCATTTTGCATAAAACGCATTTAAAGTTTTCAATTGACTCACACCTTGTGTGAAGAGACAGAGGCATTTTCTCTTCTCACGCGGAGAATATTCAAAATAACATGAAATTTTTACACAATATGAAGAATGACATAAAGAACAATTCTGCATCATTAACCCAAAAATCTTGTTTTTTGAGTTATGACGTTATTCGAGCAAATGAGCGATATAGTCGATGCAGTTTAAAAAAATCCATGCATAACTTCTCAAGACATAACTGTTTTTATATATAATATATGTCTGAAAAAAAGAGTTGTTTTCCTAAAAATTTTTGTAACAATTTTTTTAAATTTTTTTCTCCAAAAAAAAATTTGTCGCTACTCTTGAATTATTCCAAAGTTATTTTTTTACACTGCTCTTGTTATTATGGTTTATGGGATTACAGTTTGTTTTGTTGAAAATACGGTTCTTTTTTTAATTGACAGTTTTTTTCAAAAACAATCTGGCAACGCTGTATATATTTTAAAAATTTATGTTGCTCTCTACAACACAGCACTTTGGCTTGTAACTACCGCTCCTCAATAAATACACGCTTTGAGAACGCGGTCTTACAAAAGTCTAAATATCTCATGTTATTTTTTTTTTTTTTGAAATCATGAATTTCTCTTTATTAAGCTCTTTAAAGATTTTCCTCCAAATATCGAATTCTCTTTAAAGCTCTTTGCACTTTTTTCGCTCTACTAATTCTCTAGTTTGTGCTGCCGCTTTGGTGACAATGACTATATTGTTTGTGAGGGTATATATATTGGACGAAGCACGATTTCATTTTATAAATGACAACTGTATTGCCAGTGCTGCCAGTATTTTTCTCCACTAAAAAATCCCTTTTTCCTTTTTAATAATTTTCAAAACTTTCTTTGATTTCGCTCACAACACATAATATCACTTTATAACTTTATAAAACTTATAGCGCAATTAATGCAATAAATTATAAATCTTATAAAAGTAAAATTTAAAAAAAAAATGTATATCAATAAAATTGTTGATAAAATTGTTAATAAAATAATAATGAATATATTATGACTCCACAATGTACAAAACTCATATTTAAACTCTAGTTTATCTTTTAGAGGATATTCTTAAACATTGTTTTTAAAAGAGTTTCGTTTTTAATGCTATTGAGTTTAAGTTAAACCCTTTTTTGAACAGAAAAGCAAAACATATTTTTTATTTTCAAAACAAAATAAGTATATTCCCTTCATTGTCACGTATTAATTATGTTAAACTTTTTAAAAATATATTCTGATTTGGTCATGTATTTATTCTGTTTAAATGCTACCTCACGTAAGTTTTTTAAAATAACATTTATAAATTGTTGCATCATTTTCTAATCATTCTAATGTATTGTCATATAAAACTCTAACGAAAAATTCGCTGGAGGCTATCAGGGGATAAACTGGTCGGTATTCAGATCACTGCTAGTTTGTAGGTGCAATTGAGGCCCAAGTCTGCTTTCTACTTAAGGAAAACACTAACGAAATTTAAAAAATGCGTTTGATTGTGGTTCGCCGCGCATTGTTTTAAATCAAGTCAGTAGAAGTTTTTGTGCTGCATATTTTATGCCACATAGTTGAAAATGTACTTTTTTGGCCATTGGCGAATGCAATAGTTCTATTTCTATATATTGCAACCTTAGATTGAATTTTTTAGCAGTCAAAGATATTATTTTACTAAAACTTTTTACAACATCGAGTGTTACATCTAAATTTACAAACTCAATCTGGTAAGGCAAGAGATAAATGTAAAAAAGGCCAATATATAAAAACTCGTACAATGTTTCTTTACATCTCACTTTTTGTCAAAATCAAATTTGACATAACATTTTCATTTTTATATCCATGTCCAATAGTGGATGCTCAAAAATTTTTTTCAAAATTCAATGAGCTCTTTACTCAAAGTGTGCGGTTATGTCCCAAACCAAATGGGTTAAAATTTTAGAGCGATTGGAATAAGCTTTATCGTGCCTAGTTAAGCTTTATTGTGTAAAGTTTAATTTTTTCCTTGATATTTAAAACCAAAATCTAAAAAAAATCCAAATATAGAAGCATTCCAGTTAGATCTAGTGGATTTTTTTAGCACTATGAAAAAAAAATACACAGAAAAAGTCGAGCGATAACGTTTAAGAACCTAGCCGCTACGCAATTTTTCGAAAATATCAAGTTTGGGTATTATAAAAAAAAACTCCTAAAATGCCAAAAAATTCTTAATTAAAAAAATAAATTTCAAGGCTAGTGTCACACAATTTTGAGCTATTTTGTACAAAAAATTAAAAAAACCAAAATTTTGAAGCAAAAGTTACAGATGCTCAAACTTGACTTTATTTTTAAAATTCTTTAAAGTGCCCATTTCTGTCCTATCGAACACAACGAGTGTATATTGATTAGAAAGGTGTAGAGACAGTATTAAGAAAAGTATAGAAAAATTTCATGCTTAAAGATGTGTTTCTTAGGGATACTTTTGATTCTAACAGGCAACGTATTCTACAATCTGCGTTCACAAAAAATAGTCTGTTGGAGTTCAAATATTTATAAACAAGAATAATGTTATTTTTAAAATTTAAAATTTTTATTAGGTCTACAAAATAAAAGCTTCTCAACCAGGTAATTGGGTGTCTTAGTATGTATCAAATTATGTAAAAATATGCAGTTCCTAGAATCCAGGTAGTTTAAAATAATACAACCAAGTATTTTATTGCTTAAGTGACTGATGCGGTCAAACTTCCGAAGGCTATAAACATACCTAACAGCGTTATTAAAAGCAAGTTGTAACTTAAGTTTGGACCTGGAATCAATGCTACTATATACAATATCAGAGTTAGATATGAGAGACATTATGAGCTGCTGTACTAACTTTTTTCTAGTTGCAATAGTAACAAATGAAGCAGTCCACCTAAAGTTCCGCAGGACCTTACATACAACAGAATTGATATGATTTGCGCAAGAAAGAGAGGAGTTAATCTGGTAACCAATATTTTTTCACTAATAGTATTCATCTAAACGCGCATATTTCCCATTTGTGCAAATGTGCCATTTTAAGTGGCAGCTTTCATGAACGCACCTTCTCTTTTTTGAGCAATTTTTGATAGTTGATGAACATTTGAAAAAAATGTCAATATTAAAAAAATTAAAATGCCAAAAGAAATCGAAAAAATCCAATTAATAAATTTCTTTAGAGAAAAACTTAAATAATTGTTTTTCAAGATAGTAAAAATCACAGAAGAAAAAGAAAAAAGAGCTGACTTCGGATTTGCACAATTAACAGCGCAAGTTTTCTTGACGATTTGGTAGCGCATACTTTTTAGATTTGTGCAAAAGTTCAATTCAATTCGTTTCAATGAAAATTAAATGAAAAGATAGATAACAGGTATCCTAGAGAAAGAGCGACTGGATTTAGAAATTGGCAAGGCACTCGATTTAAGGGGATTGAGCTTGAGCCTATTAGATTCAGCCCATTCTGTTATTTTCATTAAGTCTTCATTAATCTTACTACATAAATCATTAACAAGTTTGAACAATTGAAACTTTCCCTTCAGAATTTTGGTTTTTTTAATTGTTTTTTACAATATAGCTTAAAACTGTGCCATAACTAGCCGTGATATAAGATTACAATTTTGCAATTTTGCATTTTTTTATTTTTGTAAAAATATCCAAACTTGATATTTTTGAAAAATTTACACTTATTGCTAAAAATAGCACGATTTCGGTTTCCGTGCCGCCAAGATCTGAAAATACAGTTGTGTTGTACTCATTGAAAAAATAAGATTCACTGAAGGAATTATCGATACATCGTTTAGTTATTGAGTTATATCTTTCTGCATATTATTTTTGTTTGCATAAAACAGCTATTTCCTCAAAAAATTCCGTAATTAAGAGGAAACAAAAACATCATATTTTAAAAGCTGCAACATTGAGCTTTCGTTTGATGTATAGTATATTAAACTTTTTTCTCCATTGCTGCTGCATTTTTCATTTTTGTATACATACTAGGTTGAACAGTACAATATTATAGTTTTTTGTTTTTAACTAATCGTTCATTTTGAGAATGAGTTTTGATGTACTCATGGTCAAATTAACACTCCGACGGAATTATCGATTAAGTATCGATGTTTTTCTTGCTAAAATTTCTGTTTAAATATACATTTATATTTTTGTCACAATTCAATTGATTAAAAAGATTGATGTGTCGTTCAAAAGGTAATTCAATTACCTTAAACGATATATGATATAACGCTTCTGTAAGAATATTTTTATTTTGATAAACAATTTTATATTATATTTTTTATATTTGATTTCTGGTCGCTGCTTACAACCCTCACATAATCATCAAAATTGAATTTGGGATTATGGCCAGGATGAAAAAGGTCATAGGCCAAAAAAAGATAACATAATTTCCAATAAATTCGGTTATAACAACATTCCGTACAAGGGAAAATAATTTTATAGTAGAAAAACACCATAAAAAATTGATTTAGCCTTGTACGGAACAGTAATAAAAATTTTCTATACAATCTAAGGTAAAAGCATTTTATCGTAAAAAAACACCATAAAAATTGATTTTTTCTTATACAAAAGTGACAAAAACATTACGTACAAGGGAAAATCAATTTCTCAAGGAATGGATTTAATTTTATAGTAAAATGAACGTTCGGAAAAAATAAAAAGTCGATAACTCGATAATTAATCGTTATATTACTAACTCCTTCAATGAATCTTATTTTGACTATGAGTTCATCAAAACAACACTCTCAAAACGAACGATTAGTTGAAAGAAAAAACCATATCATTTTACTGTTCAACCTTGTATACAAACAAAAATTATAAATACATCAACAATGGAGAAAAAAGTTTTACATATTATTCCAAAAACGAAAGGTCATTGTTTCAGCTTTCAATATGTGATGGTTTTGTTTCCCCTTAAAAATTGAATTTTTGGAGGAAATAACGGTTTTATGCAAACAAAGACTATAGTATACTGAAAAACCATCTGTAGCGTTACCGGGTTGACAAGAAATGATTCTTTTTTTATCTTTTATCTTAAAGATATATCGATTAACTTTCGAATGGTACCCGAATCATTCAGATCGGTCAAACATCAGGAAAGATATAGCCGAATTTTCATATAAGCTTCATGAAGTGGAAAATTTAAAAAAAAAATCGGTAACTCGATAACTCAACAATACATCGATAATTCCTTCTGTGAATCGTATTTTCTCAATGAGTACTACAAAACTGCATTTTTAACCCTAACACTGGTACTATTTACATATGTAAATATTTCACTTTTTAAATGGCTACAAATTTGATGTTTTTAGCACGATTTGAATATAATTTACATTAGTGGCTATTTTTGTTTATTTAAACAAATTTAAAAATTAGCCACTGAATGTAAATTATATTCAAATCGTACCAGAAACATCAAATTTGTAGCCATCTAAAAAGTTAAATATTTACATATGAAAATAGTACCAGTGTTAGGGTTAAGTATTGGCGCCACGGAAACCGCTACCCCTAAAAACTGCATACCGGTTAGGTTTTTCAACGTAATCGCTCATTTTTTTTCTGGGTATATTTTTCATAGTTTTAGAAAAATATCAACTAGATTTAATTGGAATACTTTCACATTTGGATTTCTTCGATTTTTTTTTTTTAAATATCAAGAAAAAAATTAAACTAGTCAAAATAGAGCTCAACTAGGCACAATAAAGCTTATTCCGATCGCACTCAAATTTTAACCCGCACACCCACATTTAGGGCACAACCGCAAGTAAAGAACCCAGTAAATTTTCGCATTTTCATTTCCTCCTAATTTCCTAATTTTTCTTTTAAATTATTGATTTTTTTTTCCTTTAAGCTTAACAGACAGTAGAAAAAGCACCCAAAAAATCCCTCGCACTGGCAACACTGACGTAAAGTATCTGCGTATCTATCAAGCAAATCAGACCAGAGCGCAGGCAGCTTTTATGTTTTTGCTAGTGCTTTTTATTGGATTGTACTTTACTGCTGTTGTCGTTGTCGTTGTTGTTGTATAAGTATTTAATACAAGTTTGTCTGTCGTTCGATTCGCTCGTTTGTTCGTCTTTAGCCAGCCACCATCTTGTTGTATATGTACTTGAATCCAACGCATCTGACCTCAAACAACATTTTTGTTTAAAAAAAAAAAATTATATACATGATATATATATATATAGACCACAGCGATACCACCAAGCAACAAAAAAGTATATTTCAAATATTTATATCTTTTTAAGCGTTAAACACGTTTTTCACATTTAAAACAAAAATAAATCAATAAATTTCATAAACATCAATATGAGTGCATTTGCACTGTTGTGCTCTCTTTCTTTCTTTTTTTTTTTTGTGTGCAAAATAGTGTAGAATTTTATGACACTTTTTTTCTTGATACGTTTCTGTATTGTTGCTAAAATTTGCACAAGTAATTTAAGGTCACGTCACACTTTTATTTAGCGCACCTTTAACGTTTTGTTCTTTATTAGATTTGATTCAATCGCGACACATTTCTTGGCGAAAACTTGAACATTTTTATATAAAACAAAGGTGAATTACTAGAAATAACTAGTTTGTAGCTGTAAAAATTACAATTAAATAAATTGGAATCCGGTTTAAGTCTAAAATAGAACTTCTGCCTTTTGTGACATTATCTTGCTCGTATTCATGTGGTGTCTACTCTCTACGCGCAGCAGCTGACAACTGAAGGAAGAGCTTTTTTCATGATTTTCAGATGCAACAACAATAAGTGGTGCTCATGTGGTATAGAGCTTAATGTTAAATTTCAAGTGGTGATGGCAAGCCTAGGCTTTGTTATACGTCATGCACAATTCGAGTGCAAGAGCAAGAGCGACAGAAGAGTATTGCCAGTTAGAAAAATTAATAGTTATATATTTATTATAGTTTCTTACGGCCGTATTCATTACATTTGTTATGCACTCGTTAAAAACTGTTTTAGTTAGAACACAAACTATCCCTTAAAATGCTGTTTATGCATAAACGTATTTTAAGAGCATTTAAGGCAATATGGGAATTTTTTAAAAACAGTAAGCAACACTTCATCAGCTGACAGCTTAACGAAAGAACTTGACGAAAAACAGACTTTTTGTCGCCAAAAAGTGCCCTGTTACGGTGGCGGTCATAGGCTCATCATGGTCATGCATTGTTGTTGTTTCAATATATATTAACAATTTGAGAGCGAGAGCAAGAGAGTAAATTTTCACCACCACGGTCACCAAATGATTTGACAAAAATATGAAATCATGGGATCAAACCAGTGTTGCGTTGTGAACTTATTCACAATACTTGTGTTTATGCACGAAAATAGTACACTTTTAGTATAAAATGTATGAAAGCAGTAATGAAACCTGCTTATTAGCAACACGTCGGTTGTAAAAATACTAAAAGTAGAAAAAAGTGTACTGGTACTTAGGCATCATATGACCACCAGCATAGCATACTTTCGTCACACAGCTCATCAAACGAAAAAAGAGAGTAAAAGTGTCATGACCAGGGATCATATGACGACCACCGTAACAACACCCATAGCTGATTTTGACAAGTTATGTTAGGCATTAAAAAAGTAAAAAAAGTGAAGTGAAAAGTAAACAAAAATATAAAAGCAATGGAAATGTTCAATATTTTGATTATCTGCACTTTAGTGGAAGAAGAGGATCCTTTTCCAAAGCGCCGAGAAATGTATAGAGCAAGGATCAACCCCTTTGAACAAAACAACGACGAGGAACGAGTAGGAACGATGTTCAGAATGATTTTAACGATCGTTAAAATACTCTTAGAACGTTGATGATAATATACGTTTATGCATAACAAAATGTTTTTCACTGTATAACTATTGCTAAAACAGGTTTATGAATACGGGGGTTAGATTTTTAAATTTATAAATTTTTTTTTAAGAAAGTCGATTTTCGAAAAGTTGCTCGTCCATTTTTGATAACAACTCCAGAACGATAAGTCGTCGTCAGATTTGTTTATAAAATATCGCAAAAATTTTTAATTAGTAGGGTAAGCTCGGTAAATATGGACCACCCTTAACTTTTTTGAAAATAAAACAGCGAGTTTAGCTTTGATTCATATAACTATGTTTTTAAATACTCTGGAAATTATTTTTAATTCAGTCCTCATTAAAAAGTATACAAAAAAAACCAAAAAGCTGGGAATAAAACATTAAAGGTACTTTATTATAGCACTTCTCAAAAAAATGCGACTAATATGGACCGGCAAAATTCACATAAAAAATATTGTTTTTCGTTGCCAGACAAACTGAAATTACCAGAAAAAAAATTTGTAGATTAAATTAAAATACGTCTTAGAAAACTTACCAAAAAATATTACAAAGAAAATGAAAAAAATTATCACGTGCTATATATACATCGCACATCTGTTACGCCAGACTCACCACATTAAAATTTCCCATAAACAGCTCGCAAATATTTGAAATGAACACCCAGTGGGCGTGTCTAGGCCGTTTCAGTTGGAAAATTTTACTATGGGCCATATTACACACATGGGCCATATTACACACGTGGGCCATATTACACAAGTGGGCCATATTTACAGCACTTGCTCTAAATTAAATTACTAAAAACTAATTTTATGACTGAGTTTTTGAAATATTTTGTCATTTCGGAGCAAATTCGAATGTAAATACGAAACATTATTTTTCAGACACCGTAAATAGCTGTTGTCGAAAAATTTTTATCAACAAAATCATGTTCTTCCGGATATCGCAGACATATGAGGTCACACAGAAATATCTTTTCGAAATAGTTATGATATCAAACTTTAACTGTTAACTGTTATTGTTTAACAGAAAAAAATTTCACTCTTCGAAAGTGTTTTTTTTTTTGCAGGAAAAAACTACAATTATATCGGACTTTTTTTTCGGCTAATTTAACTGTTATTTTCAACTTTTATTTTTCAGTCAAAAAAGTTTAAACTTTTTTTTTCTGTCTTTTAAAGAACTCATGTACTGACTTTTATTTTTTCTGTTGGAAATAAAAATCCTTTTTGTGTAATTTCTCTAATATTGTAGCGAAATTTTTTTTTTAAAGTTTGTGTAAATTATGTTGTTACCATATAATTGTTTTTTTCCGAAAACCTGTTAAAAATAACTTAATACAGAATACACAACACAAAAAATTTTTAACTAAAGGAAGACGCTGAAGTAATATATTTTGAGCAGGCTTTGATGTATTGCTCCAAATAAATATTTCTTTCACTATTGCAAATTTTCTGATTTTTTCCCAATTTTCAAAAACCCAAACGAGTAAAAAATCACCCTTTATAAAGTCAGCATAAAAAAATAGGCTTGTGTGTTTGTATTCTGTATAAAGTTTTTTTAGAGGTTTTCGGAAAAAAACAATTATATGGAGGAAAAATTTAAAACATAACATACACAAATTTAAAAAGAAATTAATTTAACTACAATATCTAAGAAATTACAAAAAAAGAATTTTTATTTCCAACAGAAAAAATAAAAGACCGTAAATGAATTTTTGAAATGAAATGAAAAGACAGAAAATAAAAGTAACAAACTGATTTGAAAATAAAATTTGAAAAATAACGGTTAAATTAGCCGAAAAAATAAAAGTCCGATATATTTATTACTTTTAGCCCTACAATAAAAATCACGTTCTAAGAGTTTAATTTTAATTTTTTTCTGTCGAAAAATAACAATTTAAATTTTACTTTTTTAGAAAAAGTCGCAAAATAACTATTTTAAATTAACATTTTTGATATCTCTTATAACAGTAACGGTCCCTGTTATTTTTTTTTTAAATGCTGTCCAAATTTTATTAAATAAATTAACACAAAAAAATTTAAAAACCACCAAAAATGTCTAGTTTAGCACATAAATAAACAGTGCAAATCAGGGTTCGGATTTGAAGATTCGTAAATCGCAGTAAATTTTGAAAAAAAAACGCAGTAAAGTCCCTGGTTCGAGTCCGGGCTCGGGCATGGTTCTTTTCACTTTCTTTGTTCTTTCCTACATTTAAGAATTATGGAAAAACCAAAAATCCAATAACTTAATTGTGGGAAATGTGGAATTAAAGGACAGGAAGAACAACTAAGGGCAAAAACTTTTGTAAGCTTTAAAATATTTTTTTTATTGCAATGACAACTTTATCTGACAGATTACTTTCTTCTGTTTCAACGCTACACTGAGAAAACAAAACAATCAAAAATTTACATTTTAGAAACGTTTAGTAAAATTAATATTTTTAAAAATATTTTACGCCATTCAAAAATGAAAACGAATATTTTTAAATAGCAAAGTTAAATGAAACGTTTTTAAAACAACTACGAATATTTTACTATGATAAATTACGTTAAAATTAATATTTTTAAAAATATTTTACGCCATACAAAAATGAAAACGCACATTTTTAAATAGAAAAGTAAAATGAAACGTTTTTAAATCAACTACGAATATTTTACTATAATATAATAGGTTTAAATTAATATTTTTAAAAATATTTAACGCCATACAAAAATGAAAACGCACATTTTTAAATAGAAAAGTAAAACGAAACGTTTTTAAAACAACTACGAATGCTTTACCATGACATAGTAAAATTCACAAACTTTGTTTCAAAACACTTGTTAATAACGAATTGTTTGTTATATATGTTTCATTGACTTATGTATTTGATATTTGTTCAGAAAAAATATTTTTCATTCTCTATTTCATTACTCTGCAGTTTGTCTGCAAGAAAGTAATGAAAGAGTTTGAGTTGGAGCGTTTGCTGGCACAACTAAAAGGTAAGTATTTTAAATAAAATTAATAATATCTGACAAAATTATATTTTTTTATAGACGCTGGGATACAGTATAATTATAAAAAAAATTTTAACGAGATGAACATAGCTGATGAAAAAATAACTATAACAAAAATATAATTTTGAAAACCAATAAAGCTTTTTTTAATTAATAGAGGAAATGCGGATTTCTATAAATTTTTGGAATTAATTGGAAATAATGAACATTTTCGTTTTTAAAATATAAACAATTGTTATACCATTGCATTTTAAAATGTTTATTGTTACAAATCGAACGAACATTTTAGAATCTAATTTTAAAATTTTCGTTTTTAAAATGAAAATAAACATTTAACATTTGAGAATATTTATTATTAAAAGCCAAACGAACATTTCAGAATCTCGTTTTAAAATTTTTTAAAATTTTTTTATTTTTTTAAAATAAAAATAAACGTTTTACTACAGCATTTCAAAATATCCATTGTTAAAAATCAAACGAACATTTTAGAATCTGATTTTAAATTGAAAGTTTTTAAAATGAAAATAAACGTTTTACTATTTCATTTTAAAATGTTCGTTTTTAAAATTAAAATAAACGTTAGAAGTGCAAAATCTGGGTTAAACGTTTTTAAAAGTAGCTCGTTTCTGCCTCTTTTGAAAATGTTGTTTTCTCTGTGTAAGACCACAGTAAACAGATGTAATGTGCCCCTGAAACTACATTTTTATTATTAACATCAATGCTTACATATTCTTGCAAAATATCACAAAAAATAAATAACCATTAAAATGTTTGTTACAAATAAATCGCAGTAAATTTGGAAAAACCGCAGTGAAGCAGTGGAACATTAAATTTTGCTAAAAAGCGCAGTAGATCTACTGCAATTGCAGTAAAGTCCGAAAACTGGTACAGAGATATATTATTTCATAATAGAAAGCGCCATTTTTGATAAAAATCTATGAATAAATTTTGGTTAAATCGACAATTTAATGAAGTAAAGTACATGCCTCATTTCGAAAAAATTTTAAGTTTTTGTCTGTAAAATTTTTTTTTTTAATAATGTAATTGAATTTGCTCATAACGAGGCGTGCCAGGTATTAAACAACAATAGCTACTTTAATTTGAAAATAATCTATTTTACAATTAAGTTGCTAAACTAACAATTTTTGGTCGATTTAAATTTTTTATGAAATTTATATAAAAAAATGTTGACCGAATTTTGATGAAAAAAAATGTTTTTTTCATTCAAGCTTTCAAGTATTACGTAAGCAGATTTTTTGCAATTATTAACCCCTCCCTCTCGTTAGCAAGAGCTCTTACCTTCCCCTCCTATGCTTACATAAACATTAGTACATTCATCAGGAATCCCTGAAAATGTGTTTCGTTTTCAAGCATAGATAGGGTTACCAGAATTCTAGGGCAAAATAAAACAACTTTTGACAAAAAAAAAGAGGACAAAAAGAGACTTCTATAAAATTCAATAAAATTTATTGCAAAGTAAAAACATTAAATAAACATTTTTTGTAAAATATTATTTTTTTTCAGTTTTTAAGTTTGAAAAACATGTTATAAAATAAATTCATACAAATAAATGTAAATAAAAAACATTTCACACTTATTATTTCAAAAAGTTAAACAAACTTGAGATTCAAGTAAATGAGACCAAGTAAATAATCATATTAGAGTTTTTTTTATAAAGTCTTTTCAACTGAAATAACAAACGAGATCAAATTGTGATTAACTTATCAAGCTTACTCAGAATCATACCTAAAGCTTTCTTGAGCTCGTTTTAATAACCGTTTCTGTTTTTAACATGCGTCGAAAAAATCCAAACACGATACGTTTTTGAAAATATAATTTATTGTTAAGAAATCTCGAGCTGTTTCTTTCTACTTCAAGCCCATTGGTGAAAAAATTCTTTCGACGTTAGCGTTTTGGACAGGCAACAAAAAAAGAACTCAAAAATTTTTCAAACTTTGAAAGTATATCACCAACTTTTGGTAGGCAAATTAAATTAATATATTACTAAGCATCATTTATGCAATCTGTTTTCCATAAGTTAGTAAATTCTGAAAAATTTACTGAAAATACAAAAACTGAAAAATTTTTAAGTTGTTTGGGCCATGCTTTTAAATAATCATAAGATATTTTGTGCAGGTTTGGGCAGGTTTTTTTTGAAAGATCTATATATCAAGTAAAATTACCTGGAACGTTTGTTCTTAATATTAGTAAGGGCCAGAGATAAAAATTTTTTATTAAAATGTAAAAACTGCTCGTTGACTGTTCCAAAATTAATTGCGCAATACTGTACAATTATTTTTGAACCTAATTCTTTTTGTATTTCTTTCATTTAAACCTAAAACTAAACCTTCAAAACAAATTTAGGGTCAACCGATGTCTCTGAAGGGGTGAAAAAATTGCTAGGACGAAATCGTCATAGTGAACACAAAACGTATGCAAAAATATAGTGGTCACAGCTAGGGTTAAGTTACGTTTGTTTAGGGATGGCGATCAGCATTGCCATATAGCTATTAACTTGCAAATCAGTGTTGATACTTTTCATGCAAATTTCTTTGTGTGCATTTTTAGTAAATTTTTTTTTTTGATAAATATATTTTGTCCCCAACAAAAAATGGAGGACTTTTTATTTTAAAAAAAGATAAAAAAAAGGATCTCGAGAAAAAAGAGAACATGTTCTCTTTAAAAGAGATATGATGGCAATGCTAAGCATAGACAAGTAGGGTTGCCATATGTGTTCAAGCCAAAATCGACTAAATTTTGTAGAAAATTCTAAAAGTAAAAAAATAAATACTGCTGACTTAATCACCAGTACCAGACCCCCCATTCCCCATGTCATTAAAAATAAGCAAAGCAAAGACTCCCTTCCCCCTGCAGTGCTTACGTAGTTCTTGAATGGCCCCTTAGTCATAAAATCCGAAGTATTAAAAAACTAACTATTATACAACTATCTTAAATTTTTTGTAATAGTTTCATTTTTGCATTTTTGCTCAATTGGAATACAAAATCGGACAATCCGTTCTTGAGTTGTGATAAGAAAATGACATGCACCTTTTCGAAAATTGACTTTTAATAAAACTAATAAAAAAAACTTATCCATAGAATTTAAATAACATTTTATTTTGTTAGTTTACTAGAACACATCAGAAATTTATAGTGGCTACAAGACAGATCTGTAAAGGAAAGCATTCAATCTGAATTTATTTGAAAATAGATGAATCAGTGAATAACGAAATAAGAATCCATGCAATGAATGCAATGAATGATTCAAAAATAAAATTTTTGATTCACATTTAATTTTAAAAAATTGATTAATTATTCATTTTAAATATTCATTTTTGTTATTCGGATAAATGAATCAATTTTTTTATTCATATGAATGCTTTACACTAAGAATGCAATTCACAATGAATTTCATCATTTTCCATTATTGTTTTTTTATCCGTTATTAGTTTTATGTTTTTTATTCATTCTTTTATTCATTATTAGTTTTTTATTCATAGTTCATTTTGTTATTAACTATTAATTTGTTATTCATTATTAATTTGTTATTCATTATTAATTTTTTATTTATTATAAATTTTTTATTAATTATTTTTATTAATTGTTAACTTTTGAATAATAAAAAAATTAATAAAAAAAAAATAAAAAAATCTTGTTATTCACTATTGAATAATGAATAACATTAATAAAAAACTAATAATGAATTACGAATGAATAATGAATAAAATTAATAAAAAATTAATAATGAATTACGAATTATTAATAAGTTCAAAATTAATAATTATAATCAATAAAATAAATTAAAATAATTAATAAAATTTTTAAATTCATTGTGAATAGCATTCATATGATAAAAATTTATTCAATATTCTAAATAACAAAAATAAAGAATTAAAATGAACTAAAGCTTTTTTAACAGTGAATATGAATTAAAAGTTTTATTTATGTATTAATTTTGCATTCAATGAATGGATTTGTATGTCGTTATTCAGTTCGACTTAAAATTCTGAATATAAATGCAAATTTTACAGCTCTGCTACAAGAATACTGCCTTATGTACAATTTATCGCCTAGTGCAATCTATGGAATAAGTTAAAAATATCTTTTTCATTTTGACAAATTCTTGAAAGGCAAAATAAACACGATTGGTTATAAAGAAAATATATTTTCTTAAAATTCATAGCATAAAATATTTTTTCTATTTAGAAAATTTTTAAAAGATGTGAAAAGTTTGAAAAAATCGAACATTGCTATTTTTGAAAAAATATTGATTTTATTATCATCGTAAAAAATTGATTTTAAGATTATTTTTTATTTCTATTGTTTTTAAATTTTAATTATAATTAAATTGCTTAGTAACAAAATTCCATTTTAACTGAAATATTTTTTGTAACAAATTATATTTTTATGCACTTTTTCATTTTCGGGATGTATTAAACTTGTTCTAATTCAACCTAAAACAATTGAAATTCAACCTTTAAAGTAATGTTCTAACGTGTAGAAAGTTGAATTTGATTTGTAAAAAAGTGAGTTTTAGTGCGAGCGTAATAAAAATTTTGTTGGTCATAAAATGTCCGGAGAACTGCTAATTGCAAATACTATTTAAATAATAAATATTTATACAAAGAAAAAAATATTAATATGACCGTGAAAAAACTTTTTAGTGGCATAACCAATGCATTTTTTAGAGAACCGCTTCAAGCAAGTATTAGGTGTCTACAAAAAAAAACGAAAAACAGAATGATAAATTTAAAGAAAGCACTACACAACCTTTCCAAACATTTGTTTTTTCTATCAGAATTTATTTGCAAGACAAGTATTGAGAAATGTAGCAAATAATGTTCATAAGGGCAGTTCACGATCTTGTTGCATCGTTGCAAATGCAAAATAAACATCTTTTACAAAAACAAAAAGCATATGTTGCAAAAGCTTTTCAATGCTTTTTGTTTTTGTAAAAGCTGTTTATTTTGCATTTGCAACGATGCAACAAGATCGTGAACTGCCTTATAGTTTTGAGTAAAACAGTGCAAAACAGTAAATTAAATTCACAAAAAGCAAAAGTGTATTAGCATGACCGACAAACAGAGTAAACAAAGGTTACTTCTAATCTTCACACTTTTTACATGATTTACTAAGAAGTGATTTGAGTCGTAATAAATTATGAAACTTTCGAGATTTTTAAATATCGCAAATTTGTGCATAGCATTTTCACTCCAGAAAAATGTTTATTTTTTAACGAAAACTGATAAGAATCCATTGTAGACAATTGACAATTGCACAATCAGTGTAAAATTGTTTACTACAAATGTGTAGCATTTTATGAGTATTCATAATGAGCATTTAAACACAACAGCAATAGAGAATATCACAAATCTTTACGAAATATAATAAAAACTGCATTGTAAAATTGTCACAATTATTTTTTTTTTTAGCCAGTAAAACTTCGCGTAAACGTAGATTGTGATTTATTTTAAATCCGTTTTAAGCAAATCTTAAAAATTAACTTGCAATGTAACAATATTTTTCGAAATTAACTTTTTCACTGGAAATAACTTGTAAATCAGACAAGCTATTATATTATATAATAATTTAACACAATCAAAGATAAGAACTAAAGCTATTATAAATTATTAAATGATTGCGTATAGCATACATTTTAGATTTTATAATTACAAAATTGATTTGTGATGTTTTAAGATTAATTTACGAAAATAAAAATATTCCCGTGTGTTCAAAAATTCTATTCAGGTTAAAAAGAGATTTTCAAAAAATCGGAGTCCAATTTAAAAAAGTTTTCACAGAATTGAAAATTTAAACCATTTCATTCAAAAAGAAATTTTGTTAAAACCAAAGGCAATTTAGAAAAAGATTGTCATTTTTTAATAAGAAAACCACATAATTTTAAAAAGTTTATAAAAAAATTTTAAGTTTTCTCATGAAAAACAAAAAGAATAATCAGAATATTAAAAGTATTCCAATTGTTTTCAATCTCAGAATTTCAATTACATTAAAACAAATTACGGAATCATTTATTCAACAAACAATCTTACTAAAAATTTTTAAAAACACTATTCAAAACAATTTGTAAGACGCACGCAATCTCATCTAAGGTTTTTTGCTTGACATTTCCATTTCACGTTCACGTTTCGCCATATAAATTCAGTGCTGCCAACTTTTCAATTCTAAAATCCACCAAAAAGGCAAAAAAAATGCGCCAGAATTATAAGTTTTTTAAAAATATTAACAACCAAATTAAATTCAAAAATTAAATTATATTCTGTACTGCCAGTTATTTTAATTTTTAAAAAACAATTTACTTTAAAGGTTTACACAAATTTAAAATGCTTAAATTATGCTTATTTAACGAATCTAACACAAAAATTAGTAATGTTTTCATATACTTGCACTATTAAATCAAATCTTGAGATCAATTTCTATTAAATTTGGCAAATTTGGTGCCTCTGAAATTAAAAAAGAAAGCGCCAAAAAATGCATCAGGAACCAAACCTAATTTTTCTTGCGCCAAAATTTTCAAAATGCACCAAATCTGGTGGGAAAAAGCAGCAAGCTGGCAACACTGTATGAATTAGATCAAACCCACTCTTTCTCTCACTGCAATTTTCCTTTAAAATATATTGCCAGATAGAAAAATCTAACGCAAGTGACTTGCGTTCGTTTTAAAAAAATAGGGCTATATATTTTTAATATGTTATTCGTGGAATTAATAAGAATTTCTGTATAAATTTTCTATTAGTAAAATTCTTATAATTTGCTAGTTTAAGGATGTAGTTTAGTTAGTCGGCTAAAAAATAGCCTATTTTTGGGAGTTTCTTGTGAGCTTGCTATTACAAATATGTTTATAAAAGTTGTTAGGGATGATAAATTAAGTCTTTAAGTACAAAAATAAAAATTGTTTTAATAAAATAAATAAATTTTCAAATGGTTTGTAAAAATAAATATTTTAACATGATAATAGTCTATTTTGTGAGTGTACAACATGTGGTTAAAATTTTCAGAAAGATCGGCCCACGGGTTCCAGAGAAATCGTGTTGGGTGTCCGTGAAAACGTAGTTTTGAGTGAGAAAAGCGCGTTTAAAGCTTTGTGAGCGCTTAGGTACGCAGTTAGTAAGCTTTGGGTTAAAAAAAAATACTTATACTGCTCGGGTCTTCATAAACATTCGAAAAATGTAAAAAAAAATAAATTCGAAAGTGACTAACTTGAATACACCCTTAATATGAAATATTTTAAAATAGCTCAATGCGTTGAACGTCAATAAGATTGTCACATCATTTCAATCTCATTCAATAGAATATATATACAAAAATTTCTCTTTGGATTTTCACTATGGAAAGTTTTTAATATTTGTTTCAAATAAAATATGAATCTAAGGGCGCATTTATAGTGGCGACTTGTTGCTTTGCCGAGCCGACCTGAAAGCGCGTCAAGCTAAAGGCAGCTGGTAATGCGTATAGTGCGCGCTTATCGCAGCTGACTTGATGCAGATGGTTTTTGACTACTTTGTTTTGTTTGTATATATTATGTTTCTTTTTTGTTTATTGTTGCAATCAAACCATCAAAAAAGTCACGTTATTTCGTGTGTGTCTTTTGCTTTTTTCAAAAAAGCGCACAACAAGTGAAGAGACGAAAATGCAAAAAGAAACTGTGCTGAAACGCACTTTAAGCCACTGTAAGTTGCTTTAAGTCACTTTAAGTCGCTGACTTGTTGCAGCTGGTTTTTTACTGTTTTGAGTTTGTACATATAACGTTTTTTGTTTTTTTTTTTGCAATCAAAACATAAAACAAGTCACGTGATTTCGTGTGTGCTTCTTGCTTTTCTCAAACCAGCGGACAACAAGTGAGGAGACGAAAATGAAAAAAAAACTATACTGAAACGCACTTTAAGCCACTGTAAGTCCCTTAAGTCACTTGTTGTTGCAGCTTGTTTCGATTTTTTTTCAGTTGTTATGTGCTGTTTTTTGTGGCCTTGTTGCTTCGTTTTACGGAAAAAAAAGTCAATCTGCTGAAGAAACGACGTATTAAAAGGCTTCCCAAATATTTGCCTGAATGTGGACTTTACACGGTTAATCATTGGACATCAATTATTTACATGGGTTAGTAAATATTTGTTTGTATGTATTACACAGTCTCGTTGATGGTTTCATTGACCAACATGTAATTATTTAGATATTTTGCATACACATAAAACAAATTTATGTCAAATGATTTATTTTTGCATTTGATACCACGAAAATAAAAAAGAAAAAAAAATACGTATGTATTTTATTGGAGTTTTCCTTGCTCTAGCTTTTTTATGTTATTTAATGAAAATAACAAATAAGCATCGTGTAAAATAAAACTTAACACATGCAAAGCGTGCGACCAGGCGAGTAAGCAACAATCGGCACTCTGAATACCAGCGCACAAGTCGCTTTAAGCTACTTGTTCGGCTGGCACTATACCCACTTTGAGCCTATTTCATATGATTGTACGTGGAGCGTTTTTCAGCTTTCCCTCTCGGTTCGGTTCGGAAAAGCAACAAGTCGCCACTATAAACGCGCCCTAAGGTTGCAAACAGAGTAAACGCCGATTCAGACAGGCAGGCACATAGCCGCAGGCAGTAGTAACTTGCGAAAAAACGAGATAGAAATAAAGGCACGCTGACTTTTATCTCGCTTTTTCATACAGTTATCCTACGCCTGTCTGCCTGCCTGCCTGAATCAGCGTTCACTCTAGCCGCAACCTAACAACATAGCTTAATTATATGATATTATTGATTTTATGTAATATTTTTTCTCTCTGTGTAGATATTCTTTATCAGCGACCTCAAGAACTCCCATGTTGTAATTTCTATACAATTTAATCGATGTTCCAATTCTACCAAAAAAGCGCGGCACTGATAAGATTAAATGCAAGCGAAAGATGAAAGTTGAACAAATTTTTATTTAAAATTATTTTAAAAAATATCTAAAAAGCACTCAAGTGGAACAGATAATTCGAATGGAGAATAGTATTTGCGCATTGCAATAAGTAGCAAACAATTAGTAGGTTGTAAAAAAGGTGTAATAAAAGTAATTCTTTGCAATAATTGATAACAGGAGAGTGTTACTTTCTCAAGTGCCTGCAAGTGACAATAGTTGACTTTATAAGTAACGTCATTTGACTCCATTTTCTTTCTAAAAACAAACAAAAGTCTTTTTTGCTCAAGTGCAAACAAATATTAGACTACGTCATGGGCGTAGCCAGGATACCAGGCAGCAGGGACAAATACAATTTTTGTTACATACGTCGCACAGTGTAACAATGCAGTCATTGTTCGAAAAAACTTTTTTTCAAAATACAGAAAAAGAAGTACACACGTCGAGAGAGAATACTTGAATTAAGTGGAACCCAAAATATTTCTTCAAACTTTGTATTTTTGTAGACACACGACACCATGAAAGTTGGGATTTCTAAAGTTAACTTATGCTAGTAAGAGAAGAATATATTACATATGGGCAAATCCAAACCAAAGTCAACCGTGACCAAAAAATTATTAAAAACGTTTTATTTTATGATATTATAAAAGAAAAAAATTTCAATTTTATTAATTTAAGCGATTTATTCATAAATTCATTAACCATGATATCAAATCACAAATGTAGTTTTTCTTTTTCGTAAATGTTTAGTAAATGTTTTGTGTAAACTTTTTGTTTTAGTAAAAATGGAAGGCATTGGCTAAGAATAATGAAAAAATGGTTGAGACAAGGAAAAAAATATATTTGTTTTTTATTACTAAATTACATAATTGCTTAACTACCTAATTACTTCATTATCCAATTAAACTACAATGGAAAAATGTGTGACGTCCGACACGTAACGTCCAAACAAATAAAATTGTTAACTGCACGCTTAAAAATTTTGGACTACTTTTTAATCCAAACTTTGTTTTAAAGGAATTTTTAATCCAAAAAGTACTATTTTTAGTAGGATTAACATTATTTTAATTTAGCTGGGTCTCAAACCCACTTTCCTGAAAAGAACTTACTTGCATTAGTAAGGATTCAAAATAAGCGAAACTATGTTAACAACTGAGTTGGACGAGTGGATAAGGTACATCAGAGGACGTGTGTTCAAATCACGAACTGGTCAGAAGATTTTTTTATTTTACTTTAATTTAGCTGGGTCTCGAGCCCACGTTTCTGCTCGCTTGCTTACTTACTGCAAGCTTACTTGCATTCATTATGATGCAAAATAAGCGTAACTTTCTTAACAACTGAGATGGGCGAGTGGATAAGGTGTTGGACCAGCACAACAGAGAACGTGTGTTTTATTTTTATTTTATTTTAATAAGCATAAATAACACAGTTCGACAGCCAAAACGTGAGTAAGAAACCGACAAATGTTTTCAATTATTTTTTAGATCGTAGAGATCGTAATTGAAATAAATGGTATAATACACAAAGTAGAAAATAAAGCTTAAATTGGTCGATTTCATATCACAAGGTAAATTGGCTGATAATTAGATCAAATTTTAAATATTGATTGAGCTACGAATAGTATCGGATTTGCGTTTGGAAATGTATTCCTAATGGCATTTTCGAAAGATGGACATTCAGATAAAATGTGTTTAATATTGATTGGATCGGTGGAATTGCAGTATTGACAAGTAGGATGAGGGCTGTTTTTGTCTAGAATATGAAAGTGTGTTTATTCAGTGTGGCCTAATCTAACACGTTCATATTTTATGGGGTCTCAAGTCTATTAATGTCGTTGTCTTGGGATTTAAGGAATCAGTGTATATTTGATTTGTTTGAATTAATGTTCTGGTACCATGGTGAAGTATTTGTCGATAGAAGTACGTGGTTTTATTAAGATCTGATTTTATGTATTTTCGTATGTCGCTAAAATTTAGGTTTTCAGTGGTGATTAGTGGCGATTTAGTGGCAAGTTTAGCGGCTTGATCCCCACACTCGTTACCGGATATTTGAGCATGGACGGGGATCCAGATTCGACCTTCGTAGTATACTGAAGAGTGCGCTAGACTATCAACTCAGAGGTCCCCGATTCGAATCCGGGTCCAGGCATGGTTCTTTTCGCTTTCTTTGTTCTTAACTGCATTTAAGAATTATTACAACCAAAAATGCACAGCTAAATTGTGGAAAATTTGGAATTAAAGGACAGAAACAACTAAGGGCTGGAAATGCTTGCCGAGGTTAAGGCATAACACTAGCCTCGGTTGTAAGCGATTCAAATTGTCTTTCACGTTTGTTCCGCCTAATCAATAATTCACGTACGGTTCCAATCGATTCTTACTCTAATAATCTATACCTTTCCTATCAGGTCAAAGACCAAACGTTGTTTGTATAAGGCGCATGCCTTGGTTCTTTGATCTATAAAACAAATACTTGTATATTTTAATATTTTAATTAAAAAAATATTTCATCAGAACCACCCCCCCTGGTTAAACCCTGGCTATGGCCCTGTTCTGAGATATAAGGGCCGGAAGTTGGAACTTTTTTATTCTCTGCGCAAATGTTTAAAATTTAATATTAATTTTTAACTTTGAAGCTGTCCTTTTAAGCAAGAGGAAAAGTTACGATATTTTTTTTTGGGTCTTTCGATGTTATGTTTAAAAAAAAAATTTACTTAAAAATTGTTCAAACAAGTAAGGAAACATACTTAATACGTAATATATTATTTTTTTATTATTAGTATTATTAGAAAAAATTATATTATTTTTTAGTAATTATTTTGAATATTTTTAGTAAAAGATAAAAATAAATGCATGCACGAAATATATCGCCAAGTTTTTATTTATTTTGTTTTTCTTAAAATCGAAATAAATATTTATTAAATAAATTATTTAATTGTGAAATATTTATTCAATTTATTTAAAAAATCATAAAATTTCATAATATTGTTTTCGTTGATTTAGGGCAACCCTACTAAGCCATCCCTAAATAATGTAAATTTTTTTGTTAAAAAACTACATCGATTTATAATTTATAAAAAAATTTTAACTTGTTGTGAGCTCTATAAATAATTTGGTAGTTGTATAATTTAAAATGCATTCAGGGACCGTACCGGTTATGGTTATTATCAAAAAAGTCAGATATTAACAGTTATCATTTAACTTTTATTTTTTCCGAAAAAATACCAGTTATTTAATGCCTTTTATTTTTTCGGGCAAAAATAACTGTTACTTTTGACTTTTATTTTTTCGGTCAAAAATATCAGGCAATTTGAACTTTTTTAAAAGCCACTTGAACGGCAAAAAAGTTTTATGCAATTTTTATCGTCTCATCAGCGCGCCCATTTTGAGCTATAAAACTTTTTAGTTTTTTAAGTTTTTTATTCGGCCTTTGATAAAATACAAATTGCCTGATACTTTTGACCGAAAAAATAAAACGCACAAAATAACTGTTATTTTTGACCTAAAAAATAAAAATCAAAAAAAGCAGTTATTTTTGCCCGAAGAAATAAAATGCAAAAAATAACAATTAATTTTTATAGTAACAGCCAAAAATTTAAAAGGCATTTAATATCCTCGAAGCTGCTGCCATTTCGATAATAATGTTACATTTAAAAAAGTCCTCCGACCACTTTTTCGTTATGCGTTTTTCATCTGAAAATTGTAAAATAAGTTATATTCGGTTCCTGAATACATTGAGTACCAAAGGGTTAAGAAAACTTATAAAATCAAAGTTTACACTATTTAAACTTACAAATTCGTTAGAACTAACACACTTTTAATGCAATAAAATAATAACAGAGGCTACAACACAAATTTTAACTTTTTCGCGAAATTTGGGTCAACCCTACTGAGTAGTTTTGAAATTTTTCCTTATATTTTGAAAGCCACATCGATTTCCAACATAACACAAAAAAACCAAACGAAAATATCTTCATCCACTCAAAAGTTATAGGATTTTGATCACCCATGGAGCGAAATCTTACTCTGAGCGTTGTCTCAAAATAGACCCTATTTTGATATTCGCATGGCTGGGTGGGTCCACGAAAAAAATTCTTAAAATTTCAAACTCCGGATTTGGTTTTTTAAACAATAAAACAATCTAAGAACAAAATTTGAAATGTGCGAAATATTTTATGCTTTTAATGTTGAAAGAAACAATACCTTAAAGCTTAATACCTTAAAGCTTAAATCTTCAAACTTAAATTACACCTAGACATAAGAAAGAAAATATGAATGAATAAAACTATAGAGGTTTAAGACAATCTACAAAAAATTTCTCATAAAATTTCAGTATAGGTCTCTGACCACGATATTGTGAAAAATCACCCAAAATTTCTTCATACAAAATTGGGTCATTTTTAAATTTTTTTTTTTTTGGCGATTTTTATTTTTTGTTTGGGTCATTTTTAATTTCTTTCTTTTTTTTTGGGCGATTTTTCATTTTACTTTTGAGTAATTTTTCATTTTTTTGGGTAATTTTTAATTTTTATACTTCTTTTTTTCTGTATTTATAGATTTATATATTAATTTTTGTTCAATTTTTCTTGTTAATAATAAAACATGGAACAATTGAAGAAGAACGAAGATGAAAAAGACTCAAATGTTTTTTTTAATCATATCGCTCATTTCGTGTAAGGCCGTCGCAAATCAAAATGTGGGTTTTTTTAGTCAAATGTACAGAAGTTTGCATTGTTATCATATCTTCAATTTGAGTGGATTTCAGACCGATTTGCTGTAATTTGACGGTTTTACAGATACTTGTGTCGTTTTGACTTTTTAGCGATTTCTTCACTTTTTTTTTGTATCAATAAGGTTTCACTTCTATTTATACTAAAATTTATTTTAAATTTCTGCATAATTTTTCAAAAATAACGACTTATTAAACCATTTTTTAAAATAAAAATCCAAACAAGTAACCTAATATTTTTTGTAGTAATAAAGTACTAACTCAAAAAGTGACATCTCTTTAGCTCAATATCGTCACAACTCAAGTGAAACACTTTTTAAAATGAGTTTTTGTAGTAATAATGTCACAACTCAAACAGATACTTGCAAAAATATTGCTTAAAAATTCACTATTGACACAAAATTAAAAATTTTGATATTTTTGGTAAAAAATATAATGGACTACAAATGTTTTAACAATTTCCAGTCTAACTTTACAATTAATGGTTGTGATATCATTTCAAAATTTCATAAGGCTCTCTTGAAAAATACTACATTTTGAGTTGTGACAGTCTTGCACGAAAGGAGCGATATGTATTAAGGCATTCTTAGTCCAATTCCGAAAAAATTGCAGGTCGCTCTCAACTGGTGTAGAAGTAATAGCGGTCCAGGTTACAAAAATTTTCCATTTCAAGAAATTGAAAACTACCAATTTTTTTTGTGAAATAAGTTGTACGAAAAATGTTTACTTAAAACTTAAACTTAATATTTTTAGTTTTCTATTTTTAATAGGTGGCCTTCGGCCGCTGCTTAGGGATAACAACCCTTAGTAAGACCAACACCGGTTTCGCTGTCTACAGTACTTCTGGATGTAATTCTCTTTGTTGTGATTATGTCACAAATTCTAACTCAATAGTATTTCTTTGTATAGAATGGGACAGCTTGTACCACTCTCTGACCCCACCGTCGCTACGCCCATGGTATCGTTTTATAATCTCAATGTAATTAATAGATTTACGGTGACGACGGGAGAGATTATTACAACAATAATTTTACGACTCGGCAGAGCGCTTTATCAGTAACTAACTGCACTCAGTAGACACTAAATCGTTATTAAGGGGGAAGCCTCGTGTAATTTTGCATTTTTTTTTAATTACTTACAAAATTATTTATGATGTGAAATAAATGCATCAAGGCCAAAGTTTAAAAACTAAAAGAAAGTTCCAAAGGTTTCTTAGAAGTCACCAAAGTGATGCGCTTAAAAGGAACTCCAATCTTAACCCATTAACCGCGGTTGGGTATTTTTTTACCCATGAAAATGCTTCTGCATAATTGATCATATTTCAGGATTGGTAACAGCCAAGTAGTTCATTTTTGTTTGTTACTTTAAGAAAACATAAGAGCTTTAAATTGCTTTTGGAGTGTGTCAAGTAATTTGTACGTTAACTACTACATTTTCAGAGTCAGAAGTGATTAAGTTAAAAAATCAGAAATTTTGTGTTTTTATCATTTGTAAAAAATTGTATATATAAAAAAAATGTAAAATCTGTCTTAACAAACTAACCAAATATACCTGCTATTGGTAGAAAATTCCTGATAAAAAACTGTGCTGTCGTTGCAGAAGGAATTTGTGCCCATTTAGAACCCATTAACGACGGTTGGGTATTTTTATACCCAACTCATATCTCGACAACGGTGAAAGGAACAAATTGGAAATTGGAAAAGGAAATTTGGTGTGGTAGTTTCTGTGATCAATATAAGAAAGCACACGCAATTGAAAAGATACCATACGAAGCGTTTGGGAGCCGCGGTTAATGGATTAAGGAACACTTTGAACGCGGGCAATATATCTCATAAACTAATGAAACGATCAAGTCGAAATTTTGTACAGATGATGTAAATTTACTAGCCTTTGAATGAATTAAAGTTAACATATGGGCATTTCAAAACTGGCGTTACGGACGATTTGTACGAAGATATATAAAAAAAAATAATGAAAATGTCTACTTTACTAAAATAATGAAAATGTCTACTTTTGCAAAAGGCTTTTTTGTATGTGCGTAGTATTTAAGTAGCACTATATTTAGTAAAAACAATGACAACAATCGATCCTAAGGATTTAAAGATATAAGCAAAAATATGAGCTGGCGTTACGTTACAAAAAACGTAAGTGATTTTTGACTTGAATTACAAAATTTGCAAAACTTATACAACTTTTTTTAGAAGGGTTTGAAATAACATAAGTTTATTTTCCAAGTGATCAAATTTAAAAATCTTCTCTGTTTTTACGGCATTACGTTACTTTAATTTCTATTGCAGTTAAACTGAGTAATTAAGTAATTAGTTAGTTAAGTAATTAAGTAATTAGTTAGTTAAGTAATTAAGTAATTAGTTAGTTAAGTAATTATGTAGTTTAGTGATTCAAGAACAAATTTAATATATTGTCCCTTCCTTGCCTCAAACATTTTTTCATTATCTTGAGCCAATGCCTTTCATTTTTATTAAAACAAAAAAGTTTACGAAACATTTACTAAACATTTACGAAAAAGAAAAACTACATTTCTGAAACAGTGCAGACGATTTGAGTGCATCATGGTTATTGAATTTATGTAGAAATTGCATATATTAAAAAAATTAAAATCTTTCTCTTAGATAAAATATTATAAAATAATAAGTTTTCAATAAGTTTTAATTTTTTGGTCACGGTAGACTTTTCTGTGGAAATGCTCATATGTATATTGATTTCGCAATTTATTTATAAAAAAAAAGTCATTTTTTTAAAGTCCCAAATTTTCAGTTTCCGTTTTTTTCTAAATTAAGGTTCATGCAGAGCGAAAGGACTCTTTTCATCAAAACGTTTTTTATATTGATTTTACTCAATGACAAGAACATAGGCGTTGCACGTTGGAGAAAATTGAGTCTAAACGCGCGAATAGAGGTAATAAAATAATATATAATTATTGCTTTTTTTCAATAATTTCATGTTTTTGCACACTTCATGTGACCAAAACGAGTACCAAATAATGTTATAAGCCTTACCATTTTGTTTGGTCATGGTTCAAAGTCAAGCCTCAGTTTCGAAATTTTTAAATCAATCAACATTCATTTCTTGTTATTACTAAAATGTCTTTAAATCTATTACTACTTGATGAAAATAAAAATAACTTCGCCGACGTAATTGGTACACACAGATCTTTAATTTGGCATACCTCAAATTAATTTTGTTCATATCAAAGGACATATTGTATCAAAATAACATTATTTTATAAAAAAAAATTTAAAAAGCTGTGTTCTTTGGAATAGAACTTCTACAGGTCATCGAGGGTAATGATCAAATCAACATTGCGTTAACAAGGATCTGTTACAAAGACAAAGGTACCAATTTAGTTTGCGGAAACCTGCGACAAAATATTTTTTTTCTTAAATAAAAAACTATCTACAAAATAATTTTTTATGCTCTTAATAAATAATGAAATCTCTTTCGTTTCTCAGAAAAATCAGTTTAAAAATTGAAAATAATTGTAAAAACTTTGAGATGAGGGAAATATTTATAATATATGGGCGAACTATTCATAAAACGCGTGTTTAGTTTCATTTTAACAATGGTGATGTACCACCGATTTCTCTCACCGTTTTACTCGTTTTTGGTCTTCTTGGACGCGGGAACTGAGGAGAAAGGGTAAATAAAAATCGGCTGTACCAGCGGTCTTACGATGATTTTTCGCTCTCACTCACTCACTCACACCAAAATATGGCTGGTGGTATATGTTACCCACTGTTAATAAAGTTTTGATTCATGGTGGTGACATGATTCAATATGCAATTTTACCTCTAGGTTTGTATTTTTCATGTACCAATAGTGGAATTCCAAAAAATTTAACGATCATAATCGTTGTCGTTATCGATCATTGGGGTGCCACGCATTGGGAATTCCACAACAGAAATATAATGAATCTGTTATAGTATTTGGTTATATAAAAATTTAAAATCAAAATTCTGGAAGTATATTTTTTTTACTAATTCATATTGCTTATACGTCATGTTCTCCGTCATCAAACAAAGACTACACATTTTTATGTGTAATCGTCGATTTCATTGTTAATTTCATTGTCAACACTGATAATTATGTTTACATATTGCCAGGTATGCTTACAGAAGAAGCTCAATAGCACAACAACAAATCTTTAAAAATATTTCGGAGTAACTTTTCCAGAAGAATGAGTCGAATTGCCAACATAACTAAAATTTTTCAAAGATTTTTTGTATGTTAAAAGCTTCTGATCCTTACATAAAAAACGTGCGGTTTTGATATATTTTGAAAAAATATTCTAAAGATTTGCCTAAAGAGGTAAAAAATAAATAAATCACTTCTATTTAAATTAAAAACATAAATAAATATTGTATTAATATTTAAAAATATATGCATTTCTTATAAAATCTCATTGCATATTATTGTCCAAATAAACAAATATAATATAATAATATTGAATATTTCGAGTGAAAGCAAAATATTTTATGGTGTACAAAAGTTTTTTAGTCTAAACAATTTTTCTAAGTGTCGATTTGCAATACCATTTTGAATTCAGATCAGAAATTCAACATTTAATAGATATCTTAGTATACGAGGCAATTTGAGAAGTTAGTCAACTACCATCTGTTTCAGATGGTCAAAATTTCAGCTAGCTGCGACGCTTAGGGCGCGTTTATAGTGGTGACTTGTTGCTTTGCCGAGCCGAGCCGAGCCGAGAGGGAAAGCTGAAAAACGCTGCACATACATTCATATGAAATAAGCTCAAGTTGCGTATAGTGCCAGCCGAACACGCAGCTTAAAGCGACTTGTGCGCTGGTATTCAGAGTGCCTATTGTTGCTTACTCGCCTGGGTGCACGCTTTGCATGTGTTAAGTTTTATTTTACACGATGCTTACTTATTATTTTCATTAAATAACATAAAAAAGAAAAAGCAAAAAGGAAAACTCCAATAAAATACAAACATCTACATTTTTTCCGTCTTAAAAACATTAGGAAGCGAATATTCGGTATTTCCTTGAATTGCAACACACGCTAGCAACAAAGAAAAGCAACATGAAATGAAAGAAGTACTCATGAATAGGAAATTGCGTTCAGTTGCTTATCTGTTGCTTAGTGCGATGGTTATGGTTAATCAGTTAGGTGTTTACAAAATATTTAATTAATAATATTTTTTTCAAAGAACAAAAGCCCTGAACGAGTCTGTGTAAGGCATACAAACAAATATTTACTAACAATATATAAATAATTTATGCCAAATGATTGAAAGTGTAAGGTTTCGAAAATAATTCGAAATAAAAACGCAACACCAAAAAACAGCAGAAAACAATTGCAAAAAAGTCGAAACAAGTGACTTGAAGTGGCTTGCAGTAGCTTAAAGTACGTTTCAGCTGAAAAATAGAATCGACTAATCTTGGGTCACCAGTTTATGTACGTTTTTTAATGTGCGTTCTTGCTATGTACTTCTTTTTTTGAAAAAATATTCTTAATAAAAAACCCATCAAAAAGGCAATAAAAACAGCATAAGACAATTGCAAAAAAGTCGAAACAAGCTGGAATACCAAGTTACTTAAAGTTACTTAAAGCGACTTAAAGTGCGTTTCAGCAGCGTTTTTAAGCATTTTCGAATCTTCACTTGTCCGCTGGTTTGAGGAAAGCAAAACACACACACGAAATTACGTGACTTTTTCAATGCTTCCAATGCAATTATAAAAAACAAAAAAGTAATACCTACGAAGAAAACCCAAAATAGTAAAAAACCAGCTGCAACAAGTCAGCGGCGGTAAGCGCGCACTATACGCACTACCAGCTGGTTTTAACTTGACGCGCTTACAGCACAGCAACAAGCCGCCACTATAAACGCGCTTTTAGTTTGTGTTTGGCAGCCATTGACTGCAGATGATCTTATGAATTTTGGCGAGAATGGAAAGAAGTGAATTTCGTGTGCTCATCAAGCATTATTTTTTGCGCAAAATAACCATCAGCCAAACAAAAGAAAGGCTTGATACATAGTATTTATGGACTCTGCACCATCGATTGGAATGATTCACAAGTGGTTTATTGAATTCCGATGCAGTCGTACAGGCACAAGTAACGCCGAGCGTTCTGGATGCCCAAATGAGGTCACCACACCAGAAATGGCCACTTAAATTCACGATATCGTGTTAACCGATCGCAGGCATCTCAAACGAACGGGTGTGAAACATTTTGCGAAATGATTTGGATATGAAAAAATTATCTACAAGATGTGTGCAGCGTTTGCTCACTCTCGACCATAAACGCGATCGTGTGACTGATTCAAAGGCGTGTTTGGCGATGTTGAACAAAGATAACAAGGATTTTTTCCATCAGTTAGTAACCGTGGACGAAACATGGATCCATCACTACACACCAAAGACAGAAGAACAGTCGAAACAGTGGACTTCACCGACCGAACGCGCTCCGAAGAAGGCTAAGACGATGCTATCGGCCGGAAAGGTTATGGCAACACTATTTTGAGATAAACGCGGTATAATCTACGTCGATTACCTTCCACCCAAAAGAACGATCAATGGCGAATACTATGCAGCCGAATTGGACCGTTTCAACGACGCTTTGAAAGAGAAACGTACCCATTTGGCGAAGGAAAAAATTGCTCTTCCATCAAGACAATGCGCGCGTTTGCACTTGCCCAGCTCCTATGGTACGAATTGCTTCACATCCATCATATTCTACAGATTTGGTCCCCTCCGACTATTTTCTAAACCTGAAGAAATGGCTCGGCGGAAAGAGATTCACCAACAGAGAGGAGCTCATCACCGAAACAGATGCCTATTTTAAGGACCTTCCGAAAACGTATTTTTCGGATGGGATCAAAAAATTGAAGGAACGTTAAACGAAGTGTATTGAGCTAAAAGGAGACTATATTGAGAAATAAAATGTTTTTGGCGTAAAATCACTCCTTGTTTTATTTTTCACGGAATTATCAAATTTCCCTCGTATATATGTTTGTTTCAGAGTTTGCATATTGTTCACTTATATTTAATATTATTATTTTTTGAGTGCACAAAAACATTCTAGACTCTAAAAATGGAAAGGTGCAGCGATAATATCTGCGTAATTATGTAATTGTGGTTTATACTGCATTTAGCTTTATTTTCTCACCACTATATATACATAAAAACTAGAATCCATTTTTAGCTGTAGGGTATAAGTGTAGGGTGTAGTCACTTTTTTAATAATTCTTCTTCAGATGTCAGTATTTTAGATTTATATCTTAGCAAATATAGAAATGAGAGCAAAAGCAAACTCATGCGCGTGTTTTACCTCATTTTTTCCCAACGTGCGTTGTTGACCGGCGAAAATTCAAAGAGTCTTTGTATTTTCATAAAAACATGTTTTCATACAATCTTTTTTTTAATATTTTGATGTAAGTAAGTTATAAAGATTTAATAAAAGCTATCATTTCTCTGTAAAATAATATTTAGAAAACAGTCAGTTACATGACGCTCCCCCCTTAAGCAAGACTTCATACATGTAGTGTGTGGATTCAGCAAACGCACATGTGGAAATAATGAACTTACAAATAAGCTCGTTTTAAAAAGTATTTATTTCTTCATCCTTATCTTGGCCTTATCACTTACAATGATATGTATAAAATTTGACCAACATCAGGAAAAACTATTCAGTTTATATTGACGTTAGACCTGTGAACAACTGCTTGGGAAAAATAGTGAATATGTTTCTGCTACTGCTTTTAGCTGCCAGCACACTGCTGATCTGCTACATTAAATGGAACTACAGCTATTGGCAACGCAAGGGTTTTCCCTATGTAGAGGCGAAAATACCTTTTGGCATCTTGGATTCAATGCGCACGCGTGAACATTCACTCGGCATGGCCATATATGATGTGTACAAAAAATCACAGGAGAAGCTGTTGGGTGTTTATCTTCTAACACGTCCTGGATTACTGGTGCGTGATGCTCAATTGGCACGCGATATTTTGTCCAAGGATTTTCAGAGTTTTCACGATCGAGGCATTTATGTGGACGATGAGAATGATCCTATGTCGGGTAGTCTCTTAGCATTGCAGGGACAAAAGTGGAAAACAATGCGCACCAAATTGGCGCCTTCATTTACTGCAGGTAAATTGCGCAGCATGTTTGCCACTATCGATGATATTTCCAACAAGATGGTGGCACATATACAATCACAATTACCCGATGATGGCGTAAAACAGTTGGAGATGAAGAGCATCCTTTCAACGTGAGTTGATGTTAATGTTGGATTTGAAATTCGCAGAGTGTAATTGTTGATTTTGTTTTTTAAACTGTTTTCAGTTATGCCATCGATATTATTGGTTCGGTAATTTTTGGCTTGGAAATTAATAGTTTCGAAAATCCTTCCAATAGTTTTCACACCTTGAAAACAAAAATCAATGATCCCGGCTTTACCAGCATTGTTCGAAATACAGCGCAATTTATCTATCCAGGGTGAGTTTAAAAGTAGTGCAATTAATTCGGAAACCAGATAAATTACTGTTTTTTCATTGAGAAATTAAGAAATCTAAGCCCAAGATTTAGGTTTACTTATAAAACTAACTGGTAAAAGTTTTTTAATTAAACTAATAGCTAAATATTTTCTATATCAGGTATTCCTTAAGCCACATACTCAAATCAGTAGATTACTATTTCGAATCGCTGAATGGGGCCTAAACGAGTGTTTGCAGAGAGCAACTACTGTTTTGCAGCAACGCCGTATATTTGGGGTTTCAGGGGGTTCAAACCCCCCTTAGCAATCCAGAATATTTTTATCTTTGTATATAAATTTCTTCTGTACATGGCTTTGTCCCTGAACTCTTTCTAAACGGCTGAACCGATTTTGATGATATTTGGTGTGTGCGTGTGCGGCTGGATCTGTAGATGGTTTAAGTATAAAGTTTGACCCGGTAGATGGCTCTGCTGTTGCTGTGGCAGTGTTTAAAGGGGTATTTGAGAGTAATACTCAGAAACGAATTGAGAAATTGTCATGATTCTTTCACTACACCATTACTTTTTACCATGAATCAATTACTATAGGTTATCCATTCATTTGACGTTTACTCACAAGAATGAAGATATACACCCGTAAAATTGAAGAGGAGAGCCAAAGAGTAATTTTTTAATGCCATCGAAGTAATCAGTTGCAGGAATATCATACTTTTTGGCAGTACTAAATACTCAAGGATACATTTCACTGCTGCTTTTTCTGCTACGTTCTGCACTGCTTGTTTGTTTTGATAGAAAATTTAAGTGAGTTTTTAAAAAACTAATTTCAATATTTTGTTGTGCAAATCTATTCACACTGCTGACGGCTTATTGTATCCACTGGCACATTATATTTTCGAATTTCATCACCAAAATAAACTTTTTTGCCAAAACCGCACGTTGAAGGCATTATTATTTTAATAATTACAACTTAATAGTCGCGATTTTTATTTTATTTGAAAAAAAAACCGGCTCGCAACAAAATTTTAAAACAATTTTCAATAATAATTATCAAAGCAATAATTATTATAAACGCAATGCACACTATTTCTTTTTTTTCCTGCTAAAAAAAAATACGCAACAAAACACTGAAACATAACTTTTTCATAGAAGACCACAAAACCCTGGTTGTCAGTTATATTTGAGAGAGAATATAATTTTGTTTTCATATTTACGGGTGTTGTCAAACGAATGGACAACCTGTAATAATTGAATCATGATATTAAATAGGTAGGCTCGATACGGAGAGACTTTAAAAGTACCCCTTTATATTCTGTGTTTGTTTTGATTCCTTTTCTACAATCCTTTCCTACAATTCTGTCAAAATCATGTCAAATGAAAAAAGTTGAGCTTACACCCATAGTTGCCAGATGTAGTGCTATTGTAGTTATACTTCTACACTACTATTTTGTATCATATATGTAGTTGCAAGAAATCAATAGGCACGATTCCGATTACCGGGGCGCCAAGATTTTAAAATGCAGTTTTAAAGTAAAGAAAGGAATTATCGATATATCGATTTTTAATTTTTTTTTCTTTAAAATATCTATTCAAAACAACATCTATATCTCAATAACCAATTCAATTGATATATGTCAATAACCAATCGATCTTAAATATTGACACGTTATTTGAAAGGTAATTAAATTACCTGTCAGAAAATATACAAACCATATATATTTTAGTAGCATATTTCATTTTATTAGAGATTTCATATTATATTTACTTTTTATTGCTGATAAACCCGTTATTTTCTCCTAAAGTCGCGTTATTAATATGCCAAAAAATTTCTTATTCAAAAAGCTTATAATTAAACCTTTCAGTTGATATGTAAATGTATATATTTTTTTTTACATATCACAAGATATTTGACAAAGTATCCCAAAATTATAGGTAAATTTGCACTACATACTAAAAAACAAAAATAAACAAATTTCAAAGGTGTTTTTACAGTATAAATTCACCAAATATGGCATAAAAATAGAATTAACATGTTTTAAAATAAACATTCCGTAAATTGGGATATTATGATTCTTCTTGTCTTATTTTTGTACGAGTTAAATCTTAAATATTTCTGCAATTATAAAATTATTTCAACCGAGCATAAATAAATCATATATTTTATACACCAAATGAAAGATGAATTTTTAGACTTCAATAATTTACTCTCCATAATTCGTAGTAATAACGGTAGTTTTTGAGAACATACCGGTTTTATGTAAGAAAATATTTCACTTTTACATACAAACAGCTATAAAATGTGAAATAGTTTAAGGATTGGGTGAATTTGAAATTTTTCTGAAAACTTATATTAAGCTCTAAATAGCATCAATTATGATTTTTTAAAAGTGGGCGTTGTTATAGTTTGACCACGCTCATTTTTTGTTGAGTTGCCGAGATTAACTATACGAACTAAATTACAAAATTTTAGTCCAATACAACCGAATTTGTCTGAAATATAGCGTTTTTACTGATAGGGGGTATAGGCGGTATAGGGGGTATAGGAGGTATAGGCGGTATAGGCGGTATAGGGGGTGTGGCAATTTTTTTTTATTATTCGAGATGTTAGCCTTGACAACAAATGCTGTAAATTTTATGCCCTTAGGTGCTACAGTTTCTGAGATCTTAACGGACCCCACTAACGATTTCATATAGTAATAAAGACAAAACCCTAAGCTTTCCGGCAATTTTCAAAACTTTTTCGTCAAATTTCAAACCCTCAATAATTTTTTTAATGAGAAATGGAAAATTAACCATTTAAAATTAATTTCTATTGCAATGTTTATAAATATTAGGGGTATTCACGATACAGTGCACTTGCCATTACAGTTAAGGGCTTTTGCACTTAACAAAAAAAAATACGCGTACGTCTAAAATGCTTTTCTATTATTGCCTTAAACTTTAGGACTTTCATGATAACCTATGGTGGTGTTCATGATAACCTAACTGCACAAGTCCTCAAATGCACTGGCAAGTGCACTGAGTCGTGAATACCCCTATTTAAATTTAAATACAAAAAGTATGCACGGCAGCCCATATTAACATATGTATTGAACTAAGGCCGCGTCCATAGTAAACGCTTTTAGCTTAGCCGAGAGGTTTAGCTGAAAAACGCTTTGTGTATCATATGGAAAAAGCTTATTTTCAAATGCTTTTCAGCGCCTATATATCCATCTCGCTTGCTCACACAGAAAAATAATTTTGTTTTTTATGCTTTGTTGTAGAGCAATTTTAAAATGCTATTCGGCACTTGTTTATTTATTTTGCCTGTTAACAATATTTTCGTTTATTTTTTTTTTATTTGTTGGATTTTTTTGTGCTGAAGTTTTAACTGTTGTTGTGTTGTTGTTGCGTTGTTGTTTCGTTTTGTGGTGCTTTTCAGTTGTATGCACTTGTGTATTCTATCTCGTTTGTTTACATAGTTTTCGTTTTTCTTGCTTACTTCTTGGGTACTTTTTGTGCTGAACCTTCCACCATTGTTACGCTTTGTGTTTTCAAGTTCCTTTGAACTTATGTTTGTTATTGGTTTGATCTTTCATTGGTGATCATCGCGAATCTAGATACTCATTAAACAAAAAATCTTTCATTTACTTTGCAAAACGCAATTGAGGGCATTACTTTCCAAAGAGACAAATGAAAACAAAGCATCTCAGCCACAAGCATAAAGCGCGCACTATGAACACCAATAAGCTACTTTATGCAGCGTTGAATAAGCCTTCATTATGATCAAAAAAAGCTTGACAAAGCAGCTTTATGCATCAGCTTCAGCCAAAGCGTCCACTTTGAACGCGGCCTAAGGCATTAAGTAAGCAAAGAAAATACTGCACGACACCCTGATCTTGATTTTGTGAAACAGCTGATTGTGACAAGCATTTCAAATCACAATTTGAAGAAGAACTAGATTTCAAATTTTGAGAGCGTCTCTTCTATCGAGCCTACCTGGTAAATATGCCTTGTTAACATCCGTAAGCATAAAAATATTTTAAAGCAGCTTTTGAACGCTTATTAGTTAAAATGCTTTTTAAAGTTCAAATGCTCTTTAAATGCGTTGTATTCATAAACGAGTTTTAGAAATCTTATAGTTAAAGTGAGAATACTGATGCTTTTAATTAGGAACAGTTATAATTTTCGTTTGTGACTTTGATACATTGATTGCTTAAAAATTTAAAAAAGAAAAAATAGGTTTGTGAATTTGATATATTGACAGGCATTTGTTTTAAATTTTGTTTACCTTTAAATAAAAAACAGTGCTGCCATATTTTTTTAAAAAAACTTTTATTTTCAGGAAAAAACTTATTTTTTTGTGAAAAAACTGAAATTAAAAAAAAATAACTAAAGTATTTAAATTAAATTAATAATTAAACAAAACAAAAACAATCGCATTGATAAACTAAAATCATTTAACTTATCAATTTATTCAAAAACTTAAAAATTTTTATAAATATAAATTTGATATTTATATGAATGTAAATGTCATTACAAATTTTTGAGATCATAGTAAATGACATCCTATATAAAATAGTTTTACACATTAATAAATCACATTAATTTTAGTGGATTAATTTAAGAAATGTGGAGATAATTCCAAGTCTTGCATTACAAAGAAAGCACCAGCAAAGGCAGAAAGCATTTTTTCTCAAATCTGTAGTAATTAACCCTAAAATCAGAAATAAATTTTATATCAAACCTGCAATGTTATTATGAAATTTTGCAATGGAAAGACTGTTTAATAAAAATCAAACAGTTTAATAAAAATCAAACAGTCACAAATGATAAAATGATGATGAAATCTGAAAAATTTAATTATTTTTTATACAGTTTCATCAAAATAGAAACTTTTTTATCATTTCTGATGATTTTTTGAAATTCGTGCAATTCCAATCGTTTTTCCTTAAAAAATCTTTAGTTCAAAGAATCCCACACAATTTTGGAATTTCTAATTTATTTCTGATTTTAGTTTTATTAATATTTATTTGTTAAAATTTGCTATTCTACATTTGCTGTTGCTACAGGTATCTTTTTGCAAAGTACGAATTTAATTTTTGGTAGAAATTAAATTCGTTATATTTGCAAAGTACGATTTGAAATTAGGTTTGGCAAGAATTTTATATTCGTACTACTGCAAAGAACGAATTAAACTCTTGGTATAAATTTAAGTCAATTTCACTACTTTTTGAAAAATGTTTATGACAAGTCTTAATTGTGCACTCATAAGCCATATATCGTTGGAAAGGTGCTTTAATTATCTGACCTATGATATGCATAACAAAAACATTATCCAGAGATTTTGAGAATTTTTGCATTGAACCTTAATAACATAAACGCCAATTTCACTACTTTTTAAAAAATGTTTAGGCCAAAAGCCTTAATTGTGCACTCATGCCATATATCGTTGGAAAGGTGCTTTAATTACCTGTCTAATGGTATGCAATACATATCGTTCATAGTTTTGATAAAAGGATTTGTTCGTAAGAAGTTGGTGCCATGACTTAAAATCATACCAAGAGTTAAATTCGTTCTTTGTAATAGTACGAATTAAAGATTCTTGCCAAAAGCTTTATTCGAATCAAACACTAAACTCGTACTTTGCAAATATAACGAATTTAATTTCCTCCTAAAAGTTAAGTTAGTACTTTGCAAAAAAGAACGAATTTAATTTTCTTCCAAAAGTTAAATTTTGTACTTTGCGAAAAGTACGAATTTAACTTTTTTGCGGATCAAAAGTATTGGTTTGAGTCTTCGCTAAGTTAGCGTCGGATTGACGAGTTTATCTTCACGCTCTTATCATAATTATCATAATTATCATTATCATATTATCATTAAAGTACCTTTCCAACCTATATGGCCTATAAGTGCACAATTCAGACTTTTGTCATAAACATTTTTTAAAAAGTAGTGAATGTTAGGTCCAAAGAACTAAGATTCCATGCAAAAACTCTCAAAATCTGTCTGGACAATGTTTTTGTTATGCATGTCATTTGACAGGTAATTAAAGCACCTTTCCAACGATATATAGCCTATAAGTGCACAGTTAAGACTTTTGTCATAAACATTTTTTAAAAAGTCGTGAAATTGGCGTTCATGGTATTAAGGTTCAATGCAAAAATTCTCAAAATCTGTCTTCACAATGTTTTTGTTATGCACATCCTTTTACAGGTAATTAAAGCACCTTTCCAACGATATATGGCCTATAAGTGCACAATTAAGACTTTTGTCATAAACATTTTTTAAAAAGTCGTGAAATTGGCACTCATGGTACTAAGTTTCAAAGCAGAAATTCAAAGCAAGAATATTATTGGAAAGGTAATTAAACCACCTTTCTAACGATATATAGCTTATAAAGGCACAATTAAAGCTTTTTCCATAAACATTTTTTCAACTTCACTACTTTAAAAAAATATTTCTGGCAAAAGTCTTAATTGTATACTCAAAATTGTGCCAAAAGCTAAATTGGAATCAAAAGTTAAGCTCGTACTTTGCAAATAGAACGAATTTAATTTCCTCAAAAAAGTTAAATTCGCACTTTGCAAAAAGAACGAATTTAATTTCCTCCCAAAATTAAATTCGTACTTAACAAAAAGCACGAATTTAACTTTTTGCGGATCAAAAGTATTGGTTTAAGTCTTCGCTAAATTAGTGTCGGATTAACGAATTTATCTTCACGCACTTTACTGCTTGTCGTATTTTTGTAACAAGTTTATTATTACCGCGTACATTTCTCCCGTACAACGTCAGAACATAGTATCTCCATTTTCATAGTTTTGAGAAAACTGAGATTTTGTATTTTTAGCCTTGCCTATTGTAATTTTTGTCTAAGCCAATATACCTAAAATGCTAATAAGTATCAAATATGCTCTAAATTCGGGAATCACTCTACATATTATTGCAAAATATTGTGCTATAGTATCAAATTTCTTACTTTGTTTTGTAAACCTTTTTGAAAATATAAAAAAAAACATATTTACAAAATGAAAACATAGTATGTGCATAATATTTTTAGACAGTCCAATATCTTAAGAATATGGGTTTGTTCAGTTTCTTAATAATGCACAATTACTGCTGCAGTATTCAAAGCAGCGTTGCAAAAGTCAAACGTTTTAAGGTGCGCAACCCTGCGCATTTGATGAGGAAATGTCAGCAGCAAAACCAACGTAAAATTAGTAATAAAATTAATATTTTATAATAATTGAGAAATTTTTGATGATGTTTTAATAATTTTTTCGTTATTTGGACTAAATCAGATGTTTAATTGTTAATTAGGCGCTCTGTGAAAGCGGGGATGCATACTCAGGAAGCAAATAGCAGGGCAGAAAAGCAAGAATGCCGCAAAACATGTGCAATAATTTGTCGATACTGAACAAACATCTACAACTATATCGTAAAAACTAGAGGGTGACTGTTTTAGATTGAGCAAAAAATTCATATTTAAGAAAGTGAAAATCCTAGAAATGGCGTTTACAATGTTTTATGCTTGCACGGGAGATTTCATATTATATTTTAAAGCTCTTATTATTTTATAATTTTCGTTTCGTTTAAAAATGGTACAAAAGTACTTACTTGTGCAACATTACCATTAATAGTACGAAAGTACGTACTTGTGCAACATTGACCATTATGATATACTGGCTGACACACAATTTTAGCTATGAGCATCATTGTACAAGGTGGCGCAAAAGTAATCCTCCTATCAGAAAATGCTATAAATTTTGCGATTGGCCCCTAATGTCAGTTCTGTTTTGACATTTGTGTAGTTAACACATGCGAAATACACGTTAATAAACAATGTTACGCTACGCTGCTCCAGAACGCGGAATATTGGTGACTATTTATTTGACCAATAATCAGTCGGTGACTTTGGCACAACGTGAATTTCGTCGCAGATTTCCTGGCCGTCCAACGCCTACTGGTGAAACACTGCGACGTTTAGCCGCTCGCCTCGAAGAGACTGGCACAACACGAGATGCTGCCAGGCGTGGCAGACCCCGGAGTTGCCGTTCTGCAGAGAATATTGCTGCTGTAGCCGAGGATGTCATGGAAGCGCCGTCGACATCGACCAGACGACGTGCCACGCAAATTGGTATCGGTCGACGGTCTTTACAGCGAATTTTGATAAATGATTTGAAGATGTTTCCGTACAAAGTCCAGACGGTGCATCAGCTGTTAGCTGCTGACCGCCAATCGCGTCTAACATACGCTCAAGCCATCCTTAATCACCACCAAGAGGAAGATGATTTTTCATCAAAAATAATCATGAGTGATGAGGCCCATTTCCATTTCCATCCAAAATTTACGCTTCTGGGGCACTGAAAATCCGCGTGTAACCCACGAAGAGCCATTACACCCGCTCAAAGTCACTGTATAGTGTGCTGTTTTCGCTGGAGGAGTCATCGGACCCTTTTTCTTCGAAGACGTCGCGGGCCAAACGGTTACTGTGAATGGTGAGCGCTACAGAGCAATGATCAACGAGTTCTTTTTGCCGCAACTTGATGAATTGGGATTGGAAAACATGTGGTTCCAACAGGACGGTGCAACGGCACACACTGCACGTGCCACAACCGATATGCTGAAGGATGCATTTCCCGGGCGCCTAATCTCCCGTTTTGGCGATTTGCACTGGCCAGCAAGATCGCCTGATTTGACCGCTTCAGACTTCTTTTTGTGGGGCTTTTTGAAGTCGCGGGTTTATGTCAACAAGCCTCAGACTCTTGCAGCTCTTAAAAACAATATCCGTCAAGAATGTGAGGACCTATCGCCGGAAGTTTTGGCCGAAGTGATGAAAAATGCCATAAAAAGGGCTCAAATGACAATCAACTGTGGCGGCGGCCATTTACATGACATCATATTCTCGACTTGATGTAAATAAAATTAAAAGACCAAATAAAAATAATCCACAAGAAGAATCAAAGTTTTTCATTTTTTTTTTAAATTACAGCCAAAAAACATCGCAAGGTTACTTTTGCGCCACCTTGTAGAAGTAAGTAGTACAATTGCTAAAAATTTTTAATTACTCAAAAATTCATTTAATTCATTATTAGTATTACAGCACAGCAATTAGGATAGACGAAAGCAGCTTTGGAGCTACAAGCAGCAAACAGACGATCGCTGAAGGGAAACAGAGAAGAGGCATACGCCCAGGTATGTTAACAATTTATGTAATTTCGTAACACTGTAAAAAAATATTCAAATATATGGAAATATAAAATTGAACATGTGAAATCATATTTTTTTAAAGGTTCTTTAATTTTCGGTTGAAAAAACATTTTTACTATGTGGAGTATTGTTTTAATATGAAATCAATTTAAAAACAATAATATTATACTATTAATTTAATATGTGCTTTAGTAGTACGATGCAGTAAAAACAATATTATAGCATTGTTTTTTGAAAAAAAATTATAGGAGAATTCATATTCAAGTTATAGTCAAAAATATTGTTTTAATAGTAGTTTAAATCACTATTAAAATAATAGGATATCACAAAAGTTTTACATGGTAAAAACTATTAAAAAACATTTTTTTTAACTCACCATAAATTAAATAGTTTTTTGCCTATACAAGTAATTAGAAGAATCGCATTAACGAATTTTAATGGTAAAAAAACTATTGGTTAGATTCGAAAACAAATTGTTAAAATGGGATTTTTTTCTGAGTGTAAGGCTGTCAAACTTGTGAGTGAGTGAAAGTGGCAGAAAAGTTGATTTTGTATGATTTTACAACTTCAGTGTAAGGTTTTTACAACAAAAATTAACATTCGCTAACACACCATGAATCCGATGAGCCAAAACTATTTGGAACATTTTTTTTATGGCAACACTGACAATAACTTTAAATGATTTTGCAACTCAATTGAACGCTTTATCAGTAATTAAGGTCACTCAGTAGACCATGAATCGTGATTAAGCACTATTTGAAATATTTTTGCCAACAACTAACAATTCATAATCTGAAGATTGTGGACAACGATTTTGAACCCAACCAATGCATTGGTGTGTTTCTTATAACGCGGGAACAGCTCGTTATAAGAAACATTTTTGTCTTTATCCTTATCATGGCCTTATCACTTGCAATGATGTTGTATAAAATTTGACCAACATCAGGAAAAGCTTTTCAGTTTTTATTTACGTTAGAGCTGTGCGCATCGGATCAGAACAATAGTGAATATGTTTCTGCTACTGCTTATAGCTGCCAGCACACTGCTGATCTGCTACATCAAATGGAACTACAGCTATTGGCAACGCAAAGGTTTTCCCTATGTAGAGGCGAAAATACCTTTTGGCATCTTGGATTCAATGCGCACGCGTGAACATTCACTCGGCATGGCCATCTATGATGTGTACAAAAAATCACAGGAGAAGCTGTTGGGTGTTTATCTGCTAACACGTCCTGCATTACTGGTGCGTGATGCTCAATTGGCACGTGATATTTTGACCAAGGACTTTTCGAGTTTTCACGATAGAGGCATTTATGTGGACGATGAGAATGATCCTATGTCGGGTAATCTGTTAGCATTGCAGGGACAAAAGTGGAAGACAATGCGCACCAAATTGGCGCCTTCATTTACTTCAGGCAAACTTCGCAGCATGTTTACCACTATCGATGATATTTCCAACAAGCTGCTGGCACATATACAATCACAATTGCCCGATGATGGCGTAAAACAGTTGGAGATGAAGAGCATCCTTTCAACGTGAGTTGATGTTAATGTTGGATTTGGAATTCGCAGTGTGTAACTGTTGATTTTGTTCTTTAAACTGTTTTCAGTTATGCCATCGATATTATTGGTTCGGTAATTTTTGGCTTGGAAGTTAATAGTTTCGAAAATCCTTCCAATAGTTTTCACAACTTGAAAACACAAATCAATGATCCCGGCTTTACCAGCATTGTGCGAAATACAGCGCAATTTATCTATCCAGGGTGAGTTTAAAAGTAGTGCAATTAATTCGGAAACCAGATAAATTACTGTTTTTTCATTGAGAAATTAAGAAATCTAAGCCCAAGATTTAGGTTTACTTATAAAACTAACTGGAAAAAGGTTTTTTAATTAAACTAATAGCTAAATATTTTCTATATCGAGTATTCCTTAAGCCACATACTAAAATCATGGCGCCTAAACAAGTGTTTGCAGAGAGCAACTAGTGTCTTGCACTACCCCAGCAACGCCGTAGATAAGGGGATACAGGGCGTTCAAAGCCCTCCTTAGCAATCCAGAATATTTTTTTCTTTAAGCTTAGTATGCTGTAGGAACGAAAATTTTTAGGCATTTATTTCTACACGCGTAATTTTGGCGTAGACTCAACACTTACACATACTATCCATAACGTGTTTGTTGAATGTGTTAGTTGAACCTTCCCAGTGGGCAAAAGCAGGACTTTGAAGTGCTTCTAACAGGCCATCATATGGATTTCTTGGCCCTTCCGTACTCATTTCCAAGCCCATTAACTTTTTTATATGAAACGAGAAAGTTTTCTAGACCTATCGCGACTCTAAAGAAGCCTGCTAAAAGCCCTTTTTGAGAATGTACATTAGAAAGAAAAGCAATATAAATATCAACTTGAAATAAAAAACTGTTGACAAGTTCCAGATTTGAACCAACGTCCTGTCATGTGGCAGTCCGGCATCTTATCCACTCGTCTACCGCAGTTCTAAACTAACTTCAGCTTATTTTGCATCATTACAAATAAAAGTAAGCTTTCGGGAGCTCGTGTTCGAGACCCAGCTCGGACCAAAAACAAAATTTTTTGTATTTTTTTTTTAAAATAAACAAATTTATTATGTAATAAAATATATAATAATAATATAATAATAATATAATAAATATTAAATTTAAATTAATTTTAAATTTACAAATTTTTGTGATCATTTAAAAAATTTTTTGGAATTTTTTTGGAAAATTTCTTACAAAAATTATAGAAAAGACTTGGAATTTTTCCATATAAAAGTTTTCATATAATGTGATATGTAATGTGTTAGATTTCGGTTCGCAACCCAACTCGGACAAAAAAATAACTTTTTTTTTTGTTTTTTCCTTAAGTTTTGATTTTTTTTTTTTTTAATTGATCTGATCATTTATAATTTTTTCTAAAATTTTTTAAAAATTTTTTTATATTAAATAACATGAAAAGACTCTAAACCTTCAAAAGGTAGGCCTTACAGAAGTACTTATCAATACAGCAAGCATGGAAGGTATATTGACGCCAATAAGAACACTACTAGCATGCTTTCTTTTGCGTATTGCTAGCTAAAATGCCCACTGGGTTATTGTTGAATGTCAAATTTCCACGCCAATTAAATGTGCGGACATATAAAAGACAGCGAAATTTTAAAATTTTAACTCTCCAATCATGGTTGTGAACTTGGCTGCATTGAACAATTTTTCGGTTCAACAGGGTACTAACCAACGAAAATTTCGCTACATTTTCACTACATTTTCGGAAGATTTCTTTTCGCTTCTACAGCATACTAAGCTTTATACATAAAATTCTTCTGTACATGGCTTTGACACTGAACTCCTCCTAAACGACTGGTCCGATTTTTATGAAATTTGGTGTGTGTGCGGCTGGGTCTCTTGATGGTTTAGGTCTAAAGTTTGACCCGGTAGGTGACGCTGTTGTTGCTGTGCCAGTGTTTAGATGGGTATTTGAGAGTATAGCTCAGAAACAAATTGGGGAATCGTCATGATTCTTTCACTACACTATTACTTTACAAAATTACAAAAATACAAAATGAATAAAAATAAACAAAAAAAAATCTTGAACTTTTATGATTTTTCTTACAATTTTTCGATCGTATAAAACGTTTTTTAAATTTTAACAATAGAAACTTTAAATCAACCCTACATTTATGCATACCGTTTGTAAGAACATTAAAAAGCCTTTTTTGGTATTGAATATTTTTCAACAACAAATATTTTTAAAAATAAGAAGGGAAATGAAAATGAAAACTATTGAAACACGATTGGACGGACAATTAAACAAAATTTTAAACAAAAAAAAATTAATGCATTCTTTTGTAACATGACCGAGTTATTCACTTTCAAAGCCAGCACTTCCATTTTTGAGTAATTTTTTTTTATTTCACAAAAAAATAAAATTATTACTAAAAACTTTTTGTGTTTTTCAGGTACGAAAGTTTTTGTGGTATCAATTTCTTGGAAATTTTAAGCATGTTGCATGTTCCTATAGAAAACGAAATATTTCTAATAAAAGACATCTAAACCAGAGATCTGCAACGAATAGTCAATCAACAGCTGGTACAAAAATAAGTTGTACTCGAGTAGTATTCGTTCACAACTCAGTGATTCAAATCAGGGATTTGCTATGAATCTCATTTTTTAATCATGATCCATTTACTTAAAAATGAGTATGAATAAGTATAAGTAGTTTCCAAAGTTGTACTCATGTATGATTGATTCGAAAAAAAGTGAATCACATTTTTGAATCATGAGCTATTTAGTCAATTGAACGATTTCACTGACATTTATCTCAAAAACTGGTGATGCTTGAAAAAAAAGTAATTATAAGTAAGTCCCAAAATAATACAAATATTAATGGGAAAGTCCAAAAATAAAAATTTTGCCCCCCTGAGTTGTTCAAGTAATTTGAGGTGAATACCCTTATTAAACTGAAAATTTTTTGGAAAAAACAAAAAATCTTAAGTGTTTCCTTATTCCAAATGGATTCGTATATGAAAATATTAAAAAAAAATTTCTATCATAATAAAAATAAGTATTTAAGCTTGCTTCATAATATAAAGATCAAGCTAGAAAATGAACCAAATCGGATGAAAACAACACCTACCTCCCATACAACATGATTTTATCTAAAACGATAAAATCTCTTTAAATTCCACAAAACTTATTATATAAACTTGAAGTTTTGTTTATGAGCTTTAATATTTATTATGTACTTTAAGTATGAAATTCAACCAAATCGGATGAAAACTACGCCTACCTTCCATACAAAGTGACTTTATCAAATTCCACAAAAATTAAGAAATGTCCCACAAATTCTGCACATAAGTTTTGATTTTTAATATGCATTCTGAGTAAACAACAAAAACTATTTCTGTACTTTTTATTTGTATTTATTTTTCTCAAGAAAATCATAGATTTGTGACACGTAGTCATAGCAAAAAACTGAAATACCGCAAAAGTGTACAGCAATGACGCAACTTTTTTGTTTTTACAGAATGTAACTATAACATCCATAGTTTACGATTATCAAAACAGTGTCCCTCAACTTTACTCAACTCACAACTATACCTCTATTAACATAGTAAAAATACACATTTTTATAAGGTAAATTAGCGTTAAAAAATAAAATGTTTAGAAAATTATTTAAAAAAAAAAATAGATTTTGTGTTGCCTAAATAACTAAACATCCGGATTCCATCTTAGTTTTATGTAATTTTTTTAAATAATGTATAAAAAAAAACTTTTAAAATTGCAGATAAACAACTTTGTCACTGAGCGCACTCAAAGTGAAAAAAAAAACTTTTTAACAAAAAAAAACCAACTTCAAAACCACTACAAGGTAAAAAAATAATTTTAAATTACATTTCACATTAATTCTTGGTCCAATTTGATAATTTATTTATATTTATTATTAAATTGAAAATCTTATTATTATAATTTTTTTTTTTCTATTTTGTATTATTATCATAAATTTACTAATTTGTCTATGAACATAAAACCTTTAAAGCCAGAGCGTTAATTTTAAAAAAGTCTGATTATATTAGCGCCGATTTTAAAGGTTTTATATTCATGGAGAAATTAATATATTTATGATAATAAAACAAAATATTGAATACTATATACAAAGAAATTGCCAAATTTGACCAAGAATTAATGTGAAAAGTAAATTAAAATTAAATTTTACTTTGTAGTGGTTTTGAAGTTGGGTTTTTTTTTTGTTATAAAGTTTTTTTTGTTAAAAAGTTTTTTTTTGTTAAAAAGTTTTTTTTTTGTTAAAAAGTTGTTTTTTTTTGTTAAAAAATTTTTTTTTTTAAAAAAAAGTTTTTATTTCTTCCTTTTTAGAGATTATGACAACAATTTTGCCCATTCTTGTAACGAATTTTGGTCAATATTCGAGATACAGTGTTTTTTTATAATGACCTTTGAAAAATTCCCTACTTTCTGGATTGTATTTTGTTATAATTCTACCTATTCTTGTACCGAATTTCCGTACCCTAGTGTCAATGTTATTCGAGTTGGTGTTTTTCTAAGATTTCCATGCCCTTTGTTTGAATAACGCCCACTTTTTTGACTGTACTAAATTTCAGTACCCTAGTGTCAATATTAACTGAGATACAGTGTTTTTCTAAAAGTGACACGCCCTTTGTCTATTGCCGCCCACTTTCTTCATAGTGTTTCGTAATAATTCCACACGTTCTTGTAACGAATTCTACTACCCTAGTGTCTATATCATTCGAGATAGAGTGTCTTTCTAATATTGCCTCGCCCTTTTGTCCAATAACGCCCACTTTCTCGACCGTAATTTGTAATAATGTTCCTAGCCCTGTATCAAATTCCAGTACCCTAGTGTCAATGTTAACTGAGATACAGTATTTTTCTTATATTTTCACGCCCCTTTGTCCAATAAAGCCCACTTTCTTGACCGTAAATTATCATAATTATTCCTAGCCCTGTACCTAATTTCAGTGTCTTAGTGTCAATATTATTCGAGTTACAGCATTTTCTAATATTGCCACACCCTGTATCACATAACGCCCACTTTTTGACAATAATTTGTAATAATTGTTCCTACCCCTGTACCTAATTTCAGTATCCTAGTGTCAATATTACTCGAGTTACAGCGTTTTTCTATTATTGACACGCCCTTTGTCGAATACCGCCCACTTTTAGGACGGGCACCTCCGCGTTCAATGTCTCTATCTGTTGACAAAAAATTGCGGCAATCGGGCTAGTACTTTAGGAGTTATCGATGTAAAGGCTGGTTAAATTTTAAGGGCCGTGTTGAATGTGAACCACACCTAAACGTCAAGTTTTTTCTGCATTTCATTTGACATTTCTCAATTTCAGACTAATTCAATTTGAACCATGGAAAGATACACCATCGAGCAACACGTAAAAGTTATTCAGGCTTATTATGAAAATGGACGTTCAAATCAAAATGCATATCGTGCACTCCGTGATTTTTTCGGTCAATTTAAGCGTCCAAATGTGCGTACAATCGGCAAAATCGTGCAAAAATTTGAGCAAGCCGGGTGTGTAGGAGATGTGAAAACACCAGTGCATCATGCTCATACAGCTCGTACTGCAGAAAATATTGCTGCTGTTCGCGATAGTGTGGCTGGAGAGCCGTCTATCTCAACTCGTCGTCGTGCCCAACAATTGCACCTCTCACACTCGTCGTTGATGAACATTATGCATAAAGACTTGCATTTACACGCTTACAAGGTGCAATTGACTCAAGAACTAAAGCCTCGTGACCATTTCAAGCGTCGTCAATGGTCAGAATGGTGGCAAGAAATGGCAACAGTGGATGATCAATTTTCGAAGAAAATCATCTTCAGTGATGAGGCACATTTTCACCTCAGTGGATTCGTCAATAAGCAGAATTGCCGTATTTGGGTTAATGATAATCCAAGCGTGATTGTCGAAAAACCAAAGAGCACCCACAAAGAGTGACTATTTGGTGCGGTTTATAGGCTGGCGGCATCATCGAGCCGTATTTTTTCCAAAATGAGGCCGGTCAGGCAGTTACTGTGAATGGTGTTCGCTATCGTGAGATGATAACGAACTTTTTATGGCCCGAATTGGAAGATATGAATGTGGACGATATGTGGTTTCAACAGGACGGTGCTACTTGCCTCGCAGCTAACGAAGCAATGGCTCTTTTGCGCGACAAATTCAATGGCCGTGTTATCTCACGTGGTTGCGATGTTGAAAGAAAAGGTGTTGATAAGCCAGCAACAATTCAAGAGCTAAATGATGAGATAATTCGGCACATTAACGGCAAAGAACCTCAATTATGCCTCAGTGTCATCGAAAATTTGGACCATCGGATGGAGGTGTGCCGCCGAGGTCGTGGCGGCCATTTGGCCGATATTTTGTTCCATACATAATTGAACCATACCAATATTATCATAATAAAAAGAAATGGCAATAATTTCCTAAATAATTTGTGTTTTATTCAAAATCAACATCGGCCCTTAAAATTTAACCACTCTTTACATACAGTGTTGCGCAAAACAGTAGCAACAAAATCGATACGCTACTACAAAATCGTGTATCTTTTTAAATATTAGGAACACACAAAAATGATTATAGGAACCAACGCATATATTAAACAAATCATATTCCAATTTGGTTTTGTTTTTTTTATTAAATTTAAAATTAATGTGACTGCATTCAGTTTGTCTGAGAGCAAAACAAAAGCAACATAATTAATATTTGGTGTAAGATCCATTATTCTTGATAACCGCTGCACAGCTGAGCGGCATCGACTCTATTAAAGTAGATATGTTAGTATTAGTATATGTTCCCAATTAAGTTTCAGGGATTCAAGTCATTGTGACTGTGCCAGCTAATCAAGGACTTGAATCCCTTTGCCTCTTATGTAATCTCTGATGAGCTTTGAAGTGTGCTTCGGGTCGTGATCGGGCTGAAACGTTCACTGAAGCGACATATTCCACTCTGAATGTGGTCGCATCTTGCTTTCTAAAATATCATTATATACAAATCGATCCATAATTCCATCGATTTTTTGAAATGGTTCAACTTCATTATAGGAAAAAGAAGTCCAGCATCCGTGTTCAAAATTTATTTTGCAGTTTCGGGCTTCAAGTCGTGTACCTGGGTGGCGCCGTACCGTGCACATCCCATCTGAAGTAATCAAGTTGAACTTTGATTCATCGCTAAAAAACAGTTTTCGATTTTTGAACAGTCCAATTTAGGTGCTCTTTTGGAAGACTGAGTCTAAAAAACAATAAATTGCAACTAGTTGTTACAATTTCAGACAGAATTGTTTAAATTGTACACCTCACTTTGCTTTTTATTCTTAGCTGTAAGCAAAGGTTTCTCTGCCGGTCTGTAACTTCTTTAATCGTTCTCAACGGCTCGTCTTCAAACAGTGCTGTGGTGGATATTTAAATCACGTATCCGAACAACCTCTTTGGCTGTGGCAAATGCATTTCGTTTGAACACACTACAAATGTTCCTGTCATCACGCAGCGATGTTTTCCGCGGTCGCCCTCTTTAATGTACCGTTGTTACGTCTTTTGTGAAGATATATTTCTTTATTAATCTGCAAACTATTGACCGATTAATATCAAACTGTTTCACGTTAGATATTTGCGAATTTTCGTTTTTATATTCGGAAATAGTTTGCAATTTAAGAGCTTCACAGTCTTTAAAACGTGCCATTATAAATGGAACAGTCAATGTCACAGCTAGCACAAAAAAAAACTAAACTTAAATGTTTATGACTTACAAACAACACGTGCTTTACAATAACGGAACTTTTGCCAATAATTCTTGGAACTTCTGTTAACTTTTTACATTTTTCAAGTTTTGTTGCTTATGTTTTGCTCTCAGACTTAAATTAATGTAGTCACATTAATTTTAAATTTAATAAAAAAACAAAACCAAATTTGAATTTGATTTGTTTTATATATGATGTATGAATATATGCTTTGATTCCTATAATCATTTTTGTGTGTCCCTAATATTAAAAAAGATACACGATTTTGTTGCAGTGCACTTATTTTGTTGCTATTTTTTGCGCAACACTGTACATTTTTAAAAAAAAACAACCAACTTGAGAATCTCCTCCTTTTTGAAGTCGGTTAAAAATTATGATTTTCAAAAAGCATTGCGGATAAGCGGTACATTTTTCAACAATTGCAGTGATGCAGAATTTTATCCTCTTTCGTAGGGTACCAAACACTACTATGAACCATTAAATGTATTTTTTTAATTAATATGCTCATTTTGGCCATAAAATACCTCATTGTACGATACACTCAGAGAAAAATACTCTTACCTGATTAAGGTTATTTTAACATAACGAATTTGGTTAGGAGAGTCAACCACAGCGTATTAACCTAATCCACGTTACTTTCACTTGACGGATCTGATTTAGATTTAGATTTAAATTTCTTTATTGAGTCTTTGGAAAAAATATCCTTACAGACTAAGATTAACAATTTAAAAATAAAATAACGGTACAAATAAACAGTAGAATTACACTACAAATAAACTATTTAACAATTCTTTAAAACATTCCTTAGACACTGAAAAATCAAACAAAACTCGAGACGATAGATCATTTTACAAAGACAGAGCTGTTTGAAATGGCTCATTACGAGCATAATAAGACCTATGAAATTGAATTGAAAAAACTTTAAAACGTCGCAACTGTCTTGAAGGTATATCGAAATTTATGAGTGCCCAAGAAGAAGGACAGTCAATGTTACTCGATATTGTGTCATAATAATAGACAATAAGAGACTGAGCTTTTCTCCGTGAATCCAAAGTCTAAAAGCAAGCATCTAACGTTGTATGAGGGAAAATCTTCACGACATTATAATGACCGAAGAGCAAGTTTTATTTATTTTTTTATTTCATCAAGCAGCGCAGTTACTCTTATAGACAAGCGTGTGAAGACAAATTCGTTAATCTGACGCTAACTTAGCGAAGAATCAAACCAATTTCTGGTGCTTTAAATAATGTTGCTTCTGTGCCTTTGGTTTCTGTGCCTTTGGACATGCCATCCATTATTTCGCTACAGACCGCGCAAAATTCATCAAATTGCTCTGCTGTTTTTAATCATAATGATGTTTCAAATTCTGTTAAAGTTATTTCTGATATTCCTGCACAGAATCAACGCAGTCGTAATCATTACCCAACAGTGATAACTGGAAAAAGAAACAACTGTGCTGACATTGAAGTTGCAAATTGTCTGAATTGGCTGCACTTATCTAATCTTAAAGTGTCAACGACGTACCAGGCTATTGTTAACTATATAAGCTCAAATTTAAATATTGAAGGATGAAAAATTGTATGCTTTAAACTGTCCAAAAAGAGCCTTACAGGTGTGGATGCAGCTCTTCCCACTGCAGCAAGTTTTAAAGTTGGTATTCCAGCAACTTATCTCGACAAAATCTTCAATGAAAAATTCTGGCCAAATGGGGTCCGCGTTCGAAAATTTCTTCATTCAAAAAACGACAATTACACCTCAATTGTAACCAGCTTTAAATAACAGACACTCTTTATTGGCGGACGATTTATATTTGTTCTATCAGAATGTAGGAGGACTTAGAACGAAACTCTCTAAGTTGCTATTACTTTCATCATCAATGCAGTACGATATTATGGTTTCTATATGGTTGAATTGTTATCGATATTATTATGGTTGAAACTTGGCTTACAGAAAACGACAACGATAATGAAATGTTTAACCCTCATCAATATACTGTTTTCCGAAAAGATCTGTGTGTTCGAACTTCAGGACTATCAAGAGGTGGAGGTGTCTTGATTGCCGTTAAATCAGCTTTTATTTGCTCAAGCATCGATATTGGTCCCTCTATGGCGACACATTTGGATAAGGATATAGATCAACTAATTGTTCGTATAAAACTTTGTAATTCAAAAGAATTGTTTGTGATTGTTAGTTATATACCGCCCAATAGTTCAATCGAATTGTATAAATTGCATGTAGAAAATTGTAGAATTATTTTGGAAGATTTAAAAGATAATCAGAGTGTTATTATATTAGGTGATTTTAATTTACCGAATCTTTGTTGGTCTAAAGATATAGATACTAAATATTTGTTGCCTTTAGACGTTAAGAATGATTATGAATGCGAGGTAGTGGACACATTTGCCCAGTATGAGCTTCAGCAAATTAATGGTTTCGTTTACGGTCTTAATAGACTTCTGGATTTAATATTTATAAACACTGAACTTAGAGCTGAAGTAAAACATATGAACTTGACTCCACTACGCACTTCTGTGCACCATCTTCCTCTATGTTTGAGATTTAATGTTTACACCTATATAAAGCCCATTGAAACAATGTCAAGTTTTGACTGGAAAAATTTTGATTTTACCGGTATGTCAAGTTTCATTAATGCAATTGATTGGGTGTCTTGCTTTAATCAGACTGACATTGATAATAGTTACAGTTTTTTTATTAATTTGTTGTGGGATGCTATAAATTCATTTGTGCCTACAATAACATTCAAGAGTAATTCTAAACCAAAGTGGTTCAACAAACAATTAATCAATATTAACAACAGAAAGAATAAAGCCTATAAACTATTTAGGAATTCAAATTATGATCAATCTTTGCATAATAAATATAGACTTTTGCAAAAAGAATATGATTTTCTCAATAAATTTTTATATAAAAACTACGTTCTAAGAATTGAATCAAGTTTAAAACACAATAGTAAATAATTTTACAGCTTTATAAATAGTAAAAAAAGTATGCTGGCATTCCCAGCATAATGCACTACTTGGGCGTCACGACATCTGATCCGTTTTTAATCTGCAATTTATTTGCTGAATTCTTTCGATCCGTCTATGTTTCGTCTCCAACCTTAGTTCAACCAGAAATGGAGATAAACACTTCTAGTTGCCCTCTTAATATTGGTTGTCTTAGTGTGACAGTTGATGAAGTTTTAGTGGAGTTGTTAGCTCTTGAGTCCGATAAGCAATCGGGTATTGATGGTTTTCATCCTCTCTTTTTAAAGAGTTGTGCTTCTGTTTTAGCTTTACCGCTTGCGTTGGTGTTTAATAAATCGTTAGAGAAAGGTGAATTCTTGTCTATTTGGAAAAGCTCTTTTATAAGTCCTGTGTATAAGTCTGGGTCAAAAAATGACGTTATCAATTATCGTCCTATATGTAAAATTTCAATAATACCTAAATTTTTTGAAAAAATCGTATATAATAAACTTGCTTTTGTCGTTAAAGAAATAATTTCACCTCTTCAACACGGCTTTATTAAAGGTAAATCGACACAATCCAATCTTATACTTTTTAGCAATTTTATATTGAATAATTTCGAAATTGGATCTCAATGTGATGTAATTTACACAGACTTTTCAAAAGCTTTTGATAGAATTAACCATGAAATATTGATAAAAAAAACTACGTCTAATTGATTTTCACTCCAGTTTATTAAATTGCATTGAATGATATTTGCCAAATCGTACCCAAATAGTGCGCATTAACAACACGTCTTCAATTGTAATAGACGTATCTTCCGGAGTTCCTCAAGGAAGCCATCTAGGTCCCTTACTATTTCTATTATTTGTCAATGATATTCCATTATCATTCCAACACTCGCAATGCTTAATGTATGCGGATGACCTTAAATTATATAGCTCTATTAATCATTCTTCTGATTGCTTAAAGCTGCAAGGAGATCTATCTTCTAAAGAAAAATCTTGAAAATTAAATTCGTTATATTTGCCAAGTAGGAGTTTAATTTTTGATACGAAATTAGCTTTGGCAAGAATTTTAAATTCGTACTATTGCAACGAATGAATTTAAGTCTTGGTTTAAATGTTTTCGACCAAAGTCTTAATTGTGCACTTTTAGGCCATATATCGTTGGAAAGGTGCTTTAATTGCCTGTCCAATGATATGCATAACAAAACCATTGTCCAGACAGATTTTGAGAATTTTTGGATTGAACCTTAATACCATGAACGCCAATTTCACTACATTTTAAAAATGTTTACAACAAAAGTCTTAATTGTGCACTCATAAGCCATATATCGTTAGAAAGGTGCTTTAATTACCTGTCTAATGGTATGCAATACATAACGTTCATGGTTTTGATAAAAGGATTTGTTAATAAGAAGTTTGTGCCATGACTTAAAATTATACCAAGAGTTATATTCGTTCTTTGCAATAGTACTAATTTAAAATTCTTGCCAAAAGCTATATTCGAATGAAAAGTTAAACTCGTACTTTGCAAATATAACGAATTTAATTTCCTCCCGAAAGTTAAATTCGTACTTTGCAAAATGAGTATTTTAGTAAATGAAAAAACAGCCAACGATGCTCATTTTTAAAAAAAATAAGTGTAACGCGAGAGTTCCGTGAAAATTTAAGAAACGGCAAAATAAACAATATGAGAAGCAAACATAAACAATAATCAGCGCAATCGATGCATGAACATTTGTTTTACATTAGGATTCTGATAGCAGCGAGTTGTGGATACGTAAAATGAGTTGTGGATACGTATTAGCCAAAAGTATTTATCAATGTAATGTTTAACTTTGATAAACGTTTTTCAATAAAAATTAAAAAAAAAAAAGACAAATCGATTTTGATATGGTCGAACTTCGACCACAGGCGATACTAGTACAGAATAAAGCAGTAAATTCATAAATGCACATAAGTACAAAGTTTCTTGAATTTCGTTGTATTTATTTTTATTTTAACAATTTTTTATCTGGAATAAGTAATTTATTGTATTGGTGTTTTGTTTTTTTTTTTTTTGAGTATAAAATGTCGCCGCAAACTGTTTGATGTTGTCGTTTTCCGAGTTCACTGAATACGACAATAATCCGATCATGATGTAAGAAATCAAAGTGCTAGTAACGTCTAAATATTTCTCTAAAGCTGTCAAACTTGTGAATGAGTGAAAGAGACGGAAAAGTTGATTTTGTATGGTTTGCACGGTTGCCACCTCAAATTCCCACAAAAAAAACCTTTTTCTCACAATATAAAAAATTAATAACCACGAAAATTCCCATGGTATAAAATTAAAAAAAAAAAATCCCATCGCAATTAAAAAAAACCACAAAAAATCCCACGGACATTTAAAATAACCACGAAAATCCCACGCAAATAAAAAAAACCACGAAAAATCCCATTTGTATTTAAAAAAACCACGATAAATCCCATTTTTATTAAAAGAAACCACAAAAAATCCCTTTTCTATTAAAAATTACCACTGTTAATAAAACAGACATAACAAGTTGTCAACAATGAAACAAAAAATTAAAAAGAACTAGAATATTTCGTCGTCTGTGTTTTAATAAGTCTTTTAGTATTCACTAAAAAATATTTGTTTAATCCACCTTAAACCTGTATAAAGTTTACAAAAAGAGTTCCAAATTAGTTTTTTGTCTTTAAAAAGCAAAACACAAAAACGAAGTTCTTATTTTTTTAACAATTATTGCTCAACACGCACCGCATCAAAAGCAAAATTCTATTCGACTGAAAATTCGATGAACAACGAACATTTCGACAGGGTTTGACGTTCGATACTCGTTGTTTGATAACCAGCGAACATTACGTCGGAAGCAACTCGTAATAAGGAACAATCACAAATCAATTTTGAGATATACCAATTTTGTATATTGATAAAAAAAGAAGAAAAAAAATTCACTGAAACATATTTTCCAATGCATGTAAATATGTCAAGAGTGAAAGAACTTCCCACCAAACTAAAGTTACCGAAATCTTAACGAATTCGTTGCGAAAATCATATAGATGGGTTAAGACTATTTTGACAATGAACAAAATATGAAAAATATACGCTTTTATGTATATATATTTATACATATTTTAACTGAAAAATAAAAATAATTCCTTCAAAACAAAAAAATCCCACAAAACAAAAAAAATCCCACGTGAATTAAAAAAAACCACACTCAATTAAAAAATCCCATGGGAATTCCCATTTCCCACGGCAATTAAAAATAACCACAAAAGGGATTTTTCCCACAAAGGTGGCAACCGTGATGGTTTGACAACTTCAATTTAAGATTTTTACAACAAAAATTAAAATTCGCTAACACGATGAATCCGATGAGGCAAGACTATTTGGAACATTTTTTTATGGCAATACAATTAACAATAACTTAAAATTATTTTGCAACTCAACCGAACGCTTTATCAATACTTTTTATGGTTACTCTGTTGACCATGAATCGTAATTGACCACTATTTTAAATATTTTTGCCAACAAAAAACAATTTATAATCTGAAGATTGTGGACAACGATTTTGAGCCCAACCAATGCATATGAGGGAACAGCAGACCTGCAAACCTATTTTTTTTATCCTTATCATGGCCTTATCACTTGCAACGATATTGTATAAAATTGGACCAACATCAGGAAAAACTTTTTAGATTTAATTTACGTTGAAGCCGTGCGCATCGGATCAGAAAAATAGTGAATATGTTTCTACACTGCTGATCTGCTACATCAAATGGAACTACAGCTATTGGCAACGCAAAGGTTTTCCCTATGTAGAGGCGAAAATACCTTTTGGCATCTTGGATTCAATGCGCACGCGTGAACATTCACTCGGCATGGCCATCTATGATGTGTACAAAAAATCACAGGAGAAGCTGTTGGGTGTTTATCTGCTAACACGTCCTGCATTACTGGTGCGTGATGCTCAATTGGCACGTGATATTTTGACCAAGGACTTTTCGAGTTTTCACGATAGAGGCATTTATGTGGACGATGAGAATGATCCTATGTCGGGTAATCTGTTAGCATTGCAGGGACAAAAGTGGAAAACAATGCGCACCAACTTAGCGCCTTCATTTACTTCAAGCAAACTTCGTGACATGTTCGCAGCTATCGATGATGTTTCCAACAAATTGCTGGCACACATAGAGTCACAATTACCCGATGACGGCGTAAAACAGTTGGAGATGAAGAGTATCACTTCAACGTGAGTTGATGTTAATGTTGGATTTGGAATTCGCAGTGTGAAACTGTTGATTTTGTTCTTTAAACTGTTTTCAGTTATGCCATCGATATTATTGGTTCGGTAATTTTTGGCTTGGAAGTTAATAGTTTCGAAAATCCTTCCAATAGTTTTCACAACTTGAAAACACAAATCAATGATCCCGGCTTTACCAGCATTGTTCGAAATACAGCGCAATTTATCTATCCAGGGTGAGTTTAAAGCAGTGCAAATAGTTCGGAAACCAGAGAAATTACTATTCTTTCTTTGAAAAATGCAGAAATCCATACTCACGATTTAAGTCGCGTTTTACTTATATCATTACAGGTTATTTAACTAAATTAATTGCTAAGAATTTTTTATATTAATTATTCCGGAATCATCCTCATACTCGAAACTGTAGATTACCCTTTCAAATCGTTGAATGGGTGTTAAATATTGCCACAAAAAATAGTATGCTGCACAAAATCTATTTTTATCTTAAATAATATGTAAACTAGTCCATATTCGCACTGCCCAAAAATAAAAACTGCTGGCGTGGCATTTTTTTTTTCTACAATTCAAGTACGACAGATGTGTTTCATATATGGGCAAATTCAGCGTGTCGGACGTTTCATTCGAACGCTTCTTTTAAACATTTTAATACGACAGAGAGATATATTTGGGAAAAGTCAAAATCCTATCTATTAATCTATCTATTAAGGTATAATAACAAAAATATTGTAAAAATATTTAAAATCGGACGTTTCACAAAACGGATGTCATTTTCGGACAAAGTTCATACTATGCCTAGATCTGCGAATTTATTAGCCATACAAAAATTTCGGAAGACAATATTTTTTTTTAATTTAACAAGCTTTCAGAAAAGTCATACGTTGTCTTTATTAAGCGCATAGTGTGGTCACAGTTAATAATTTTATTTGTTCGGACGTTTCGTGTCGGACGTTTCAAATTTTTCCATTGAAACAATTTGATCTTTATGGTAAATAAATTTATGTGCACATTGCTTAAATACATTAAATTAAAATGTTTCTCTGAGATAATATCACCAATAAGTTTTTAATAAGTTTTAATTTGTTGGTCACGGTAGCCTTTTTTGTGGAAATGCCCATATCAACTATAGAATGCCTTTAGATTTGAATCTTTAGCGTATATTCTCTCTGAACTAAAAGCTTTCAAAAATCTGACTGTGAAACATTTTTGAGGTCATCGAATTCAAACAAATTTTTGACTGCTGTTCTTTAAAGTGATTGAAGTTAATATTAAACCTTATCTGGGTTTTTCTAGATTTGCTACTGATCGGGTTTTATTGTAAGAAGAATATATTGGCTCCAACTTGGTTTTTCAAAGGAAATTCACTTTTTCTCACGGGTATATCTCGTAAGCCATTTGGAATTTTCTTTTCTTGTCTTAAGCAAAGTTTTAGCTAAAGACTAGGAGAAAAAAGTGTAGAGAAAACTGACCTGTAAGAACTGCATCAAAGCCCCAAAAACTAAGCAACTATTTTGAGCCTGCCAACTGTATCTGAGCACTCCTTGATACCGTTTTGCCCCTGCAAATGTGACATATTTTACACTTTTTTTCCTTGTCTATGGCTAAAACTTTGTTTCGTTCGTTAATTTGTTCGTTCGTAGAAAATAGAAATTAAAATTTTGTTCGTTCGTGGAAAATAGATATAAAAATGTGGTTCGTTCGTTCTGCCAACTTTTTCTACGAACGAGCAAATGAAAATATTATGTTCGTGCAATCTTCTGCTTCCACATAGTTCCCTTTCAGCTCAATATACTTACACCAACGATTTTCTAACATTGCGATGCCCTTTGAATTGAGTAAGATTTCCCAAGATCTCCGAAATGCGCTTTAGTTTCCAATTCGACCTGTTTATTCTTCGCAAATATCCTTCCGTGGAGCCACCTTTTTAATTTTGGTAATAGATAATAGTCTCTGGGGTCCAAATCTGAAGAATATGGCAGATGAGGAAACAGTTCTAAGCGTTACTCGTACAATTTGGTAATGGTTTCGATCGAATTGTGAGCGTCGCAAACATTGCATGCAAAAATATGATTTTTTTTTCTTCGGTAAATGGGGCCGTTTGTTTGCGATTTCCTTTTCTCAAATAGTCAATTAACAAAATGCCACTTGAATCCCAAAGAACAGACGCCAACACCTTTCCGGTCGTTTGTTGCGACTTCGCTCGCTTTGATGCACTTCCACTGGGACCTACCACTCTTTTGCTGATTCCTTAGATGCTGGTGGATACACGTTTCATCCATGGTTACTATTTTACGCAAAAAATCTGTTGGAAGGTGCGAACACGTTCATGTTTTTGATTGATTGTTAACGAACGCGGCACCCATATTGCAGTCAGCTTTCTCATGTCCAAATTTTCATGTAAAATGGAAACCACCGACTCACTTGAAATGCCTACGGCTTGTCCAATACGAAATCGTGGATTTTCTAATATATTTTGGAGTGATCACCGTTTTTGGTGCTCCTTCGGCGTGTTCATCTTTTGTGCTGATTCGACCTTTGTGCTCTTTTAAACTCTGCAATCCATTATTTTACAGTGGTATACGACGGAGCAGATTCAATTTAATATTTATCGAGCTTTTCTTTTGTTTCTTTCGAACTTTTGTTACGAAAAAAGTAATGCTTAATCAAGACACGAAATTCTACTTTATTCATTTTTAGAACAATACCAAAAGTTGTTTAATTTAGAATAGTGTAATGTCACTATTCATTGACAGATCGATCTAACATTTATGATGTGCTCATGTTAAGGCTGTCACCCGTCAAAAATGTGATGCATTTGAAGAATGGTGGTGCTGTCGCTTGGAGACCGGCATCATCTTGAACACCCTAGTATATGTTTCTTGAACTCAATTTGTCGTTCTATTAAGGATCTTATTTTAAATACATACTTATTCTTACTTAATTTAAGACCTAAACTGTTTGAAATAATTTCTGAACAAACTTAAATGTACTATAAATTAATTGATGCATAAAATACACACGTGAAGTATCTTCTTTGCTACTTTAAAACATATTTCGATGCAGTTATAATTTTTTACTAGAATTTTTTTTATTCTTTTTGTCACATTTTTTGATAATTTTTTTAATTATTTTTTATTGTTTTTTTTAATGTTTTGTTTCTTTTGCATTGGTTTGTTGCCTTTTTTATTTTTTATATTTGTTTTATATTTGTTGTTTTTAATTTTGTCATTTCTTTTTTTATATTTAAAATTTTTTAAAATAATAAATATTTATATTTTTATTTGTTTTTATATTTATGTTACTTTTTAAAATAATATTTAAGGTTTTTTTGACAGAAAATATTTTTGTTTTATTATTAATTTTATTGAAACATTAGTTAAGAAATAATTTACAGTATATATAGTTTGTTTTTAATTAACTATACTCTTCACTTTGATTTATAGCATTTCTGCCAAACAAAAATTATTTTGAACTTTTATATTTTTATCTAATCACCTTTTTATCTAAAACTTAACATTGCTTCTCAGTTGGGAGAAAATTTTAAAGTCAAATGAGAATTATTTTAAAATTTTTATTTTTATATAAGTATTTTATGTATACACTTTACGTATTGTTTCTTTTCAGTTTAGAGAAAATCTTTGTGCGTATGGGCTGGAAAGAGTTTGCTCCAGAGTTTATGAAGAACATCGTACGTGAGACCGTGGAATTCCGAGAAAAGAATAATGTTTCACGCAAGGATATGTTGCAATTATTGTTGCAACTACGTAACACGGGGAAAATCAATAGTGACGACAATGAGTGGGCAGCCGAGTCGACAGCTGGTAAGTTTAAGATTTAATCTAACTACTAATGCTAAAAAACAACTTTTTACCCCTGTTGTTTTCTTTCTCTCACTGCCTTCCTCTTTAAGGAGTGTTCAAGTCGATGTCAATCGAAATGATTGCTGCTCAGCTGTTTCTTTTTTATATAGCAGGTTATGAGACATCCGCCTCAGCAGCATCTTTTACAATCTACGAACTGGCGCAGTATCCAGATTTGCTGACAAAGGCGCAAAAAGATGTCGAAGGCGCACTGGAGCGACATAATGGCCAATTGACGTATGACACCATTCAGGATATGAAGTTTATAGATCTGTGCATAATGGGTATGTTGCTGGGATGCTCTTCTCTTTTATATGTTTTAAAGAATTGTTTTATTATTTTTAAAGAAACTATACGAAAATATCCTGGCCTGCCAATACTCAATCGTGAGTGTACGAAGGACTATCCCATACCAGACAGCAATTTGGTAATCAAAGAAGGAACACCTATCATAATATCACTTTTTGGTATGCATCGTGATGCCAAATATTTCCCCGATCCAATGCGTTATGATCCTGAACGTTTTCTCGAGGAGAACATGAATTATGATCCGGTCGCATACATGCCATTTGGCGAAGGACCAAGGCATTGTATTGGTAAATAATTTTTTCACACTCAATGTCTCATCTTAATTATTGTATTTTTCGCCAGCTCAACGTATGGGCAAGGTCAATGTAAAGGTGGCTCTAGCCAAAATTCTGACAAATTTCAATATCGAGATTAATGAAGAGCGCAAAGAAATTGAAATTGATAACTTTGGCATTCCAATTGTACCTAAAGGTGGCATCAATGTGCGTCTATCGAAGAAGCATCGTGCAACTATAGCTTAAGTTTATACATACATACATAGAATATTTTAAGCAACAATTAAACATGTATTAAGGTTTAAGTAGAACTCATTTGAATGCAAAAACTGCGTGCATTTTATTCAATAAATACGAAGTTTTTTGTATTCAAAATTGCATTAAATTTGAAAAGGATTATACAAAAATAAACTACTACTTGATGATTGTACAAATTGCCATCAGCTGATGGTTATCTTTCGAAATTTCCAGCAACACCCTGTCTGCTAATGACCTTCCAAACTGTCAACTCTGCGACAATTTTTGCGAAAATCGCTTTTTTACCAACAATCTTAATATATTCACATAATTTATTCGATAATCGTGGGATTTTTCCACACACCAACATTAAATAAATGAATTTAATACCGAAATATTGCAAATATTTTCATAAAATTTTCCATATCTTTTTGCGCATTGTACTGACCTTTTGCCAAATCGCAACTCCTTGTTGTTGAAGCAGTCACGATGCAGACGTCTCAAAAGTTAGCCGCTACAACGTGCATGCATAAGAAGAGTACGACACGTGTTGAAACTTGTTTATTTTCTATAATTGTAGTTTCTTTTGCCACACCGCCGCCGATGACTACTTATTTGTTTTTTAATACTGATCACTTTTTTTCCTTCACAGAATTTGATTCCACAACTTTTGCACTACTAACTGCACTCTTCTATTTCACGTTCGAACGTATCTCGCTAGAATGCACCCACACTAAGACCACGATTACAATTAAAGTGCAATTTTGAGAAAAAAATTTTCACTTCAGCAACTAATGCACCTATATTAACACAATTGATTCACTGTTTTATTATTTTAATATGCGAAAACTAATTCTTATTGTTTGCGATTTAAATTTAATATGTTTTTAAACGTAAATAATCAATCGCAAGCCCGAAATATTGCAAAAACGACTAAAGAAATTACAGCGACGGTGCAAGCCCGAATTGACTGGCCCGATTCGCCCGATTTAACACAAAATGTACGCAAACCGGTATAGTGATAGTTTCTAAGTGAGGAGGTGTGTTTAATACTTGTACGAAATGTTCAATGCAAAAATTGTTTATGCCTTTATGAGTCTTTTTTCGTGCTTTTAAGCACTCAAAATTAAACTTACTGTGTAATTCTGTATCAGGAAGAAGACCACCAATGATAATAAAGACACTAAAAGCAATACAATATTGTATGAAAATAGTATTGCTTCTCGTGTTTTTCTCATCGTTGATGTGCTTCTTAGTGATACAGAATAGTAGTAGTTATTTGACGTCTCCACGAGTCATCATAGCCATTATATAAAAGCATCGAAAAATCTAGTGGAGGACGCCTATGCCATGGCATATCCTATACACTGCGATAAATTACACACCACCCAAGTATAATTTTGCGACCGTTTTAGAAATAAAATGGCACACAATAACGTTATTTTTACGAACATTTTTACGATATTGGCACAATTCCTATATTGTCACTATGCCTTCAAAGTGACATTCCTTTTTAATAGTACTTTACCATTAGGTCACACAATGTTGTAACAATTTATAAAGTTTTACCTCTAAGAAATGCATCACTCAATTTTGGAATAATAACTTAAGACGTAACTATTTGGTAACGATTAGCTAATTGCGACCCAAATGTAGGTTTTTCCTATTTACTAATGCAAATTTAATTAACTGTGGCAAAATTTGTTTACTTTTAAATCTAAATCTACTAAATGCTTTTATCATAAAATATTTTAGGAAAACTGTTGTTTTTTGGCACAATAAACATTTTAAAATGGTGGACGAAAATTATTATTATATTTTCCTAACAATAAACATGAAACTGCTTTTAAATTTTTTTTTTTAATAACAAAGTTTGGTCTTTGAGCTGAAAGGAATGGAATAGATTATTTAGAGGAATTGATTGGAACGATGCGTGAATTATTGATTAGGCGAAACAACCTGATTATTGCATTGTTAAGCTTTTTAACTGTGTTTTAATGATTGCTTATACTGAAAACTATTACTGAAATTTGTACACAATACTTTTCCATAAAAATTTTTTATTAATATATGAAATTATTATAAAATTTCGAAATTTAGCTTGTGCTTAAAATTTTAAGAAGTTTTATCTTTATTTTAGCGAAAATCTTCTTTCCCATTTAGCTCCAAAAAATATCCAAAAGATTTAAGATTATTTTGTACTCCTATATATTGATATTAATATTGTTAAACAAACATGAATAAAGTTTTCTGCTAACACAAGTGAGTATTTATGCTTTAATAATATAAATAATTAATTATATTTATGGCTGTAAGCAAAATTGGCAACTCTGTAATGCGTTTATACTAAAATGCGACAATTTACTCCAAAGTAAGCATTGTGTTGCACTACTTTCGAAACAAAGTGGTCTCTGTTACGTAACCAATACGTAGCATCATGTCAATTTTATCATGCCAAATATGGACTATCAGTTCTAGTTTGACATGGCATAGAATGACCACAAAACAAATACAAAATAAATACTGTGACATATTTTGACAGTTGGTGCTCATGCCTTGTTGGCATGTGCTATGTCTCGTGGAGACGTTATGTTAGAACAGCAATGTAAATCAGCAGTAAGAATACCTTCACAGCTTTTGTTAGCTCTGCCAACCTGTTAAAATTCACAAAATTTTTGAATTCCGTCAAAATTTTGTATGGAAATTTTGACTAAGTACCCAGTCTACCAAATGATATTGCAACAATATAGAAACAATATCAGAGCAATCAAAATTTGTATCATTTTCGATTATCGTTTTCGATACGAAAACAATACACTTTTCGAAAATTTCAGACCCATCGTTACAATATCATTTTCGATATCTTGTTTCAATATTGTTGCAATACTTAATATTTAAATGTTTCCGATATCGTTTCTGTATCGTTTTAAGCATTGTTTTCAATATCGTTTCGTTATCTAAGTACTGCAATTTTTCAATATTGTTCCGACATCTAAATATTATCTGATTTCTATATTGATTCCAATATCATTTCGATATCGAAATAATGAAATTTTAAGAAATACTTTCATATCGAAAATCGATATCGTTGCAATATTGAAACCACATTGAAATAATTAAAATTTTCAATAAATTTATATTTTCTATTAATTGAATTAAATTTTATTACTTTCACAGTAATTACATGGTTTTTATTTTAATTTGCAAATAATAATAAATAAATATGTATTCATAAATCGTTATTAATATGTTATGTAATTAATTTATTTTTGTTTGTTTCGGTGGTATTTAATACTTTTGTTTTCCCTATCTTTTGCATATAAAAAGAAGGTTTTTGTTTTTTCTTCAAAAACTTTAGTGTCTGTTTCGCGAAACTTCCGTTGAAATGCAGCTGGAATTAAAAATAAAATGTTAGTAACAAAGCTATCAATATTAAAAAGATATGTCAGTTTTCCCCCAACAACAGAAAGTGCATGGGTATAAAAATATCAACGGGACAAAAATACATATATTTAAACAAAAATGTTCTATGCACAAAAAGAGTTATATCTTCAAAAGTTATGGATAGATTTTTATGTTTAATAGCTTCCTGAATAAGTTATAGCATATTCTTTCTTTCAATACCCATAAGGGTTAATTTTCTTTTAATGGTAAAAAATAAATTAGCATTTTATAACCAATTTTTCCAAACTTCGATTTTTATCCCGTGTCATTTAAGCGATAATGACACCCGTAGGTTTTTACAAAATGAAATTTTTCAAATGCTATTTTTTTTTATGAAAGGAAAAAGAAAAGAGAGTTTTCTTATGTAGAAAAGAATATAAAATTTTTTTTTTAATTTTCCAGGGTATTTTTTGGCTGCTACAAGATTTTGAAAATAACATAAAAAAATCACGGCGGGCTAGATAAAAAAAAACTACTGGACGGATCGTTCTGCAATTTAAATATGTTATTGTACACATATAAATCTATAGATTGAACAACGGATAGAAAGATCGGCAAAGTATTTTTTGGTTTTTAAGAGGTTTATTGTTTCCAACAATCGGCTAATTTCGAAAAAACGCCGCCATTTTGTCAATTTTGGTCAAAAAATTTCCTTTTAGTTCAATCTATAGCGGCTTTGTTGCTTTGATGCTGATTAAAACTCCGTTTTTAATTTCTTTTTCCAACGTTCCAGTGCGCCAAAATCACGCCCGCCGTGTTTTGATGTTATTTTCAAAAGCCTGCAGCAGCCAAAAAACACGCTGAAAAAATCTAAAATTTTTTGTACACTCTTTTTTACATAAAAATAGTATGCGAAGTTTCAATAAGATATCTCTTTCCTTTCATAAAAAATTTTAAAAATTTCATATTGTAAAAACCTATGTGTGTACTGTCCCTATAATGAAAAATATACCAGAACTTACAGCATATAGCGGCAGTTGTTGCCATTTTCCTTGCAGCTTCTTTTTCAACAAGAAAAGTTGCCTGAAAAAGTTTTTTGCAGCACAATTTTCCATTGCTGACTAATGTCCTACGTACACTTTAACCATTAATCTGTGAAATATGAAAATTTTTCAATAAATTGAAGTGGTGCAGCAGATTAAAGAACAAAAACGAATAAATACTTAGTATTCTTTAGAAGAAAATTGAAATACAAAAAATACTCATAGAATATTTGACATTAAGCTAGGAAATTTATGTTTCTAATAATTTTAAAAATAACAAATAAATATCAAAGTTTACTTACTTCAAAATCGGCAATAAAAAATAGAGATGACGAAGCGAGTAGTTAGAGATGTGTTTTCAGATATATCGTTACAAGAGCGAAACACCATCGAAACAAAGCAACTATTGTTGTATGGTATACTGGGTAACTATATGGTAAGTTTGCAAGCTGAGCATCGTTTTTCTGTTTAGCAGTCTTTTGTTAAGCCGATTCGTTAATTCGGAAAAGTCATTCATTATTTGGAAGTACCACATTTAGGTAATTCACAGTTCGATGTAATATAGTAATCTGTTAATATTGTAATGTGGGTAATTTGATAACTATGAGCGACTTTCGTTTGCTGTTCAAATGCTTATTTTATTCGACTCTCATTTCGAATTGCAATGTTCTTCGATAATTACATAATGAAAAGCTTTAAGCAGCTTTTCCATGTTATCTTTCAGTATCTTATCTTATCTTATCAAATTTTTATTTAGAGCTTGCAAACCCTATCTTATGGAATTAGCTGCGTTCCATTTGCTTCAAAATAATTCAGACTTTTCTTTTGTACATGCAGCCGTTGTGTGTTTATGGTCACGACAAAGATCTTTAGACCACATCGCACTTTGGAAAAAAATAAGAAGACTCAATTTAAAAATTTTTTTAAAAGACTATAATACATACAGACTAAATTTTTTTTTTTCGTAAATAATATAAAAAACAATATTCCATAATAAATTTGTAGTTTGTTTTAAAATTCGTCTTCTTCTCGCTAGGTGGCATAAAAACGTAGTCCTTTTTTTATGTCACAAAATATCAGCTGGTGTCAAGATATTTTGCGCTGTGGGTCCGCAAAAAAAAATCGAAAAATCTCAAACTCCTGATTTGGGTTTTTAAACAATAAACCAATGTAAGAACAAAATTTCAACCAAATCGGAAATGGTTAGTGCAACTGATGTTTATTTATTTATTTATTTCACTAAGCAGAGCTCTTATAGACTACTATAATATTTTCATTTTAAAACTAAAAATGCTATAATGAATACAAAATTATGAAAAATATATCAAGGTATGAAATAAAACAGTTAATGACTATTATGTATAATAATAAATCACAATGCTCATAAGAAATTCAATTTATGTTGCGAATGCAATACAAATCGTTTATAAATGACTAAAAAATGACACAGGTAGCAAGATTAAATTTATCTTTAGAGTTATCTACAAATATATCAATTGCTTATGACCCAATTTACTTATCTGATACAACGCGACAGGGGTTAATTTTGTGCATAGACAGTTCTATGAAAAGTTTCATAAAAATGGAAGTGACTTCGAAGAGATCTCGAGGGTATGTGGAGGTCAAGCTTCTCCAATAGTTCCGTGCAAGTTATGGTGAAGAATATCTCTGAGAAAAATTATTGAAGATGCCCTTCTTCTACAGTTTAGAGTGCTTAATCCAATCAAGGCACACCTTGTTTTGTATGGAGGGGAGGTAGAGAGATTACATCTTAGTTGGTTGAACATAAATCGGATGAATTTCGTTGAAATTTTTCGATACGTTCAGAATGCAAATGTTGAAGGGTTCCAGATAATGGAGCAATATTCTAAGTGCGGCCTTACCAGCGATTAATAAAGCTATTTCAAAGTGTATAGGTCATCGAACTCCTTGGTTCCATATTTTTATTGCAAATTGTTTATAAAAAAGTTGGTTGGAATTTTTTATTTTTTATGAGAAAATATGCGTTGATATTAAAGGTATGGTGTTGAATTTTAAAACGTGATGATTTTATCAGTGTATATGTTGATTTTTACCAATATTTTGGACCCCATATTTGTAGACACTGCTGGAATCAGACAAATCATACTGTAACGTTTATCGAATCCGTTAATATTTGCGATGTAATAATATATACATCAATAAGCTGATTCCTGAAGATTGGTTAAATGTTGCCGGATTTAGTCGATTCAAGTGAACGCCCGTTTTCGTCGCTTATAAGACTAAAAACATAAATTAGAAGTATAACTTTCGAAGAAAGGCTCAATGGGTTAGCTCTTATAAATGTTCACAGGGATGTGGAAGTGACCACGAAAGAAATTTTAAATGCACTAGACCGAAATAAAAGAAGACTAGACATTATGATATAAAGATTAATTTATAAATTAAAAATGCCCCGAATTTTTTTTTGGTACGCGCATGGATATGGACTTTAAAAAATTTGAAACATAGGTTCCGCACCTGTATAATTTTATATGCTTATGTTATATGAAAAATCCTATATATTTTATAAAATATATTTTATATGTTGACTAGCTTCTGTCATTTCATTTTCTTAATTGTTTTTTTGAATTGAAATTTAGCTGCAACGGTAGTGCCCTCTGCTTGTCGTTTTATGTTGTCGCTCCTTTCAGAATTGCTTTTGGCAGAATTCAGCTATTGACTAAAGTAAGTGTGAAACAGTCATCAATTTTCTATTTTCATAGCATATGATAGTTTATTTTAGGTAGTTTTTTTACATTATAATGATACATTATAATTTCAAGTTTTCGATGAAAAATATTAATTTTTATAGCAGGAATCGGCAGGAAACAAATATTTTCGGTTCCCGTAAAAAATAAATTCTTTATAGTAGTTTTGAAATAAATGGGGTTGAACTTAAAAGTATCGATCAAATTGCAGATCTTGGGGTTATCCTATATTTTAGCATACGCTTTAATCGACACCTCGATCATATAACATCCAGGGCAAACAAGCTTCTCAGATGCATTGAAAGACGTTCTCGAAAGGATTTGAGAACGTCTGGATAATATTCCGTGACGTATTGACAGTTTCGGCGGTCATGCTCTCAGTTTTATTGTACCAAGCAAACAAATGTATTCCGATTCGTTTTGAAAGTTTCGGTATTGTTTGAACCAATTTATCAATAACTTCATAACTAAAAGATTTATCGATAATTCCTTCGGTGAATCTTTTTTCTCAATGAGTACTACAAAACTTCATTTTCAGATCTTGGCGCCACGGAAACTGTAATCGTGCCCATGAATTTGTTTGTGAATTCCCTTAATGTTTAATATTTTCCTAACATGTCACCTATTTTTTCATTTAGTTGGTAGCATTTGAGGGCAGAATTTCAAAACGTTGATCTTGACAGGTCAACATTTTCGAGAAAAGAACACGATTCCATTTTAGAGGCCTGCATTTTTTCGAGAATAAAATGCAGAATTCTCAAAAAGTACAAGAAAAATGCAGAAATTTTTCGAAAAATAAAACGACATTGGAGTTACGAATTGTCAACATATGGTTTCCGAAATATCTGTGGTCACAAGGAATAATGACTAAACTGAAAATATAGTAAAAAGGCGATATGGAATTTACTTTATTGCCAATTTTTGGAAGTATGCAGATATCCATTTTTTGCTCGGAATTGATCATCACTTATGTTTGCACATATTTTGTTTGTAACGGTTCGTAAATGGGTCGTAGTTCGTGCAATTAAAATATCGTTTTGTACCATACTTTGAGTTTAGTCGTTATTCCTTGTGACCCCAGATATGATATTGCTGAAATAGTCGACTACGACGTTTTAAAATCGTTGCAGAATCGCATCTCTAATCGATTGAAGAGCGTAATTACTATTAAACACAGCTAAATTAAATTTTATCGTAAAATTTACAGAATGTCAAAATTGTCCGTCTCGTTTTTCATCTAAAAAATTATATGGATTATATCGAAAAAGTTCAGAAAAAATTACACGAAAAGCTTTAAAAAATAAGCTATTAAATCGAAAAATCGCTTCCACAACAAGGTAAATTAAAGGCAGTTGATACAATAGAGAAAACGCTAGTTTGACAATATATCGAATTTTTTCTCTTGTCACTATGTCTATAAAAAATAAAATATGTACGTAAATAGGTCCCCGAAGTGCAGCAGCCCCTGACCCCATCAACTAACGAGCTCAGTTGGTAATTGTATTCGCAAAATTTCCTGAGCCACGTACATTTGTGGAATAAATTTTGATTGGTTGTAAAAGTATCGGGAAATGACATTAATTGAAGGTAATAAGGATGAGGCATATCGTTGCATCGACATAGCAATTCATGCCTTATCTGAGGGCAAGTTGGAAAAGGCTGAGAAGTTTCTTCTAAAGGCCGAAAAACTATATCCAACGCAGAAGGCAAAAAGTGAGTTAAAAATTGCGACCAAAATGGACCAAATCAATGTTAATTGAATCTTGCAGATGTTTTGGCGCAGGTTAAGAGTACACCAAGCGGTACCAGCGCTGGAAATAGACGTGAAGCGGAAACTCATAGCGAGGGTCCGCGCAAGCGCAAGAACTCTGAAGGACGCAACGCTGAGCCCGAATACACGGCAGAGCAAATAGAAGCTGTGCGCAGTCTTAAGAAGTAAGTTTGATCAAAAACAGTTCATTAATTTATAAATTAACTTTTTATTGCTCCCTCAGATGCAGAAACTACTACGAAGTTTTGGGCATTACTAAAGAGTCCACCGATTCCGAAATTAAAAAGGCCTACAAAAAACTCGCTCTGCAACTGCATCCGGACAAAAATAAGGCACCTGGTGCGGCGGAAGCTTTTAAGGCTCTTGGCAATGCAGCAGCTATACTAACGGATCCAGAAAAACGTAAAGCTTATGATTTACATGGCATCAATGAGCCCTTTAATCTACACGGTGGCTCACAAAATAGTGGCCCCGCTGGTACTAGTATGGGACGCACCTACTATACCAATGATTTTGGCTATTCACGCGGTTTTCAAGCCGACGTCAGTGCCGAGGAAATCTTCAATATGTTCTTTGGCGGTGGTTTTCCACAGCAGAACGTATACATGCGCCAGCAGCGTCGCAGGCAGCAACATCAGCATCGCGAAGACCGCGAGGTAAGAGAATAGGGCTCTATTGGGTTAGCTATAAAATCTAAAAAATTGTTTGCACTCCAGAACCAAAACAGCTCTTCGGCACTCATCAACTTGCTTCCAATATTGCTGCTGATTGGCCTCTCCATGATGTCGTCGTTCTTTATCTCTGATCCGATTTACAGCTTATCGCAATCACAGTAAGCACAGCTTTAATTTTTAAAATTTAAAATCTCTTACTTATTTTGACCGTTTTTCGTTTACGAACTTGCAGCAAATATCCGGTGAAACGTGAAACGAATGGCCTTAAAATACCCTACTATGTAAAGGACAACTTCTATGTGGAATATCAGGGTTCTGTTGGTCGCTTAGAGGAGTCAGTGGAGGAGGACTTTATAAACCATTTAAAGCATTCGTGCAGCCGAGAACGCAATTACCGTAGGTTTTTCATTTAAGCTAACTTTGTATTTAAAGCTAGCTTATCTCTCTACACTTTCAGGAGAATCAATGCTGGCCAAGGCTAGAACCTTTGGCGATCGTGACCTATTTCGCAAGGCCCAGAATATAAATATGCCATCGTGTGAAAATTTACAAAAATATTTGAACACGTAGTTTGATGATGCGCATAAGTAATTTATATTGCTCGGTTTTATTTGTATGTGTTGTTGTACTATTTTATTAAGACTTTTTGTTTCTTAAAAAATATTTAATTTTATTTCAAATACCGCTGCATTCAATTATTAAGTCAAGCGTAAAACCAAAAAAAAATATGAAAAACTTACTTTATCGATTTGTAAGCTATTGCAATTTTGAACGTATGCAGATAATATTAATTTCTAAGAATTTGCATTTTATTGCATATTAAGATTAATATCTATATCAAATGTATTGTATTGAATTGGAATACGAATTCAAATTGTTTGGCAAATAAATAAAATAATTGAATTTTGGTTGTAAGAAAAATGTTTAGGGTATCCACAAGATGTGCTATCTTGTAATATTAGCACACATATAAAATAATGACATTTTGGTTGTATGACAAACTTGACTTTAATTAAACATACTTAGGTACTTATGCCTCCGTCCGCTTATTTTGAGATATTCTCCAACATTTAGGAAATGTTGCAAAAATATGAAGCCATAAATGTTTAAGTTTCCTTTATTGTTTTTTAAATTAATTTAAAAATGTTTTCATTATTATTCTATTGCATGATTTATCCATTGCTCCAGCTTCTACTCAATTTGCTATTATAGCTTCCAACGCCGCAACAACATCGCCACTTTGCTCGCGCAGCACCTTTTCAGCGTGCGCTTTAGTGATTAGCATTTCATTCATCTGGCAAAGAAACATTTTTATTAAAATAATGCTAGAATTTGATTTCGGACACTTTAACTTACAATCAACTCTATGTCCTCCTTCTTAACCTGCACCTTTTGCAATTCCTGCTCTTTTGCCAATTTGAACTCATCTTCCTTGCTACGCTGGTTGCCAAAGTGTTCCACCGCCTGTAATCCAATTAAACATTTAATTTCAATTTAAATCCTTTAAATAGCTCGGTAGCTTACGCTGGAGATATTCGCCGCAGAGATTTCCTTGTCCTCTGCATAGTCTGTCACGCGTTCCAAATCAGCTGCCCCACCATCGTGCCGTGTTGCTTTTTTTTGCTTCTTGTCCTGCTGCACTTCATCTTCGGTGCCATTTATTTCTGCTTTGGACATTTTATTTTTGAAATTTCTATTTAACTATTTTTCTAATTAATTTTAATAAATTCGCAAAATGTGCACAGTGAAATATCAATTTTAGCTTTGACATATGTCCGTGTCCAGAGATGCCACCTTCTATTTTTCATAAGGAAGTTGCCACATACTTGTAGATTAATGCCTTGAACACATTGACGACGACAGCAACAGTGCGTCAAATGTCACATTATTTTTAGATGCTTTTCTTATGGAGGTGAAAGTGGTGAAAATGTTGCAACGACAATGAGTGATTGCAACAAAGTCGCTGTCGTAGGTTTAGAATTTTTTCTAATTTGACGTGCGACAACAGAGCAATATACGTGTTTGTGTACACGTTAATGAAACAACCTAATGATACTTCCAGATTGTTGTTTCTTTCTTCATGTTGTTTCGCACTGTTGCAGTCGTCGTCAATGTGTTCAGTACATAATACCTTGAACACATTGACGACGACAGCAACAGTGCGTCAAATTTCAAATTATTTTTAGATGCTTTTCTTATGGAGGTGAAAGTGGTGAAAATGTTGCAACGACAATGAGTGATTGCAACAAAGTCGCTGTCGTCGGCTTAGAATTTTTTCTAATTTGACGTGCGACAACAGAGCAATATAAGTGTTTGTGTATACGTGAATGAAACAATCTAATGATACTTCCAGATTGTTGTTTCTTTCTTCATGTTGTTTCGCACTGTTGCAGTCATCGTCAATGTGTTCAGTACATAAAGAACGAACACCGATGCAGCTGAAAGCGTCTTGGAGACAAATTTTAGAATAATCCAAATTTTTTGCAAGGCCATGCCACAATTGACAATTCAGTGCACTTGCCAGTGCAATTTTGGACTTGTGCACTTTACAAAAATAAAATACACGTACGTGAAAAATTTTCACAAGTGGTTTTTACTGTACCTATTTTACTTGAGCAGTTGTGCACATTAGGCCAAAATACACTGTAGTACTCAGTTTGCGTGAAACCGGGTTTCTTAAGGTGAATTTACACAATTCACTCAAAACGATGATAGTGAACTTTGAACGATGACAGTGAATCAATTTTTAATTACATTATTCAAAGTGTACATTTAAAATTTTATGGAAGATTCGGTATTGAATGTCAAAATATATTCGTTGGCTGATTAATTTTATTGACGTTTAAAAAAATTAAAAAAATAAAAGCCGTTCAGCATTTAAATAAAAAAATAGAAACTTTCTGCTTGAAGTTATGTTAACACCTTTCAATTGTGTTTCAGTACGAATGACACATCACTTCGATATGCTTTCCCTTTCATCAAAAGTAGGAAGACCTTCTACTTCTTTCACTGTTCAATGCAGGGACCGTACCGGTTATGGTTTTTATCAAAAAAGTCAGATATTAACAGTTATCATTTAACTTTTATTTTTTCCGACAAAAATACTAGTTATTTAATGCCTTTTATTTTTTCGGGCAAAAATAACTGTTACTTTTGACTTTTATTTTTTTGCTCAAAAATAACAGTTATTTTGTGCCTTTAATTTTTTCGGTCAAAAATATCAGGCAATTTGAATTTCTATAAAGGCCACTTGAAAGGCAAAAAAAGTTTTATGCAATTTTTATCGTCTCATCAGCGCGCACATTTTGAGCTATGAAACTTTTTAGTTTTTAAGTATTTATTCGGCCTTTGAAAAAATACAAATTGCCTGATATTTTTGACCGAAAAAATAAAAGGCACAAAATAACTGTTATTTTTGACCTAAAAAATAAAAGTCAAAAGTAACAGTTATTTTTGCCCGAAAAAATAAAAGGCAAAAAATAACAGTTAATTTTAATTTTTATAGTAACAGCCAAAAATTTAAAAGGCATTTAATATTCGCGAAGCTGCTGCCATTACGATAATAATGGTATATTTAAAAAAGTCCACCGGCCACTTTTTCTTTATGCCTTTTTCATATGAAAATTGTAAAATAACAGTTATTTTCGGTCCCTGGTTCAATGTGGATGACAATTATCTTCATTTTAAAGATGAAACTGAGTTTACATTTTTCAAATCGGATGATTCATCCAAAGTGAACAATGATAATGAATCGTGAAAATTCGCCTTTAGGCAAAGAAGGTGAGGCAGGCAACGTGAGGTGCGCGAAATTTCACTCACAGAAAAAGCTGTAGTGACGATGAACTGAATAACTGACTGCTCACGCAGACTGAGCACTGCAGTGTATTTTGGGCCATTGAATTTTTTACAGTTTTGAAAAAGTGTTAATAGGGGTATTCACCATTCAGTGTACTTGCCTGAGCAGTTGAGGACTTGTGCAGTTAGGTTTTCGTAAACACACCACCCATCACTATTTCAAAGCTGTCAATATTTTCAATGTGCACAAATACACAAGTCCTGAAGTTCGAGCTACATTAGAAAAGCACTTGTGCAGATTTTTGACGTACGTGTATTTTGTTTTTGTAAAGTGCACAAGTCTTCAAATGCACAGGCAAGTGCACTTTAGGACATGTGTAGTTGTGCAGTTCGGTTTTCGTGAACACACCACCATCACTATTTCCAAGGTGTACAATTTTTCAATGCACACTAGTGTACAAATGCTAAGTCCTCAAGTTTAAGGTCAAAGTTGAAAAGTACTTGTATTTTTTAAAGTTAAAAGTGTAAAGTACTTGTATTTGTTTTTGTAAAGTGCACAAGTCCTCAACTGCACTGGCATGTGCTTTGAATCGTGAATACCCCTAATGATGTGTTTGCCAAACCTAACTACACTGAATCGTTTATAGTCCTAATATAATAGTGACAGCTGGCTATTTTCACACAAACGGGGGCCAAAACATGTCATTTGATTGTATTATTGACTATATATTTTGCTTACTTTTAACTGTTTTATTCTTTCGCTACTTTACTATATTTTTAATAAGTTGTGGTCGCCAAAAGAACTGTCGCTACGGCCCCGTTTTATTGTGTAATGAGCAAGGTTATCACAATTTAAAATTTGGTATTTTTATTTTACAACTTTTCATAAAAAAATTATCTATCCCAAAATGTGATTTTTGTTACATAAAAGTTAAAAAGGACATTTACTATTATCTTTTCTAAAACTTTTTATGTTTTGTAAATTATTTAGTAGTTATTAAGGGGGCACAACCAGTTAGCATTTTGAGAAAAAATAGTATTTTTAAAAAGTAAAATCTTTCAAAAGTATTCTGACTAACCGGATCGTTATTTATGGAGATAAATAGCTTTTTATAAGAGTTTTTTATCGGTGATCACTATAACTTTTGAACGGCTTTACCGATTAGGTTGAAATTTTTTTAATTTTTTTTATATAAAATTGTCCTCCTGATGAACGAAGGACTTTTTTTTGACGATTATTGTTTTGGTGCCGAATATAAGTGAAAAATATGAGTGAAATTTTGGTAAAATAAGCAGTTTTTAATTTCAACATCTACCATTTTACGGAAAATCAAAATTTTTCAAATCCCTTCGTTCATCAGAAGCATTGTTTCATTAACTAATGATCCCTGTTTTTTATTTCAGATAATTCAGAGATGAATTGCAGTGATCACTGCAAAACACTTTTTTTACCCCTCGCAAATTTGCTGTATCCCACTAATTAATTAAATAAGGTGCTAAAACTTACATTTTACCCTCGCGTGAGTGAACACATCAATTTTTTCTGATTGTTTTATAATAAAAAAGTTCCATTAAGCCTTTTTCAATATGCCACGTTTGGTGCTTTAGACAGAAGAATAAAAAGGGTCAATTAAGGCCTTGTTGAATTATTTAAAAACTGTACTAGTTTATTTATCATAAATTATGGAAAATTACCTTAAGAGAATATCAGACTCACTGATAATGAGAATTCTGGGAATAAAAAGTAGTTAGTACAATTTATTTAGGATGTGTTTTTCCATGTGTAATAAGGAGAGCGCATGCATGATAACAAGTCTGGCTTGTCGTTCCAAGTTATAGCAAATAGCAGATGGTACTCTTAGTTCGGACTTGAATGTGATCCAAATTTCAAAGAAAATTGGTCGTAGTTGCACCGTTGTTGCAACATAATTTTTAAATATCCTTATAGTTATGGCAAACTAGTTCAAGTAAAAGTTCAGGAAGAAAGCCAATCCTTTCTTCATGCGATAAAAGGGCAATTTTGAAAAAAGCAAGCAATTCCTTTTTATCATGCTCCCAACTTCTTCCTGCTTCTTGTACGTTAAAGGCTTCAGAAAATATTGTCCAAGGTTTTATTAAAACGGTGCCACACCTATAAAAACATAAAAAGCGGCACGCATTCTTTTCACACAAAATAACTTGGGAACATGTTGGGACTCGGCAAGAAATTTTTACTTTTCAAAATTTTCATTGAACTTAATGTGAATTTTCTAAGTAGGTTTCTTTTTTGGATGATATAAAATTTAACGTGGATGTATCAGGCAGATTTCGACATTATTGGAGTGGTCTGAGAAAGGAACCCCTTTTTTTCTAAGAGAAACTTTGGAGGCGGCTTAGTAATGCCCTGGGGTGGATTCGACAAAAGTGATGCGCTCAATAGGGAAAAACCTTTAATTTTTATGCAGCGCAATGAAAGTATTAATTTTTTAGACTATGGCCTTTTTTATTTGTGGAGTTTTGGCACGGCGAGTATATGCTGAGAATAAGAAAGTTAAAAATGTTTCCTCGAAAAAAGTAACTCGAATCAAACTTGTTCATCACCATAATAAATGCGATGAAAAAACGCATTTTCGATGTTGCAAAAAACCAAAGTGGCTATATTGGATACTAAATTTCACTATGTTAACGAATAATTAGAATGTAAGTTTTAGAGGTTTCTTATAATTTTGATAAGCACCTTATTTTGTAATAAAAAAAATTTATTATTATTTTATTGTATGGCCAACAAAAAACCCTAAACAAGACCATTTTTTTACTTCCTAACTGGTTGTGCTCCCTCAATGATATATTATTTGGATATAACGTTATCTGGATATAACGAACCCCCGAAATAGTGAACACTCGAAATAGTGAACTTTTTTTTACACAAACTACTTTAAATAGTAAACAACCTATAGTCAACAAAATAGTAACTGACAAAGAATAAGAGCAAAATAAGCAGAAAAAGGAATTTAAAAAAGTTTTAAGAAAAAAAAACCAATTTTTAAAAAAATCCGTTTTAAAAATGCGAAGAATTGAAAATGTGAAGTAAAAAATGTGAAAAATTTGTTCACTTCATCCTTATTCGCCTGTAATTCTTGCTACTTATATATTCACGGAGATAAAAAAATCGATCATGCACAAAATTCTCAATTAAATCATTATTTTTATTGTATCGAAAAATATCAAGTATCAAGTCTAAGAAAAAATTGCTTAGTTAAAGAAACATTTTCTTTAACTTCAATATATTTGTATGCTTTATTCTAATATATTATTTTCTTGAAATGATACCAATTTGTTAAATTTTACGGTTCGGGGAAATAACGCCTAAAATTAAGCCCAAAAATTTTCCATACAAATTCGGGCGTTATATCATTATGAAATAAAGCCCAACAATCTTCCATACAAATTTGGCGTTATTTCATTTTCGGTTTGGGCGTTAATTTTTTGGGCTTTATTTAATTTTGCTTTTGGATGTTAATTTTTGTATGTACAAAATATTTTGGGCTTTCATTCTTTATTTTGGGCGTTTTTTCCTTGAACCAAATTTTATAATGAAATTAAGTTTATTATGCCATTTTTACAAGGTTTCGAATTGCTTAACTATTCCAGATTTTAAAAATTTGCAGCTGTGCATCACATCATCTAAACAATGGAGTCTTTTAATTTCTCACATTTAGTTGGAATATTTTGAAAAAATTTGGTTTTTTCTCAATAAAATTACGAGAATTATTTTGAGACAATTCCTGAAGATACATTTATAGCAGATATCGGTCGGTCTATGGTTATCAAGAAAGATTGGCATATATTTAAGCAAGTAATAAACAGTGCTTTTCCAATACCAGCATTACATCATTTAAGTTACATTATAAAAAAAAATATGTATTTCGAATTTTTACTCCAAAGCATTGAATATATAAAAAAGTAAAACAATTCTCAGTGCTTATGAAATATATTGAAATGCGTATACATCATATACGGACGCGACAAATGAAGCGTATGAACTGGCACTAGATGGCATAATCCAAGAAAATCATAAGCGTTCACCCAAAGAATTATTGGCCAAAACAGAAACGATTTAGTTTTATTACTCTATAATTGAAAAGGATTTGCTGCTGCAGTTTAAAAAGATACATTTACATAAATAAAAAAAAGATATTTACTAACCTCGGTTGAGTGCTTTCGTGCTTTATCATCCATTGATTCGCAATTCATCAAGTATTTGTATTTTATTGAACAATTGTCATTTATTTTAACCAATTTAATTGAAAAGTGACATGAACTGAAATTTGGAATGAAATCAAAAATAATAAAATTTTGAAAATAAATTCGCAGTTGGCTTCAAGTAGCAACAAATTATTTGTTAAAATTTTACTATGTAATAAGGTTTAATTTATACAATCAACACTTAATTTTTTAGCTTACTTTAGTAACTCTAATATATTTTGTTTTATTTTAAGTTTGAAAGTTTAATAACATTGTAGCCATGTCATAATGTTGTCTGACCAGCGGGCAAAACTTGCCGCACATTTATATTGATACGTGAATCATTGAGATAACTTTTGAATGGAGTCCAAAACAGTTCATCAACTACTTGATGATAGAGTGTCATATCCAGCGACCATTCCGAAGCCCTTTGCTCTAATTCGCTTCTTATTGTCTTGCATGGCTGTTCGCTTATAGTTTGTTCCTGCTGATTACATAACTGCTCGTTCCATTGTTCTACTTTGGCTTTCATTATTCTAGACACAGCATGATAACAAAGGCGTGATGCCATTGACATGATTAAAATATCACCACTTTTAAGAAAAATTGCCGATGGACGCTCATCTCTCGATTTTCCACCAATTAAAAATATTCCAGTTTGACCAAAGCTGCTGATAAATAAAAAGAATGAATAGAAATAGTTTACATACACCAAAAGATATACCTTAAGGAAAATAACGGTGCCTCCAAATTAACTTCCGAGTGATCCGTATGTCCCGCCAGCGTGGTACCGATAGGATAGTAATTAACAATTGCCGCTTCAGCTTTAAAGCCATCAAATCCAAGCAACTCGGAAAAGTAACCAGTTAATTTGCCTAAATCAGCTGGGAATTGGGTGCGTTTTTGTTCACTGTACACTTTAGTGTCCCAATCATGATGATATCCCAACGTCGTCCAACGCATTGCAATTTTCATGCGTCGCGCTTTATCTTTGTCACTACATTGTTGCAGCTCCTGCCACCAGTTACCAATCACAGTTTGTGAAAAAATGTTTGCATTTAGATTGACAATATTTGGCCGCTTTGGATAGTCGCTTAGACAGCGCGCCATCCAGTAACGCTGCCCTTGTGTTGTAAATGGATTTCGTATGACAATGAGTCCGGGATGGTTGTCTAGCTTGAAGCACTTCCATTTATGTACCGGAATGAGGCCTGGAGGCAAAGCGTTCGGAGCGCAAACATCGCTAAGTGGTATTTCGCAGACTCCCTACGAGACATAAACACTACAGCCTGTTTTCAGAAAGAATCTATATATTTACAACGCTCTGTACTCACAGCCGTATTTGTGGATGTATCAAAATCTATAACTTCACTTAAATCCGGTACCGGCCATTTAGCTTTGTAGTATTTAAACGATTCCTTGAACATTTTAGCAACAAAGGCGTACAAGTGTGTCTTTGTTATTAATTATTAATAACTAGAGATGAGTCGATATTTTGGTACCAGTGATTTTGTATCTGCTACTCGAAAGTAGCAATTAGCGTCTGCTACTAAAATAATTCAATCACTGTTATTACTACTCCTATATATATTTATTTGTTTACAGGGAAGGTATTAACCACAGTAGCAGTGACTGTGATTCCTGAAAGCTTTGAGTATCGAATAATTTTTGCTCTTGTTATTCTCCTTTCACAAAATCACAGTAGCAGTGATTTCTATTTGAGGGAATATACGTTAACTTATGTGCTCTATTTTGATTGTGTGGTCAGTTTTAGTGTTTATTTGCAATTATTTGCTTTGCAATTTGCTTTGCACGCACTTTTCAAGTTATTTGTTTGAACGTTAAAAATTTTAACTATTACATATATATATATACTATAATATATAAAAATTTTTTTGTATGGGGAACCCCCAAGGGGTTGCAGGGGATGTGCCACTGGCATAGGTAGATCGGCCCTCCAAAGTTAGTGGGGGTCGGTCATACATTTGGATTCGATTGGGCACTCTAAATGGTTCAAAGGAATTTTTCAAAATTTTACCCTACGGAAAAGTTGAGGCATTAGAATTCGTTTTAGAGGTATAGTTCCTCGGGCAAAGTTTCTTATTTTGATCCCTAGAATACGATTTTCACTGAGCAATGGGCGATTTTTTGCCTCCCCACAAAGCAATCCCCGAACCTGTAAGCACTTTCCGTATCCGAAAACACCTCTTTGAACACCTTGATTGGCACTTGAAGTATCTCGCCACGCATTCGACGTACTTGGACGACTTATGGTATCTCTTCCTCTCTTTGGCATTGTAATAAATACATAAAAACGACACGGAATTGTTTTCACAGAAACTCAAATCTGTTGAACTTAACTTGATAATTTCACAATATTTAAATCTTACAACTGAGTCCTCTAGTCTTGTTTAATCGCGTTGCTGCCGCGGCCCCGTTGCAAAATGACAATAAAATGTTATCAGTGGAACTGCATATGTACATTTTGGTCGAATCTGGATTCCATAGCTGTGTGACCTAAAACTCAAAAGCTGTTGAATTTCTCAAATTTAGTTTGTATGGTAGGTGCCATGCCCCCTTTTCCAACGCCATACAATGTTATCAGTAAAACTGCATTTGTAAATTGAGTGCGAATACCGAATTTCGAGGCTGTGTGGCCTATAACTCCAAAGCTATTCGATATCTCAAAATTGGGTTGTATGGGAAGTGCCACACCCCCTTGTCCAACGCCATACAATGTATTCAGTAAAACTGCATGTGTAAAGCGAAGTTCGAGGCTTTGCGGCCTATAACTCCAAAGCTATTTGATGTCTCACATTTGGGTTGTATTGGAAGTGCCACACCCCCTTGTCCAACTCCCATAAAATGTTATCAGTGGAACTGCATATGTAAATTTTGGTCGAATACTGGATTCCATAGCTGTGTGACCTAAAACTCAAAAGCTGTTGAATTTCTCAAATTTAGGTTGTATGGTAGGTGCCATGCCCCCTTTTCCAACGCCATACAATGTTATCAGTAAAACTGCATGTTTAAATTGAGTGCGAATACCGAATTTCGTTGCTGTGTGGCCTATAACTCCAAAGCTATTCGATGTCTCAAATTTGGGTTGTATGGGAAGTGCCACACCCCCTTTTCCAACTCCCATAAAATGTTATCAGTTTAGTCGAATACCGAATTTTGAGGCTGTGCGGCTTATAACTCCAAAACTTTTCGAATATGTCCCATAAAAAATACAAAATGTTCACACAAAAGCTTACTGATTTGTAGGCGGTAAAAGGGGTGTGGCAAATTTTATTTTTTTAAACCTTCCCTGATATGAGACGAACAAGACACCAAAAAATTATTTAAATCGGTTGAGCCACTTTCGAGCCTTAACAAGACTAACGCACAGCAATTGATTTTTATATATATTTTATTTTTTTTTTCATATAGCATTTGTACAAATAAGAACTAATTTCTTTTACAGTACAACATATAAGTATAAATTAACAACATTATTTATATATGTATATATTTGGATATAGCAACAAGTTAATAAACATTGAAATTAAACAAAATTAATTAATTGTTAAAAATAAACAAATTTATCAAATTAATTAGTTACTAAAAAATTTTAAAATATTAAAACTTAAACATAAAGAAGGAAATACTGAAGAAGAAAACAAGGAAAGAAACAGAATTTAAGGAGTAGAAAAGTGAGCCATAGTAAATTGGCAAAATTTTTCCGCCCGCGTTATTTCTCATATGCTACGTGGTGAGCATTCCATAATATTATGGCATTAATGAAGAACATATTGGAGGTATTAAGCACCCAAGTATTGCATTTCTAAAAATTGAGACGCGGTAAATTTTTTTTTAAGCCAAATGCAAAACGCGTGGCATAGTTATAAGCAATATTTAGTTTTAGTTGAGAAGACGAGTCGAGTCTACTGTAAACTACTTCCGAAAAAGTAATAACTGCTAAAACTAGTTGCTTCACTAGCATTCGCTTAAGATCAATAGTACAAAGATTTGCAGACATTCTTAAATTTCGAAGGATATAATAAACTTTACGGACAACACTATTTACATGATCAATACATGATAGGGACGAATTCATACAAAAACCAAGATTTACGATTTTCGATACGACACTAAGCTTATTTGTACCAGTGTAGAGGTCAGGAATTTTATCTAGATAATGTTTGTTTTTACAAATAGCTAGTACATATGACTTGGCAGAATTTAATTGTAGTCCATTACTAATAGCCCATTGATGAATGCTTCTTAAATCCTCATTAAGTCTGTGGTAGAGGTTATCTAGAAGGTCAGTACTACTCGATAGATAGATTTGAATATCATTCGCATACACATGCACAGAAGAATGTTTGCAAACAGCAGATACGTCATTTATAAAAATAGAAAATAAAAGAGGGCCAAGAATTGAACCTTGTGGAATACCACTTAACACAGATTTATGGTTAGACGCAAGTCCAACTTGAGTTCTGTGCTCAGGTTGAAAACTTTTTTGAACTGACAAAATCTTACTACACAATTTGACGAGTGTTCACACTGGTCAAATTGTTCGTCAAATCAGCAGAAAAATCAAAAAATTTCGATTTTTATAGAAGCCAACCAACTATTTGACCAGTGTGAACACTCGTCAAATTGTGTAGTACGATTTTTTCAGTTCAAAAAAGTTTTCAGCCTGTGCATATCAAATCCACACAAGTTCTGTTGATCAAATCAATAGTCAAATCATTTTATGATCGATTTGATGAGTGATTTGAAATGTGAACAGCCCTAATGGCTGCGTTTACAGAAAGCGTTTACAATCAAAATGTTGTAAGTATCACTTTTCGCGTGAAAGTATCACTTTGTGTGTCTTGTGAATGGTGATTTGCATTTTCTATCAACACAGTTACAAAAATTGACAAAAATTCCACTCATGTTCCACTCAAATGTTGATAAATTCTACTTTTCACCTAATTTTGTGTTATTCCAAGTTAAATACTTTCACTTTCAAATGTCAAACTTTGCAATTGAAAAATACAACATGTTGTTGCGAAATATTTACAACATGTTGTGAGTAGCGGAAATAATACTTGCCGCTCACAAGACTTTTACCTAATAGTTGCAAAAAATTTAGTTCTGTAAACCAATGTAAGCCAATGTGTACAACACAAATACTTTTAATATACCAAAGTATCAATTACAGGTATTTTTCACTGTTATTCTAAACTAGCAATCTCAGTGAGTAGCAGTGAATGCAAAGTAGCAGCTTTTCCCATAACTATAAACAACCATATGATATGAAGTCATGATACAAAGAGCTACAGGTAAAGTATTCCCGGCGCAACAAACAAAATTTACTGCGCACCTCGTCATCGGTGCTCGTCAAATGTGACACTTGATGAAAACATTCAAAAGAAAATTTAGAAAAGTGACGAAGATAGCAAAATGAAAACGAAAAGACAGTCAAAATTCTGTCAAGCACATCAAGCAACGTAGCCGCTTTTTGTGTAAATCGGTAAAAAGGGGAAAAAGCACCCCTACAAAATATGCAAATTTTTCTTCACAAACAGTACTTAAAAATATATTTACTTTATTTTGGACATGTGCTTTATATAACAATATTTATTTCATATCAGTAAAACAAGTTTTCATAAGAAAATGTAGGCATTTTAAAATCTTTATACCCTATGATTAAATTGTGACTACGTTTTAACCAAGGAACACCTTGCACGTCACAGCAAAGATGGCGGACATGCGCAATACTTTATCTGCAGTTCTTTGTATCATGATATGAAGCAGGGATGATAAATTCAGTACTAAAGTACTGAATTCAGTACTTTTCGCTTTTTATAAGTACCGCAGTACCCCCGCGATGATTTCAGTACTTTTTACAGATATTGTCTAAAAACAGTTTTCTTATGTTTTATTATTAAAATAAATTCAAAGTAATTTAATTAAAAAACTTTAAGATGACTGAGTTTTGGGCTAAATTTAATGCAACTAAAAATGAAAATTATTAACTTATGTGTTTTAATATATAAAAAGTTATCGAATGATTACTTCACATACCTAATTCGTCGGCTAACGTTAAACGTGTTTTTTATATCAAAATTTTATCAAAACAAAATGTGGAAACAAGCTTCAAGTAAGCACCCTTTCAAGATTAATACATAAAAAGACCTTTTAAAATCAAATGAAGCGTTCTGCTATAAAACTGAAATTTCACAAGAGTTATTATAAAAAAGAATCAAAAATATTGATATTGAAGAATTATTAAATTAAAAAGTTCATACCTGATATAAGCTTAAATTTTATTTATTATCAACTTATAACGTTACTCATTCAAAGTTCCTTGCATAAAATATAATAATAATAAAAAAAAGAATTTGTGTTCTTATATATATTTTGTAACTTGTTAATTTTAATTCAGAAACTTAAAACTTTCTTATGTTTTTTTATGTTGAACTAATAAAAATATGTAAATTTATGTTTTTTTCTTCATTCAGTACTTTTAGTACTTTTGTAAATCCGCTAAGTACCAAACCGAAATTTGGAATTATCTTCCCTGATATGAAGTAAACAAAACATAGATGCCAGACTTGATTTTTATTAAAAAAATTATTTTTTTTCTCTATAGGAAGGAAAAGCCTACAAAAATTCGTGTATTCAAAAATTACTTAAACTTATTTTAATTAAACTTTATGAAACATTGAAACCTCTCTCGGCATAGATATGCGGTGTCCACATTAGTATAGCATATAATAAAAAACTTTACAAAAAATACTTTGCTCAAAAATTTAATTTTAGATATAAGTATTTATTTTAAAGAGTTTAAAATATATAAAATTTATTATTCAGTTGTAAATAATTTTTCAATTAAAAAGATTGTTCAAGAATTGTATTCACAAAAAAAAAAATATAAAATATAAAAACTGTCCAAAAATATATAAAACTAGCTGAAACCCGGCGCGTTGCTGCCACTCTCCCTATTCAAACGCCCATAAAATGTTATCAGTTAAACAGCATGTCTAAATTGAGGTCAAATACTGAATTCCGAGACTGTGCGACCTATATCCACAAAGCTATTCGATATAACAATTTTGGGTTGTATAGGAAGTGCCACGCCCTCTTGATCACCCTTCATAGAATGTAATCAATTAAACTGCATGTGTACATGGAGGTCGAATACCGAATACCAAAACTGTGCGACACATAACTCCAAATATATTCGATAACACAAATTTGGGTTGTATGGGAGGTGCCACGCCCCCCGACAAACTCTAAAAAATTTTATCAGTAAATCTTCATGCGTAAATTTTGGTCAAATACTGAATTCCGATGCTGTGCGACCTATAACTCTAAAGCTATTTGATAGCACAAAGTTGGGTTGTATGGGAAGTGTCACTCCCCTTTTCCCTACGCCCATAAAATGTAAGAAATGAAAGTGCATGTATAAATTTAGGTCGAATACCGATTTCTTACGCTGTCAACCTATAACTTCAAAGCAATTCGATATTGCAAATTTGGGATGTAAGGGAGATGTCAGGCCTCCCTGTCCAACGCCCATAAAAAAAAAATCATTGAAACTGCATGTGTAAATTGAGGTCATAAACTGAATTCCAAAGCTGAATTCCTATAAATTCAAAGCTATTCGATATCACCAATTTGGATTGTATGAGAGGTTCCCCTCCCCCTTGTCCAACTCCCATAAAATTTCATCACTAAAACAGTACGTCTAAATTGTGGTCGAATACCGAATTTCTAAGCTGTGCAACCCATAACGCTATTCGATAACACAAATTGTTTTTATATTAATGGGAGGTAAAAGAAGGTGTGGCATTTCTTCTTAAACCATCTCGTACTCAAAGCAAAGCCACTTACAAAACTTGAGCTCAATCGGACCAATAGTATCGGAGTATTGTGATATTTCCAAAAGTAGGCGTAGATGAAGTGTGACAACGCCCGTTTTTATTAAAGTTAGTGACAGTCATCATAAGAACTTATTTACCAAATTTTAATTTAATACGACCAAAACCTACTTAAATATAGCATTTTTATTGATTTGTGGGCGATAAAAGGGGTGTGGCATTACTTTTTTCCTAAACCTTTGCGTAGCAGTTACGAACAAACCAGTAGAAGGAAGTATCCTATTTGGTCTAGTCGTTTTCAAGTTTTAAGCATCCGAACAAATCACGATTCATTTTTATATGTACAGATATTGATTTGTGGGCGCTAAAAGTGGGCGTGAAAACATTTATGTATCGTGACTGCCTCTTGGAGCACCTACACAGCAAGTTTCAGTATAAAAATGTGTAGAACTCCGGAATTGCCATGATTTCGAAAAAGTGGGCGTATATAAATTGCGACGAAAAAGTGATTTTTGTACAGTTACTGACAGTTACCATCTGAACAAAATGATAATATCTTAGTTTTTACGATCGAAACCGTCTGATATATATCCCTTATTTGGTTTGTGGTCGATAGCGCAAATTTGGCTTGTATGGGAGGAACCACGCCCCCTCGTCCAAACGTTACCAAACCTCACAGGAACAATCTATCACCTCGGCAAACGTTGTTCTGCCACAGACCGCCTTACTGCCATACACGAAAATGTCAAGAAATGTCAAATATATTCACCATTTTCAGTATAGCTGCCGAAAGTAGCCATGTGCACTAAATAACCACATTTTAGTCTAATACGATCAAAACCGTGCGAAATATAGCATTTTTGTTGTTTTGCAAGCGGTAAAAAGGGGTGCGGTAAAATATTTCCCTTGAGCCATCTCGTAATCGAAACAAATCGACTGCCCAAATTTCAGCTCAATTTAGGGAAAGCCTGGCGCACTTTACTTCACTGGACGCTAACTCCCCGAAAAGTGAGTTTAACTAAAGTAGGGCAGGCCTATTGATAGTGCACTTGCCGAGAGTAACCATATGTACTGAATTACAAAATTTTTGTCTAATACGACCCAAACCGTTGAAATAAAACGTTTTCATTGGTTTGTGGGCGGTAAAAGGGGGGCGTGGAGATCAATTTTTAGTACAGTTGCTAACAGTAACCGTACAAACTAAGCCAACATTTTAGCTCAATCGACCCAGTAGTCAATTTTGATGGTTTCTTAAAAAGTGGGTGTGGCTATATAGCGATGACGCCCTTTTTTAGTACAATTGCCGAAAGTAACCATACAAACTTAAGTATCATATGTTAGTCTCATACGGCCAAAACTACATGAAATATAGCATTTTCACTGATTTGTGGGCGCAAAAGGGGGCGTGGAAACCAATTTTTCGTACAGTTACTGTCAGTAACTTCACAAACCAAAGTACCAAATTTAGGTCTTATACGACCAAAACCGTCTGAAATAAACCATTTTCATTTATTTGTGGGCGGTAAAAGGGGGCGTGGAAACCCATTTTTAGGACAGTTGTCGACAGTAACCGTACATACTAAATTACAAAATTTTAGCCATATACGACCCAAACCAACTGAAATGTAACATTTTTATTGATTTGGGGGCGGTAAAAGGGGGGTGTGGCAAATTTTTTTCCTCAACAATCTCGTACCTGAAACAAATCGACTGCCAAAATTCCAGGTCAATCGGTTCAGTAGTTTTGGAGTCTATAGACATCACACTACCAGACACACATCGTTTTGCTTTATATATATATAGATGTTGATTTGTGGGCGTTAAAAGTGGGCGTGAAAACATTTATAAATTGTGTTCGTACCTAAACAGCAAGTTTCACTGTAAAAATGTGCAGAACTCCGGAATTGCCATGATTTCGAAAAAGTGGGCGTATTTATATAACGACCACGCCCATTTTTTGTACAGTTACCGACAGTAACTATCTGAACAAAATCACCAAATCTTAGTTTTTTACGATTGAAACCGTGAAATATTTTTCTTTTTTTTTTTGTTTGTGATCGATGGAGCAAATTTGGCTTGTATGGGAGGTACCACGCCCCTTTCTCCAATCGTTATAAAACCTCACAGGAACACTCTCAAGATGTGGCTTTATTTTCCCTGAAAATTTCATAAAGACCGGTTCAGCGGTTTTGGAGTCTATACGTGATATAGCCACATACCCACATACCCACATACCCACATACCCACATACCCACATACCCACATACATACATCCATTTTTATATATATAGATTTCGCACCACAGATATACTTTAGTCCCCAGCATCATAGTTGCCAGTTTATATTCATACACAAATACTCTTTTTATCACAGCAATTAAAAAATTGCCATTTATTTTTACTAAAAAATTCCCACAGCAGTTAAAATTCCCACCAACAATTCCACAGCCAATAAAAAATCGCACCAAAAATCCCACAGCCATTGAAAAATCCCACAAAAAATTCACAAAATATGCATATTTAATAAATCCTAAGTGTTGACACTTAAGTGTCAAAAACAGTTGTAGTGAGAAAAAAGTCCCACGGTCATTAAAAAATATCATGAATACCATGAATTCCTTTTTCCACAGCAATTAAAAAATACCACAAAATGTATTTTTCCCACTAAGCTGGCAACTATGGTTCACACAGTTTGACATTTCATGTACCCTCGTGCCGCTGTTTAATGTAAACATTTGTTATTTTATAAAGAATTTCGGAAAGTTTTAATTAAAAATATAAAATAATGGCATCCTTTGACTTTGGAGAGCTTAAGAACGATACCAATTTCACACAGACTGTTGGGAACTTTCAGAAAAACCTTGAACAAATCGAGCAAAGTTTGGACACTGCGGTACAATTCAAAGATTATGATATGCTTTCAACGCAGGAAAAAATAAAACTTGACAACTATTTGGCGTATTCCATAAACTCTCTGTATTGGATGTATGTGAAATTGCAAGGCTTGGATCCCAATGAAGTGAGTTATCAGGTTGAAGTTGGTAAAACAAAATTTTAATACCGAAGGTTTTCCTTTTAATTTGGGGCATAATTTTACTTTAGGGCCCGGACACGAATATTTTTTTTCTTATTTTTATTAAATGTTTACCGGCATGGCATATTTAACCTTTAGCTAAAATAAATTTTTCACTTTTTTTTCGTGGAACATATGTATTAAGGCCTTCTAATTCCAAATCTAAAAAATTTAATGGTCGCTCTCATTTGGTTCAGAAGTTATAAGGGTCCAAAGTTAAAAAATGGGCTAAAAAAACGATATATCTTTGCTATATGTAAACAAAACTAAGCAAAATGGGCATTAAAAAAAAAGGGTATTCTATTACCTATTCAATAAGCAATAACCATAAAATTCCATTAATTACTTTCTAAGATAAAACTCTTTTTTTTTTATGTACCAACTATTTTGCATCAAAATTGTAGATGCATTTTAGATTCAAATAAAAACGACAAAAATTAATTCCATGAATTCGAATGTAAAAACAACAAAAATTAATTCCATGATTTTGAATGTAAAAATTAAAGTTTAGAAGATAATTTTTCGCTGCGGTGCTTTATTTAACCATCGTTAATGTTAGTTACTATATAATTTACTATGTAAATATTTAAAAAAATTGTTATTAAAAATCGCGGCGATTTCATTTATTCACCGTTTATTTAATAGTTCCTAAATATTTCAAAAATTCTTAGAGAATTAATATTTTATGGTTTTTAACTGTATATCTTACTGTGTAAATGTTTTAAAAATTTCTCGAGTGTGGCCCTTTCTTCCTCAATCGTTCATGTAATTATTTAACTTACTTCGTAAATATTCCTCCATCATATATATCGTAAACGAAAATATTTAAGTATAAAAGAAGTTATATCTTAAAAAGGTATGCATGGATTTTAATGTTTGATACCTCGTTGAATAGGTGCTCGTATTACCTTTCTTTTGATATCCATAATGCTTACTTTTCTAGGAAAATTTAAAAAATTAGCATGTTTTAAGGCCATTTTTCCTAACTTTGGACCCCTGTAACTTTTAAACGTCTTGAGAGCGACCTCTAATTTTTTTACTATTCGCATTTTTAGCTCCAAATTTTTGAAAGAAAAATAAAATAAAAAAGTCAATTTTAGCTAAAGGTAAAATGTTCCACCGGCATTTATATTTACTAAATACGAAAACAAAAATTGTCGCTCTCGTTTGGTTTAGGAGATAAAATTCCTTGTTTTTGAAAATTTTTAAAGCTTGAAAATTCAGTGCAAATTTTTAAGTGTGTTGAAGCTAATTTCCCCTTTCACGAAGTATTCGCGGAGAGTTTTATATTTTTGAAAATTTTCAATTTTTGAATTAATGATGTGTCTTAATATACATATAATACAAGTGATAAAATAAAAAGAGAATTATATACAGAAATACTGTAGACTTTGTAATAGCGAAATGAGCTTCAACAACCTTAAATATTTGCACTGAATTTTTAAACTTTCGTGAATTTTATCTCTTAAACCAAACGAGAGCGACAATATTCGGGTCCGGGCCCTAAAATATAATTATTCCGTTTAATTAATTGCAAATTCGGGTGAAGTTTTTTTTAATATATTAATTAAGATGGGATGCAGTTGTACTACACCAAAGTTATTAACAGCAATCGAAAGAGGAAAAATAACTGATTAGAACCCAATCAAAAACCCAATTCCAATTTTTTGACTTAAGTCCTTTGTACCTAACGCCAAAAATATATAGTTAAGAAATTAGAAAATAAAAATTTATTTATTTATATTTTCACAGCATGGCATTAAAAATGAATTGTCTCGTGTGCGCCAAACTATTTTGCGTGACAAACAAATATATGAACGGAACACAATTCGACCGGTTTTGGACAAGGGCGCTGCGGGACGTTTCATCAAACATGGCCTTCACATAAAACGTATTGAAACCAATGAAGCCGATAATGAAAATGTACCCATGAACAAGAAAATACGTTTTGACTCCGATCAGGAATGATTTTTACATTTTTGTATTGTGCTTTTATGTATATATCTTTGTAGTATTTTATTTTCTAGAAAATATCTGATAAAATAAAAATTAGATAAGATCAAAAAATTATTTAACAAGATTGTGTAACTTTTCCACTTTTTAAAAAATTTGCTAATGTAAGTTTTCAAGGCTTATGGTGAAATATGTATAAAATAATTTTGAAAAGAATGCTTAATCATATTTGCATGATTCAATCGAAATATTATAAAACACACTTTTTATAACCTTGGTTCCAGTCTATCATCGTTGAGTGTCCCTTATTCTAAACAACATTAAATTATTCAACAAAACTTTGACTCGAAGCTTGCTTCCCCTAAGAACGAAAAAGAAATTGAAAGTATGAATAAATGCATTCGTGTCGCTGTTTTTGCCTTTTTTGACAATGGCATGCCACAAGTGATTAAAACATAATTATAAAGGAACTTTAATATTTCTAGTTTCCGCAAATATAAAAATAGATGATGCATAGAAAATGGAATTATGTATTCATAATTTCAAAAGTATTATTTTCCTTACAAAAATAAACGCATACAAATGCAATAAACGCAACAAGCTGTGGAAGTTGAAAAATCAATAGAAAAATGTGTAGACACAAGGTTCTATATTTAGCAATAGAGAATTATTCCTTAATATTACATCATTATGTAATAAGAAAAACTTAATTTAGCACATCATAAAGAAATAGAACAAGTCATTTTTATTGTTAATAAATGCTTTATTTCAAACAAACGCAAATACTGAACATTTTTTTTTAATACAAGCAAACAACGAATTATGCAACTTTATATAATGCAACAAAGCCTATTATTTATTTTTTTGCTTTTTTACCAATTTGTGGTAAGTATATAACAGCGTAATTTTTTCATTGGGCGTTTAAAAACTTTCTAAATCAACTTCTGTTCTTGCAAAGCAATATAAGTGATATGCAGTTGAAATGACTTAATCCTTGCTCTGCATGTACTTGATCAGATCGACAACACGATTGGAGTAACCATATTCATTGTCGTACCATGAGATAAGTTTTACAAAGTTCTCGTTAAGTGGTATTCCGGCCTTTGCATCGAAGATCGATGAATGGGTATCGCTTACGAAGTCGGTTGAGACCACCTCTTCTTCAGTGTATTCTAAAATGCCTTTGAGTGGACCTTCAGCTGCTTCCTTAACCTTCTGTTTGATAGTTTCATAAGAAGCTGGCTTGCCCAGACGGACAGTTAAATCGACCACAGATACATTGGCAGTTGGCACGCGGAAAGCCATGCCTGTGAGTTTGCCATTGAGTTCCGGAATTACTTTACCAACAGCCTTGGCAGCGCCGGTGGAGGCTGGTATGATGTTTTGTGCAGCACCACGTCCATCACGCCACAGCTTGCCGGAAGGTCCATCAACAGTTTTCTGTGTTGCTGTAGTGGCATGCACAGTAGTCATCAAGCCTTCGACAATCTCAAAATTATCATGTATAACTTTGGCTAGTGGCGCCAAGCAATTGGTTGTACACGAGGCGTTTGAAACAACTTTCATTTCAGGATCGTACGCATCCAGGTTGACGCCACACACGAACATTGGTGCATCGGCAGATGGTGCAGAGATGATCACCTTCTTGGCACCACCATTGAAATGAGCCGAAGCCTTATCAATGGTTGTAAAAACGCCGGTGGACTCTACAATGTACTCAGCTCCGGCATCGGCCCACTTAATGTTGGCCGGGTCACGTTCACAGAAAACTTTGATGTGCTGTCCATTTACTACCAAGTGGCCATCGTCAGCAGTGACTGTGCCCTTGAAACGTCCGTGAGTTGAGTCGAACTTAAACAAGTAAACCATGTAGTTGACATCGATGAAAGGATCGTTAACGGCAACAACTGAGGCTCCCTTGGCAATAGCAGCACGGAGCACTAGGCGTCCAATACGTCCAAATCCATTAATTCCGATCTTTGACATTTTCTTCGAACACTTATTTTTTACAACCTTTCACAGCGCTGACTAATAAGAAAATGAAAACAGTTTATATACCGCTAAAGATGTACACAAGATATATTATAGTTCTCGATACTTAAGACTTTCGATGTTGATATGAACACAACTTATAGGGCTGTTCACATTTCAAACCGCTCATCAAATCATTTGTCAAATCGTTTGACCACAGAAGTGTTCTGACTCTTCAAATTTTTCGTCAAATTTCATTTTATCTTGAACACCGAAGTAAGCACATCGCGATGACGGAAAATTATTAATACCACTTGTTATTAAAATCGTATTGGAAGAAGATGAAATTATTTTATAAATTATTATAAATTATTTGCAACAGTTATTTATTATATTTTTGCTATTATTTTCTTCCGCTCCCTCTTTTGCCACGATGTGCTCAGGTTGAAAACTTTTTTGAACTGACAAAATCGTACTACACAATTTGACGAGTGTTCACACTCGTCAAATCACTCGTCAAATCAGCAGAAAAATCAAAAAATTTTGATTTTCATCAAACGATTTGACCAACGATTTGATGAGTGTTCACACTCGTCAAATCGCCATCAAATCCATACAAATTCTGTTGGTCAAATCATTTGTCAAATCAGTTGATGATCGATTTGATGAGCGGTTTGAAATGTGAACAGCCCTTATCACTATAGACTTAAAGGTGGACTTACATCGCGGACAAGGTCGACGCCCTTAAATAAACATTCTACACCCAAAAAAATCCTGTAGCAAAAAAAAATTAAAATGTATTTATAACAAATGTAAATTAGTAACTCACCGTCCAAATAAAAATGTATTTTCTTTTACTAATTTCAATTATTTACTTTTACATTTATATTAAAATTTACATTAAAATTATATTAAATTAAATTAAAATTAAACTTACAAAATAAATACATTTACATTAATATTAAATGTTTTTTCATTTATTAAAACAACTGCAAAACGTTTTCTGTCACAGCACAAAGTTTGCTTTTATTCTAAAAAAATCAAAGTATTTTTGTATTAAAAAAATATATTTCAAGAAGTATACTTGCCACAGTTCTTCATCAGGAACCTTCTATAATTATTTTGGTTGAAATAAATATAATTGCTATTAAATACATATTATGCAGTTTATTTGAAAGTAGATATTCTTCATTTAAATAAATGTATGTAAACAACTACTTTCTACATACAACTACTTAAATTGAATTACTATTTTTAATAAATCACTGTTTTTGCTTCATATGAAGAGTAGAAGTAGTTATCAGCTTTTCAAAGAGTCCCTGCCAAACCCAAATAAGAGCTCTTCAAAGCTCTTTTTTCTTCTTCGTTTAAGTATGTATGTGTTAAAAATAAGCTCAATATATATATATAAAATTTGATAAGTCTTTGTGATGATTAGAATGACAAATAAATTAAAGAAATAATAAAGTGATTATTATATCAGACAAAAATATGTTCGTGTATTCGTAACATGCTGCGAATTTCGGTGCGCTTTTGAATTTGTCGGAAACGTGAATGTAGTACTTCGAAAACTACAACGAGCTTAAAAAATAATTAAAAGTAAGAAGTGTTAATTATTTAAAAATAGTTTGAAAATTTTTAACATTCCTTAAAATCAACTAAAAATTATTTAAATACTTTATTCTTATATCTAAATATCATAGAAATCATAACTTTTGTTTAAAATAATATTGTCAACTATTATATATAGCTTTGCTCAACTCCCAAGATTTTAAATTTTTAACAAAATCGTCATTTTTATCAAAGAAGCTCTTTATCAGATTTTTTAATCACTTGCTATTCCCAAAAAATGTATTGTATTAATTTACAATATTTTATATCTCTTTGCTTTAAAAATGCGATACAAAAATACATTTTAAAGCAAATATTATACTGAATCTACGGGTTTCAAAACAGCTCTATAATTATGTTTATTACTTTAAAAGAGCCTTTACAGAGAAAAAAGTAAGTTTTCGAGTTCGGCTCTTTTGCAAATTTTATAAAATCCTTTACAGAGCTGTATAAAGTATTAGAGCTTAAAAAAATTTTTTTTTAGACTGAACCAACGCTCAGGGGATGCCCCCTATAAATGCGTAAGCATTGTGTTGATTCGGAAGATGGGTGATAGTTAGTTGGAGGGTGGATAGATGGAGTAGTGTCGGTGAAGATTTGTTTTGAATTTGCACAGCTCAAAACTGCCGCTCGCAGGGAGACTATTCCACAACTTAACCGTGCGACTAAAGAACGAATTATCACGGTAATGCGAGGTTATATTGGGCATCGATGCAATGGTAAAGGGGTGGGCTTGGACAGCTGCCCGAGTGGACCTGGGAAAAACACGAGCTGGTGGCGTCAGGCCATGTGTCTCCCTTGAACACTTCCCATGGTAATACCAATACAGAAGGCTTAGGCAACCTACATTACGTCGAAAAAAAATCATATATCGAGCATTTTCTTTAAAATTAAAAGCAACTAGCAGCAAACAAAGCTGCGGTAAAGCTTTGACTGCGTATTATACAGCTATAAAACATTTTCAGAGCTCACTCGCACTTAGTTGCTCCAACAATGTTACTTGGGTGGTTTTCACTATGTCATTTTTATGACGACACAAAATTTTATCACCTGAAATATCACCTTAATAAAACTCTAGAACATTTTCTGCATAGCTCTATTTAATAACTTATTTGTTTTTAATTTTCCAAGATTGCCAAATGTAGAAAAAATGTCACATGTTGTCATTTTCAATTTGATTGACAACAACTGCCCACTGAAAATGGCATTGTGAAATCCAAGTATAACTATTCAACTTTTAAATATTCAAGAGACAGAAGATATTTTTACTTTGCAAGGGATTTCTTACGAGACTTTTTTTTATAAAAGCGTTGTTCAAAAGCCAAATTTTTTGTTTAATGTACCATCATATAGTTTGATCACACAAGTGTACAATTTTTTATATGCCTTTTACACTGAAGTGAAAATATTGCAACAGATCAATTTTTTAACTTTGCAAGACGAATAAAACGGAGGGAAATATGTGTTAAAACTAAATGAAATCGTATTCATATTAAACGAATTTGTTTTTGAAATAAAGCTTGAAACAATTTTATTTAAATAAAACACAAAAGTTTTTAAAGCTAAATTTTAAAAAAGTTTTTGTTTTCAAAACAATGGCCCATTATCATAAAGAAAATAAAAGTCGACTCTAAATTTAGTACAACCATTTTTGACAGTTTTTCAATATAATATGTTGTCAAATAGATTGCACTAAATTTAGAGTTGACTTTTATTTTATTTATGATATGATCATGTATAAGGGTATTCTCTATGTTTAGCATAATTGCATGAGAGCACTCTATAATTAGCTGCACTTCACGCTCATTTCAGCTAATGTTTGGCTGCTCTCCTATTCTCTTCTCTCTCATTACAAACACAGGGTTGCATTCCATAAAACTATGCTTCATAGCATCGCCGTATGCATGGATATCAGTGTAACATATATAGGAAATATTCTACGGTTTTTTGACTAGTATTTTGTTGTTGCGGCGGTGCACGTATTGTATATTTCCTATTCTTGCACCGTGCAACGGTCATATCCTAGACATAGAGAATACCCCTAATATGTATTCCTTACTTGCAAGTGATTACTGCCCCTTGTAGATACAGGGTAGTATATCTTCTCTACTTTCAAGTGATAACTGTCTCTTGTAGATGCAGGGTAGTATATTTTCTCTACTTGCAAGTGATTACTGTCTTTTGTAGATGCAGGCTAGTATATTTTCTCTACTTGCAAGTGATTACTGTCACTAGTCCCGTTCACATTTCAAATCGCTCATAAAATCGTTTGTCAAATCGTTTGACTACAAATGTGTGTACACTCAAAAAATTTTTCGTGAAATTTTAGGCTAGTCTTGAACACCAAAGTAAGCACATCGCGATAACCGACAATTTTTAGATGCACTTGTTAAGAAAACCATATTGGAAGAAGAAGAAACTATTCTATAAATTGTTATAAGTTTTTTGTAACAGTTATTTATTATAATTTTCTTCCGCTCCTTATTTTGAAGCGATGAGTTCAGATTGAGAACTTGTTTCAACTGACAAATTCATTCTACAGAATTTGACGAATGTTCACGAATGTCAAATCGATGGTGAAATCAACAGAAAAACCAAGAAAATTTGATTTTCATCAAATGATATGACAACCTATTCGATGAGTGTTCAGACTCGTCAAATCACCATCAAATCCATATACATTCTGTTTTTCAAATCGCTTGTCAAATTATTTGTTGAGCGATTTGATCAATGTGAACTGGCCTACATGTAGACGCAGTGCAAAACCATGGTGTAATGGTCCAGTTAGCCTCGCATGGCACAGCAGCGCATGCAACTCAGATAAGCAGCTAGCATACAAACTAATAAATGGTGATTATGCAACGCATAGTCACGTAGTCAAAATAAACCAATAAAAAAATAATACAGCGATTTTATTTTAATAAATTAACCGCACTTGGCTAAACAATTTTACAACTGCACATCTGTTTTGCCAAAACGTCAAATACATAGAAGAATATACAGAAATTAAAATGAAATATGGTCCAGTTAGCCTCGCATGGCATAGCAGTGCATGGCTTAACAAGCGTCACATCGAAATCTGTTTAATAGGATTTGTGTGTATCTGATTATGCACAACAGGGCAACGCATGGCAATGCTCAGATAAAAAGAGAAATGCATCTCTGACTACATAGATAAACATGGAAGATCTATTTCATTTTAATATCTGTGTATTCTTCTATGTATTTGACGTTTTGGCAAAACAGATGTGACGTTGTAAAATTGTTTGATCAAGTGCGGTTAATTTATTAAAATAAAATCGTTGTATTCTTCTTTTTTATTGTTTTATTTTGACCATGTGACTATGCTTTGCATAATCACCATTTATTTAGCTGTGTGCTAGCTGCTTATCTGCGTTGCATGCGCTGCTCTGCCATGCGAGGCTAACTGGACCAATAGATCTTCCATTTTTATCTATGTAGTCAGAGATGCATTTCTGTTTTTATCTGAGCATTGCCATGCGTTGCCATGTTGTGCATAATCAGATACACACAAATCCCACTAAACAGATTTCGATGTGACGCTTGTTAAGCCATGCACTGCTATGCTATGCGAGGCTAACTGGACCATAAGAAACCAAGATGAACGCGACGTCGATACAGTTTGCTAAAGTTGTCAAACTTGTGAATGAGAGAAAGACACAGAAAAAATTATTTTATAAGGTTTGACAACTCAAGTGTTGGATTTTACATCATAAATCCGAAATCGCGTTCATCTTGTTTTCGTACGCAATAAGCCTTTCTTCACTTGGCAATAATTGCCTTTGCCGCAAGTAGTTTGTTGATTATTCGCCCGCATGAGGGGATTGCCGAAAATTCCCTTTCATCCTGAATAGCAATCAAACTACTTCTGGCGAAAGCAATTATTGCTCAAAGAGTTGCAGAATGAAGAACGGATCCATATGCAAAATGTATTTCTATAGGGGTTTTCAGACAATACTATATGTCTATGCGACATTTACATCGGCAAAATAACGGCACAAAGAGAACACATCATAAAGGGGCCCTCAAACGATACTACAAGTCGAATGTACATTTAGTTCGATAAAATAAAGGGATTTTTTTGTTGCCCCCACACACATCGCACATGTCGGAACATCGAGTAAAAATATTAATATTAATTGTTTAGCACATTTATTTTTATATTTTTTTATTTTAAATATTCCAAGCCATCACGATTTTAGGTAAAGATAAAAGAATTCGCGTCAAAATATAACATTTGTTACTTTGGGCAGTTTTGCCGCGAGATGTGTTCCTCTGAAAAATTTTCATCAAATGGCAAAATGTACTAAGCTGGATGGCCACGCACACAAATGGAACTACATGTCAGACGTACTTAGCAAAAAGTAAAAAAATTGTTGTCTTCCATCGGACATGTCCATCCGCTTGAGTTTTTGCACACGAACGATACTACATGTGTGATGACTTGACAGGTCGGATGGACATATAGATCCGTTTGAGGGGCCCTTAACAATGGCAAAATAATTTGTTGCTTCTCTAATTATTTATGAAGTATTGGCTGAAGTGATGGAAAAAATATGAAAAAAATTATGATTTGTGCTAAGGAGTGGAGAAAAGAAAGGCTAAAGCTGCGTTTCCATGTGATCTTTTCGTATCTTATCTTATCTAATTTTAAGTTAGACAGAAAGAGCATGCGAGCCCTACCTTATGATGTTGACGAATGTGAGTGTGCAATAGACACACTTTTTATATTTTTATAGCATGTGATATACCCTGTGATTTCATGAGATACTAGAGGATAGAAAAAGTTCAACTTTCTGAACTTTTCCTATAAAAGTATATCACTTACTATAATTTTGACAGCCATTTTTATAGCTATTGACAGCTAATAAAAAAATGCTGGCTAGTATCAGTGTAAACAAACTGAAAATAGCAAAGAAGTAAAATATATTTTATTTCTATGGAAATTAGAGATTTCAATGCAGGCAAAAGCTGTTGGCTATGTATTTCTTTTTGGTAATTTTTGATCTGAATAATTTAAATGCATTTTCAATGCATTAAATTTTTTTCTTTTATTAGATAAAATCTCCAGCGGAAGCAGAGGAGCCTTTGGAGTCCATGAAATTCTTTTAGTCTTTCAACATGCTGTTGGAACACGTCACACAGCAGTTGATTAATAATCTTGCAACAAAAGCTTACATTGTTAATAAAAGCTTAATTATTGTATTAAAACATGCTCTACCGTAATCACTGCTGGGTCAAACAAACAAAGCTGGCTGGAACAAAAGTCAAAGGAGCCTTTTATACTCTCCACCAGTGCTGGTGAAATGTTTCAAGTGAGTTTAAATGCAATATTAAAACAAATATGTATCATAATCTACGTTTTCGTTCGGCCATAAAGCTACAGGAATGCTTTGATCAAGAACAAAGATTTTGTGAACGCTAAGGATGTGCTTCATGTCGGCTGCGACACATCGATACATTCTATATTTGCAGCACAAGCCGGGGCCAAAGCAGTGGTTGGCATTGACAATTCTGATATTTGGGCCTATTCTGCGGAATCTTTTATGAAAAAAATCTGTTATTCTGTTATAAAATCCCATACAAAAAAAAACTGTAAGGGAAACTATTATGATTTCCCTTACAGTTTTTTTTATATAGCAGAATTTTTTTCATAAAATATTCCGCAGAATATGCCCAATTATTTACAATGCAATGGATATTATTAAGTAAGTGTTAATGAATCAAGCTTTTGATGTTCTTGTGAACATGTAACTTATATTTGTTAGATATAATGGCATTTTAAATGCTACTGCCGCAGCAGAAGAACGACATAATTACCACCGAATGGATGTTTGTTTTTTGTTGTTCAAAGGCATGCTTGACACCGTTATATTTTTTTGCAATGTGTAATATTTTTATGCAAAAACTTTTTTAGTTTGACACGAAATTTGTTGTTCTATTTAATTTTTTTAACAATTTTATTTTTTTAACATGTTTTCATAATTTTTAAAAAATGCTTTTCCTCCAAAAAGAATTTCTTTCGCCCAGAGTAAATCTTTTAATATCAGCTAGTGTTAAATAAAGATACATTTCTAAGATATTTATGAGCATTTTAATATTTTGATTATGTCAATTTGTATAACAATTTTAAATATTCGGGAATTTCAGAAACACAAATTTTAAAGATGTAGTCGACAAATACACAACAAATTGGATTTAAAGTTTTTTTTTAATATAAAAAATTCATTTTGTTGTGTAATAAAATATTTTAAATTTATTTATTAAATTTATAGACATAATTGTATAAAAGCATATATGGAAATCTATGCTATATTTTGGTATACATATTTATAAATTAGTATTTTATTTTAGGAAGCTTTAAGCATATATTAAATGCAATTTTTGTATAAACTGTTGTTTTTCTAAATGTACATTGAAGTGGTCCTAATTTAAAAAAGTTATATTTTTGTTGACGACACAATCTTAGACATAGACTGTATTTTGGCTTTTGTTAGTGACAACTCTTTAAACGAATACAACAAATAATTCCATTCAGATTAACACAGGAAGAGACACCACGACGAGGCTATTTTGTGTGCATCTTTAGTAAAATTTCCACTTTCGCTTAGGCTTCCTTCACTCGCTCGCTCTTGCTCTTTAGCTTAATTTTGTATACTGCTCGTTTAAACATCCTTTTTGTGTGTGATGAGTGCATAATTTATTTCTTCCTTTGGCTGCTCTTTATTGCCCCACCCCAGGTAGCATATGTTTCATCGCCTGTGCGCTTGACACGATGCTCAATTAAGTCGGAGGAGACTGATTTAAGATCGAATGCCCAGCCGATCTTGGCAAAGAAATCAATAAAGGCGATGGTCATGTTCAGCGAGTAGTTGCTGAATTCAGCAGTCTTGTAGTTCCAGGGGAAACATAATGGTAGTTATGCCAGTCTTCGCTAAAGGCATAGAAGATGACGGAACGGTTCTCCGCTGGATTGATTTGTCTAAATGTGTAACATCGAGTAAGTGGTGAAGTGCGTTAACATTTACAAACAAAAACTGAACGGTCAAATCTTACCTATCGTAGGGTTTGCCATCGAATTTGTGTGCTGTGCTCTTGACGAACTAGGTCACATTGAAAAGAAAGCACCAACTGAACATTGTGGCTACAAACCATTGTTGGAATCATGAAGCAGATAAGACATCAAAAGCATGAAGTATCTATTGGAGAAATTTGTAAATATAATAAAATATTTGGAACATCTTTACTTACTTCTCACCTCACTTCTTTTGGAACATCAGTACTTTATCGGAGCGCTGGTCATACAGGTCCACACCCTTACCATGGCCTTAACGTCGGGATGTTTCTTGCAGAGCAACCACCCGAAATGTAAGAATCCGCGTGTTGCATTGCGGCTTCTTCTTACGATGGATCGGCATAGGTTTCTGAGTATTTGTGATGCACACGGTGGTCTCGCGATCGTAAAAAAGCAAATTATATTTTAAATTAATTTATTGGATAATTCAGCCATAGTTTTCAGATATGTCAAACTTACTATAAACTAAACCACTTATATGCATCTCGCTCTTATAGCAAAAAATTTGTAATACGGGATACTGGAGGATAGTAAAAGATCACATGGAAACGCGGCTTAATTCATTAAAATACTAGTTTTTTTTTTGCTTCGAGTAGCTGTTTAATCCTCGACGATTTTTGCAGAATGAAAAACGAGCATTCACACATACTACATGTTGGATGTACCGACAGAAAAATCAAATCATTTGAATTTTTGTACTACATGTCAGATGGACATGTAGTTTTAGCTTTCGCAGACCAACCTGAATTGGTGCGTCAGCGTCATTTATCTGTCAAAATTTGTTCATGCACATACATTCTGTATAAAGCCTACCGAAATAAGCAACGCAGTAACGCAACTCTATTCGAATTTCCAATTTTGACAATGCGTTTGGTAGTGCAGTTGGCTGCGACAAAAAGAGCGAAAAGAAAAACAAGAACAAATACAAAGATTTTTGGTGTTCAGTTTCAGTAGCGCTCCTAGAACATTTGCGTGGCGCTTGGAAATGCAACGCAAGGTGCACCAATTTAGGTTGAACTGTCAATCGTCGTACTTGTTATCGGACACGCAAAGTCTATTGCACATGTAGTATTGTCTGAAACCCCCTTATGTTTTTAAACAGAGTCTGTTTATGACAAAATTAGACAAGGTAGTGTTAGGGCGTCTAAGCGATGTTGACATTTCATACAAAATCTGCAACCAATGAGAATGCAATATGAAAGCAAAAATTGGCAAAAATACCAAAATGGCTGAGTTTGACAGTTATGGTCACAAATGCCCATTTTAGGGTTTCAGACGAACGTACAAGGTCGCTGAAAATATATAAAATTTTTTATTTTTCTGCGGGTCGGACCGACATGTTGGGCATGTGAAGACGAGTTGGTCCGAGTTTTTGCAGTCGGTCCGAGTTTTTTTTGCAGGGTTAACAGCAACGAAGCGGGAAATATATTAGAAAAAATTCATATGGAAAACATTTGACACATTTTATAATTATTTAAAATTTATAAAAAATTCTCTAAGTATGAAAAATTACTGCTAAATTATAAGGTTATCAACAAATTTTTCAGCCATTACGCCGATGTGTTCTATTTGAGAGCCCGCAATTAAATGAAGTCGTCGTACATGTACGATTGTTTGAAAGCTCAACAAAATATTCCCGTTAGTTTGTCGCCTATCCCAATCGCCTTAGTTTGTTTCCCGTTAGTTTGTCCCAATCCCCTATTAGGGGGTTCAGACAAACGTACATGTCAGCTGACATGTACGACGACAAGCTAACGGGAATATTTTCTTGAGCTTTCAAACAATCGTACATGTGCGACGACTTAATTTCATTGCTGGCTCTCAAATAGAACACATCGGCGTAATGGCTGAAATATTTTTTGATGACCTAATGATTTAGCAATAATTTTCCATATTTAGAAAATTGTTTATAAATTTTAATTAATTATAAACAATTATAAATGTTTCAAACGTTTTTCATATTAATTTTCTCTAATAATTTTTCCGCTTCGTTGCTGTTCACCCGCTGACAATTTTAATGAAATGAAAAAATACAGTAAGTCGGACCGATTTGCGTTCACATGCCCAACATGTCGGTCCGACCGGCAGAAAAATCAAAAACTTTTGATTTTCGTCCGACATGCCGGTCCGACTATCTCATTTGCTTTCGAATCATCGTACATGCCGTCGAGCATACCCAAGTCATCGCACATGTACGATCGTCTGAAAGCCCCTAATGATTTTGATTTTTCTGTCGGTCCATTCGACATGTAGAACGTGTGAAGGCTCGTTCTTAGGACTCGTTGCATTTTCCATTCTGCAAAAATCATCGAGAAGTGAACAGCTACTCGAAGCAAAAAACAAAACGAGTAATTGAATGAATTAGCCTTTCTTTTCTCCACTTCTTATTCCAAATCATATTTTTTTCATAGTTTTGCCATCTACTCCGCCAATACTTCATAAATAATTAGAGAAGTAACAAAATCTGCTGCCATTGTTGTGATGTGTTCTCTTTGTGCTCTGATAAAAAAAAGCTGGCTAACCAACATGTAGTATTTCTGAAAGCTCAACAACAAAAAGTCGTTACTTTGCCGAACTACATGTCGGATAGATATGTAGTATTGTCTGAAACTCTGTATTAGGGGGTTTCAGACGAACGTACTTGTACGCTGACATGTACGACGACAAACTAACGGGAATATTTTGTTGAGCTTTCAAACAATTGTACATGTGCGACGACTTCATTTCATTGCTGCCCCTCAAATAGAACACATCGGCGTAATGGTTAAACAATTTTTTGATGACCTTATGATTTAGCAGTCATTTTTCATATTTAGAGAATTGTTTATCAATTTTAATTAATTATAAACAATTATAAAATGTTTCAAACGTTTTTCATATTGATTTTCTCTAATATTTTTTCCCCTTCGTTGCTGTTCACCCGCTGACGCTTTTAATGAAATGAAAAAATGCAGTAAGTCGGACCGACTTGCGTTCACATGGCCAACATGTCGGTCCGACCGGCAGAAAAATCAAAAAATTTTGATTTTCGTCCGACATGTCGGTCCGACTGTCTCATTTGCTTTCGAATGATCGTACATGTCGTCGAGCATGCCCAAGTCATCGCACATGTACGATGGTCTGAAAGCCCCTATTCACTAAAAGGGCTGTTCACATTTCAAACCGCTCATCAAATCGTTTGTCAAATCCAATAGAACAACGTGGGAATTCCATGAAAATTTCACGTTGTTCTATTGTATTTGACAAACGATTTGATGAGCGATTTGAAATGTGAACAGCCCTAAACGCTACAATTTTCCCAAATAACTATTCAGTGTTCCCAGCTTAAGGATTTTTCCTTTAATTTTAGGGAGATAGAAAAAGTATGGGATTTTTTAGGGGTTTTTTATTTAAGGGTTTTTTAGGGATTTTTTAATATTTTTAAGCATTGGATAGTCAAATTTACTACGAAGTTTTTGTATTTATTCCGATTTTGCTATGCCTTTACTCCTCAATTGTTTCACTTTTTTATTCCCTGTTCTTTACCATGTTGTAAAAACAAGGTGAACGTGTCGTCTAAATATTTTGCTTTAGTTGCAAAACTTCTGAGTGAGTGAAAGATATAGAAAAAGTGATTTTCTATGGTTTGACAACTCAAGTGTTTGATTTTTAGAACAAAAATTTAAAATTGCTTTCAACTTGTTTTGAATAATAACCAAAGAAGCCGAATTTTTTTTTGTAAATACTATATAATTTATAACTAAATATTATAACAATATGTTAATTGAACTTATTTTTTGTTTTGAGTTGATTACCAAGTATTTGTAGCGATTTTAGGGTTTTTTGACTAAAGCTTTAGGGATAATTATTCTTGGGAGTTGGTAACACTGTAATTATTCGTCACCGGGAAATAAAACAAAGCATTTTTCTTTGAGATTTTGCTCGTGCAAAAAGTTCTTTTTAACTCACAACTCTTATAAATTTACTTTCAAATTGTGATTAAAACAACAATTAATCGAAAGTAAGTTGAAACTAGTTAATGCATATTAAAAATTAGATATAGTAAAATAAGTTTGGCTTAAAAAAATATTCATATACATTATAAAACCAAAATGGCGGACTTGCAAAGCGTGTGCCAAAATTCTTTAATTTTTGTTTTAGATACATATACAGCTTCACAAATAATCTATGCAAAATATGAAGGGTAAAATAGATCAGAAATTGGATTTTTTGTTCAAAAGCTTTAATAAGATTGTATGTTGTGAAGCCAAAGTCATGACCATTCTGAACAAGCAATAAATCGATATAGAAGAATACAAAATTTGTTTTACCCTATTTTGTTGACCATTCGTACAATTTACGAAGGCATATAAACTCAGTCGGCAAGGACATTCAATTTGAGACTTTATAAAAGTTTTCCTTCGCATATTCCAGTATAAACAAATTATTAAGAGGTTAATTTTGAAAGGTTCAATGACTTATCTTAACGATGTGAATGGATTGTGTGTACAGTATAAACTATAACAGAGCCTGAACAGAATCAAAAATCGTTGCGGCCGACGATTATAAAAAATAAAATAAACTGGCCATTTCAGCCCTTGGAAGGACTTTGGCCTAGCTTCTATTGTGTTGTGCGTGTTATTTAATGTTTGATCACAAATGACCGAGAACTGGACCTACGTGTTTTATGCCGACTCCGAACGGCTTCTGTTCTCAAGAAGCTTTACATGCCAATTTAAACTCTGAGGTTTGCCACTGTCTGCAGAGAGTTGACGACCGAGCAGAAAAATTAATTCAATTGAAAAAACTTTCTGTCTGAGCTGGAATTGAACCGGGCTACCGCGGTTCTTTAGCTTAGGGGCCACGCACTCTACCCACTAGGCTACGGCCGCGGCCGACGATTAGTTGTTGGAAAAGACATGCATAATATAGAAAAAACCGCAGCTCGTTTTCCGCAACGATAAATCGCACACTTAGAATCTATTCTATTTCAACCTCTCAATCTGTTTGCGTTCTGAAACAACTTTATTCATGTTGCTGTCCCAAGAATCATTTGTCCATATTGCATACCGGAAATTTGTAATATATTTAGCGGATAGCATGATATAGTACAGTTTTCTTTGCCTCCTGAACAATAGATAATTTTGACTTACGTCGTATTAGAATTAGGCCGACAATATATATAACATTCCGGCTAGTATGTATAATAATTATATGCAAAATTACGTTAAATTCACGTTCAAGTTTAGGTAGGTTTAATTTTGGAATAATTGAATAATGAAAACCAAATCATATGTATTAAGGCCTTCTCAGTCTATTTCTGCAAAAATTTCTGGCCGCTCTCAAGTCGTTTAGAAGTTATAGGAGTCCAAAGTTGTAAAAACTGGCCTGAAAAACTTGTGATTTTTTATATTAACCTACAAAACTAATTATCTTACCTACACAACGAGCCATCAATCTTCAAAATCCATGTATTACTTTTGAGGATATAACACTTTATATATTATATATTTCGTTACAGGGCGAACCGTCAAGTGTGCATAATACGTAAAATGTTATATCTTCAAAAGTAATACATGGACTTTTAAGATAGACAGCTCGTTGAATAGGTACAGCATAACCTTTCTTTTGATACCCATAAAATAAAAGTTTGTTTGAAAATAAAAAAATCACAAGTTTTTTATGCCAATTTTTACAACATTGGACCCTATAACTTCTAAACCACTTGAGAGCGGCCTGACATTTTTAGAAATGGACTTAGAAGGCCTTAATACATATGATAAATGATATTGATATGCTACATGTGATACGATACAAGGCTGTTAATCTGTTAAACTTTTTTTAAAAAGTGAGCGGCTCATATTTTAAGCGCGCTCACATTTTGAGCCACTCACTTTTTGAGCGCGCTCACTTTTATACAAAAATTGAGCGCGCTCACATTCTGTGCGGTTGACTTTTTGAGCGCGCTCACTTTTGAAAGTAAACAGTGTTGTGAGCATTAACGATTTATCGTCATTTTGACTATTTTTGGCACTAGTTATGATGTGACGATTTTTCATTTTCATACCAAAATTTACGATTTTCAGCAAAACTAACGTTGCAGCATGCTCGACCAAAGTTTTGAGATGCAGTTATTATGTAAAAATAATAAAAAGATAAAAGTTTTGTAAAAAAACAAAGTCATCTTTTGTTTTCAAAACTCAATTAAAGTATTATATTTTATTTGGTTTAAAAAGAATTTCATCAAAAGTGAACGTAATTAACAGCCTTGATATGATACATATGATAATAAAAAAAATTTTTAAATTTGGGTTTTATTTATTCTTCAATTGTTCCAAAAATAAACCTACGCAAACTGTAACGTAGGTAGGTGAATTTAACGTAATTTTGCAGATAATTATTATACATACTAGCCGGCATGTTATTTATTTACTATATCATGCTATCCGCTAAATATATTACAAATTTCCGGTATGCAGTATTGACGAATGATTCTTTCGAAATGAGGATTTGGACTAAGAAGGTCTTAATACATATATGTAATAAAAAAATGTAGAATTTGAGTTTCCACTATTCAATTATGCCTTAATTTTTTGGGCCTTGTCGACTCTAAATTTATTGTAAGCTTTTTTGACAACAAATTCTATAGAAATAATAGGGGTATTCACGATTCAGTGCACTTGCCTGTGCAGTTGAGGACTTGAGCACTTGTGCAGTTGTGCAGCTAGGTTTTCGTGAACACACCACCATCACCATTTCAAAGCTGTCAACATTTTTTAATGCACACAAGTGCACAACTGCTCAAGTCCTCAAGTTGAAGGTAATAGTAGAAAAGCACTTGTGCAGATTTTTGACGTACGTACATTTTGTTTTTGTAAAGTGCACAGGTCCTCAAGTCCTCAACTGCACAGGCAAGTGCACTGAATCGTGAATACCCCTAATGTCAGAAAAGCTGACACTAAGTTCAGAGTAGGCGTTAAATCTACTCTTGGTAAGGAACTATGAGATTTGTAACGAAGATTATAGGCAGTTGTAGTGGTATATGGAATCAAAAGAAGGAACATAACACTAGGTAAATTTTCAACTTTTGAAAAGAAAAAAAAAAAAACGCCGAGACACGTAAACTTAATTTTCGGTCGTAGAATTTTGTATCATACTCTGCTTTTCCAAATCAGATCAATTCATTTAAAAAATGTTTCTAGTTTTTTAACAATTGCTTTTTAATGACTTTTCAAAAATACCTTCAACGCAAAAATCGAGTTAGCCTTGTTGAATCTATGATTTTTTAAAAGTTAAGCAATTTCGCTTTTTCTTCCATTTTGATCAAATTTTTAATGTTGAACGTAAAAACTTTTAAACAATTTTTTTACTCAAATAGTGTTTTTATTTTATAAGTATATTAATTTCTGAAAGTTCAAGTAAAATCGGAAGTCGTAAAAATGTTCGCTCTCCAAAAATAAGAAAATTATAGCTAAAAATGAGTCTAAAAGTGACTAAATTTTTATCGCAAATATTTCGAGATTTGTATCTGATTGTAATAAACTGAGTGTCACTAAATTCTACGACCAAAAAATAAGTTTACGTGTCTCGGCATTTTCGTGTGCTTTTTGACTTGTCTACAGAATCGAATTTTGATATAAATATATAAAAAATTATATATATTGGGACCTTTTAAATCCAAATCTGAAAATATTGTAGGCTGTTCTCAAGTCAGAAGTTAAAGATCACAGAAAATTACAGATTTTTGTAGGAGACCCCCAGAGGGGGCAAATAGTAGGGGCTGGCTGGTATGTTCAGGACAAATCTTGAAAGTTTTACAATGTGGGAGGAAACTCCATAAAGTGTTATACTCGCCTTATTAAGAAGAATCACCAGCCGAGGGAATTAATGCTATATCTGGGGCACCTTGTTTATAATTCACGCAGCTTCAAATATAAAAATATAGGTGTCCCTATTTATTTTCACATCACTGTAGTTATGTAAGAATTCGTTTTTTCGCACTCTCGCAACGCACTCGCTCTATTGTACTTCAGGCTTCACTGAGTTCATTCATAGCGCCATCCGTAGATTTTTGAAGTAATTTGTTTTGACGTGTTTTGGTTGTCGGAGGAAATTTTGAAATAAAATTAAAAAATTCATTGAAGGAATAACCACTTTTACATTAAAAATTTTCTACGACAACCAAATCGCGTAACAAATTACTTCAAAAATCTACAAAATGGCGTTTCGAATGAACTCAGTGATGCCTTTTTCGTAGTTTCTACGATAATCGTACTACGACGGACTCAGCGATAAGGCTGGTTTATTTGACTATCCAGTGTTCTATTTGCAGATATTTTTGCCTCATTAGGCTCAAATTCAGAAATATAATCGAAATTAAAATTAAGTTGGCCCTGAATTCCAGGATTTTGAATTTAAACCTTTCAAAGAAAATAGTAAACATAAAAAACTTTAAGAAAATCACGAGAACTTTTTTAATTTTTCGCCTGCGAAGCTCAGTCCCTTAATCACATCATTATTTAAAATCTTTACTATGGGTTTAGAACGAAAAGTTCATAGCGAACAATTATTACAATAAATTCTTCGTTCGGAGTACTGTTTAGACCGCACGAACTAACATCGGCATTTGGCCGAACATCAATAAATGCAAGGTTGATAAATTCTTATTTTTATATTAGTAATAAAACTTGTACTCCATTTCTCAGCAACAAATTTGACTGGCAAATTTGAGTAGAACATAATTGCGATTATATTTTAATATTTCAATTTATAAAAAGTGTAAATTAATTCATTATTAATAGAAAATAATTTTCATGAAAATTAAATTAATCAAATGGATTCTGATGATGAAATAGTGGCTAATGCTGCATTTATTTTAGTGGCAAGTTTATTGCAAAAGAAAAATCCAAGTAATCCTTTAACGAATTAGCTAAGATTACGATTGCAGTAATCGTAATTTTTAAAAAGTCGAAATTACGATTACTGCAATCGTGATCTTAGCTCATTCGATGAGGGATTACTTTAATTGTAATATCGTTTTTTTTATTATAAGGATTACAGTAATCGATTGCAAGGATTACTTTACTTAAATATAAGTGAAAACCACTGTTACCTACTTTAGAAAGTGTATTTCAATGAGGAAAACGGGATTACAATTAAAGTAATCAATCCTTCATCGAATGAGCTAAGATTACGATTACAGTAATCGTAATTAAGACTTTTTCATAATTACGATTGCTGCAATTCTATGCTAAGATCGTTCGATGGAAGATTTGCCGCAATCCTAATTTAACAATTTTTGAAATCCGGATTAATATATGGGATTAAAAAATTTTAGAAATTGGGTTACAAATCCTTGCCGCAGTCAATTACACATGTAATTCTTATTGCCCAGCTCTGCCATTATTAAATTATAAGCTTCTTAGCACTAAATACACATAAAAAACATAATTTTAGATATTAGTGAATGTTCCCAAAAATCTCAAAAATTTTAACAGTAATGACTTTCCATATTCTTGTTTTCCTGCCAGTCCTGAATTTAACCTTTCAGGTTTGTGTACTATGAGTGTTAACATAAAGTAAAGACCTAATTATATTTCTTTAAATGTATTTTCTAAGTTACTTTTATTTTATTATTAGAAGTTGAATTATAGAATTAGCACTTCCTTTAAGTAGAGTTCTAATACAAAAAAAAATATTAATTAAAAATATGCAACAGAAATGTAAAAATACTTTCGTAATGAAAAAATTTAAATATTTTCGCGTCAAAAAAAGTAAACACTGGATATTACTATGTGAAAAATTGTTGAAGCCTAAAAATAGTGGCAGCCTTTTTCTCATTTGTTGTTTGTATTGCGGTGAAGTACAAAATTAGTCTTACGACCTTAAATCATCAGTATAAAATTAGTCATTTGCTTAAAAACTTCAGGTAAGCCGGAAAGTGCGAGCACCATTAGAAGATTACTACACAAAAATATCTAACATGAAAGAATATCACGTAAGAAGACTTGCATCTCAAAGATCAACCAGTCTAAGCGTATGAATTTCGCTAGAAAATAAAGAAATGAGAGGCTCCAACCTTAGGAAAAAATTCTATTTCTGACGAGAATAAATTTAAATAAATTTGGTCTTAAAAACATCCAAAAATATGGCGAAGCAAGAATAAAGCCTTTAATAATAAGTGTGTGGTCGGGGGGATTTATGTCGGCATCAGGAGTCGGTAATCTTGTGTATATCCACAATCAACAATATAATAGGTCTGTTCTCGTACTGTTATGGTAAAAAATCACAAGGAATAAAATTGAGAGATAATTAACTTGAACTTTAAAAAGTAAACGAACGCTTTTCTGGTAAAATAATGAAAAATGTCAAATACGTCAGTTAAATATAAGAAAATCTAAAAAAAATCAGCTGCTACACACACACACAGCCACCATTTGACAGTTTTCATCTTTTTACAACATGAAATTCTTCTTGTAAAAACTTTAAAAAATTTGAACGGAGAGAAAATGTGATTTTCTCTCTATTGCACAATTCTCTTAATTAAATTGGCACTTTCTAGTAAAAACTTTTGAAATATTTCGTTTGCATTCGACTACGCGAACAGACCTATTATCATAACAATAAAATGTTGTCCCCAGTGAAGAGAAATTGGGCTTATCCCGGAAATTCCAACAGGACAACGATCCAAAACATTCGTCTCAAATTCTGAAGAAGCTATTGCTATATCGGACCTCTAAGGTTATTGTTATCTACTGGAGTCCCAAGTCTTTAACCCAATTGAGGACTTGTGGGGACATCTTGAAAAAAAAATCAGAGAAAGGCAGATTTTTTGCAAGAAAGATCGCATTACGATATAAATAGAGTAATAATAAAGTATTAAATATACATTTTTACATTGCATTTCGAAAACTGTTTACTTTATTTTGACGCGTAATACTGGTTATATTTAAATAAAAAGTAATGTATTTTCAAATATAGTTTCTTTTTGTTTATTATTCTTAATGAATTTGATTCTAATTTAACTACCAATGAATTTAGCAATATTACTTTTTTTAATTTTATTTCTCTATACATAATAAATCCTCTTGTGTAAGAAGATTTTGTTTTTACTTTATTTTGACGCTCACAGTATATCAGTATATGTCATGAATATTTTTACAAATATCACGGGATGTTTATGTTTTTCTGCTTAGGGTTGGTTGTTCACCCCCCTCCTCCCTAAGGATTAATGTCACTCCAAAAATGAATGTGTTCAAACTTACACGAATACTCAGTGACCGAGACCAAACATTGGATTGGCTAATAGAGAAATGCCTGTTGCCAGGACAAATGCGTTGCCAGTTTTGCAACAAAGTTATGAACTATCAGCGTCAGCACGGCTGGGGAAGATTCAGATGTCGCAATGTTAATCAGCACAAAAACAAGGCCAACGTGCATGTGTCAGCTTCAAAAGGAACATGGTTTGATGACTGCAAATTGAAAAGCGAAGTAATTGTTCTTTTAATGTATGGATTCGCACATAACTGGAGCTATGAACAGGTGCGCCACGAAGCCAAATTCGGCGAGACCAAGCTATCTGGTGTAAGCGTCGGCGATTGGTTTCATCATTGTCGCGAAGTTTGTTTGTGTGCACTTGATCGTCTCTATCAGTCGGAGGATCTTGTAGGTGGACCTGACCGCATAGTTCATGTCATTGAAGTGAAGGCTGATAATTTTTATTGCGATAAAAGTCGTTTTGAGGATGGTTCTTTTATATTCGCAGTAATTGACGAAATTTCTGGTTATAGATTGGACACATCCACCGATAGCAAGTACGACGCTATGACCATAGAGGCAATAATTAAGAAACATATAGCGCCGGGTAGTGAAGTGCGCACTGATAGCTCAAAGTCTTATATTGACTTGATCGAACTTGATGATTATATCCATAATCCAGTTGCCTATGACAAGAAAAAGCGCGAAAATAACTGGAAGCATATGTGTGAATTTCTTTGGCGCCGAGAAATTTCAGATAGAAATTTGGATCCATTTGAAGCTCTAATAGATGCTATAATTTATGTTTATCCCGTTTCCGTACCGAAGCCAACACAACAAGAAAGCGATGGGTCAGATTGAGTGTGCATGCCTGCAAAATATATACCAAATAAAATTTAATCTATAACATTTGTATTTAAAAAAAGATGGATGCCAAGAAAAAAGCTAAATGTACATCAGTTCAGTTTAATTTTATTACATTAAGTAATTCTTACAAAAAATTTTAAAAATTATATCAAAAAAATAAACAATCAAAGCTTTGTAATAAATTTGATAGAAACGTTCTTGATTTTGTTCTTTGAAACGTGCTTTATTTAATGTTAAGGAAAGTATGAAGTGAAAAATAGTTGAACAAACGAAATGTCGAACATATAAAATAAAAAAATAAAAGATAAAATAAAAGATGTATAAGAGTATATTGAGGCTATAGAATGGGCTTGTTCGAGACAAGCCTATAGAATGGGCTTGTTCGAGACAAGCCAGCAGTATAATAGAGCGAGAGTGCGTTGCGAGACAACGTAAAAATCTCGCACGAGCTGTCAGAGGATTTTCATAAGCAGTGTTTTTATGTAGCAATCTACAATACTTTGCGATGCGCTTGTGCGGTGCGAGGCATTTTCAAAAACTTTAAAAAGGACTCATGCTTTGTATGACCAGCTGTCATAAAAATTGTATTGAAAAATAGTTCGACGCTTTTTAAGTTAATTTCGAGCTAAATATCCGGCCAAGCTCGGACTGCTTCATATTTTAGGCACTATTTAATTTATTGCTTACTATTAGCAAAATTTTATTTTTATCCGATTCAATTCTGGTGCCTCCAAAACTGGCGTTTTCCATTGTACATAACATGCGAGGGCAATGCGTTCGAGATTCGTTATACAATCGGATCGCATTCCCGAATCGCACTCTCGCATCGTATTCTCGCATCGCACTCTCGCATCGCACTCTCGCATCGCACTCTCGCATCGCACTCTCGGTCTATTGTACTTCAGGCTTCACTCATTAATTGCATCAAAACTGAAACACTGTCACTCATTGGCAGCTCTGTTGCAGATGCTCAGCTAACACTGTACCTAAATATTGAGACTTTTAGAATGATTTTTTAATAAATTAGCGATTGATAAATTTGCAGACAACGAAAGCAACTTGTTATTTAAATATGAAAAATCAATAAAACAAAGGCTTTTGCGGAAAAGAAAGTTGTTTGTTTTTGAGCGAAATTTTAAAACAAAGAACAACAGTGGCGAAAAGTAAAAAGGTTTTTCAATTTTTCGCTGAAAAATTTAATAAATGGAATATAAATTACTATCTGTCTATGAATATGATAAATAATTACCATTTAATATAAAATAGATTGTAATAAATACCCATTTTGCTTTCTTTTCTTCTCCCTTAACTATCGCGCAGTATAACTATTCATGTTGCTGGGTAGTTGCATTTTGCGCGCGTCAAATGCCAAATTTCTACTTGCTAGAACGTTGGACTTTTGCAATAGTCGCAAGATTTTTGTATCGAACGTGATACTTTGATATGTTGCGCAAAATTGATTGCTGCAGTTATTGAGACTCGAACAAGCCCTATTAAACATTTAAACGCATCAACTAAATTTTAAGGATTATTGCACAGTTCCGACAAATAAAGAGGCATTTTCATATATATTAAATGATGTGGAAAGCCTTATACGGCCGTCCTCTATATCCTTAAATTATTGACAATCATGTTAAAGATTTCAGAACTCAGAAGTAAATAAAAATTAACTTGAGGCGAGGCGAATTCAACTTCTACTTTATATATCAGCTTTTACCGAATACTCATATTTTTAAAATTTTTAAATAAAGTTCTTATAAAAGCACCAAATAAATTAATTACATTGAAGAAAGTAATGCCAAGTTAAAAACTCAAGCATGGCAGCATTTGTGCAATTGGAAACTTTTTAATTTATTTTTGTATTACGATTTTCATTAAAACATTAAGAATTCACCAACAAAATTTTAAACGGATTACATTTCACTTGAATTCCGTTAAATCGGATATCAAAACACGTCAACACACGTCAGAGTATGTAAAAAAAAAATAAAATCAAATTCGAAGATCAGAATCTTCGAATAATTTTAGAGATGTAACGAAATTCAATATCCAAAGTACCAAAAAGGTAAATTCTCTTCATATTCCACAAAAATTTTTCTAATGACTTAAAATTTTGCACATAAGCTTTAACTTTTAATATGCATTTTTAGAAAGAAATTTGTAAAAATCGAATGAAAACCACGTCTACCTCCCAAACATAGTGACTTTATGAGAACTGCTCCTTAAATTCCACAAATTGAGTACAATAGCTTTAAAATTTGCAAATAAGTGTGAAACTGGCATAGTAAATGCATTCGATGCTAGGAAATTGGTAAAAAAAAACTGAAAATTCCGCCCACCTCCCATACAAAGTGACCTCATTATAATAGTAAAACTTTTATAAATTAATAAAAAAATTAATGTTTAGATTTGATATTGTGCACTTAAGCTTTAATAACCAAAAATAAATTTTAGTTTCAAATGTGAAATATTTGGATAGATACCACGCTTAATAACAGTTACGTCATCAAAATAATACAACATTCAAGACTTAGAAAAAAATTATAATAAGGCCGTGGGGTATTTTAACTTCGGTCCAGTCGATGATAATACCTTAATCGTTTTAATTCATATTATTTTATATTATTTGCTTTAATATCTGTCAGATTATTATATTAGAATGATATAAGAATTTATCTTAATATAACTGGGTGTCATTTCAATTATGTTTTTTTTTATTTAATGAAACTACTTTTTTAAGAAAATAATTTGTTTTTGGTCTAAAATTTCGTATACATATAGAAAACGGCAAGAAAAATGTTTTATCAAAATATCTGATTTTTTTTTTAATTTTTACATTTTTGCATCTAAGCCACTGACCATAACTATGTCTTTTACAATGGTCAGTTGTTATCAATTACATACAAAAATTACAGTACGTTGGCTTGAGTACCTTTGACAATGTTGGACTATAAAATTGACTGAAATACTGAATGCCGAAAATTCATAGTACTCACAGCTTATTTAACCCACCACTTAACAAAAACTTTAAGTAGCTATAACAACTAAACAAAAAAAAAATTATAAAAATTATATAAATGCAGTTTATGTTGTTAGTCTTATGCTTTAACTTATCAAATATGACTTTATTATTTAACAATTTTTTATTTTTTTTATAACAATTAAAAACAAAAAGCTATCAAAAACAATGTCGCAGCTTATTTCAACCATGTAAAAATGTCAACTATTAAGTTAAATTTTATAGGCAAACAAAAAATTTTCATATATAATATTTATACATTGTTGGAAGTCTTTAAAAATACAATATCCTTTTACAGACTACTTAAAAATAAAAATAATTACAAACTATTATAAAAAAAAAAACCAAAAATTTAATGAAGTGTAAAAATTAATTATTGGAAAAAAAATTATATACGAAACAAGGTATTTAGCAAATACTTAAATGACAATTTCGAAAAAGAAATATAAAAGTTATTTTCACAAGACAATTCATTAAACTGTGACAAGTTATAGGCTCATTAAGTGCATAAATATTTATATGGGTTTTAGAATGAAATAACGCGTAATGCTGTAACAGGGTACGAAATATCCAGGACAAAATCTCCAAATCAAAATATCAAAAACTTAATCGCCAAACTCAAAATAGCAAGGGTCAAAATCTCCAAAAAATCTCCATTTACCCAACCTACTAAGAACAACTAAGGTAAATAAGCTTCAAATAACAACTTTCCGTACAAGGGCAAATATTTTGTAAATGGAGAGCAGACTTTGTGAAAGCAAAATTTTTAAAAACAGTATATTGAAATATTGGTTTTTAAATTTAAAAAGAAATAAGAATAAAAACTTTGGAGATTTTGGCAGGGACCGTACCGGTTATGGTTTTTATCAAAAAAATCATATGTTAACAGTTATCATATAACTTTTATTTTTTTCCGACAAAAATACTAGTTATTTTATGCCTTTTATTTTTTCGGGCAAAAATAATTGTTACTTTTGACTTTTATTTTTTAGGTCAAAAATAACAGTTATTATGTGCCTTTTACTTTTTCGGTCAAAAATACCAGGCAATTAGAATTTTTTTAAAGGCCTCTTAAACGACAAAAAAAGTTGAATGCAGTTTTCATCGTCTCAGCAGTGCGCACATTTTGAGCTATAACACTTTTTTTAGTTTTAATAGTATCTTATTTAGTCAAGCGGTTTTTGAAAAAATACAAATTGCCTGTTATTTTTGACCGAAAAATAAAAGGCACAAAATAACTGTTATTTCTGACCTAAAAAATAAAAGGCAAAAGTAACACTTATTTTTGCCCGAAAAAATAAAAAGCAAAAAATAACAGTTAAATTTAACTTCTATAGTAACAGTCGAAAATTTAAAAGGCGTTTAATGTTCTCGTAGCTGCTACCATTACGATTATAATGGTTTTTTTAAAAAAGTCCACCGGCAACTTTTTCGTTATGCCTTTTTCATCTGAAAATTGTAAAATAACAGTTATTTTCGGTCCCTGCATTTTGGTTTTGATAATATGAATTTGGAGATTTTGTCTTCGAATAAATTGCTATTTGATATTTTGACTTTGTATATTTTGTATATTTTTGTGCGTTTCCCCTAAGCTAAAGAACCGCGGTAGCCCGGGTTCAATTCCAGCTCAGACAGAAAGTTTTTCAATTGAATTAATTTTTCTGTTCGGTCGTCACCTCTCTGCAGACAATGGCAAACCTCAGAGAGTAAAAATTGCCATGTAAAGCTTCTTGAAAACATAAGCCGTTCGGAGTCGACATAAAACACGTAGGTCCAGTTCTCGGTCATTTGTGATCAAACATTAAATAACACGCACAAAACAATTGATCAATAGAAGCTAGGTCAAAGTCCTTCCAAGGGCTGTAATTTTGTACCTTGAGGATTTTGTACATGGTGGAGATTTTATCGCTTGAGATTTTGTACCGCTCCCGCCGTAAAATTGTAGCAGGAATATTAAAGTTAACAAATTGTAATAACTGGTCACAATCGGTTTGACTTGATATAAGATCATGAATAGATGATAACGAGTGAGTCGCTCTTTTAGTTTCGAGAGTTTTCAAGCCCAATAGTAAAATTCGAGTATCATAGCAAGGCAAAGATTCTTCAAAATCTAAAGTACGAAGCGCAAAATGTGAAAACGATTTTTGGATATATTCCAATAGAGCGCAATGGATTAAATAGAAAGGACTCCATATAAAGGAAGTATACTCTAACTTTCACCTTACAAAAGAATTATAAAAACAGACCAGAGTACAAGGATCAGAAAATACTAAACTATTTCTATGCACAAATAAATGCAAGCAAGGAATATGATTTTAGAAAAACATAAGTGACTTGTGTTTATTTAGCAAGCTCAAAATACTGTTTCGGTAACACTGTTTTCATCAATCGAAGAGATAAAAGCCGAATCGAAGAGAGCATTAAAGGCCATCCTCGAAATCGACTTATTGAACTATTTATTTCGAGGACTGAAAAAGCCATTGGCATAAGTGTATTGTATCTCTTTTATATTTGAACCTATCCAGTAGTCTAAGTCTCAAAGAAATTTTGAATAAATAAATCATGCATGATTTTTCGTCATATTTGGCGAAACATGCTGATTCGGTTATACATTTGATTGACGAAAATATCATATAAATGTTCCAAATTCGTGCACTGTTTGAAAACTTTCTGTTTTCAATGAACGAAAACAACGCAGATTTGTTAAAGAATTATCAACAAAAGGTGAACTATTCGTGCCATATTTGTGCAATATTCGTGCACTATGCCACGGACTGCAAGGTAGTAGTATTATGTGTTTGCAAACGAGAGGTATGTTGACAGTTATTGCATTTTAAAAATTCTGAATTGTATATTTCAAACATTATCTTTCTATTGATTTTGTACGTTTTATTGGTATTGAGTAAAAGAATCGTGACTGGTTTTATTAATACGTACAAAATTAAACAATTTGTTCACTACTTCGATTATAGCTTCGATTACACGGCAACTATTTAAATTTTTTGTTTTTTTTTAGACATCATGTCGACTGATTTGCAACAACATAACAATGATTACAACCAAGACTTTGACGACGAAGACCATTGCAATAATCAACAAAACCAGCAACAATATAAGGGTGGCAATCAGAATAATTTCAATGATAATGATGATGACGACAACGATGATGGCGATGATGATGATGATCAAGATCAAAAGCCTAACCTAGGTGATTTCGGTGGTGATGGACCGAAATGCATACGATTGCGGGGCTTACCTTGGTCTGCAACACACAAAGAAATTTTAGATTTCCTTAAAAACATTGCTGTTATCAATGAATCCAAGGGTATACATCTGGTAACCAGTCGTTGGGATGGCAAAAATACGGGTGAGGCATTTGTGGAAGTTCAAAGTCAAGCTGATGTGGAAGAGGCTCTCAAGCTCAACAAGAATATGATGGGTCATCGCTACATTGAAGGTGTGCCTAAAATAAGACCTAATATTTATTGTGTTTTTCTAATGTTATTTTTTTTTTAATTAGTATTTACTGCAAACCCAAAAGAAGCTCAAGCTGCCATGAAGAAAACTGGCGGACCCGGTCAATCTTTCGTGGTCAAATTGCGTGGCCTGCCCTATGCCGTCACCGAGCAACAAGTGGAAGAATTTTTCAGTGGTAAGGTTTTGCATAATTAATGTCAATATTAAAATATTTTCATAAAAGGGTTTTGTTTGATAAGATTGATTGAAGAAATGTTAATGTATAAATCAATTAGAAAATATCTTTGACAAAAGTTAAAAGTAACTTAAAACGAACTGTAACGTCGTCAAGAGCAACAAAAGTTGAGAAAGACCATGATGCAGTTTAATTGTTTTTTTCCTGTATAATGTAAAATATGTCTTTTTCATGATTGATTCTTATTTTTTACCTATAATGCAGTTTGTTTTTTTCTTTATAATTTAAAATATGTCTTTTTTCATGATTGTTCCTTATTATTTTACCTATGTATTTAAATACACTAAATTCGAAATCTTATCATAAATTAGTATCTTCATAACAAAATTTTACGTTTGTCGAATTCTTTCGTTTTAACATTGCCTTCATAAATGTTTTTTTATGTATAGCATATTTAATATGATGTTATCTAAGTTTAAGCAAAAACCTAGCTACTCTTCAATTGAAATTAATTTGTTTTATATGGTAAAAAAAACATTACTATGTGTACTTTGGTATCGTCATTGGGCAGGGTTGGAAATCAAACCGGATCGGGAGGGAATTCTTTTTGTTATGGACAGAAGGGGTCGTGCAACAGGGGAGGCATATGTTCAGTTCGAAAGCCAGGAAGACACTGAACAAGCTCTGGGACGTAATCGGGATAAGATTGGGCACAGGTGGGTTGTCTCTCTTAAATATTTGATCTTTTTTAATTTATTTAGTAAAAACAAAAAATTACTACAAACAAGTGTTTGTTTAGCTCTTAAAAATATTGTTATTTTCGATTTGAAATCTATTTTACAGGATATACAATTAATCAACATAATATTGCATTAACAATGGGAAATGCTTTAAATATATATATTATATACATATTTTCTTTACTTATTTTGACAATGAAAAAAATTGCATGATTTGCAATTTTTAATGATACTATTGTTATTTAGAGCCAACAGATTTAAGGTTGGGTTATTAAAAGCAGCTAACTCTGTTATACTTTTATATATTTAAAAATTATAGCCGTAGCAGCTGAATTCATTGGAGACTTGGTGATATTTTCAGTCTTGAAGTGAAAAGACAGACTTAAACCTTAATTTATTGTTATTTTATATTAAATTTGCAAAACAAATTTTGTATATAATTTGTATTGATTGCGGCTATAAAATTTTCTCTCATTATATTTATTATTCTAAATATCTTTTTAAGTATTGAGGTATTAAAATGCGTTGGTTTTTAGCCTTCGAGGTAGCTTGTAATTTAATCTTTAAAAAGTTTTTTTATTTGATTCTCAAAAACTATAACTTCATTCCAACAATAACCCATCATTGCAAGTCCTTGCTATTCTTTACTGAAGGCTTTATAGATGAGTCAAACTGAATTAAAAGGTCGGCTAGCACCGACTGACATGTTGTTTTCCCCATCGCTGCAGTGTTTTTCAAGTCAAAATGATTTCAATAAGTGAAGTTGCATCATGGATTTTAAATAACGCAGCATTAAAACCAAAAACCACATGTATGTTCTCGGACAGACGGGCTGCGATCAAATCAATGGAACATACATAATTTCTTACATGGTCCAAGCCTGTCGTGCTTCATCAGGTGAAATGTCGAATAACCTTAGCATTATTACTGTGTTCAAATGTAAACAGGAACGGAACTTTCAAGCTATCGCTCAAGGACAATATTAAATCGAAAGTCTACATCAGACTAGCTATATACTCTACATGCTAAGCAACTAGGCTTAGGTCAGATCTATCCTCTTTGCTTATAGTGGGGAAACCATATTCAATCTTTTTTGTTCTTGTCCAACGTTTGACGTTTAAAAATATGAATGTCTATGTATAAATAGGCGTAGGTGAAAAAGTTAACATCCATTTGCTCTCATGTTTCTCAACCAATTTTGATATTTTTTTTTAAATGAATTGGAGTAGGGTGAATGAGTGCACCCAATATATAATAGAAATTCACCTGCTGTAAATAGGTGAAATGATGTATGATGTATTTCACGCATTGTGGATTCATATACACGCACATGAGAAGAGGTTATGAAAAAACACTGTTATGAGTTCGGTTACGTTCGCATATGAGCAAAGAAAGGAAAAAAATTACTATTTATATTTTAATTTTCCCGCTCACATTGCATTCTCTTCTGAGCCAGAGAACTGATGGCTAATTCATTAGAAAAGTACAATTTATGTCGATCGAGAGAGGGCTCTGGAACTTAGTTGCTTACTGCAGTTGTTGTTCTTCGCTTTATCTCCATGTTGACATCATAGTTGTTGTGTATGGCAAGGTATATCAACTCCTTGACTTCTTCGAAGTTATAGCTGCCGGATTAAACGGGGGAGTCTAGACGACGCGCTCCCCTGCATGTAGACAACATATACTTTGTTTTGCCCTCGTTTATCGTCAAATCCACTTTGGCTGATTCCTTTTCGATAGCGGAGAAAGCAGCGGTGAAATCTCTCTTGGTTCTGCCGACAAAATCAATATCATCGGCGTACGTAAGGAGCTGGACAACTTTGTAGAAAATGGTGCCGTTGCGATGTAGACTGGCCTTTCATACGATCCCCTCCATGATGATGTTGAAAAGGTTGCAAGATAACGGATCGCCTTGTCTGAAACCTCTTTCGGTATTGAAGGTTTCGGAAATGTTATTTCCTACTTTGACGGAGCTGAATGTGTTGTTTAACGTCATACTGCAAAGTTCTTGCCAACTTTGCAGATATACCGAACTCAGACATAGTTGCGTGTAGGTAATCCCTTCTCGGGCTATCGAACGCAGCTTTATAATCGAAAAAGAGATGATGGGTGTCAAGTTGGTTTTCGTGGGTTTTTTCCAGGATTTGTTGTAGTTTAAAAATCTGGTCTATTGTGGATTTTCCAGGTCGAAAGCCACACAGGCGATAGATATAATACTGATACCTCGATAGTTGGCGCAGATTTTTGGGTCTCCTTTCTTAAGTAAAGGGCAGAGTACGCTGAGATTCTAATCACCGGGCATGCTTTCCTCTACCGATATTTTTTCGTGCATCTCGCTCTTTTCCTGCTCGCTTTTATTGCTGTCGCGATGCAACAATCCTGATTGGATGGTACCATTGGTTCCGAGGTTTCGGGCGCCGGAAACTAAGGATTTATTCAGTGGCAGCGCGCATGAAGTGGGATATGTGCGCCAAAAGTCCGCCGGCGTTATCGGGTTCAGGGGCTGGTGGGTTGAGCATAGCCGATAGTTGCGCGGAGTAGGCCTCGGCAGTCCGTTGTAATTGCAGCTTAGCGACATTTAGCTTTCGTTACATTCCTGTGCGTATGTTCTTCGCATTGCATAATTGCAAGCGGATCTTGGCTGCAACAAGATAGTGATCGGAGTCAATGTTAACCCCCGACACGTACGCACTTCCAGAACACTAGAGGCGTGCCTTCCGTCGATTACAACGTGATCAATTTGGTTTCGCATTTTTTGGTCCGGGGACAGCCAATTGGCCTTGTGGATATCGAGGTGTTTAAGTCTGGTGCTACTAACTACCATGTTTCACATCCATGCTCAAATCCATGTTTCACATCCATGAATCCACCTCCAAATTCGCGCTTCTCCGCATGGCAGCTGTAGTAGATATCGCAGTCTGTTCGTTTAGAGCAACCTTGCCCTTTCCTTTCCATCGCAGTTTCTGGATGGCGGTGATGTCAGCATTTATTGTTTTGCGGGCTTCCGCCAGTTGGATAGTGACACCTTCCCTATAAAGGGTCCGGACATTCCAGGTGCATATCCGTAAATCATTGTCTGTTTTTCGTTTGCAGTGATCGTCAACGTTATTGGGGTTCTTATCCGCGGCTGGTTTGGTCTTCATTGGTCAGTACTAATGTGGTGGGACCCAAACCCTGCGCACATTCCATGTTTAAGGTCCACGGAACAACCCCGGCTCAGTGAATAAAGGCCTAACGAACTAACGCCTAAAAAAAAATGAAATAATGCCTAAAAATTGCAACAAAAAATTATATAGGAATTGTGCGGTTGTTCATTATGAAAGAATGTCTAATATTTTAGGCATTCCTTCATTAAAATTGTTAGGTGATTTTTCATAATGAAAGAAAGCCTAAGAATCAAAAATGAAAAAACGCCTAATTAGATATTTATTCATTTTTGATTGGTTACGAAAGGTAAGTTCCCTTTTACAAAATGTTAAAATAATGGTATTCATTTTCCCTTTTACAAAATGCATACACTATCTTGTAAACATTCTGTAAAAGGGAAAATTATTAGTTTTTAAAATTATAAAAGCAATTGATTTTCCCTTTTACAAAATGCATACACTATCTTGTAAACATTCTGTAAAAGGGAAAATTATTAGTTTTTAAAATTATAAAAACAATAATTCATAATGAAAGAAACCCTAACAATTTAGACTTTCTTTCATTTTTAAAATTAGACTTTCCTTCATTTTTAAAGTTAGACGTTCTTTCACTTTCTTCTTAGGCGTTCTTCTTTAGGCATTCTTTCATTTTGAAAAATTAGGCATTAGTTCGTTAGGCCTTTATTCACTGAGCCAACAACCCCTCGTCAGTGGTTTTTTAAGTTGTTTAAGTTTAACGTCAAGAAGACGACTAGCGAATTTTGGACACCGACTCGCCTTGACAGTGCCAAGTTATCGGGATGTGTGGGTTTTGTTACCCGTCCGATGGCGTTAAGTTTGATTTAACTTAATGAAAGCTAAATTATTTTTTAGCTTTTATATTTCTGGCGGAAGAAAACAGCCACAGACAGTATACGTTTACAAAATTTTATGACGCGCTCATTGAAAATTTAGTAATACTATAAAGTTAACATTAAGAGCGGGTGGGTTCATTTCATAATTTAATAAGTAGTATTTTTTGTCCACCAAATTTTTCGAATCAACAAATTCATGTGAGGACAAAAAACCAGAATCGGTGTCCATCTAATTTGCTGAAGCGATCTGTGGAAGAATTTTCAAATTCTCAATGCCCAGTTAGTGGCTCATTTTGCTGATTTGATTCGATTGGCTTGAATCATGTTCACTTATTGACTCATTCCGTCATATAGCTCAATTAGGCTGATAAAGGTTTATTTACCAACTTTATCAAGCGCAACTAACTAACTTTTGGATTTTTTGGAGTAGTTTTTTAACTAACATTGCTGATGAAAAGCTTCTATGGTCTCAATCAAATATTTGGTCGTCTAAAAGCACTTCAAGTCTGAAAATTTGCCAAGAATAAAGTTTTAAAATGAGATTACATTTTTCAACAACTAGTAGATAAGCCCAAAATAACCTATATTTTATAGTTACCACCCGGGAGAGTTCTACTAAATCAACAACTATAACTAGAAGCACTGGGTTACTGTTATGGCACACATATTGGGCAACCAATCGAGCAAAATAAACAAAAACATTAGTCTTAAAATAAAGAAGAAGAACTGAATAAACTGACACTTTTACGACGATTTACTAACATGTCATATAAATTGTTTCTTGTGCAGATACATTGAAATCTTCCGCAGCTCTTTGGCCGAGCTGAAACGTTCTGCTAATGGCAATGGACGTCCAGGACCATACGACATCAAGGATCGTGGCGGTAATCGCGGTGATTTCGGCGGCGGCCGTAATAATATGATGCGCGGTGGTGGCGGTAACGGTAAATTTTGAAACTAAGATTCACTAAATATGAGCCGAATAATTTTTGTTGGTTTTTATTGTTGCAGATTGGAATGGAGGTGGTGGTGGCGGTGGTGGTTTTGGCGTTGGCGCCAACAATACGCTCGGTTTTAGTAACATGAATTATAATAATTCTGGCAATTTTGGTAACGGTTTCGGAAATAATGGTGGGGGTGGCGGTGGCGGCGGTAATGGAGGAAACTTTGGCAATAATGGCGGTGGCGGATTTGGTGGCAACAATGGCGGCGGCGGATTTGGTGGCAACAACAATCGTTTCAATGGTCCCAACAATGGTGGTGGCGGCGGCGGCAGCAATTTCTCCAGTGACTTTGGCGATTTCGGTAATTTTGGCAACAATCGCAATAATAATTTCAACAACGGTTCGAATGATTTCACCGGCGGTAGTGACTTTGGTGGTGGTCGTGGTAATAATGGTTCGAACTTTGGTACAGGTGGAAATTTCGGCAACTTTGGTAATTTCGGCAATGGAGGCAATGATGGCCCCAATAACATGGGTGGTGGTGCTGGCGGCGGCGGCGTCGGAGGTGGTTTTAACAACGCCAACATGGGTGGTAACAATGCCGGTGGCAATTTTGGACCCATAGGTGGCGGCCGCAATGACAGCGAATTCTTTTCAGTACACATGCGTGGTTTGCCGTATTCGTCATACGAAAATGACGTATTCAAGGTTACTTATAAAGAAATCGAAACCAATTTTAACTCCAGAAACTAACTTTTTCTACCGTTTTTCCTAAATAGTTCTTCGATCCCATTCGTCCAAATAATGTACGCATTAATTTTAACAAAAAAGGACTCCACAGCGGAACAGCTGATGTCTTTTTTGAAACATACGAGGATGCGCAATTGGCGATGAAACGTCACAAGGATCAAATTGGCAATCGCTACATTGAGCTCTTCTTTGATGGCAAAATAAAAGCTGGCGGTAATAACAATAACTTTTCACGTCGTATTTAATTTAAGACATATCTATTCTTAAGACAAACAATATCCATAAAATTTTAATCGAAAAAAAAAAAAAATTACATTTTACTTGTATAACTCTTACAAAATACTTACAACAAGCACACACATACACACTTGTTTGAAAATCTGTAATTGAAAAAATTCAAAAATAATTTTAAGATAACAATACAGACGAGGTCAGTTTTCAAAACAAACTTATTCCAAGTAGTTGTTCAAGTGTGCAAGTATTTATTTTAAAAAGAATTTGAAAGTATCTTAAATAAAGCAAGTATCTTAAATTCTTACAACAATTGAATTAATTGTCTATTTATTTGAAAATGATTGCTGATCCAAAATCGATGAAATAGCCCAAAACCCGCAAAAAAAGAGATGTAAGATTGTGGCCATAAAACATCTACGTCTAGATGGAACTATCGTTCGTGGATACAAAGTACTTGGTGATTATATTGAATAGATCAAATGTCCTTGAGCGAAAGCCTGTTAAAAGACGAATGTAAAACATAGGACTAACACCGTCACCCCAATTCTGAATGATTTCCCCCGGTGAATTGGAAAAAGGAGTTTTTATTTTTAAGACAGCGGATAAAGACGAAAAATTTTTTTTGTTTACACTTATTAATATTGACGGTTGATGAACCAATTGTCATTAAAAATTTCCAAAATATTTTTGAATTTTGTCTTAAAAATGAAAACTCCCTTTTCCGATTCCCCGGGAAAAATCATTCAGAATTGGGCTGCGTTTGTTTTCACTATGGCTTTATTATAGTTGTAGTGTCTAAGTTGCTGGGGAAAGTATACATAATTGAGGATCATAGATGAGCATTTTCCATTACCATTAAAGACCTATGTGCATTACCACTAACCACATAGTAATGGTAATGAAAAAAAAATTGCATTCCTAGTGGTAATGCAAAATAACTTCCACTAGGTGGTTAGTGGTAATGATATTTCTTAATGCACTAATAATTCAATGCATTAAGCCCATCTATGCTGAGGATACATAACTGCCTTCGTGTGTATCAGTGTGGCAATTGGTCTACTTCATCTCATGCACTGAATGCAATTCTTTGCATCCCTTGATATCCAATAAGTTTATTCTTTATTTATTTAAAAAAAAAAAAATAAAACTTGTAATAACACATAATACAAAAATAATACAGTCTAAGCTTAAACAACCATTGAACTAAAAGCGTTCAAGTACCCCAGCTTGGTTTAATGCCAAGAAAATATTATTCTTAAAACAATACTTGGAACAATTACAAAATATATCAATTTTATCTAACATTTAATTAAGCATAAACAATGCGATAAAGCTTTTTGTTGAGCGAAGTTGCTACGTACAGTACTACAACGGAAGTGAAAAGGCATACGTAGATTTCTAAGGAGAAAAAAATTATAGCAAGTACAGTGGGTGGCCAAATTAATAGGGACACCTGTAGTTGTATATTTAAAGCTGCATGAATTATATACAAGGTGCCCCAGATATAGCATTAATTCCCTCGGGTAATGATTCTCCTTGATTAGGCGAGTAAGAAAATGCAAGGATGAGGGTGACCCTCCCCACTTTGGGAGCTAGAGAGGAAAAACTTAAATATATGTGTCATTACATTTTACTCCATATTTAATGTATCTCTTAACCGATCTCTAAAGTCATCTCTCCGACTTAACCGAGCTCTGAAGCATCTTGAAAAAGAGACTACATGATTAACCCCATTAATATAAAAGCTGTTTTCTATTCTGACCACACTAAAAGCTTACTGTTTTATATGTGGTTATTTAAAATGGAAAAGTATTTGTGTTTGTACTCAAGTACTATGGCAAGATTTAAAACAAAGTCAATATCAAACTTTATAATAAAACAAATTACATCATAAAAATTATTAAAAGATTTATTTAATTTTCGAGATATTTATTATCAAAGTTGAAATAAAAATTTTTTAGAATTTAGTTGCTCATAACTTTCTTAATTGCGACTTTATGCAAAAAGTTCTATAAACAGCTTAATGTCCATTTGATTTTCTTTGTTATAAACTTTTAAAATCTCTGTAGCGCGATTCGAAAGTGAAATTGTTAGATTTTGTAAAAATTATACTCTGCAATACGATTTTCGTATTAAAAAATCTGACATTAGTATGTAATTGTATCCCTCTTCGTATATCGCAGTTTCAGCTTTCGGCAACTCGAATGCGAATGTTAGACTCGTTCGATTTTCGGAATTTTATTTGATAGCTTGGGGGTCGTCCATAAACTACGTTACCAATTTAGAGGGGGGGAGGGGTTTTGAAATGCACTACGATAAGTAACGGTAGGGGGGGGGGGGAGGTGTTTAGATATTGTAACGTTACCAAAAATTTAAAAAATCGACGAAAAACCTCTAATTAATAACACAATCATTTCAAAAATTTTTAACCTTACATGTTTATGTTTGATCGTCTAAATTGATGGTTAACTTTTGTTTCAACGATTTCTTCCACCACCTTTTCCCTCGACACAGGAACCTTTTGGTAGTCCTTCACCATCTCAGCACACGTCTGAAAAATTTGGGTCTTTGCTTTTGCGACAGGCTTTGACGTTAAGGCCTGAATGTTCTTGATCAAAGGAGATACCGTATGACATGTACTGTCCTTCTCAGAAAGAAGAAATCGGTTCAAGGTCGTGTCCTACCTGCGGCTTGTATTTCGTTTTTAAAACTTCTATGAATTGCCATAAGTTTGTATTATATCGTTTACAATAAATCGGAATAATACTAACTATTTAAATAAATCAATTTTCAGAAAGCATTAACACAAAAACACAGAACTTGATGCAGCTCGGGTGCAGCCTTTAAGGGTACTCTGTCAAAGACCAGGTGAATTTCTTTGCGTTAGAAATGAGGATTCACCTGAATGGGTCGACATAGAATCCGATGAAAAATTCTATTTTGAAGAATCCTCAACAAAGCTACCAGCTTCTTCTATCCCAGTGATTGAGAGCATCGAATCTTGGATCGCAGATGGAATAGCTTTTACAGATGATATTAATTATTGATTTTTTTCCAATTGTTCCTTTAATGTATCAAGTCATACTAGTCACTTATACTGGTGAAAATTACCAGAGCTAGTCAAAATATATAATCATTCGAATGAATTAATTTCATATGTCACGTTACTTTATGGGGGGGGGGGGGGGTTTGAGAAGCACTACGAAAAGTAACGCAGGGGGAGGGGGGTAAAAAAAAACGGAAAATCATTAACGTAGTTTATGGACGACCCCTTGTTGGCCTGCGCAGAGACGAAAAATTAAATGCAAGTAGAAATTAAATTTATCAAATTCTTTACGAGTATTAAAAAATTAGTTTAAATACAGAGAGCTTAAAAATTATTTTACAAAACTCTGCTAATTTCAAATACTAGTTGATTTCTTCCAAAAACACTCCGACTTAGCAAAGAGCCATTTAAATACATAGACAGCCATAGACTTTTGCCAACAATCTACGGAAGAGGCTTGTAACTGATATTATTGCTGCCGGGCCACCCTCGTGTTTAGTTGGATGGAAGAAAGTAATTATATCTGTTCAATTTTTAATAAATTATGACTACTCAAAATTTTAAAATTTGTATGCTAGAAAAATTTCGAAAATGTTCTTAAACTTCCTAGCAGGGCAGCGACCGCTCCAAAAAAACATCGCTTCAAAAAAACACATTCTCCTTGTGTATAGTGTATTTTTTGACATAGTCATGTCATCAGATGTATGCGCTCCGCTCCCGCTGTAGAAAATATAAAATCGTAGCGAAAGCCTAGCGCTTGGTTCTGCTTGTATTATATATAAAAACGTAGCAAGAACCAAGCGTTCTCCTTGTAGTTTTAAGAAAAATGTAGCGAGGACCGAGGGCTCTGTTTCCATTATTAGTTCATATCGTCGGCCTTATTCTCATACGACGTAAGTCAACATTATCTATTGTTCAGGAGGTAAAGAACACTGTATTATTTGTATGAAGTTCATACGATAATGTATTGTTTCAAACGTTCTACCTCCCTTTATTCATACAAACATTAAAAACTAAAAAAGGAGATAAATGTAGTTTTGACCAATCTACCTAAGCCGATACTAAACGTTACTTTTCCCAATTTTGACATATATCCTATTAGAATTAGGGCGACAGTATAAAAAGGTATGATTTTTATGCATTTTTTTTGATTTTTCATTTGATGAAGGATAAACAGAAAGCATAGTTTTAAAACGATTTGACAAATTTTTACAGTTTTTTAAAATTAATTTTTTTTTAGACATTAATATATAATACTTTTTTCAAGTGCAACGTTATCGTTACGGAAAATGATACAAATATAGCGCTGTACAAACAACACTATTTGCAAGGAGAATGTGCAACAAGTAATGCGCAGTGAAATTTTTTCCTGGGTTGCTCCAGCAAAAAAAAAAGTGATGTCTTTATCTATCTGCTATCTTAAAAATGACAACTCCCTTTACCCATTTCCCAATAAATAACCAAAAAGGATATTTTATTTAATAATTATAATAATTCATAATATTTATAACATTTCAGTTTTATAACATTTTTTTATAAGTATTTTTATCAAAAAGCTAAAATTTGTTGACGTTTTTTCTTCGCAACATCTTTTTCAAAGGCTTTTTTGCTTGATTCTTACAAGCTTCCAAAATTTTGAATAAAGTATCAAAAATATAAAATTCTCACCACTGATACCTCAAAGCTGCTTTAAAGAGCACTTTGTCAACCATGTTTATGTGATTTTCAAAGCAACGATATCCGTTTCTGCTGGTCGGAATTGAAAAATTTGAAAAAGACGTCACTTGAAAGTTATTTGTATGTAGAATATGTGTAAAAATTTTTAAAACGGTCGGTTCAGTACTTTTTTTTTTGGAATGGTGGTCACAGACTTTAAAAATTACATGTTTGGGAAAATCGATTTAAAGTTCTTAAAGTCGAACATCCCAGTACGAATCGCTTGAAACGTTGTATCTTCACTGAAAAAAATACTGTAGTAAAATTTACTACACAATGTGTATTTACTTCGTATATTTGTAGTTTCATTTATTCTTAAATACATATGTAGTTATTCAATATATCTTTACTGAATTTACATTTAAATAATTAATACTACACGAAGTAGTTGCATGTAGTAAGTAGTTGTTTACATACATTTATTTAAATAAAGAATATCTATGTTAAAATAAATTGCATAATATGTCTTTGATAGCAATTGTATTTCAACTTAAATAATTATAAAAGGTTCGTGATGAAGAACTGTGGTAAGTATACTTCTTAAAATGTATTTTTTAATACAAAAATTCTTTTATTTTCTTATAACAAAAGCAATCTTTGTACTGTGGCAGAAAACGTTTTGCAGTTTTTTTAATTAATAAATGAAAAAGCATTTAGTTTAAATGTAGATGTATTTATTTTCTGTAGTTAAAAAATATGTAGTAAAAGTAAATAATTGAAAATAGTAAAAATAATTACATTTTCATTTGGACGGTGAGTTACTAATTTACATTTGTTTTAAATACATTTTTATTTATTTTTACTACAGGATTTTTTGGGTGTTCGTTAGTTTTGCTCTGATTTATTTGAAATGTTGACACAGTACTCTTGACATGTTGTAAATTCCTCCCCACCTTAACCGAGAGGTATTTAAACGTGCAAATTTTTTTTTTAAATACAAATATCATTAATAAATATTTTTCATTTAACTAAAATTTATAGAAACACTTGTTTTTTGACTAAATTAAATAAAAATAGTCTTATTTAGCGTAAAATTCTATAGGATTTTGTTTTTAATTTCCAACAAGGCACATGGCTGTACAAATTCAATTAATGTCGGCACAACAAAATTCGAACACTTTAACTGAATTTTTCACGCGGAATCGGAAAAGGTAGTTCTAATTTTTAAGATAGAAGACAAAGAAATCACCCTTTTTTCTCACTAATGAATATTGACGGTTGATGAACAAATTTGCATTAAAAATATCCAAATTTATCTTGGGCTTTATCTTAAAAATGAAAACTCGCTTTTCCAATTACGCGAGAAAAATTATTTATGATATGGCTGAATATGCTTTACATTTCCAACGGTATCGCATTCATTAAAACAGGTTAATAGACGGACTAATTGCAATTATCCCATTTTTCCTTTTAGTTAAAATTGGCATCTCCATAACCTTGCGACGAATGACAATACAAAAATAATAACGAACTTCTATTCTCATAGTTTTTAATTTTTAGGTCAAGCACGATTTGTATTACGCTCAAATGGTCGACTAATTAGTACTTTACTGCTGTAAAAATTGACATATTTGTGCCAACTAGAAACCTATTTTTAAATTTTAATATTAACTTTATTTTTGTGACATTTTATATAGTTCACATTCCGCTCAGAACATTACATCAATTTCTCTAAGAATAATTAACAATTACAATGTATTACACAATTAAATTTGTTATGATTAATATATATACTTTAGGTACGCAAGAAATTATGATACATTGCTCCAATAAAACTGCAAGTGCCTCCACCGGAACATAAACACCTCTACTACCACCAATTTCAAAAACAAAACATTTTTTATTGAAACCCCGATTCCTCAAACACCTTCTCTACAACACTGAAAACCTCCGTTGCACTTGGACTAGCATCGATTTTTTTCACTTGTCCCAATTGTTCGAAATGATCGATGATGGGCAGCGAGTCGTTGGTATATGTTTGTATTCGCTTCTTTAGACTTTCCATGTTGTCATCACTGCGTCCACTACCACTTTGACCTCGGCTCAGGCAGCGCTCCACGCACACATTTTCAGCACAATTAAAAAAGAGCACAAACTGTAAATCGACCTTTCCCGTCATTTGGCGAGTCCAGCCCTCTAAGTTATCTTGATTGCGAGGAAAACCATCGATTAAGAATTTACTCTTTCCAGATTTCTGCATTGCTTTTTCAAGAAGTGAGCAAGTGACCTCAACAGGGACAATTTTGCCATTCTTAATATAGTCCTCTATAAGCTCACCATATTCGGAACCCTTCCGTTCACGTTCTTCTCGCAGCAGGTCACCAGCTGAGAGATGCTCAAAGTGGAAGCGCTCCACAATTTTTGAGCATTGAGTTCCTTTGCCTGCACCAGGGCCACCAAGCACGAATACGATTTGAGGCTTTTTATCTGGCATATCTGTTTGTGTGATTGTTTCCGTAATAAACGGTTTCCAAATACTTTTTGTCTTGTTGGGCTGATGAGGATTTTTGCAAATAATTGAACTGTTCCTGCAGAAGGATTGAAAGAGTTTGCAACGATTGTAAGTACTCTGTGCTGCCACCTTGCTAAACATTGACTGAGTGACGTGTATGTATATCGTAATTCTTCAACCTCTTCTTCGTTTGCCTTGCTAATAATTGAATAAATGGCTTTTTAGTGGTGGTGGGCTGAAGCACTTTGGAAGTTGGTTGGTTTTTTCTTCCGCCTCGTTTTCTGATATTTCCAGCGGAAATTTCAATTTTCGCGTACCGTGTTGTACCTTTCGTTCCGGTATTGTTAGTGATTTTTCGTAAACCGAATTAAATTATTTTATCTGTTAATCAGAATGGTTAAATTCTTCACTACAAATTATACCATTTTCTTCATTTAATGGAGCTGTTGCGGCTGTGAAGTTAAAAATAGATTTGACAAAGTTGACTGGATTTTGTTATGGAAAATCAAAAAAGTGTCCACAGGGTGGACCTGATAGACGTATTTTTAATAAAATATATTTTGACAGAATAGAAGTGTTCACATTCATAAAATTCGTTATCAAACGAGTTGTCCGAAAATTCGAAACAATTTAAGATGAACGGAAATTTAAATTTTATAATTTTTTTAGTCATATTTATTAAGACCTAAGTCTAATTCCGGAAAAATTTCAGGCCGCTCTCTAGTAGTTTAAAAATTAAAGGGGGTCCAAAGTTGCACATATTACCATTTAAAGTATATGCAAACAACCAAATTTTTTTATGTGAAATAAGTTGTACAAAAAATGTTTACAAAAAAGGTTGAAATGTGATCTCTTAAATGAGATAGCAACAAATAAAATCATTTGAGTGTTTTAAAATATACGAAGAATAAATCGTGGCTCCAAATGTGAAAATTTGTTTGTATGTACAATAATGCAGCTGGAAGTCCAAATTTAATGAAAAAAAAAACTAAATGTGATTTAGTAAAAATTTTCCATTTGTATGATATGTAGCCGGAAGTTAACATTTAATGGAAAAACTAAATATAATTATTATTACATAAACAAAATATAAGTCGACTCTTAATTTAGTATAAGCATTTTTGCCAGTTTTTCAATATAATATGTTGTCAAAAAGCTTGCACTAAATTTAGATTCAACTTTTATTTTGCTTATGATAATGGCTCATTTAGTTTTCTTTTTTTAACAGGCGGTCTTTGGCTGCTGCTTAGGGATAACAACCCTCAGAAAGTCCAACACCATCCAGGTCGCGCTGGCTCAAAAACGCTTCCTCCAACTGGTTCTTCAATAACCTTGACGAACTCACGGAATCTTTCGTTTACCGAATCCTAGGCTTAGTAAACAGCTCAAACTGGTTTAAATAGATATAGGAAAAATTTACCCTTGGTATCACAAGGGGCCTCATTGGCCTAAGTGTGTCTCGTTTTAGACAACCACACTAACCTAAGTCCAACACAAGCCGCTGCTTCGGAATTGCAACCTTCAGTAAGCCCAACACGCGACGCTGTCTGTAGTACTTCTGGAAATAATTCTTTTTAACAGGGTGAACCGTCTAATGGGCATAATACATAAAAATGATATATCTTAATAATTAGTTTTGTAACAGAATAAAAAATCACAAGTTTTTCAGGCCAATTTTTACATGTTTAAAACACTATAACTTCTAAACGACTTGAGAGTGGCCTGAAATTTTTCCTGAACTTATAAGGTCTTAATGCATATAATTTAAAAAAAAAAGAAAAATGTAAAAATAGTTTCCATTCATCTTCAATTAAGCCGAAAATTCTACCAACTGAAAAAATTCTAAAAATACAGTGCCTTAAACGAAGGAATTTATTTAGTAGTCCCGGATGACAACTTTAAAATTATTAAAATAGTTTTATGGTTTAAGGCTGCCTGCAGAGTGAGCGCTGATGTGGAAAGGTAGGCATACTTGCTTGAAATTTGAAATAAAAATGTTTATGAACGAGAAACTGATTTTTTTCTGGCATATTCGCACTGTTTTGGTTTTGTTTATATCACATTTAAAGCAAAATCCACATTAAAATCAAACAGTTAATATCATTTTAGTCATAAAATTGTAGGATATTTAGGATTAGGACTAAGTTTTATTTTCAAAATAGAGTTAAAGAAAGTTTCAATGGTTGTTAAGTAATTTTAGAAATGCTGTGTTCTAACAATAACGCAAAGACAAAAAGTTTAAAGTTTTATATTTATTTATAAACATATACATATAAATATAAATTTCTCTATATTAAAAGTAATCAAGTATTTAACGAACAAAAGCTGGCAATAAAGTTGCAAATGTCAAGTAACCTGTATGTCCAGGTAAGGTTATTGGAGCCACAGACGTTAGTACCTTCTGAACATCTTTTGGTGTCTTTTTTATTTCGTTTTGTTTAGTTGCATCAGCATTAACATCCAAACTGTTAATTGGTTTCTATAAATAAAAGAAAATAAGTATAAAAACATTCCGTTAAAGGTTTTAATTTGAAATAAAGAATAATGTAGGCATAAAACAGGAATAATATAATAGGGGGTATGCACAAACAAGATCTCTTCGTATTTTATACTTTGATATATTAGTACTCACTTTATATTTCAGGAATTCTAGATCAATAACTGGAAAGGTTTTCGTTTTAACGATGTCTTCTTGCTGTAAAATTTCCATTGATTGAATTTCTGTGAATCCGTTATCTTGCAAAGCAATAGAACAACGTTGAGATTGTTCAATACAAGGCGAGAATGAACAGAATCTTCCACCTATGAATAGAATGTTACGAAATTATAATATTACATAAGATAGTCATACATCAGTTTTATATACAGCGAGGCTTTTAAGATATTGAACCAGGTGAAACTCATACATTTTCAAACATTTTGGAAAAGAAAAACAATTTTTTATAATTACCCATCCAAAAAAAAATTCATTCCTAATTAGAAAAAATTAGGAAAAAATATCGTTAGAAACTAAATAAAGAACTTTTGTTTAAAAATTCAAACGGTGGGAGCATATTTACCTGCAGTATTAAATCGCATTTTTTTTTTAATTATCGGGAACTTATACAATTTTTAACCGCACAACGCATGCTGAAATTATTTTTGTTTTTTCTGTAATATTATTTTCTTTGGCAGTAAAAATTGCTTTTAAGTAAATTATTTTAAACTTTTTCGCTGAGGACACTTGCAATCAGATGCCAGTGAACTTAGAAATGAAGAAAAACCCTGCCTTGCTAGCTCAATTTACGAAGATTGCCACAGTTCACTTACACTGTATGTGTGAGCAATAATATTTCCATTTTAGGATAAGTGAAAATTATTATTATATTAACCTAAAGAACACATGATCACAGCAATCAGACTTTATTTATCAGAAAATAAAAAAATCACAAGTTTTTCAGGCCAATTTCTAGAACTTTGGACTCCTATAACTTCTAACCTAGATGATAGCAGCCATTAATTTTTATATATTTGAATTTGGAAGCCCTGAATACATGTTTCTCAAAAAAAAAAGAAAGAGTAAACAAAATTAATTTTTGATATAAGTAAAGTATGCCGAATTTTTAATTTAAGTTGTCAAACAATCAAAATAACTTGTTATTGTCAAACAAATGACTTTTTTGTGCAACCTACGCCACTATCGGCAAGTGGCTTGAAATTTTAAACAAAATGTTCGCATAGTCGAATGCAAACAAAATATTTCAAAATTTTTTACTACAAAGTGCCTCAAAAGCGTTCATTTACTGAGAGAATTTTGTAATAGAGGATATCACATTTTCTCTCCGTTCAAGTTTTTAAAAGACGAATTTCATGTTGTCAAAATATGAAAATTGTCAAATGGTAGCTGAGTGTATAGCAGTCGATTTTTTTAATTTTCTTTCGTTTAACAGACGTATTTGACATTTTTCATTATTTTACCAGAAAAGCGTTTGTTTACTTTTAAACGTTTAAGGTTATGCTCTCTCAGTTGTATTACTTTTGACGTTTTTAATTTTTTTACCAGAAAAGACCTAAATTTTTGAATTGCTATACCAAGTTGTCACGTGTGATGGCATCGTAAACGAAGACAGACAAATCATGGGTATTTGGAAAAATGGGTGATACGAAATTTAATAAAGCTGCCAAAGGCAGTTGAACAGCTGTTTCAAAGTTTTGTTCCCATTCCCATAAAGTCGCTACTGGAAAAATTAAGCTCAATGTGAATGGCCATTTATGGAGTTTCAGCGGTTAACCGGCAGTAAATCTCCATGGTTAACCGAGGATAAATAGATGCAGTAGAACAATGGTTTTTGTAAACTATTTATCTAATAAAAGAGATTACCTTTCGTCTTCAAAGCTTTTAATGCATGCGGAACTGCCAGGTGTGGTGCCGGAAGATCCAAAAAGACCGCATCCGCCTTACAATTGAGTTCATCAGAGAAGCCTGCCTGACAAACATCTCTTTGATAAACTGTTACGAAATCTCTCAGTCCGTGTCGTTGGAATTCCTCGCGCGCTTGCTGTGCACGTACTTCATGAAAATCGAACGTGTGCAAGTGGCCATTGGGCTTCAAGGCTCTTAGAAAATAATGGGAAAGAGAGCCCGAACCTGTGCCTGATTCAATAACCACTGAACCCGGGCACACTTCAAGTTGAAACAGAATCATGCTGATGTCTGGCGTGTATATTATTTGTGTACGATGCGGAAGGGTCACCGTCCACAGTTCCGGGTTGGGTTGCAGCACGTAGGCCCAACCCTTGGACAGTTGAACTTTACTGCCATATGTCACACCGATTAGATTGCGTACTTTTAACGCACCAAATGATGTTTGGAAGATGTACTCGATGGTTTCAGATTTCTTGTTGACGATGTTAGGCACTGCTTCGATGGCGTGCATAGAGTTTATGCTGAGATACAGTATAACAGTGTCACCTTCTTCGATAACATCCTTGGGTTTAAGAAAACTCATTACGATAAAAACAAATAAACTATGAACATGAGAAAACCGGCAACTGAAGACGGTAATTCAATTATATTTGCTATAAGAATACGAAAAAATAAACATATTTTGACAGTCCGACTTAAGCACGTTTGTTGGCAATGACACATGAGCCAAAGGGTGATCTTGAGATGAAAATTAATCAGCTCTATAATGGTAGGCGTCATGGTATAACTAGAGAAGGTATATTCATTTCGGACTGCGTTTTTTTTTCTCATATCAAAATTGTTAAAGTCGGTGTTTCGCGAATGAGAACAAAAGAAAATCAATGGCCGCATTCAGCGGAGTCACGAGTTGGTAACAGACTGTTGTGTTAAAATTCCCTGAAACACTGAAAGAACGCTGCAAACTGGTAAAAAACCTTCGCAGTTAAATTATTTCCTTAATTAAATTAAATAATTTCAAACTTTTCTACGGTATTGCTACCATAAAAGTTCACAACAGCTGACTCCGCTGTGTTTAATTTATTTTTATAATTTTTTTGTTTTTTTCTACGTTATTAACTACCATTTCAACAAATCTACTGCTCTATTCACAAAGAAACACCGGATTCGCTCAAAATGCTCGAGTGCCGGCCGATTAGAGCGAACGACGAAATCTTCGTTCGTTCGTGCTGAAAAAGTGTTTCCACTGCACGAATAGCGCTCGCGAGCATTTTGAAAAAAAAAAACGATGGCTTCTTCGTCCGTTCAGGCAGTGGAAGCGCTCGGTTAGGAATAATTTTTTAATTACCTCCGATTTCTACAAAAAATACAAAACTTCTTAAAAGTTGGCCAAAAAATTATATATAATATTTTTTTCTATTTAAGATCACTCCGAAAACTAGGCTTCCATAGCTTAAGTAGATCCTCGAGACCCTTAGGTGGCGAGGAAATTATTTGGCCAAATCGTAAGATTTATAATGCCATCACCAATTATGAATATTTTTTTATTCTATTTAATACTGTAGTTTTAATTGAAGTATCCATTGATCTCGGGAATAATTTTTTACTTACCTCCACTTTCTAAAAATAAATACAAAAACTCTTTAAAGTTAGTCCAAAAACTATATTTTTGGAAATTTTTGTTTTTGATTTGCTATGATTTAAATACAGATTCTAAATGTTTGATTGCTTAAATCAGTCTTGATTTTAAATACAAATTCTAGTTCTTTGACAGTTTAAAATCGTTTATTGAGCTTTTAGGTAATTTTAGAACAATTAATTGCTCTAACGAAATTTTCCAAAGAAACAACAACGTTTTCAATATGAAAAGGAAAACATCACTAGCTGTTTTATTGCAATTTCGGCCCTGCTACAGGCTTCATCAGAAATCTTTGTGATGCCACCACCTGGGATCGAACCCGAGGGTGGTTCGCCGTGACAGCGCATTTTAGCACACTGAACCACAAAGGCGATGTGATTTCAGTGTCAATTTCTCGATTTTTCTTTCTTTCATACCTTTTCCGTTACCGTTCTTTTTGCTTACTTTAGTTTTTTATGCAAATCTTGTATTTAAATCATAGAAAATTAACATAATAATAAAGAATAGGTCATAAATAAAACTTTCAATCTTAATTATAATTTTTAAATATTTTCCACTATCCAAAGAAGTTGAAAAACTTCATGCTTCATGACTAAAATATGTTCTTTCGAAATAAAATAAATACCGCTATAAATCGGTATTTAAGGATATATACGCGTAAAAATGGAAAATTTGGTAGGCCAATTTGGAAAATAACAATAAAGGGCCACATCACATATATACTTTAAGTCCTGAGAGTGCCAAGGTGTCAAGGTTTTTCTAAAATTGTTCTCTAAGCTATATGATGGTTTTAAAGATGCCCGTAAAAACCAAGCTCTGTCCGTTTCGTATGAAAGGTATTGAATTTGTGGTCGATGAGGCTGTATGTGGGGGCTTAAATATTTTCAATACGTCACACCATATTTTTTCACTGAAACAAAATTTCAATACATATAAAAGAAAAAAAACATATTTAGTGGTGATTTTTTTTTGTAAAAACGAAAAATTTGGTAAAACATTTGGTAAGATAAAAAACGGCCTCCTGAAATTGTAAAAATTTTTTTTATTTAATCACTATTATGTCTACTTTAAGCTTTAAGAGTGCTAAGGTGTGCAAACTTCAGGTTGCCTTGTTTTTTTAACCTCTTTGTTGGTCCTAAAAATTATATTTATTTAAATTTCAAAACCAGCTTTCGATTGTTTTTAAAGTTGTGATATTAAGAAATTGACATTGAGATAATTTTAGGTCTATAAGCTCTAACACGAGTAGTAACTTTACCCGTGATTTTAGTGATTTAATAAATTTTGGTGGAATTTGAAGAATTTTATCGTTTTAAAAAGTCACTTTGTGTGGGAGGTAGACTTGGTTTTCATCCGATTTGACACATTTTCGAACTTGATCTAACATTTTTAGATAGAAGCTTATATATTGAATTTCATTACAAACAAAAAACCTATTCAACTTCGATTTAAAAATGAACTCGGTCCAGTTACAGACTTACTTTTTTCAATAAAACTCTTTAAAAAGTTTAAAAATGACTTTAAAAAATAGAAAAAAGTGGTGCGGTCGGGTGATCCCCGTCCGAAACGAAGTTCCTCATGCTTTTTCTTCGACTCCGAATACAATTCGAAATAAAATCAGTATAATTTTATTTTTTTTTTATTATTTTTATTTCATTTAATTTTTGAAGGCAAATAATGTAAATGAACAATCAAATACAAAAATTTTAATTTAATAGTTATTGCTAGCATTGAACATTCATCCTGTTCCTCGTATGGGGCTTGAATTGATCGAAAAATTTGCATTGAAGCTGGACTTACTTAAGAGTATAAAAAAATATACATTTTTATGGCCCACCCTAGTGTAAAATTTTTTTTAAATGCTAACATAAGATACGAAATCAGCGACTCCTTAATACTGCCAGCATACACAAAGAGTATAAAACGAAAAACACACTTTTAGGGTCCATCCTAGTGTCGAAAAACATTTTGAAATTCTAACATCAGATTCGAAATCAGCGCAAGCGCATCTCCAAAGAGTATAAAGCCAAAAAACACGTTATTGGGGTGCACCCTAGTGTTAAAAACTTTTTGAAAATTTAGCATCAGGTTCGAAATCAGCGACATTTTATGTTGCTTGCACATATACAAAAAGTATAAAAAACACATTTTTAGGGTCCACTCTAGTTTAAAATATACTGATAGCACATTAACAAAACGTATAAAACAAAAAACACATCTTTAGGGTCCACCCTGGTGTACAATTTTTTTTAAATTCTAACATCAGATTCGAAATCAGCGATCAGCGCATCTCCAAAGAGTATAGAACAATACAACCGATATTAAGGGTCCACCATAGTGACAAAAACATTTTTTTGAAATTCTAACATCAGATTCGTAATCAGCGACCCCTTAATACAGCCAGCACATATCGTCGCTTTAGAAAATAAATGTCGTATGTGAAAATTTTTACTTTTAAGATCATTAAGAAAAAGGGGCAATAAATTCTAAAAAAATAGCGGTAAGTTCACAAAATTCGCAATCTATTGAAAAATGTGTCTGCAAATAGAAAGATTCTTCGTAAGATCTACGGACCAATCTGCGTCAATGGCGAGTACCGAATACGGTGGAATGATGAACTGTATGAGCTGTACGCTGACATCGACATAGTCAAGCGCATTAAAATCGAGCGGCTTTGCTGACTTGGTCACGTTCAGCGCATGAAAGACGATGCTCCAGTGAAGAAAACATTCGATTCGGTACCCAGCGGCGGTCAACGCAGAAGAGGACGACCGCATCTTCGTTGGAAAGACCAAGTAGAGGACAACCTGACGAAGCTTGGAATTTCCAACTGGCGCCAGTAAGCGAAAGACAGAAATGGTTGGCGCAAATTCTTAGATGAGGCCAAGACCGACATACGGTTGTAGCGCCAACTAAGTAAGTAAATAGGCCTGCAATTCTGAAGAATATTGCTGCGCTAGGTTTTGAATTATAGCCCCTTTTCCTCAATAATCTCAAAAGTGAAAATTTCGACATTCTGCATTTATTTTCTCAAGCGACGATATATAAAGAGTATAAAGCCAAAAAACACATTTTTAAGAGTCCATCCTAGTGCCAAAAAACTTTTTGAATTTTTTTGTCATCTGGCTCAAAATCACTTAATACTGCCAACACATATAGAAAGAGTATAAAAAACACATTTTCTTGGTCCACCCTAGTGTCAAAAATAATTTTAATTTTAATATCAGGTTCGAAATCAGCGACATCTTATGCTGCTAGCACATATACAAAAAGTATAAAACAATAAAACACATATTTAGGGTCTACCCTAGTGTAAAATATGCTGCTAGCACATTAACAAAAAGTATTAAACAAAAAACACATCTTTTGGGTCCACCCTATTGTACATTTTTTTACATAAGATAACAACAGATCGCAAATCAGCGATAAGTGCATCTACAAGAGTCATGGCAGAATTAGAGAAGGTATATGCATTTTGGAGAGGGAGACTGCCGCAACTGTCAAAACGAAGTTGACAGCTCATACAAAATCTGAAAACGATGAGAATGCGATAAGAAAGCGAAAATAGGCAAGAATAGCAAAATGCTTGAGTTTGACAATTCTGGCTATGAGAAAGAGAGCGCAGTCTGAAATGCATATACCTTTTCTAATTCTGCCATGACAAGAGTAATACACATGGAGAGCGAGACAGAAAGGGAGAGAGAGAGAGATAGAGAGAGAGAGAGAGAGAGTTGCGCAGTCCCCTACTCGTTTATTAGGCTGATCGAATCTCAATACTCGCACGCACACACACAGCGCATTCGCCTCCCAGTGGGCAAAAGCAGGTCTGTGAAGCGCTTCTAGCAGGCCATCATATGGATTTTTTAGCCCTTTCGTACTCATATCCAAACCCAAATTTTCTAGGATTCCCTCTCTCGCGACTTTAAAGGAGCCTGCTAGAAGCCCTTTTTGAGAATGCACGTTAGAAAAAAAAGCAATATAAATATCAACTTGAAATAAAAACAACTGACATATCCAGATTTGAACCAACGTCCTCTGATGTGGCGGTCCGACATCTTATCCACTCCTACCGCAGTTGTTAATGAACCTCAGCTTATTTTGCATCATTACAAATGAAAGTAAGCTTTTGGGAGCGCGGTTTTTAAAATTTTTTTTGTATATTTTTTAAAATCTACATTTTTTTTACAAATTTTTCTGTTCATTTAAAAATTTGTTTTGGAATTTTTTTGTAAAAGTTCTTCACACAAAAATAATAGAAAAGACTTAGAATTTTTCCATATAAAAGTCTTCATATAATGTGATATGTAATGTGTTAGATTTCGGAGACCTAGGTTTAAGACCCAACTCGGACAAAAAATTGTTGTTTTGTTTTTCTTTAAGTTTAGATTTTTTTTTAATGATCTGATCATTAAAATTATATAAAAAGACTCGAAACCTTCAAAAGGTAGGCTTTAAGATAGGTACAAGGTAGTGTTAGGGCGGAGAGCTGGTGACCGAAACTGTCGAAACGAAGTTGACATTCCATGCAAAATTTGCAACCAATGAGAGTGCAATTTGAAAGCAAAAATTGGCAAAAATACCAAAATGGCTGAGTTTGACAGTTATGGTCACTAAGAAAGAGAACACATTCAGCCCTAACACTACCTTGTCTAGCTCTACTATGACTGTTACAATCGTACCAAAAGTCACTGAAGTTTTTAAAATTTGACTTTTAAGTTTTTGGTTTTTAAGGAAAAGTAACCCCGGATAGTTGGAGCATTTCAAAGATTTTTTAAAAAGCCATTTGACTTTGACCAGTTTTAATTTAAGATTTATAAACATAATGAAGTTAAAATTCTATCTCTTGAGGCAGAATAACTGTTAAATAGTGTCACTTATATTTACAAAAGTTTTTTAATTTAAAAATACAAAAATGAAAATATGACATTTTAATTAGAATACCTAAGAAAATTTTTAAAAGTACTTCAGATTTACACTGTTTTGATAAACACTCATAATTTTGATTATGAGAAATGCAGAACAAATACAGAATATATCTTAAATTACAGAGCATTTAGGCCCTTTTATCAGAAAATATTTCTAACAGAACAAAGGTATTTTATACAGGACGGAGGTCAACTTACCTGTACTAGTAGTTTTCTAGAATTAATTTCAAAAGTTGTGTTTTTTTTATTCTTAAAGAAAAACTTAAATAAATAATTGAAGACATGAATTCAATTGAACAATTGAAGGATGACGGTGCTATGTCGCATTTTCGGAATTTCGCTGTTCTAAGCATGGTTGAAAACAACCATGTTTGTGGCTATTTTTGAAAATAACTTCTGCGCAAAGTTTGATTAAGTGTAGATTTCAGTACAAGTGTGAAACTTTGAACTGAATTTTCTCGAAATTTGAATTTTGCGACTAACCTTCATCCAATCATGTCTTCAATTATGTTACTGATGCTAGAACTGCTAGAATTCTGTCACGGCTCTTTCGTCTCAAATCTAATTGCGAAATTTTCGGACTAATTCACGGTCTTCCAGAAAATGATTTATCTTCGATTCCTTGTTTTATGTATAGGTTCCCATGGTATGCGTGCTTCGGGTATTTGCTAGGAAAAATAAACAAAATGAAATCTATTATTTGAAGACAATACAAATTATTTGAAGACAATGCAAAAATACCACTTGAGTGCGTTCTGGTGTTCCGCTGCAAGTAGGACATCTGCGTGCTCCATGAGATTTGGGCAGTGGTTCATATTCGTTTTGCTGCATACAAAAAGGAGAATAAATTACCATCAATCGCGGCAGGTTAGAATGTGGCCGTGAAGACGCATCAAACAGTTTTTCTCGCTGTAAAAAACTGAAATAACATATAGGTCATATATGTTTGAATAGAAAAGCAAAATAAGAATTAGCCAGCAATAATATGGCCATATCAAAAAAATATGCTCTTTAAAATTTAAGTACAGCACTGAAGCCATTAACTTGCTCTTAGAATATTTGACGTTCCAGTATCTATACTCACTTAGGTCGTGGTTGGATCCAAAAATTATGTAAACGTTTTGTTTTCATTATATCGCCCAACTTTTGAAGGAGTCGCATGTTTTCCACTTCAATTCTCTTCAAGCGATCTTTCTCAGTTTGCACCTTTTTGGGCTTGACCGCTATATAAGCGTACGTTGTTGGGGCGGTATCGTCAATAGCGGGCTTTGCAGAAAAAACTTTTGTTCTATGTTGCTCGTAATGCTGTAGCTGCCAGGGTAGGTTAAGCAGTTTGTCTCGTCGTGATATCATTGTGAATTTTTTTTATTGGTTCTAATAGTTTAGTGGCTTTAATTTGACTGAAGTATTAAAATATCAACTTAACTAGAATGTTTGCAAATAATATGGATTGCGATGGAGACGTGCGTTTGGCCATGTTTGTTTGTCTTGTTGCTTGGTAATCACTATGCTTGGGGACCCCTCAACAATTGCAACTTTCCACATGTCAGGAAAAGAGGAAGACATAAAACGGGAAATGATATATGAGTAAGAAAGGTTATAATGTCAGGCAGTAAGATTTTAATAAACTTGATGGCAATACCATCAGCACCCATAGCATTCGACTCAATTTGCGACGCACACTTACCTACATCCAACTGAACTACTGAAGAAAATCTAAAAGATAGATACATGAAATGACTTCAAATGGCTTGAAATGACTAGATTGGTGCATGAAATGACACACAGAGCCAAAACAACCTCATAAGATAGAAGAAAATCAATTAGATTTCTTTATGCTTTTCATCCAAGAAGATTGTCTTATTAAATCAATAGAGAAATCTTATCCAAACTTTGTGCATTTCTTATTAGGAAATCCACATAATTTTAAGAAGAATCTTATTGTTTTTTATAAGATAACTTTTGAAAACTATAAGAAAATCTTATCAAAATTTCTTGATTTTTAAGAAGAAATCTTATAGGTTTAATAAGATATATTTTTGAAATTTAATAAGTAAACCTTATTGAATGAATAAGATTTCTTTTTGAAATTTAATAAGCAAATCTTATTGATTATAAAAGATTTATTTTTAAATTTAAATAAGGAAATCTTTTTAAATCAAAACGTAATCTTTTAAACCTTTTAAATTAAATAAATGGTTGTTACATAAATAAGTTTTCTGTACTTAGAACAAATTTATAAAAACAAGCATGACAGTTTTAAAAAATTGATTAATTGTAAAACATAAAAATTTAGAAAAAAACATATCACATTAATATTTTTGAAAGTGTATTTTGGTTGTACTCAGAATTTAAAAAGAACTCATGTTTACAATTTTCAGTCTTAAATTTATTATACCTATTGAAAAAGTTTATTTACCATATTTATACAATATAACCTCATTCCATTGTCTCAAGCCAGCCTTAAATTTGACTTTGTCACCAAATACCCGGCGCGAGGCCTTCAAAGAAGTTAGCGACATCCTCAATCTCCATTTTTCTCGTTCGACTTCACACCGTCAATATGTAATAAAGTTGACATTGAGTCACTCAAACGCCACGTCTGAATTATGGCCTGAGTTTCGAGAATTTCAGCCTCGTCGAAAACAAGTTATGGAACAAAAATATTATTCTCCATTATTACATTTTTTTATTTTACTTTATTTAAATCCACAGATAACTCGAATTCACTTCACAACATCTGAAAGATTACCTTGTTATTACCTTGTTAAAAGGGTGTTTAATAAGAAAATCTTATAAAAGCAGGTCAATAAAATTTTTTTATAAATTTTAAGTTTTCTCTTCTTAAACTGTAAAGAGTAAAAAAAAGGAATTTCTTATTAAAGATAAGTATTAATAAAACTTCCACATCATTTCATTAATTTAACCAGAAATCTTATTAAAAAATGTTTAATAGTAGTTGTAAATTTTTAATAAGATTTTCTCTATGGAATTAAAAATATTTCTCTATGAAAAACTCTTATTATTTGGTAGAACTAATAAGAAAGCCTAACAAAATAACTCAATTAGGTGATCTTATTGATTTTATGTGGTGGTTTTTGGCTCTGTGCAGCTAACTGTTGCCTATTGCATCGTAGTAAATTTCAACAACAACCTTTTAGAGTGTAGTATATCAATAAATAGTTGAAAATTACAAAAATAATAGACATTTAAATTTTTAGTACCATTTTTCCCACATTTTTTCAAATTTTTTGCTCTAAAAAACAACCGACCAATATTATCTGATTTTAAGTAGAATATATGTATGTATATAAAATCAGAGCAAATCCATAGAGTATTTTTTTTTTAATTTAAGATTTGCTTAACGATTTTTTCTAATTCATTTATGAAACTATGCGATAACTTTTTTATGCAATCGTTATCGGCAAAACCGCTTTGGAAACATCATAAGCTATCGAAAAAAATTGAGTTTTTTGGTCGAGTTTTATGAGAGAAGGGAATGCTCTTAAAGGCCGCTTTACATTGTCCTACTGTGTGTTACCACATGTGAGATAGAAAGTATTATTGAATTTCATCATGCTGTCATTTTTAATTTTTGTATAAAGAAATTAATTTTTCGCTTTTAGACTATCTCACAGAGTCGCACCACATTTTTATACTTTACACTATACTAAAACATAAAAATTTAGGTAATGAATCGGTTTTTAATACATTTAAAGCGTCTAGAAAGTTCAATAAGCTGTAAAACTGCTTCCTTTTGTTATTCCATTTGAAAATACATTACGAGTGTAAAATTTTCTCGCTTTAATAATAAATTTCAAGTAAGTTTATGGTAAAATGCATCTCTGGTGGGATAGAATGTGTGATGAAATTAGAAACAAACCAAAAAATAAAATGTGGTACGACATGCCAAAAAAATCAGAGCACACATTGCTTTCCGTTGTTTACACCATCTCACTTTCTATCACACATGAAAATTTTGACATGTGCTAACACACAGTAGGATAATGTAAAGCGGCCTTAAATTGTATAAAAATTGTATAAATTGTAAATTGTAAAATTGAATGTATAAAAATTACTTACAAACCAAATTGAACAAAAAATATCGCACCGTAACAAAAAAAAATCCACAATTTGACTTTTTCATGTAAACCTAATTCGTAGCGATCAGCTTTATCGACTGCCTAAATTTTGTAAACATACTCTTACTATTTAATAAAAAAAAAGTTTTGTCTGTTTGCTGATGGTTTTTGTTTGTGTTGGAACTCACTAGGTGGCGCTAGGGTTGAGATATTTACGAAAATGCAGTCTTTACATCTAAAATCAGTTATCGTACTAAGTATGCATTTTATAATAAAAAGCAAGAATAATAATTATCTTGTGACTTTTAAAATTTTGAGCAAAAAATAGTAATTATTTCTGCTTTTTATTTTTTTATGGTAAAAATAAAAATCAAAATTTTCCGATATTTTTTTGGTCACAAAATAACTGGTATGTTTTGATTTTTATTTTTTAAAGCAAAAATAAAAAGTAAAATTTGTCCGATATTTTATTTGGTCACAAAATGACTGGTATGTTTTGATTTTTATGTTTGCCGATATTTTTTTGAGCAAAAAATAACTGGTAAGTTTTGATTTTTATGTTTTAAAGCAAAAATAAAAAGTAAAGTTTGCCGATATTTTTTTGAGCAAAAAATAACTGGTAAGTTTTGATTTTTATTTTTTAAGGCAAAAATAAAAAGCAAAATTTGGCCAACATATTTTGGAGCACAAAATAACTAGTAAATATTGATTTTAGTTTTTTTATATAAATATTAAAAGCACAATTAGTTTTTCAGTTTACGTTTGAAAAATTTATATTAAGGGATTTATGTCATTTCGTAAGTACTTCATAAAGGACCGTTCAAGTATTATGTAAGCAGATTCTTTGCAATTCTTAACCCCCCGTCCCCCTCGTCAGCAAAAGTAAGAAAACCTCTTGCCCCCTCCCATTCTTACGTAAAAATTAGTACATGCATTTTTCAATGCGTTCTGGTTTCTTTATTGATTGATTCATGAGCAGCACTTGTAACATACCGTCTTCACGAAGCATATCACATGCCATCATATACATCAAGGCCAATAAAAATTCGCACCAGAACCTCAAGAAATCCTTCAGGTAGAGCTTGGAAACACATACGATCCATTTATTTTGCCTGATGAGCTCATAAATCCAAAAAAATTAAATTAATACACTTAAAACCTATAAAAGTGCCAATGAACCCAGTGGGCATTTTAGCGAGTGCTCCGCAAAAGAAGGCATGCTAGCACTGCTATTATTGGCGTCAATATACCTTTCATGATTACAGCATTGATGTGTACTTCTGTAAGGCCTACCTTTTTAAGGTTCTGATTCTTTTCATATTTTATAAGAAAAAAATTTACAAAAAAAAATCCAAAAAAAATTTTACACCCATGTTTGTAAAAAATGTAGATTTAAAAAAAACTAAAAAAATTTTTTGTCCGAGTTGGGTCTCGAACACGGGCTCCCGAAAACTAACAGATTACGTATTATATTATATGAAAATATTTACATATATGAAAAAACTCTTAGTCTTTTCTTATAGTTTTGTATGAAAAAAATTTATAAAAAAATAAAAAAAAAAAATTTAAATAAACAGCTTAGTATGTAAAAAAATGTCGATTTAAAAAAAACAAGAAAAAATTTTTTTTGTCCGAGTTGGGTCTCGAACCCGGGCTCCCGAAAGCTTACTTTCATTTGTATTGATGCAAAATAAGCTATTGATTCTTAACAACCACGAAAGACGAGTGGGTAAGATGTCGGACCGCCACATAAGAGGACCATGGTTCAAATCTGAAATTGGTAGTGGTTTATTATTTCAAGTTGATATTTATATTGCTCTTCCTTCTAACGTGACTTCTCGAATGAGCACTTCTGGCAGGTCTCTTTTGAGCAAGGAGAGCTGAAGGCCGGACAAATTTTCCCATTTTATACAAGCAATAAAACGGTGTTTGCAAGGAGTGTGGAAGGCTTATAAAAACCTAACGGGCCTGCTAGAAGGCCTTCGGACTCCTGCGATTGCCCACTGGGAAGTACGAAACCTTGGTCACAAAGGAATTGTTGGGAGCAAGATCACCCCTTTTATCAGAGGAAATACTAACCTTGACCTGGAAATAACTATAATTCCAATATTTATTGCAACTTTGGAGTCATTTATGCTTTTTTAGTGACCATACAACAGCAAAATGCCGTAAATGCGTTCGTACAAAGGCAAACTACCGTATCTGTGCGAGATACGGTAGTTTTGCTTAAAGCTGCTTCAGACTATCTGAGAAAGCTAACAACTTCTCGTAAGATCTGCCAAACAATGAAAGTCCGATAGTATGAACACAATTGTTTCTATTTCTATCAGAGAGTCAGATAAAAATTTTGGTTTTTTATTTTCGAAGACTACTCCATAAAGCTCTTGTGCTTTATGTTTTTTTTTTAAACGCTTAACCATAACTGTTTAAACTATTATTAGGCTTACAACTAGTATTTTTCTTTTACCAGTATCGATTTTAAGTTCTGTGCGTCAATTTTCTCTGATAGAAAGTCTGATAGTGCAAATAAATTTACCACAAAATGCTATGAGGTGTCAGATGATTTCAGAACTCTGACAAAAAAGCATACAAAAAGTTGTATGATATCTCGGATAGTCTGAAGCACCTTTTAGTATTTTCATAACTTTCGTATGTTTGCTGCTAGCTAATTTACCGCAAGCAGCAAAAAACGCTAAAAGAAGCTAATTTCTTGAATTTTTTGATGCTAGTTTGATCATAGTTGATGATGTTAAAGGCCCAGAAACTGTAAAAAATTTCGCAAATGCTTACTAGAGTAATAGGGCTTCAATATTTTGCTGTTTTGCTCAGTAACTCTACATTTTTTTAAATACCCCTGCAAACATTTGGAAGACGATTGGAAGAGAAGTAGATTTGGCGAAGCAATTGCAATTCGCGCAAGGGTTCTTTGGAAGATGGATCGCTTTTCGATCTCCCAAGCGATGAATGTGCGATTCAAGAAAAATCTTCAAAATCTTCCTTCGGTCATTTCGGCGATCGTTGGAAGATGGATCGCTTTTCGATAGCCCAAGCGATGAATGCGCGACTCAAGAAAAATCTTCAAAATCTCTGTTCGCTCATTTCGGCGATAGTTGGAAGATGGCTTTTTAAAAATTTTAAAAATCGATCGCAGGAATATAAAGCAGGCTATTCTATAAGCTTCTCCCCTAAAATAATCATCAACAAATTTTAATAAATTTGAAAATATTTATATCAGCATGATTTTCGGTGGTCGATTTTTTTGTTGACCGATTTGACAAGGAATGTTGCCTATAAAACAACTTGTAAAGTTCAACAAGGACACTTCGCAACAAGTCGCTGAAGAACCCTAAAAGCGATCCGTTTGCCACTCTTGTCAGCGAATCGCTAAGGACTTCTGTTGGCAATCCATTTAAGACTCTTCCCAGCGAAGTGCTTAAGACGCCTTTCGGCAATTCGTTAGCGACTCTTCCCAAGCGAATCGCCTAGGAACTCTTTAGGCGATTCGTTCGCGAATCTTCCCGGCGAATCGCTTACGAACCCTTTACGCGATTCACTCGCGAATCTTTCAGGCTAATCGCTTTTATGGCCTCAGCTGCTTACATTCGGCGATACCCGAATAACTCTCAAATGACCTCGCCGGCGATTACCTCATCTTCCAAGCGATTCGCTGGCGATTCTGAGGCGATTGAAAATGTTTGCAGGGACGGTAGTTTGCCTAAGCACGGCAGTATTACCCTGCAAATATTTTCAATCGCCTCAGAATCGCCAGCGAATCGCTTGGAAGATGAGACAATCGCCGTCGAGCTCATTTAGGAGTCATCCAGGTATCGCCAAATGTAATCAGCTGAGGCCATAAAAGCGATTTGCCGGGAAGATTCGCTAGCGAATCGCCTAAAGGGTTTGTAAACGATTCGCTGGGAAGAGTTGCTAGCTAATCACCGAGAGGGGTCTTAAGCGCTTCGCCGGGAAGATTCACGAACGAATCGCCTAGAGTGTTCCTAAGAGATTTGCTGGGAAGAGAAGCTTAGAATAAAGACCACAGTTTTTTTTAAAAAATATTATATTTACATATCGTTACGTGGAGACAAATCACGTTACGTGGAGACAAATCACGTTACGTGCCGGACAGACTGACTATGTTGTAGTTTAATTGGGTAGTTAAGTAATTAGGTAGTTAAGTAATTATGTAAGTTAGTAATTAAAAAACAAATTTAGTATATTTTTCTTTCCTAGCATCAACTATTTTTTCATTATCTTAAGCCAATGCCTTCCATTTTAACTAAAACAAAAATGTTTACGAAACATTTAATAAACATTTACGAAAAAGAAAACTACGTTTGTGAAACAGTACAGTCGATTTGATCATCATGGTAAATGCGTTTATACATAATTTCTTAAATTAATAAAATTAAAATGTTTCTCTTAGATACTATCATAAAGTAATAAGTTTTTAATAAGTTTTAATTTTTTGGTCACGGTTGACTTTTCTGTGGAATGCCCCTTTATAGTTTTTAAGATATCACAATAATTTTGACGCCAAAATAAAGGAAATTTTTAAAAATTTACTATTTGTTAGAAATCTCACCATCACAACATATAGTCACACATGTTACATAAAAAAATACTTATTGTAGAGTATTAGTAAAAAATGGCGAAAAATGTTTGGACTATTTTTTGCACATCTATCTCAGCAATGCCTAAAATTCCATCTAATATCATGTTCGTTCATCTCTTATAGCTTAGTTTTTATTTAAGAAATGCTATTTTAATGCTCATATTTCAGGTCGAAGGTCATCAATCTAAAATCCAATCATATTGTCCAAGCCTCTTCACCCTGACTTTTCATTCCATACCTCATTCACCATTCTATATCTTTCTAGTCCTGAGATTCCTTACTAGAATTAATGTGAACTTTCAATGTCAATATTTTCGGTCAGAGGTTATAAATTTAAAATCTAACATGATTCGGCACATCTATGGTTCAATACCTTTCGAATGATTTACGTTAGATTGCCCTTATTCTAAAATAAATATCAAAAAAGTACAATACAACTTTTGATGTTTGCGTATTAATATATAATTTAACAGAATATCATTATGGATAGATATACAGTTCCGGTCACAATAATAGCAGTGCTCTTATATTCAGACATGTTTGGATAAATAATACTATATGTATGTATGTAAATAAAAATAAAACTTATTATTCGAATAGATAGAAATTAAAATAAAACTTCACAAATTCTTGTTTGATATTTGTTTACGTATAGTTAGACTGATAAAAGAATGGATCTGAATTTTTACAAGAGTCTTGTCGCCCCCACTTTGCGATCATTCCAACCTTTTCATATTGGCCGCTCTTTGAGTTCACTTACAACAACTTTATTATTTCCGTGTGTATTGTAATTCGAAGAATTGATTTCATCAACGCATCGCGCTGCGACAGCAAAAAAAAATATACATATCTTTGTTGTTGTTTGCTCGCTTTTTTGCTGCTGCGTGTACTTTGTTGTTTTTTCTCGTTGGTTTCAGCACTTGCTATTGAATAGAATAACGTAACGCTTGAGTATTTTGTTAACGCTCGATTTCACTCTCTATATAATTTTCGTACTACGGGCAATATATGAAATCGATTCATATGGAGTGATGTCCAAAAATAAAGCTGCATTCAAGAATAATAATAATGTAATCAAGTTTAAATGAAAAAGTTTCAAATTCTTCTTTTAAATATCATATTGGTATCGATATAGTTTTAATATCAAAACACCTCACTACACCATTCCCCTCAGTTAAAATCCTAGCTACGGGCCTGACTGTCACACTGAGTTCTCAAAACATATTTACTTACAGCGTCACAATAGCATGCGTCTTACTGGTTTCCACTTAACATCAATCAGAAATGTAGGCACCATTTAAAAAAAAAAAAAAACTCGAGCTGTAAAACTTCAAATACAGCAATAAACTCAAGTAGTTGACATGTGAGCAAACAAGCTGATGATGAGACGAAGAAGTTTCTTGCAAAAGAAGAACATAGTAGAAAAGGATGCCGACACAACATTGCAAATAGTTAAACTAATGGTGGAAACACCTTTTGCTCTGTAATAAACATTAACTCGAATGCGCATAGATAAACACAATCATACACACACACACACATATTCTTAACCTATTGAAGTCTTGCCATAAAAAGCGCAAAAACTGCGTCAACGCGTTGATTTGTGTTCAAAAGAGTTAAGTTGGAAGTTGATTTTAAAGCGCATCTTGATAACTTTAATGATTATGCAACATTTAAAACAGCAGCCCAGTCACAGTTTAAAACACATACGATAGCACTGAGAATCAGTGATGTGTTGTTCATTTGATCAAAAATCCCGAAAGATCGGAAATTTTAAAGTGGTTTATAAAAAAGCAAGTAAAAAGGTCTTCAATCTGCCTATGAATAGAGCTTTTAAAAAGGGCTTTGCTCTCGAGCAAAAAATTGAGCTTAAAAAAAAGCTGTTTGCTTTAGAGATTCTTCGTTCTCTTTCGTTATCTACTCTGCTGACTACTCGTTCTCGCATCACTAACATCATTTGTTGTTTTTTCATCATTATTCATCACTAGCATACGCAAAAAATTAAAATTAAAATGTATTCGTGAAAAAGTGATGCAGCAAATTATTGAAAAAAATAATGTTACATCAATCGTTTAAAAAGTGTTAAAATGTATTGATTTCCTAAAAACGGTAAAAAACTGAGTGGCAAGTGGTTTGGATATTCAAAACGTAAATGTAAAATGTTACATCGGGCAAAAATATACGCCATCAAAAATTAAGTTGCACATGCAGGTGCGAACAAAGAAGACGCTCTGTCCGAAGGGAGAGCAAAGCTCTTTTTTGAACCACTTTTCATAGCGAGAACAAAGGTCTTCTTTCCACTGACATGACAATCCCTATCGGAAATTTTAAAGTGCTTTGTTAAAAAGCAAGTAAAAAGCTCTTCACTTTGCCTATGAATAGTGCTTTTGAAAAGTGCTTTGCTCCCGCTACAAATTCAGCTTAAAACAAGCTGTTTGCTTTCAAGATTCTTCGTTCTTTTTCGTTATATACTCTGCTGACTAATCGTTTAAAAAGTGTTAAAATGTATTGATTTCCTAAAAAAGATAGTAAAATTAGTGGCAAGTGGTTAGGATATTCAAAACGTAAATGTAAAATGTTACATCGGGCAAAAATATACGCCATCAAAAAGAAGTTGCACATGCAGGTGCGAACAAAGAAGGCGCTCTGTCCGAAGGGAGAGCAAAGCGCTTTTTTTAACCACTTTTTATAGCGAGAACAAAGGTCTTCTTTCCACTGACATGACAATGTTAAATAAAGCTCTATTTAAAGCGAGAACAAAGCGCTATTGTGGTTTTGTAAAGTGCTTTGAAAGTGGTTTTGAAACGTTTTTTTCTTAAAGGGTACTTGTAAAAATCCTGATTTGTTTCATTTTATCCCTCCAAAAAAAACAACATGAAATCCTAAAATTGGCAAAATTTGCAAAAAAATCTCACCAACATATATGTATAAGAATATACATACATTATAGGGGTATTCACAATGTGGTCTATTTGCCCTAGTATTGTGTATTTTTGATAAATTTGATATTAGTAGTACATTTTTTTAATATTTCAAAAACAAAATGCGCGGTGTTAAAAATACAACCCTATAGCAAACATACAACGACGAAACCCTATTAAATTCTTTGTAAATTTCGTTGTGTATTTCATCAGCTGATCGCAAAAGCATTTCTTATCTGGAAGGTACTGGATTTAATAAAAAATGATATAATATAGTGTTTCGTTTCAACTTTTTTATGATTTGCTACACTGAGAGAAATATGTGTTACAATTAAATGAAATTGCGTTAATATTAAACGAATTTATTTTTGAAATAGAGCTTGAAACAATTTCATTTAAGCTAAACTAAATGTTTTTAAAGTTGAATTTAAAACAAAAGCTTTTGTTTTCGAAACAATGTTTTTAAATATACTTTCATTGTACAAATTTAAAGTTTAAACACATTTACTTAAACGAGCAATTTAATGCAAAAACTTTAGTATTTAAAACAAATATTTTAAAACATAATTTAAAAATATTGTTAATAAATTAAAAACAAATAAATCAAATCGCTATTTTTTCGATGTCATTTTTTAACTTTTTCGAGTTTTCGAAGTCAGATTTGATATCAGACCACTGAGACCCCCCGAATAACAAGTTTTTTTTTTTATAACATGCAATAACAATAGAGTTCAGCTACTACAGCTTTTTCACACTTTCTCCGCAATAGATCATTTTAAGAACCAATCCAAATATCATTGAAATATCTCAAAGATATCGATAGAAGTGGGCAAAAAAAACCAAAAGGGAGAAAAATTTACCCACCATAATATGGGTTGGGCTCAGGGACAACACAAGACATAACAACTAACCATGCGTTTACATAGATCTTATCCTTCATTAGTTTTCAATCTACTTTTGAGTTGACCTTTCGACAAGTTAACATCAAACACGTTACAGTTGTTAACAAAGGTACTCATGCGATTCAATGGAGCAGTTAACATATAATTTGTTCTACTAAATGGTAAATAAATCAAGTTGTTAGAGTTTCTACTGCTTCTACGGTTAGTGTTAAATTTTATAAGAGAAAGAAGCTCTGGAGAGTCGAATACACCAGTTATGAGTTGGTGTAAGTAGACGATATCAGCAGATTTTCTTCTCTCACTTAAAGATTGCATTTTTAATAATTTCAAACGATCCTCATATGGAGGAAGGTTAAATGTGTCAGTTCCACTCAAGCCTCTTAGAGCAAACCGAACAAAACGTTTTTGAATTCTTTCTATACGATCAACATGCACATTGTAATGTGGGGACCATACTTGACTTGCGTACTCCAAGTGAGGACGGACGATTGAATAATACAGAGTTGTAGTTGTTATTAAGCTATCAAACTCTATTTGACTTCATTTGATAAAATTTGCGCTTTATTGCGGCTTAAGTTTTTATTTCATCTTATGTTCAGTACTTGTAAGACTAATTCAAAAATATTTTCAAACAATCAAATGTAAAATCGGGGTCCCAGTTGTCTGGCAATAATTTTCAATGATTCTATTGCACATATTTTTTTAATTCAATCTCTGATAGCGATATATTTTTTGATATTGGAAGGAAATAATAAGAGAAAATTATACAGAAATGAGTTTATAGTTGAAAATTAAACATGCTTATTTTAAATTTAGTTCTGTAGAAACGCAAATGAGTTAAATGTCTATTTTAAAATTTTTTGTTTAATTTTAAGGTATGTTTTTTTCTCAGTATACAGTTAAATGATGATTTCAGTTTATCTTTTCAAACAAAAGTACGTACAAAAATTGGCTGATTTTAAAAATAAAATCTCTTATTGAAGGGTTTCACAATAAGTTGTAAATATTGTAAATTTTGTAAAAATGTATCACATATACACAATATCGTGAATACCCCTATAGTTTTTTTATATTGTTATATATTATCAGATGCTACCCACCCAGAATTTTTTGAAATTTTTCAACATATAAGAGCCGTTTTCGACTCTCCTTAGCGATGGTGACAGTCGCAAGTGCGCTCATTTTCTGATCAAAAATGATACTTTGTTCGAGAGAAAATTGCACCCTACTCTCAACTCTTCTCGACGAGTCTTTTTCGAGTCGTTCGAGTCGAAACTCGACCTACTCGTAAAAACTCAATTATTTATTTTTTTAATTTTTCGATAGCTTATTTTGTGTAAAATATGTTTCCAAACGAATGTTGACCGAAAACGATTGCATAAAAAAGTTATCGCATACGAAAGGAACCCTTATTTTCATAAAAGCACTCAAAAATATCATTAACCAAATCTTAAAACGCGTTTTCTGAAAAATCATGTTTTACAAACTGGCCGGTCGTTTTTTTTGATAACTTTAAAATGTAAGCGAAAAATGTAAAAAAACGCTACTAAAAATGCACATGTCCGCCATTTTTGGAATTTTCAACTCTTTACTGATGTTAGAGGTCCATTTTTAAATGGTGTTCTTCGAACCTCTATTTCGAAATAAATTATCTTACCACAATGGATGGAATCCGCAAACACCAACACTGTTCAAAATTATTTTTAGATAAAAGTCCGCTAAATTTGGTCTTTGTAGTCTAGTGGAGAGTGCGCTAGACTATCATCCCAGAGGTCCCTGGTTCGAATCAGGGCTCGGGCATGGTTCTTTTCACTGTCTTTGTTCTTTCCTATATGTATTTAAGAATTATGGAAAACTAAAAATCCACAAATAAATTGTGGAAAATGTGGAATTAAAGGACAGGAACACAACTAAGGGCTGGAAATGCTTGCCGAGGTTAAGGCATAACACTTGCCTCGGTTGAAAGCAATACAAATTGTCTTTCACGGCTGTTTCGCTTAAATAATAATTCACGTATGGTTCCAATCAACTCCTCTAAATAAGCTATCCCTTTCCTTTTAGGTCAAAGACCAAACCTTGTTTGTATAAGGCCCATGCCTCGGTTCTTTCATCTTTAAAAAATATTACCTTTCCAACGATAGTTCAAACTTAAAATTCGGTTAAGAAATTCGTTTGTTAATCAAAAAATGTATGTGTTTATATGTTAAAATTACCATATCTCATTAACCCATTGACTGCCCACCCCAATTTTTACAATGCCGAAATGGTAATTTTACTAGCTTTAAGAAAAAAAATTAAATGATTTTAAATTTTTAAATAGTGTTTTTCGAATCCATTCCGCGAAATTAATTACCTCACCCCAAGGAATGGTACCCCAAAAATTTTCCAAAATTTTTTTTCAATTAAAGTGTGTTTAAAATTACCTTTCCAATTAGTTGAAACTTAAGATTCGGTTAAAAAGTGTTTGAGATATGAATTTTCGTATAAATTGATTTTCGACGTTTTTGCCGATTTTACTCCGACGCCAAACTTTTTGCCTCCAAATAAAGTTTCTTATGTCCGTCAGTGATGCTCCATACAAAATTTGACCCGAATCGGATATGGTTATTCCGTAAGGCCAAAAATGACATGAAATAGAGACAAAAACAGTTATCATCTTAGATTGAAGCGCTTTTAATAGCCAGGAATTTTTCATAGTTTGTTCAAGTGTATCTCCAATTCTTGATATACTTTTTACTGTTTATTTTTCCATTTATTTGCAAAAGAGTCGTTATTTTGAATTTAGTCCTTGTTTTCATGATCAAAAGTGCCCTATGTCCCGACCAGAGTCGTAAGGAACCAAGTTTAAGATAAATTCATCCAGTAGTTTCCATGTGATGCGCGTTCGGACAGACAGTTAATAATGTTAAATATTACTTTTTTTGAATCCACATCCATCAAAATGTTCAGCGCAAAAAGAGTTTTAAAAAATTTTAAATTGGCAGACTTTTTTTAACAGTTTTCCTGTATTATTTATATAAAGTAAGGTGGACAGTTTCGTTCAGGCATAAAAAACTTTTTTATTTATTTATTTTTTTTTAGTTTTTTATTTAGTTTTTTTTCTACACGCATATTCTGAATGCTGGATTCAAGAAAATCTTAAATCTAAAAGGATATCGAAATCGGTTTGACCGTCTGCCAGCGGTTCTGATTTAAAAAAATAAATACTTTTTCCTGAAAAATCAGCTGTTTTTTTTGCCTTAAGTAAATAAGTGTTCGACCGAATGTGGATTTTTGGCCGAAGCTGAATGTTCGGCCAAAGAGAAAAAATCGGACGAAGACAGAAGCCGAATACTAAAAAATCTTTTTTCAAGTAAAAAAAAATATAACTTAAGAAAAAAAAGTCATTAACAAATAAATCTAAATATGCAGAATCATAGCTTAGAGTATTAATATTTCAAGTGTAAAAGGACTTTGCCATATCTTTTCAGTTACAGGAATGGCACTCTTCCAAAGTTCAATTAAAAATATGATAAATTTTTTGTTTTTACAGTTTGACACTGTATATTTTTTAATAAAAAGTAAATTTTAGTAATAAAAGTATGCAAAAAACTAACTTATACGCTCATTTTATATGTTTTAGTGAAAAAAATTAATTAAAAGCAAACATACAAAAAATTTTGTACAACTAAAGATATGCCTTAGAAGTCTAAAAAAACGAAAACTTTGAGAAACAATAAAAATAAAACGGATTTTTTTTATGTCTAATAACAACTCTTTCTCAACATATTCCCGCAATTTGGTTGGCCGAAAGTCAAAAATAACAACTTTACGCCTATTTTTCTGGAGCATGTTTTGGACAAAATCAGCAATTTTATATAAAAAAATAAAAATTTTTTCAAAAAGTTTAAAAAACAAAATAAGAAAAACAAAATTTTTTTTTATTATATTTTTGAATGTCTATTACCAATATTTTCTCAACATGTTTTCAAAATTTGGTTTGCCGAAACTCAATTATAACGACTTTACGCCCATTTTTGTGGAGCATGTTTTGGCGAAAATAAGCAATTTCATATGAAAAAATTAAACAAATTTTCACAAGCTATCAAATAAAAAAAATATTTTTTTTAAAAAAAACTTTCAAATAAAACACTTTCTTAACATATCCCTAATATGATACAGATTTTACAATTGTAAAATTTTACAGATATAGGATAATTTTTTGGGGTACTTTACCAGATTACTGATTTTAGTTTTATGGGAGTTGGGCGTGCTAGTCGGCAAATTTTAATGATCTGGGACAATTTTTTTGAGTATTTATACCAGATTACTGATTTCGGTTATATGGGAGGTAAGCGTGTTAGTCAGCCGATTTGGTTCTTCTATTCAACTTTTTACAGTTGCAAAAGAACTATGTGCACCAAATTTTACTGATCTAGGATAATTTTTGGGGGAGCTATTCCAGATAACCGATTGCGGTTATATAGGAGGTGGGCGCGGCATTCATTCAATTCGAACGAAATTTTGTGAGAATAATTCCTCTGCCATAAAACTAATTTTCACAAAATTTCATGATTCTTGAGCACCTCCTGTTATATTTGGCCACTCCCTATATGGGCTCGTTACACTGTACGAAGTGGACCTGTGCAAGGAAATTCTAAAATGTATAACAAAAAATAGCCAACATTTTCACCGAAATCTGAAACTGTTGCACTAAAAAATATCTCGAATCTAACAATCTTCCTATTCACAACTTTGAGGCCCCAGATACCTTTAATTTGCACCCTACTTTGGGGTAGTTTTTTCAGCTTGATAAAAACTTACGGTGCAAAAACCGTTGATTTTTGGCGAAAAAGTTATTTTTTCAAATTAAAACCGCTGGCAGATGGTTACACCGTCTTCTGGATTTAAGATATACACTTGAATTCAGGCTCCCAGAATATCAGTGTCGACAAAAAGTTTTTTCGATCCACCTTAATCTATATCTATACTATTATACAAAATGCTTCTCACGTATTTGCGACGACGCTAAACTTAAAAACTACTGAACCGATTTTAGTAATTCTTTCACTAACATAAAACTATATGTTTAACTTAAAATCTTGCGTCCTTTATTTAAAAAAACTCTTAAATGTTATTATATTTAAAATTTATAGAGTAGCCAAAAAACCAAACATACAAATCATTGCTTCATTAAATTGTTAGACACACAAGCTGCATAAAGCTTTATCTCTCTTTTCCTCCGCTATTGTGTTTCTCATTGTTTCTATTGAGGTGTCGGGTAGCTTCCCAGTGGTAAATGGACACATGACGTAACCAATTATTTCTTAAATACAATGAAGCTGCGGGGCCTCCGAAGTCTGTTTACAATTCTCTATTACATTTTTATGGACATGACCGCTAAAATGCTGAGGACATCTACCTTACACAGTAAGCGACAATGTGAGTTACCTACTCAAGATAGGAGAAAACAAAAAAAATTAAACACAAAATTAGAGAGAACACAAATACATGGAACGAAAATCCTCTCTACGCCAAAAACACAATGAAAACAAAAGAGAAGACACCAAAAAGAAGCAAACAAAAACAATAATTTCCACAATAATTTTTACATTTTAATGAACGAATTTATTACCTTTTATCTAGCACTTCAGAGTAAACGTTTAATAATACTTTATTTTACATGTGTAAAACTTTGTTATAATTTAAACATAAAGATTAATAGTTTTCACAAACACACCTCACTGCAAAACTTGCTGTTAGAAAACACAGATGTTGCTACACAGACGAACAAAGTCGAACTGTTCTTTTGACAATGAAAAGAAACTTATGTGAGCACAAACAAGATTTCGTTTCCGCTTACAGTTCTGCATTACAATGTCATCACCGATAAATTTTTACAATCGGGTTTGCACATTTATGCTCTCCCATATTGGGTATGTATTAATGAGCACTTTAAAGAGCACACTGAAAAACCCAGTGGTAAATGAACACATGAAGTAACCAAGTATTTCTTAAATACAATGTAGCTGCGAGGCCTCCAACACCTGTACACAATTCTAAATTACATTTTTTCAGGCATGGCTGGTAAACAACTGATGGCATTTACCTTACACAATAAATCGCTTTTTGCAGAATTTTTATAAGACTTTAGGTGATTTTTTTTGTGCTCTGATTTATTTTGCAAAATTAAATAAATGTATATGGACGGACTGTCAAAAGCAAACATGCTAACAGAAAGATAATGTGGAATGCAGGTAAACAGACGGACATGTAAAAATGCTGACGAATAGTTAAAAAAAATATATATTGTATGAATTAAATTGTGAGCTTTAGATCAAGTAAGTTTTTAAAGAAGGCAACAACAACAACAACAACTCTGTATAGAGTCAATTACTTAGCTGACTAGACAGTCTGTTTCGGAAATCGCTACATATTCCTCTTCAGTAGTCTTGGAGTGATTAAGCTGTGATCAATTCACTGTTTAAACCAGTATATGAGTGCGCAGATTTTGAAATTCATTCTTTTGAACTGTATGGCTGCTAATCATATGACACTTCAAAGCAGTAGGCTATTTATAGATCACCGCCGTCACAATTTAATTCATGTAATAATTTCATAGATCATAAAACTAATTAACAAAAAAATATATTTTTAAGCTGGAACAAAAATTGACATATGAATTTACTTAAAATTAAATGAATGAAAACATAGATTTATGTATTTATGTATATAGTACATAACGTTTAAAAGGTATGTATTTATGTATATAGTACATAACTTTGGAATGGTTTGAAATATGTGAAATTTTTTTTCACAGAAATTATTTTTTAAGCTGAGAACATTGTAAAAAATATAATAAAATTTTGAAAAAAAATTCAATTTTATCCAAAAAATAATATATGGTGGTAGCCCATGATTTTTAATGATAGAAACTGTTTAATGAATTTTGTGTCAAAATTAAGCAGTTTTTGCAGATAAATGATGTGTCATATGAAAGAGTGGGGAAAATGGGAATTGAAAAAAATAACAGAACTTTTGGCCTATTTTTTTAAACACAATTTGAATATTTTAGAGGTTTTGTGTAAACAATAAAAAACATTGAATTTGTGAAATAACGTTAAATCTTTTCTCATTTCTCCAAATTCACTTAATTGACCTTTCAGGCAAAAGAAATCTGATGAACATCGATTTGAAAATTGCGGAGATGTTTGCTTGCAAATTCAAAAATTGAAATTTCAATCGGTTTTTTCTCATTCTAAGGCTAAAAAAATGTGTTATATTAAGAAAATCTGCAATTTTCAAGCTATCGAAATAATTCTGATAACATAATAACGAGATTTTTTAATATACTAGATATGCGTACAAAATATTTAAGAAAAATCTTTCGTTTACCGTTATTTTTATAAATCATTACATTTATTAATAAAAAATGCGTTGTACTGCGAAAATATACAGTTTTCGAGATATAGACAAAAATTTGATGTCATAATAATGGAAATTTTTCAAAACTTAAGAAAAATAGACTCATTTTCAGAATCTAAGTTAAAAATTAGATTTTTGAATTACAAATTAAAAATCAAATCAGCAGGACTTATTAAAAATCAAAATATACCATACCAGTAACTATTTAAAGAAGGTAATTCAAATTATATAAAATAATTTTTTAATATTTATAACATATTTTCATTATTAAACAAACACACTTGGTGTTATATTTTGCATTTGAATATAAAAAAAAATACTTTCATTTTATGATTTAAAATTTTTACATGGTATTTAATATTTTTATCGCAGGCAAAGCAGCAGGTATTTGCTAGTGAATAGATAAAGATTCTTGTTTCATAACAATTCTAGCTACAATTCAACTATTCAAATCTGAAATAATAACATAAATTAAATTTAATTTACCTAAATTATGAATTTGTCTATGCCATATTATAAATAAACTATGAAGCTGAATAAAGAATTTTATCCCTCACAATTTCTACACACTAAAAAATTCTGCCAAAAAATCTAAAATTTCTCTCGATCTTTTTGGGGGTAAAAAAATCACATCACTGCTGAGGATAGGAGAAACCTTCGCCGGTCAAGAAGCATACCGACAGCAATCAAGATTTTTATCCCGTTTCTTAAAAGACGGATTGCTATTTCTGGTTATTTTTGCTATGATAGTTTCTCGTAACGAGCTTTTCGTTGCCTTCGCAGTGACTATTTTTGCAGTTTGAACAGAAATGAACGAGTGCGAGTTACTAAGTGCTAACGTTTAAAAGGTAAGCTGCGCACAGTGCACTTTTTTCGACATTTTTTGATCCAAAATGTAGAACTATTGAACATTTTCATATTTTCTTAACCCGTTTTTATATTTTGCAGAAAATTAATGAAGCCATATAGTCAATAAATAAAAACCTCCAACGTTTTTGGGATAACTTAACAGGTTGGTTCCAAACTTGATTGTTTTTTCATATTTTTAATATGACTAGTATCGCCAGTGGTCGAAATTCAACCAAGCCACTTTAAGAAAATTCAACCAAATTTTAATCTTTTTTTTTCTAGTTCTGAGGCATGACCTTGCTTTAAGAAAATGTGATGTACTAAGAAAATCTTAAGTTTCGAATTATCGCAATAATATTGATATAAAAATAGTCGACATTTTTTAAAAATCTGTAAAAACATTACCAATAAAAACTTTCGTACACCTTTATTTTTCACAACCATGGCTATTTATATAGAAAAACGTTGTACTGAGAAAAGTTATAGTTCTCATGATATCGCCAAAACTTTGATGTCAAAATAAAGGGAATTTTTCAGAATTTATTATTTATAAGAAATTTCACTGTCACAATATATACACACATGTTACATACAAAAATGCTTATTGTAGGGTATTCGTAAGAGATAGCGAAAAATGTTCTTTGTACATTGTATTAGTGTCTAAAATTTCCTCTTACACCACGTTCTTCCATTTTTTATAGTTTGGGTTTTACTTAAGAAATAATCTTTAAACTCTAATATTTCAGGTCAAAGGGCACAAAAATATTTAGTGAACTCCTTCTCCCTACTCTAATTTTTTAAAAAAAATTATCAAAATCGGTTCAGAAAAACGGAAGAACTGTTTCTCCTACGCCTATTTTTATATATAGTATCGCCTGTGGTCGAAATTCGATCAATTTTCTGAAATTGCAATCGTTTTTCTCATTATGAGGCGTTGACCTTGCCTTAAGAAAATGTGTTGTACTAAATCTTAGGTTTCAAATTATCGCAATAATTTTTGTATCAAAAAAACCGACAATATTTTTTTCTCATATTACAGGTCAACGGTCACAAAAATATTTGGTGCATTCCTTCTCCTTACTCTAATTCACTTAAAAGAAATTATTAAAATTGGTTCAGAAAAACACAAAGGAACATTTCAAGAATAGCGACAACTCTAATTTAAAATTTGTTTCAGACTATATCGATTTTTACCTCCTAACTCCAAATTGCAGGCTGCTCGCAGTTGGTTTAGAAGTTATAGGCCTCCAAAGTTGGAAAAAGTAGCCAAAAAAATTTGAATTTAGGAGGTTAAAGTCCGTATAATCCAACAAAAAAATATTAAAAAAGAGAGTTCTCGCTATTCTTGAAATATACCTACTCAAGAACTTATTCTCCTACACCTATGAGCTTTCTAAAATTTTAATAGTTTCTTCTCATTTTGAGACCTTACCTTAAGAAAATGCTAAGTTTCAATACAAAAAAAATGTTGTACTGAGAAAAGCTCAGTTATGGAGATATTGTCATAACTTTGATGATAAACTAACGGGAATTTTTCAAAATTTAATATTTGTAAGAAATTTTACAATCACAATTTATATTCACACTTGTTACATAAAAAAATGCTTATTGTAGGGTATCCGTAAGAGGTAGCAAGAAATGTTTTTTGTACATTTCTCTCTGATGTGTTTCCATATCTTACAGTTTAGCTTTTATTTAATAAATGCTCTTTTTACGCTCATATTTCAGGTTGAAGGTCACCAATCTAAAATGTAATCATATTGTGCAGCCAGATCTTTCTTTTGATACCTCATTCACCATTCTACCTCGTCCTTATTATGTTTGCATTATTTTTAGTAAGGAATCTAAGGGCTATTCCTTACTATACATAATACAAACTTTCAACTTTAATATTTCCGGTCAGAGGTCATAAATTAAAAATCTAAAATGATTGCGCAGTACCTTTCAAATGATATAAGTTTCATTGCCCTTATTCTAAAATTAATATCGAAAAAGTGTACGACAACATTTGATGTTTGCCTATTAATATATAAGATACAGAAATGACTTAAAACATAGATTGGTGTATGTAACTATGAAGTGGTTTGAAATATTTGAAAATTTTTTCACAGAAATTATTTTTTAAATCTTGGTAAAAAATATAAAAACAACATTTTGAAAAATTTAATTTTCATCAAAAAATTCATTGGGGGTGAATAGCTCATGATTTTCGATGATAGAAACTGTTTAATGAATTATGCGTCAATATAAAGCAATTTCTGCAAATAAATGGTATATCATATGAAAGAGTGTGAAAAAAGAAAATTTAATAAGAAAAAAAAATACAACAAAAAAACATTTGGCCTATTTTTTGAGCAAAAACTGAATATTTTAGAGGATTATTTAAAACAATATAAATTATTGAATTCTTAAGATAACGGTTCATTTCACAGTCATTTAACTGATCTTACAGACAAAGAAAATTTGATGAAAAACGATTGAAAAATGGCTGAGATATTTGCTTGCAAAATCAAAACTTGAACATTCAATCGTTTTTTTTTCTCATTCTGAGGCGATGACCTTTCTTCAAGGAAATACGTTATACTGAGAAAATCTACATTCTTTGAGGTATTTGAATAATTTTGATATCATCATAATGGGAATTTTTTTTAACATACTATCCGTGAAATATATATGACGTAATATATGACGGCCGTAGCCTAGTGGGTAGAGTGCGTGGCCCCTAAGCTAAAGAACCGCGGTAGCCCGGGTTCAATTCCAGCTCAGACAGAAAATTTTTTCAATTGAAATAATTTTTCTGTTCGGTTGTTACCTCTCTGCAGACAATGGCAAACCTAAGAGAGTAAAACATTGCCATATAAAGCTTCTTGAGAACATAAGCCGTTCGGAGTCGGCATAAAACACGTAGGTCCAGTTCTCGACCATTTGTGATCAACCAATTAATAACACGCACAACACAATTGATCAATAGAAGCTAGGTCAAAGTCCTTCCAAGGGCTGAAATGGCCAGTTTATTTTTTTTTAATTTTAAAAAATCCGTGAAATATATTTCCAAAAAAGATTTCGTATACCATTTTATTTCTGAAACATCGACTTTTCATACAAAAATACATTGTACTGAAAACATCTATAGTTTTCGAGAAATCACAATTATTTTTATGTCAAAATAACGGACATTTTTTAAAATCTACTATTTGTAAGAAATTTCACCATCACAATATACATTCACACTTGTAACATAAAAAATGCTTATTGTAGGGTATACGCAAGAGATGGCAAAAATGTCTGAGATCTCTTGATCTCTCCAGAAAAGAATGCGCTATTAGTCTCACGATAGTTTGATGCTCCAGTGGTCGCAGACAACAAACCAATTATTTAGTTGGTGGTAGGCGCACACACCTCAGATGTCAAAGTCAGCTGCTTGAATTTTAGTTTTCTTGCTACTGTTGATGATTTTATCCATTAAAGGGCATTTTGCCGCTCGCCAGAGCTATCAAATTGGCATTCATATTCAGAATTTTAAGTACAACTGAATAACTACATAAGAATGCATTCAGTGAATGCAAAATTGATTTATAAATACAATTTTTAATTTACATTCATTTTAAAAAATGATTAATTATTCATTTTAATTATTCATTTTCGTTATTCAGAATAATAAAACATTTTTTTTTATTCATTTGAATGCTATTCACAAAGAATGTAATTCACAAAAAATTTCAGAATTTTCAACTATTCTTGTTTTATTAATTATTCATTTTTTATTCGTTATTAATTTTTTATTCATTATTCATTTGTTATTCATTATTCTCTTTTTTTTATTAATTTTTTATTCATTATTCATTTCTTATTCATTATTAATTTTTTATTCATTATTAATTTTTTATTCATTATTAATTTTTTATTCATTTTAGTCTTAAGTCATACATAAAAAATGAATAACAAATGAATAATGAATAAAAAATGAATAATGAATAACAAATGAATAATGAATAAAAATATATTAATGGTTAAAAAATGAATAATGAATAAAAACTGAATATTGAAAAACAAATGAATAATGACTAAAAGAAAATAATGAATAGCAAAAGAATTATGAATAACAAATGAATAATTAATAAAAAATGAATAACGAATAAAAAATGAATAATGAATAATAAAAGCATAACTGAAAATTCTGAAATTCTTAGTGAATTGCATTCTTCGTGATTAGCATTCAAATGAATAAAAAAATGATTCATTATTCTGAATAACGAAAATTAATTATTGAAATAAATAATCAATAATTTTTTTTTTAAATGAATGTGAATTAAAAATTTTATATATTAATAAATTTTGCATTCATTGAATGCATTCTCATTTCGTTATTCACTGATTCACTTTTTTGTGAATAAAATCAATTGAATGCATTCTTTTACAGCTCTGCCGCTCGCGAGCAAAGAGCTTTCTCTGCCACCATTTGCTTGCTGTTAGAATGCCCCTTACTGCTTGAATCCATCAACGTTTAAGGCCCTCACAGCTTTGAGCAGCCATAATAATATGCTTCAAGAGACTACCTTGTAATTGCATTAGGGGCAAGAATGCAAAACTACCTCTTCTATGTTCGGAAACTAAGCGAAAAATATTAAATAAAAATTTGAATACCTTGTCTACTATTTATGTCATGCCATAAAGTGTGGGAACTCTTTCAGAAATCGTCTGAGCAGCAAATTGTTGTCAACTCTACAAACTGACTGCATTGATTTTATTTTTAGAAAAAGTGCAAAAAGATGCAACAAGAAAAAACGGACGCCAAATAAATCAGAGCAAATATGAGACTCCGTAGTAGCTGAAGAAGCATCAGTTTCGACTACAGACACGGCACGCTGTATGTGATTCTGTTGACAATATTTGTGTTTTATTGTTGCTTTTTTTTGCAGCTATTGTAACCATGAGCAGAAACAATGACGCGGGAAATCCTGGGAAGCTGCAAGCCAACTGCTCCAAGATAAAGGTTTCTCGAAATATTTTGCGTACGAATGCATATAAATACTAATAAAATGTATCTTCTCATACACGTGAAAAAATAAAGGTAAAAATAAGTAAGGAACTTGCAAACTTGAAAATTAACATACATACATTTAAAGATATTTGTGTGTGTGTGTTTCTGGGATAAAAAAAAACTACGATATTGCTTAAGATTAGCGCAATTGTTTCAATAGCAACAATATCCAACGACATAAGCATGCTTTTCCTCTTTTATCTGTTTATTCCTTGTTACCAAAAAGCTACAATAAAAAGAACACACTTTTGGCTGATGTTTGTATTTACAGTATTGGACAAAACATGAAACTACTCAAGTTTACAAAACATATATTGCAATCATTGCTGCAACATATGGACATTAGATGGGTTTTTTTCCAAAATTATTTCAGAACCTTGTAACGTGACGTTACAAACATATATTAAATACCTTTTTATAACTTTATAAACATTTCATTATAACATTTTATTATTAGAATGAATAGAATTTCATTGAATTATATTGTATTATTAGTATTACGTACAATTGTATTACATTTACCTGTTCTACCGTGTATTAATATTAAGCATTATTCCTTACTTTATATATACATTTTATTATTACATTAATTATTACATTTTATTATAAGAACTAGTATAAAAGCCTGTCCTACGACAGGTCCTCCGCACACTTCCTTTTTGGAGCCTTTTGTCGAAAGCACTTTTTTCTCTTTTTAAAGCTTGATTTTTAATACACTTGATTTTTGCAAAATACAACTGTACCCCTCTAAATAACACTTTACGTATTGGAGCAGAGTTGAAAAATTAGTTCAAGTGTAAAAGTGCAAAAAGTCGTGTTTGGTAACAATTGTATTCATACACAACTTTACGAACTGGCCTTGCAACCTTCATATACGTAGCAACTCAGGTGTCGTTTTGCGGCTGATACAATTAAATTTTTTGGTACAATCGACTATAAAGTATTTCATTGAATTCGTCATAACTTTTTTATAAAAGGATGAAAAAAGAGGTAGTTAGATCAAAAACGTACTATTGTTAAATTCTAATATTATCACTGAGAAGTATAAAATATATTTTCTGTGCATACTGTCAGGCTCAACATTTTTGAGAACAGAGTGTTTTGTAAAATTAATTTACTGTCAAAAAATAATTACAATTTTAGAAATAGTGTGTGCGGGTGCGGAGCAGGATGCTTGCCTTTTATGTATTAAGATGTGCATACTTTCAGGCTAACAGTTTGAGAGATATTGGTCACGGAGCAGCGTGCTTGCCTTTTATAAATTAAGGTTATATACAATTTTATTGCATTTATCTGTACTACCCTGTATTAGCTTTAAGTTCAGTATTAAATAGTATGAACACGCCCAGTAAAAAAATATGTGATCGCTCCCATTGGATCAAAATGTGAGCACTTGTGCTCCTTTACTGTTTTTTAAGATCAATAGTCGAGCAATAAATTAAAAAAAGAGCATAAAGTGGAGTATGTGCTTTTTAGGAAGCTTTATCATTATTTTCTGTGAAAAAAAAATTTTAAATGTTCCTTTCATTCGATTCGCGTCTTTTTAACACCGAGGTCTTGAAGTGCGACCAGCCAACGGTAATTGCGTTTTGTCCATCCGCTGATGCGACTGCTGCAATTAAAGTACTGTTTTTAAATAGAATAAAAACGATTCGTTATTTGTGGTGGCTAACTCCTTAGGGTCCTGAGCAGTATACTTGAGCTCGGAAAGCTTAGCTTTTGGAGTAAACCTAAATAAAAAAAAAAATAAATGTTCCTTCGCTGATCCACTTAGATCTTTTATTGATTGCTCCTTTTGAGCTCCTCTGGGATGTTAAAGGGAGCGCTACCCTTCCCTGGTATAGCTTTGGGTACTCGATTCCCGAAGCACCGCATACCGATTACAGGCACTCCACATACCGATTGCCGCAGCACCGCATACCGATTGCCGAATTACCGCATACTGATTACCGAATCACCGCATACCGATTACTGAAGCACCATATACCGATTACCGAAGCACCGCATACCGAATACCGAAGCACCGCATATCGATTACCGAGCATGAAATACCGATTACCGAAGCACCACATACCGATTATCGAGCATCAGATTCCGATTCTGCCACCGCCCACATTCTCTCCTCCCTCACCCAAACTGCTTACGATGACGACTTTGCGCTGCATTATATTATATTAAGAAGAAAAGCATTAATACAGGTTGAAACTATAATTTAAATTTAAATCAACTGCGTCTTCATTTATTAAAGGTTAGGGGATCATTTAATTGATCAGCTGAACTACCTCAGCCTTCGTCTAAAATCCCGTTACAACCTCCCTGCAAGGCCAGATTCTGAATCTTGGGTGTAATATAAGCACGTGACGCAAAAAAGAGTCCAGAAAATTCTCAAACAAGACGTATTTTAAAATGATATTTCAAGTCGAGTTTCCTACTTACATCTAAGCCATACAAAAACTTTTGACCAAAACATATTCTAATGAACAATTTTTGCTTAATCCTTAGTCCTTAATCCTTAATGCTTAGAGTTTCCTATTTTTTTTTTAATTTTTATCTAGAAACTTTACTTGCAAAATTTAAATGTTGCAGGATTGTTGGCCATTTTATGAAGTATAGGAAAAATTGTAAGCATGCAGAAAACAAAGTGAATCAAATTTTTAAAAAATTAATCTTTTCCCAAAAGTCAGCTTACCAAAAAATAAATCGTTTTTCTGTCAAAAAAATGATCCGATTTGAAAAATTTTTCCTAACTTGTATAAACTAGCCAACACTTCTACAACATTTAAATTTGCGACAATTGCAGCGATCTAGGCGAAGGTTAGGTTTCTAGTTCAAAATCGAAAGAAAAAAATTAGGAAGTTCTAAATAAAATAGGCCAATATGGAGTCAAGGACTAATTTTTGTAAAAATCTGATGGCTTATTCGGATTAAGCAAATAATTTTACATTAGAACATGTTATGGTCTAAAGTTTTGTATGACTTAATTGTGAGTATGAAACTCGATTTGAAATAACCATTTTATACCTCTTCAAATTCACGTTTTTTAGCGGCGCCCATCCAGTATGATAATTTCCCAGACTTTTTTCGCGTCACGTGCTTATATTACATCCAGAATTCAGAATCTGGCCTTGCAAGGAGGGTCTGGAATATGTTAAGATAATGTATGAAATCCAAAACCCATCTAATGTTTTTTTTTAAATAGCAAAGAACCAAGGCATGTGCTTTATACAAACAACGTTTGGTCCTTACCCTGAAAGGAACGGGATAGATTATTAGAGGAAGAATTGATTAGAACCATCCGTGAATAATCGATTAGGCAGAACAAACATGAAAGACAATTTGAATTGCTTATAACCGAGGCCAGTGTTATGCCTTAACCTCGGCAAGCATTTCCAGCCCTCAGATGTTCCTCTCCTATAATTACACATTTGCCACAATTTAGCTGTGAATTTTTTGTTTCAATAATTCTTAAATGTAATAAAGAACAAAGAAAGCAAAAAGAAACATGCCCGAACCCGGATTCGACCAGGGACTTCTAAATTGAGAGTCTATCGCACTCTTCACTAGACTACAAAGGCCGACAAATAATGTAATGGGCATATAAACATCTTTTTGCCAGTTTTTTGAGAAGGTAGTTTCAGTTTTTGTATTTTCAGTTATTCAAAAAAAAAAATACTGTTTTTATTGTATCTGGTTTTCGAGTTTTTTTTACATATAAAATAACGGGGTAGTTCACAATCTTGTGCAAATGGTCTTGCATCAAAGCATTTACAAAATAGTGTAGTCTTACTCTACACTAACAAAATATACAGAGATGCACTTACTACGCTTTTGCAAATATGCAACACTACAATCGCGTAAGTGGTGTCCACGATCTAATCCAAATGGTATTGCATGAGTTCTTTTGCACAAGGAATGTTCACAATTCGGTGCAAATGGTATTGTAATATAGCAATTGCAAAATGGTAGAGTATGTTTTTACTCTACACTAACAAAGCAAACAGGGATGCATTTTCTATGCTATTGCAAATACGCAACACTAAGACTCATAGTAGAGTGCAGTTCACGATCTTGTTGCATCGTTGCAAATGCAAAATAAGCAGCTGTTACAAAAGCAAAAAGCATCGATATGCATTTGCAACATTCATGCATATGCTTTAACAAAAGATTATTATGAGCGAATGTCTTAATTTTATATTGAACACAACCAACTATACTTTTTGAACAGTCTTTTATTGAACAGCTGTTTTCATTGTTTAAATTTTTAGCAGCAAAAAGTTTCATTTATAATAAAAAAAGAGCTAAAGAAATGGAAGGAGTTTCAAAATGGAAAATTAAAAGGGAAAATACCAACAAAAAATAAACGGAGAAAAAAATTCGCAAAATTTTTGATTTTTTAGAGGAGCCCGACGCAAAATGTAAACAAAAGACAGCTGTCGTAAAGCATTTGCAACATCATTATCTTAAAGGCGTGCTCGCAATCAGTTACCTTTGCAAAAACGCATTTGCAACAATGCAATAAGATCGAGAACTGCCCTTACTATACATTTGCAATACTAAATTGCAAACTGACAGCTGAAAATGAAAAAAAGTAGAGGCGAAAAAAAACTGATATAGAAGATAAGCATATAAAAAAAACGAATTAATTATGCCTTAAAATTTTTTCTACATAAAATTGGTTTGAGGGGGCACAACTAGTTGTGACGCACAGGAAAAGATCTTATTTCGGTTTTTTTTTGGCCACACATTAAAATAATTAACAATTTTTTTTCATGAAAGATATACTGGAAGGGCTTATTGCAATAACGCGATAAGCCACATGATCTAAAAAATCGATTTTTTGCGCTCGATACATTGCTTAATGTATTGCCAACAACCACTGAAGAGATTTTGGCTATTTCTTATAAAATATCGAACCTATTTGTAAAAGTTTTCGTGTTCAAATGCATTTCTACATACAAAAATAAATTTTTTAAAAACTTTACAGTCGATTATTTCAAAATATTTTGTTGTGGCTTATCATGTTCTTGCAATAAGCCCTTCATTTATAATTGAAGAAAATATTTTATATTTTTTATGACAAAATATTGGATTAATTAGTGGAATACAGCAAATTTGGGAGGGATCAAATAAAAAAAGGGTTTTGCCGTGATCACTGCTGCTCGTCACTGGATCATCCGAAGAAAGGAGATCATTAGTTAAAAAAATTGTGCTCCTGATGAACAAAGGGATTTGAAAAATTTTGATTTTTCGAAAAAAGGCGGATGTTGAAGTTTAAAATTGCTTTTTTTACCATAATTTCACTCATTTTTTCGACAAAAAAAAAATTTAATCGTCCAAAAAAATCCTTCGTTCATCAGGAGAACAATTATGTATAAAATAATTGAAAAAATGTCAAACTGATCGGTAAAGACGTTCTAAAGTTACAGGGCTCAGCGACCTCGAAAACATGGTTTTGAGAAAAACATATTTGAAGATTTTACTACGCAGTGCATGCTGATATAAACTCCTTTTAAAAGTTATTTATCTCCATCAATAATAATACGATTAGTTTGAAATTTTTAGAGAATACTTTGAAAATATTTTACTTTTGGAAAATGGAAAAAAAATAATTACTTTTTCTCCATATTCTAACTGGTTGTGTCCTTAAGTCGATTTAAATGTAGTACAATTCTTAATCAAACTGATAACATATAAGAAATAAATAACTTTTCGTAGTGAATACATGCGCTCTGAATTAATACTTTAGTTATAATTAATAGTTAAAGCTTAGTATGCTGTAGAAGCGAAAAGAAATCTTCCGTAAGAAATACATTGCGTTTTTGACAGCGAAAAGTTAGCGAATTTTTTTTTTCGGTGGTTAGTACGCTGTTGAACCGAAAAATTTGTTCAATGCAGCCAAGTTCACAACTATGATTGGAGAGTTAAAATGTCAAAATTCCGCTGTCTTTTATATGTCCGTACATTTAATTGGTGTGGAAATTTGACTTTCAACAATAATGTTCAACTAACATATTCAACAAACTGGTTATGGTAAGTATGAGTTAGTGTTGAGTCTACACCGAAATTTTGCGTGTAGAATTAAATGCCTAAAATTTTCGTTCCTACAGCATACTAAGCTTAAATGGTTAATGGTAAAACAATGAAATATGTTAATGGTGAAAATGACAAACTATGAATTGCAATATAGTAGAATAAATGCAATGACAACATAATGTTAAAAAAAGAAATAAAGCACAAGGTTAACAATAAATTTGATACTTCATTAATAAAATAAGCTTTGGAGGTTGCATTTGTTGTGTCGGATACTGTAAAACTTCGTTCGCTTTAAATCATAAGCTTGATTGTGAAATATTTGAGTATGATGCAGCTGTATGCTATAATATTTGTAATATTTTTGCAGCAATGCTTTTTTTCGGTTCTGCAACAATTTAAACCAGGTATATTTTGGGGCTCCTGGAAGTCGAGCCTCTTTGTCGAGACATCAAAAAACGAACCGTTTATCAATAAATTGTGTAAGTTTTAACAAACAGAATTGCTGTTAATGAGTTTGAAATGTTGTATGTTGCAACAATTTAAAAATTACATATTATTACTAGCTGTCCCAGTAGATGCTGTTCTGACCTTTTTTCTGCCTTCCGCAAATATGGTTAAAAACACAATGCAATTGTGACTTCACATCATTTACATTAGCGCATGGAAAAATCGATGACTGCTGCTGTTGTTCTGATTGAAAAATGATTAAAATATACGACTATTTACTCAATTAGAAAAGTTGCTTAGTGAAAGTTACGAAATAAAAACAGCAAAGACATGACTGCATCCAACCACTCGCGTATATTAAAATATTTAATATAGATTTTTCTGTTTACAGTTTTTGTATGTATATTCGGCTGGGTGGATTTGTATGGAGGTAAAAAAACCGATGTTGCCTGGGCGATTTTCGGTTCGGAAATGAAAAATTATTAAAAAAAAGTGGTGGTTTTTAATTACAACTTCAATTTTGTAATTTTTTTCTTAAGGAATTTTTTTCAAAAAACTTATAAAACGTACACAGCTAGAGCAAAACTGATGTCAGAAATGAAATCCTTGCACCCAATTCAACTTAAAAACGGTCTAACACATATACATTTTGATAGAAAATTTATAAAACATAAAAAAATAAAAATTGAATAAATGAATAATAAAATAAATAATAATTAAATAAATCGACCACAGCGATACCTAACTGGGGGGTCTAACAAAGACAAAAAAAAAAAAAAAAATTCTGGGGCACCACATGAATATATGGTGTGAATATAAGGTGAATAGCATCAGTGGTTCAGCTGCGATGGTCAAAGATACATACGCAACAACGCACTGTGGTCTAGAAGGCGATTCTAGTGCGAATCAAATCAACAGGCTTAATTCGCAATCATTTCTAGTGTAAGGAAATTTTGGTACAGAAGTGGCTGGGATCCTTTTCAACCATGCTGGTAAAAATGGGCGGGCTTTGAAAAAGGGGCACGGTACTATTAATAAAATAATGTATATGGGTTAATATTGGTTCCATGGTTTTGAAAATCGATACGTGGGTGGGTAGGATGTTTTTAAGCACAGAAGAAAAAGTGAGACAAAGAAATCAGACAAAGAGCCAATACCTATTTTTAGCTTTAAATTTGGCTTTACTTCTGTGACTTATGTTCCGACTTTTTTCAACCCTTTATAAATGTGTACATTATTTATTATGAAGAAAATGGATAAGTGCATTGCAGCACTCATTTAGTTCCCAATTTTTAAACTTTAGTCATTCCTTGAAGAGATCTATTGGAATTGGCACAAGACTCGGTCATGAAAATTAAAATCAAACTTAAAGTTGCAGTTGGATGCACCCAGTTTTTGTTTTTTCTAGAAACTAATATAAATTTATTTTGAACAATATAAGTTATTACAACCGGAAATATCCGCATAGATTTTTATCCATTATTTAAATTGCAAGTTAATGAAATAAAAATCCTTCTAATTATCTGCTTTAAATATACAGACGAAGAGTTGAAAATGAAAATATAATCTCTCAAACTAGGTATACGTATTAAGTGCATCCTAGATGAAATTGTTACATACTTAGTTTTTGCCACGCCCCCTCCGAAATTTTTCAACTAATAGTATTTTTGTTATTATAATATTTTTTGTATCGTAGTTTTTTGTGTATTTAATTTTAAAATTTTTTTGTTATTTTGACATAAAAAACACTTATATTCAAAATTGTAGAAATTTTCAGTACAACGACTTTTTCATAAAACATCGTTAGAATGAGAAAAAAAAACGACATGCAAACCAAAGTTTGGCCTTTCGATGCAAATATCTCTGCTGTCCATTTATATATTTCTTTTAAATTTTTTTTTACAAAAGTTCAATAAAAGCACTTCACAAAAATAGTTTAAAATGAACCGTTAGGTCAGTTTATATATGTTTTATGATTTTGTCAAAAAAGGTCAAAAATATTGACTTTTTACTCAAAAAATTACTCAAAAATTGTTTTTGCTGTAAAAATGAAATCAAGTAAAAATTGCACATCTGACTATCTTTCATATAACATAGCATTTATTTGCAAACATTTTTCCAGATAAGTGCAAAAATTATTTTACTGTTTTTGTCATGAAAACAACAATCATTTTTTTGAAATTTTATTTTTCCAAAAAGTTGTTTTTATATTTTTTATACAAAAAAGTCAGGTCTCAAAAATAATTAATGTGAAAAAATAACCCTCAATATCTCTTTTCAATCAAAAGTTATGGCTAAAAACTTTTTTTTCATACCATTGACTATAAGTAGTAATAAAACTCATTTTCGGTTTGTTTGTTTGGCCTTTATACAAATCTAAACGGCTCAACGGATATCGCTCAAACTAGGTACAGATATTAAGTGCATCTTAGATTAAATTGTTACATATTTAGTTTTTTTTTTAAAGATCAAAGAACCAAACCATGCGCCTTATACAAACAAGGTTTGGTCTTTGACCTGAAAGAAAAAAGGGAAAGATGTATTTAGAGGAATTGATTGGAACCATACGTGAATTATTGATCAAGCGAAACAACCATGAATTGCTTTTAACCGAGGCTAGTGTTATGCCTTAACCTCGGCAAGCACTTCCAGCCCTTAGTTGTTCCTGTTCTTTAATTCCACATTTTCCACAATTTTAGCTGTGGATTTTTTCAGGTTTCCATAATTCTTAAATGTAGGAAAGAACAAAGAAAGTGTAAAGAACCATGCCCGAACCCGGATTCGAACCAGGGACCAGTTTTTGCCACGCCTCTAATGGTAATTTTGTTATTTTGATACTTTTTCTATCGGAATTTTTTGTGTATTTAATTTTAAAATTTTTTGTTATTTTGACATTAAAAACACTCACGACATTTTCAGTACAACGACTTTTTCATAAAACATCCATAGCTAAGAATGATAAAAAAAATTATACGAAAATCAAAGTTTTGACTTTCGATGCAAATATCTCCGCTGTTTTTAATATATTTCATGAATATTTTTTTTGTTAAAAAGTGCAATATATTTTTTAATATAAATATAAATAAATATTTAAATTATTTTTAATTTTTAAAATATGTTTTTCGTACCCCTTCTTCGAATTCAATTAGCTCACCGCAACGGATGAAACCCCCAAACACCAAAATTTCTCAAAACTATTTTTGGATTAAAGTCCGTTCAATTATCTTTCTAACGGTAACTCAAACTTAAAATTCAACAGGTTTTTCATTATTCCAAAATTGAAAAAACCATTTAGCCGAGAAGTGTGTGTTAAAATGTTAATATAAATTACTCTCGAGTAACGCCTTTTGAATGGGCATATTTAACCTAATAAGCCCATTTTTAAGAAGAAAACAAATATGTTGAATTTTTGATTTCATTTGCACTAGAACTGCCATATAGCCCACTATGCAACGTTAAGATTATATCTTGAATTTTGTGAATTTTTTTTAGGCATTTCTTACGATAATCTTTTGCATAAAACATATAAATGTTATACCGTTTTTAGGTTAAATCGGGTGCTAGGATTTCATTTCTGGCATCAGTTTTGCTCTAGCTGTGTTCGTTTTTATCCAAATATTTTTTGAAAAGAATTTCAAATGAAAAAATTCACAAAATTTAATGTGTGATGGGGTATATGCACTCCACCCTGCCCTTTTTTATTTAACATTTTTTGTTTTAACATTTCTATACTCAACCCGAAAAAGCAATTTTTCTTCTTGCAGCTACTTCTTCCAGTTTTTATTTGGGGCAAATCCCTTATTATAACAATTTTACTCTTTGTTTTTTTACCCATGCCTACTTACTCAATGCTACTTTTAAGCTTATCTGCATTGTTGTCTTTGGCTTTGATGTAAACATTGCAAATTGCATATTCATCGCAAACAGCGTGAGAACTAATTGAGTCGTTCAATGGGCATACCTGGCCATAGCATCCGTGATTTAAACGTAGTTGCTGTTGTGGCGTTAGAACGCGGATACGAATACAAAAGTGACCGCATCAAGCAGTTCTTCCGTTGCTACAAAATACAAAACAGACAGGAATTTTCAAATTAAGTTAATGTTTATGAATGGAATTAGACGCAGATTCCTATAAGAATTTGGCGGCTCTCTGTCGGCCTTAAGAGCAGATTGGAACTTTGAGCGCAAGCGCAACCTCTTCATCTAACATAAAAGCCAAACTGTGCGTTTGTTCGGCACAAATGTAAGCCGCCGGTTCGCTCGTAATGTTAAATGCTATTTGAAATTCAAATGTGACACGAAATCAATTGTGCCGACGACAGACGCTGTCCAGTGGACGAATGGAGCCCCAACTTGCGGACACTTTATATCATTAAAGTAATTTGAGTAAATTAAATGATGCGATTAACTAATCGATGAGTGCGCAACAAGAAATGCAATGTCGTTAAGCTCTTTCGAGTGAAGGGGAGTTTGCCTTGTTTGTACATAGTATAATTTCAATTTGTAGAACATGATGCAAATTTACTGCAGTTATTTGTAAATATGTCATGCAAACAAGAAGTGATGTTTGAGAATATTGCAATGAAAAATGTTTGTTTTTAAACTAACGGCTGTGAAGGATGTCATAAGGGATTGAAAAAAAAAAAATATTCGCAGTATCGACTGAAAATATGGATAAAAAACTATATTCAGAAATTTCTCAAAATTTAATAAACACGCCTATCTCCCATACAAAGTGACTGAATGAAAACGATAAAATCTCTTTCAGGATTGATTGGTTAATAAATCTATTTTAAGATATAGCCATTTAAAACAAAAATTTTCAAATTATTTTGTAAAAAATTTAATTTAGTATAAAATTTTCTCCAGATAAGAAACGTAGTCAAGGAGTATTTTAAAGAACTAATACGCCAATTGAAAACTTTGAAGTTTTAACGAATCTTGCTAATGAGAGACTTACTGCATGTTTATGTAAAACGAAACGTAGGCGGAACGTGGTATATAATAAGAACAATATCTAAATATATAAAAGGAAGCATGCTGCTCCGTGCCCAATATCTCTCAAACTGTTCAGCCTGAAAGTGTGCACATCTTAATACATAAATATTAATATTTAAAAGGCAAACATGCTGCTCCGTGCCCAATATCTCTCAAACTGTTCAGCCTGAAAGTATGCACATCTTAATACATAAAAGGCAAGCATGCTGCTCCGCACACAGTCTTTCTCAAACTGTAATTAATTTTTGACAATAAAGTACTTTTACAAGACATACTGTTCTCAAAAATGTTCAGCCTGAAAGTATGCACAGAAAATATATTTGACACTCATCAGTGACAATATTAGGTTCTTGCAATAGTACGTTTTTGATCTAACTACCTTTTAAACACTGCTTCAATACGTAAAGTGTTATTTAAAGTGGTACATTTGTATTTTTCAAAAACCAATTGAATAAAAAGTGCTTTCGGCAAATGACTCCAAAAAGGAAGTGTGTGGATCACCTGTCGTAGGACAGGCTTTTAGTCAGTTTTTTTGGCTTAAAATTCAAAAAATCAATTGGAAGCTACGAACTTTTTTCAGATACCGGTTTTAAGTTAATAAAATTCTGCGTCACAAGCAAAAAAAAAAATTAATACTTTAAGAGTACTAGTTCAAAAGTTAAAAGCTGTCAAACTTAACTTTTTTTTGCTTTCGTTCGCGCGCAGTGGAGAATCGCAATTTTGCAGCATTTTTATATAAAATTTTTATTTAAAAAAATTCTTTTTTGCAATATTTGTTAATGGTACCTTCAATTTTAGGTTATTATTATTCAAACGCCACAAAAATTTATTAGATAAAGTGTTGGAAATAATTTTTGTGTGTCTATTAAAAAATGTGTCAAAAAATTCCAATATTTTGCTATGCATGTGGAGTTAAGTTTTATTTTTTTGTATTCTGTTGTCATCTTATAATGATTTTCTTTTAATATGGACTGTTGTTAAAAAGTGTATAAAATTTTGTTGTGCTATTTTGTGCGTTTTAGAAAATATAAAACTTTTTGAGCTGATTTTTTTTGAATATTGATATGAGCTGCAATCGCTTTTATCAAATTAAGCAAGTGCAACTACTAAAGAGTGTGTTTGTTGTTACTGCGCTGCTCATTTATTTGCTGTTTTTTTATGTTTTTGTTTTGTTTTCAATTTTTTTTCTTATTTTTCCTTCAATTTTGTAGTTGTAACAGTCTGTATATCTTTAATATTTTTATGATAAAAGCTTAAACGTTATTGAGGAGCTAATATTCAAAACATGATACGTCACAAAAACAATTTTCTCTATATGTATTTTCCGAAATCGTGTTCCCTATTATTAGGATTACTACCGCAGTACTTAAATGAAAATTTGTTGTGACAAATCTCTTTTTGAATGCTATTTCTTCAAATACAACATATCTATGGTCACAAGGAATAATGACTAAACGTAAAATATATCGTAAAAAATCAAAATATCGTAAAAAAGCGATATAGAATTTACTTTATTGCCAATTTTTGGAAGTTTGCAGATATCCATATTTTGCCTAGAACTGATCATCACTTATGTATGCACATATTTTGTTTGTAAAGGTTCATATATTTCAAAAAAATGGGTCGTAGTTCGTGCAATTAAAATATCGTGTTTTACGATACTTTGAGTTTAGTCGTTATTCCTTGTGACCACAGATATAATACACTTTTACAAAATTCTGCGTTTATTAATACTGAGCTGTATTTTATTAATTAATATGATTTCTTCATATTTGTGGAATACGAATTTGGCATTAAAAACTTTGAAGACATTAAAAACTCTTAATAAATAATGTTTAATGTAGCGTGTACCACATATCGAAAATGCGGAATAGTTACAATTTCTCCGTTAAATCTGTGTTTAATTTGTTGGTATTTTATATGACAATCGTATGCTTTGAAGCAATTAATAGTGATGTACTATTTTGTTATATGGGTATTCAGGTGCTCAAGTTAGACATGGGTAACGCTGCGCTGCGTTGCGCTTTTGAGTTGAAGCACTTAAATGCGTTACTGCGCTAATACACATGTTTAAAAAAAAGTAACGCAATAGCGCAGTAATACAAATAACACGCTTATAGCAAAATGAGGAAATATTTTTCAGTGAGCAAAATTTTACGACGCCTTAAAGATAGCGACAAAATGTTCGAAGGGAGCATTATAAGCTTATTTAAATATGCAAAAGGAGTTGCTGCTAAGCATAAGTGTTTGGAGAGCGTTTAATTGTTATGATGCTTTGCTTTTCACGGAATGGTCTTTCAATATGTATAATACTACGTTTACATTGGACCAAATGACTCATTTGAAATGAGTCATTAAAAAGTGTTTACTGTTATAGTATCGTGAAAACGCTATAATCATAGCATCCCTGGTTCGGTAACTCAACTTTCGACTTTGAAATTGAGTTACCGAACCAGGGATGCTATGATTATGGCGATTTTATAATACTATAACAGTAAACACTTTTGAATGACTAATTTCAAATGAGTTCTTCAAAGTCGAAAGTTGAGATACTGAACCAGGGATGCTATAATCAGGGCTTTTACATGATATTACATTAAACGTGTTCGCAAGCGTTAAAACAAACTCTTCTTGCGTTGAAGATGATATTGCGTTAATAGTTAAAAGTAACGCAGCAACGCAAAACCGCATCAAAATATATTTGCATCATGCTTATTTTTTTCTTTAGATTTGCATGCTTTCTAGATACATGAAATTAAAGTAGCATCCAACTTGTCTTGCGTACCAGAAATGTGTTTGTATGTCTGTGGGATTGCTTACATTAACCTTGAACGGAATACAGTTTTACTGCATGCTTGAAGTATAAAATTGGTTAATTTTTAATGAATGCTAAAAATATGATCTTATTTCAGTAAAAATGTCTCATATTAATAAAGAACTTATTGTTCAAAAATTTTTAAATTAATTTATGAGCAATATGAGTTCTTTAAATCAGATATACTGTTTCAGGATTTGTTATATGATTCCATTTATTTTTCCCAAGTGAAAACAACCTGCGCTTAGTACAAGACACTACAGAACTCACCGAATTCAACAAATTGACCACATAAAGAAATGCGTTATCGAACTAAAAAAACATCCTGTGCCGATCAACATCGTGTTAATATAGATATAATAGCGTTTTAAACTACGTCATGACGCAATTGCGTTAACGCATTACGCTGATACAGTAAAATGCCCTTGGGTTGGTGTATCAGCGTAGATTTTTTGATGCGTTACCCATGTCCAGTTCAAGTGCATTTAAACTTTAATATGAAAATTAAATGTGCTGTTTTTTAGGAACCGCTTCTAATACATCTTTTATAACTCGCCAAAAGTTGTATGATATAATGAAAACCTCTGGGCATTCTGAATTTGATGATAAGTTTCAGTATTTGAGAGATGAAATGAAGCGGCGAATTTGTCCTGCGGAGAAATATGAGGAAGGCTTCGCAGAAAAAATAAATCAGTTTATTCATGCATTCAAGTTACGTTGGACAAGAGCACATAGAATTGAGGCAACGTTTTTGAGTTCCAATTGGTTAGCTTCTTCAATATCTTTCACTACGTCTAATCCTCAAAAACGTGGGCGAAGGGAAACTTCATTTGAAGATTCTTCTGCAAAAACCAAAATAGCAAAATGTAAACTGTAAATCTTTTCAATAGGTTTTTGATAACTTCTGATCCTATAATTTCAAGCAAAATGAAATTACCTCAAACAAAGTTGAAAAAGTTGCCACAAATGGCTGTAAATTTGATTGTACCGCCATTGGTGCCAACAAATGAAAACAACGGCAAAGACACTGATGAAGAGAGTGGCGAAAGTTATGACGTCAATTTTCATGATCCATACTATGGAATATTATCAAGCGGCAGTGATTAAAAATAAATGTTTAAATTATAAAAAAAATGCAACTTCGTCATTTTGTATGGGAGGTAGTTTTCATTTGACTGTACGAAATTTGAAACTCAGAATGCATAAAAAAAAATGAAAATTTATGTGAACAATTTAAAGTCCATACATAAATTTTTGTTGATTTTTAAAAATTTTGATAAAGTAACTTTGTATGGGAGGTAGGTGCACTTTTCACCCGATTTAGCTGAATTTTATACTTAAAGCGGATATAAAAAAATCAAAGATCACATACAAAATTTCAAGTTAGTATATTTAGTTTTGTAGAATTACAAGAGATTTACTGTTTTAAAAAGTCATTTTGTATGGGAGGTAGGCGTAGTTTTAATCCGATTTGATTCATTTGCTATCTTGATCTTTTTATTTTAGATGCAAGCTTAAATACTAAAATTCATTAGTATAGCTTCAAAAACACGCCTGTCATCGTGTCAACAAACATACAGACGGACAGACGGACGTACGGAAATTTGTTTTCTTATTTGAACACATTCCAACTAAAAAAAAAGTTTAAAGCTACCTCCGTCTTCTAGATGCATTGATATCCATTTTCAGAGCAAAATACCCCACTGTGCGCCGTTCAGCCTTCGTTTCGTTTTACATAAACACGCAGTTAAGCTGTTATTCCTTATCGACACAGCATTAATACTTTATAATTACGAACAACTCTAAAAGTACCTACAAGTTAGCGCATTTAAAGCACTAGCACTTTTATTTATTTGACAAGCTGATATATTCAGTTTTACTCTGGACTAGGGAATAACACTCTCGCACTTTTTCCTGATCAAAGTTCCGTAGTGATTAAAATTTGCGAATGGATAAACAAAATTTGGTTATTTTTTTTTAACCCATACCGGCCCACCTCCGTAACCTTTTGTAAGTGATGTCATTGCAATGTATAAAAATATTGTAGATAATTTGAATACGAACATTTTCAATTACTGTTTAACTATCTGATACATCTGGTACCTGAGATGATATATACTTTTATAGGAAAAAATCGGAAGGGTATCAAAATTTAATTTTTTTACTTTTTGATTTTTAATAAAAAAAAATATTCAAGATACGATATTTTTATGTTCTACACCAATATTCAAAAATATATTACTCATCTTTTGGTACCAAACACTTAGACTTTCTCTTAACCTATACCGGCCCCTATCCTACAAACGCCTACTTTTCGGAAATTATAAAAGTCAACAATAATCCATTAAAAAAAAATCAATTTTTAAAAAATTGTTTGCCTAAAGCCGCTCTTATGTGCTTTTAGTGAACTGTTGAACAAAACATTTGAATGAAATAAAGGAAAAAAAACAGCGGACATATTTCCATCGAAAGTCAAAACTTTGATTTACATTTCGTTTTTTTCTCATTCTAAGGAAACGGTGTTTTAGAAAATAGTTGTTGTATAAAGAATTTTTACAATTTTACAAAGATATGTGAATTAGCGGTGATCGATTGTTCCAGAGCAAAGTTGGTTAGTGATAAAAAGTTGCCATTGAAGAAAAAAAAATTTGACTATTTTTTTTTTACCACCCCGGGACGTCATCACCTCCATATGTGATGGAAAAAAAAAAGATAAATTGAGAAGAAGTTATTAAAAACTCTGCTCTCACACTGAAGGTAGAAAAAATAACGTTATCACGATTATATAGATACAGTTAAGGTCATCAATACATCAGTATTGTGTGTGAAATGTTTCTGGATTACTATCTCAAGTTTTTAATTTTTTTGCATTATATCTGCAAAAGCGGAAAACGAGCGAAATGTACTTTTTCTAAAGTTCCACATAATTGTGATAATTTTTGCAAAATAAAAAGATTTTGATTTTCACATACACTACGCCAACAACAATCAGTTCGTACGCCTGAACATTTTTTAATATTAGCACTTTCAACTTTTATTTATATTAAGAAATCAATGTTTTTGATTCAACAAAGTTTGTTGTATTGTTTAAACTTGAAATTTAATTTTTTCATTCATAGCAAACGCTTTTTGCTGAGCTGAGAGGTTTTGCTGTTTGTGTATAAGCATATGGAAAAAGCTCAAAGTGTCTAAAGTACAAGCTGACTCCGAGTATAAAGCTAGTTTTTAAATGGTTTTCAGCGCTAATATCTCCATCTCGTTTGCTCACACAAGTAGAAAGTGCACACTATAGACACCTATAAGCTTAAGAATCTACTTTGTAAAACAATGAACAAGCGTTCAGTATGATCAAAAAAAGCTCGAAAAAGCTGCTTTATGAATCAGCTTCAACCAAAGCATCCACTATGAACGCGGCCTTAGAAATGACATTTCAAGTTTTAAGAATACAACAAACTTTGTAGTATCAAAAACATTGATTTTTAAATATAAATAAAAATTTAAAGTTTTAATATTAAAAAATGTTCATGCGTACAACAACTGATTGTTGTTAGGGTAGCACATATCAGAGATTTGCATGAGACCATTCGTCAGTTTTTACCACTCGAGTAACAATCGTCGTCAGCCGTAATCGCACACAAGAAAAAAATGAATTAATTTTTGTTATTTCCATACTTCTCTGACCTTCTCTAGCAGCGCGTTCTTCTTTGTGCTGTTTGTTTCTTTTAGTTTATTTTTTTCTTTTCTCTACTGTGGAGCAATCAGTATTGCCAGTAGCAAGTTTTATGACAGTAAATTTTTAAAGTAACCTGAGCTAAAATTTGCTAGAAAGTTAATCTTGAAAGCGACGTAAATTAGTAAACAAACTATTATTGAAAGTTTGTCGGTAAAATAACAACAATGTTTTGCTTTCAATGAACATTACTATCCTTTCAAGACAAACGTTACCAAAGCTTCAACACAATTAAAAAAATGTTTGATGAAAACCAACACAAATTTGTCATTAATTTGTTTTTTTTTTTATAAATGTGAGAAAGTGCATGTTTAGCAAATGTCACGAGCTGAGCTAAGTTGTGTAAGTTAGAAAGAGATCGTTCTGACAACTGTTGTAAAGAAGCGACGTGTGCTGCAAAGTTTTATTAAACAATTTTATAGAAAAAGCCCAGAAAAATGAGTATTCAATCCAAATGTATGGAGTTTTTCAAAACGAGCAGGTATTTATTAATAAACAAATTTTGTACAACTGTTAACTTGTCAAAGAATGGCTAAAATTTTAGGTTATGTTGAGTAGTCGAACTGATAAAAACACTTCAGTCTTTAATTTTGATTCATTTAATTAAATACCTCTAATTTCGGGTGTAAGAACTGCGAAATTTCTACAAGAACTTGGTGCCAGAATATGTTTAGAAAAGTCCAAGAAAAGCGTAGAATATGATTTGATCAAAATTATAGATGTCTGTGATATTTATCAAAAGCGGCGAATATGGAAAATTTAAAATTATATTACATTTAAATTAAAATCGGTTATCTTTAATAGTAGATACAGTAAAATTGAAAACAAAAATTAGTTTAATATTTAAAAGAGTTTGCTTAATCCTTGATTAATAACCTTAAAAAACATCCGTAAATGAAACTCACAGTTATAACGACTCAAGTGTATAAATCTTAAAAGTGTTTAAATTCGAAATTAGTTAAACCTTTTTTTTTAGTTATAAATAGTTTTTTATTAATTTCGTTCCCTAATTCTATGCTAAGAATAATTTTGAATGTAGTGCTACTAGGTGTAATCCACGCTTCTTGTGAAATCACACGTACACGTTTGTTTAGTCAGATTTTTCACATCACCATCCTAAAACTAATAGAAACTTTATTCTGCAAACTTACTTAAGTTTCTTACAGCAATACATGTTAAGTAATGTTTTATTTTTAAGGCTTTTTTTTCTTAATTTTTTTATGTAATTGTTTGCGTATTTATGTCACTTATGCCAGTTTTTAGGTCATCAAAGTACGAGCCTTGGTTATTAATATATTTTTTCTATGATATGCAACTGTTTTATTGTTTCTATAATAAAAATATTTTTTAGTACATAATAACTCATAACTCATAACTCATTATATTTTATTATATATTTTATCTTTGTGCAATGAATATTAAAGTTAAGTTGTTTGTGTCAGTTCCTCAAAATAATCTTTGGTTGCAAAAGCATTTATGAAGATTACTCAAATATTTCGATTCTAGTGATAGCCATTCGTGTGATGGAATGGTTTGAAATAGCCTCTAAAAATAACGTTTTTTGTCAAAATATTGGTTGGTGTAATAGTTTTAAGAAATAAACTGCCAGAAATTATATGGCAGAAAAAACTCTTCCTATCTGCATTAACAATTGAAATATATGCAATCGGATAAAAGATAATGCTTTTTTTCATACATATTTTTGATATATTTTATTTCACAATATTAATACAAAACTTACTTGATCTAAAGCTCGCAATTTAATTCATGTGATTTATACAAAAATTTTAAAATGAAAATATCTTCATAAGTTTTATTTTGTTTTTTAATTTCTTACAGTATTTTTCAGTATGTGCTTATTTTATAATTAATATTTTAGTTTTAATATATATCAATACATGGAATTCTGACCAGAAATCAATCAATCAATTGCAGCCTCTCAAAACCTTCCCAACGATATCTTGAAAGTGAAAATAGCATTTGAAATAATTATGTTTTTTTTTTATGTAATTAAAAATAATTAATAAGTTATTAAACAATTAATAAATACACGGAAAACAACATTTTCATTAATCTGAATGCAAAAATAGAATGTTTGTTGATGTTGATTGGAAGAACTTTTTCATAACTATTATTTCTGACCGTTTTTTTTAAACTACCACACCAGCCAATATTATTACAAAAAACTTGATTTTTAGAGGTGATGTTAAACCATTCCAGCTCACGAATGGCTATAGCTACAGCCGAAATATTTGGGGAATCATCTGTACTATTATATAAAATTCATGACTACTTTTTATATGACATAGCATTCTTTTGCAAAAAATCGTCCAGTTTTGGCAAAAATTGTTAAACTGTTTTTGTCTATTTTTTTGCCCTATGATTTTTTTGGGCAAAATTTATTCATACCAAAATGTTGTTTTTATATTTAATGTCTCAAAAATAATTTACATGAAAAAATAACCCCAATATCTTTTTCCAAATCAAATCAAATGTTATGACTTCAAACAAATTTTTTTATACCATTGGCTATATTAATAAAAGTAATTTTCATATTAATCATATTCGATTCTTGCTATCCACCTCGCAGTCAAATTAGCACAGAAGTTGATTGTTGACATATTTTTTCGCCAACTTGTGCAATAATAACTCTAATTAAATTCTTATTTTATAATATTGCAATATTTTGTGTCTGGTAACAACATTCGCAGAATAAAAAAAATGCAACACTGCAACAAATATTTTTCTTTTGTGCGAATGAGCATAAAAGCATGGATTTTGCTTGCTTTTGGCGATTGTTCCTCATGTCTTGCCTTGTTTGACATTCTTGTGTCGCAGACGTTCGTAATCGCTAGCGCTCACACTCTAAGCATTCGTATCAACAGCGATTGGTACATGCATTTGCGCATTAATTTAAATGCGTGAAGCACATTCGGTGCTCGTTTATTGACGAAACAATCGAAACGCCATTTGAATGCACTCAAGCTGTTCTCTGGTACATATCTCAAATGCGTTGTCTGTAAACACTCTTATTTAAATCCAACATATTCATAACATACAATGTAAAAATCTAATGAAATATGACGAACCCGTACGACGTATGAAATCCGTTCAAATTCTGCATTCATATTGATTACTTAAGAAAATGCTACTCCAAAAAGCGCCAAGGAAAAAAATGGCGTTTTAGTTATTTCAAAAAGAGATCAAAGGAATTAGTGGACTTGTTATCTGATTAGCGGCTTGATATACTTCTAGCACGCGGCAATTGGTCCACACCATTTATTTTGAAGCCTATTTAGGTACAGAGAAGTTGAGTTCTTAAAGAAACAGAAGAGGAAACAAAATGTGAATCAGTTAAAAAATACGAACTGAATTTCTAAAACAACGACTTATCTGTGACTTGCCAGAATGATTTGTGGCAATTACTGCCAGCTAGACAGACTGTAGATGGACGGTAGATGGACGGGGGAGCCAACAAAATAGCCAGAACGCTGAACTGTTCACTTATAATTTTTTGTGATTTTTAAGCGTTGATTTCTCATTTCATTTATTCCAATTCACTCCATTTTTTGCTCTCTGCCTCAGAAGACAGACCGCAACAATGTTATTTTTTTTTGGCCTGTTTTTCTGTTTGTGCTTGACTATGAATTCGCACGCCACTATGCAGTGAGTAAGTATGCAGTAGTAGTTGTTTTTGTTACTGTTTTTGTGGTTGTTGTCGAGGCTTTTCAGACCGTATTCAACACTGGCTCTGTTCTGCTCTTATCGTGAACTAATCTGTTTGGTGTTTAAATTTTTCGATACTGTTGTTCGCTCTTGCGCCTTTGATGGTACCATTTTGGTGTGCCGTATTCTTCCCTAAACATTTTATTACAAATTGTCTTAAAATATGTTTGAACTGATTAACAGTTCAATTTATGACTTCGGAGGCGTTACCTTAAGGGCGTGTTTGTGGTGTAGAGCTTTTGGTATTAATGTTGAGTTTGGCAAAAATATGATTTGTTAGCCGATCATTATTGTACTATATAAAGCAGTTGATTCTGCGAATCTTCCAAATATAATGAAAATTTGTATGAAAACAATACAAACCCTGCACATTTCAAGTTCGTTGCTGCAGTCTTTTGTTTTCACTCCGGTTTGTTTACTGCTAAGTTTAACTCTTGACTCTTCAAATACTTATCTCAAACTGGATTGGCTATTGCTTTATTTGCTACATTATTTAAGCTTTTCTTTCAAATGCACCTTTGCATAGAAAATCAACATCTGCTTAAAGCATCAATTTATTAATTTTCCGCTAATACATTCCTTCGCTGTTTCGTCTAATTACAATTTGCACGCAATTCAATTTGTTTACTTTACTTGAGCCCCTGTGTCACCGCAACGCCATATCCAGCATGTTGAATAATAACCAAAGTTGTGAACATTTATTTGCAGCACTGAAATTTATTTTAACGTGAATAATTTCTTCAATTATATGCTGCTCTGTGGCTCTGTGGAGTTGGAGCATCAGCAATGTACGTTTAAGCGTTACCTGCTTCATTTCTTGCGGATCACCCACCTTGCTGGATCACTTTACGCGTCAGTTAACATGTGCTCTAGCAGCGCCTTAACAAGATAAGCTTGCCTAATGATAATGCGTTCTTTGCACTCTTGTAAAAATCTTGTTGGGGCGGTAGGAGGTGTGGTGCATTGAAAATTAAATAAGTTGGGTTTGAGCTGTCAGTAATTGTCGGTAGATTCACTGTTGAAGGCATTGACACTAAAGTCATTTGTAGTCTCTGTTTGACTAGGCAAAGTACTCTTCAGTTCAGGACACAAAATTAATAACATAGGAAATAAAGAGCCTTTTATTAAAGGCGTTGTTTTAATTTTTATTTTAAAAGAGTTCAAATTTTTTACACTCCTAGTACGCTTTCTTTCAAGCTCGAGAGAGAAGAGAATAAGCATAATCCCGCTTGTAAAAATTTATCGGTAATGACATTGTAATGCAAAACTGTAAGCAGGGTGTGACAAAATCTTGCTTGTGCTCAAATTATTTTCTTTTCATTTTTCAAATAACAGTTTGACTTTACTCGTCTGTGGAGAAAATCGTGTTTTCTGGCAGGTAGTTTAGCAGTGAAGTGTGTTTTTCAAAATTATTAATCTTTATGTGCCATTTTTTTATTTTTTATATTTATATTTATTGTGCCATGTTTCAGCAAATGTAATTGAGAAGTGTAAACAAGCTTTGGAGGCCCCGCAGCTACATTGTATTTAAGAAATAACTGGTTACCTCATGTGTCCATTTAACACTGGGATGGCACTCTCTAATGCTCGAAACTAGCTTAAATTTTACTTGAACAATTTTTTCCAGCCCAAATCGATCAGCTTCACCACATTGATAGATGAAATTTGTCTATTTTTGGGTAAAAATAGCTACGCTTATTATAACCTATATTATAATTTATTATATTATAATCTCATCATATGCAACTCATTTTGCGCTTGATTGTATGTTTGTTTGACTGGAATACAAATTTAAACCGCTGCACGGATTTCACTCAAGTTTGGTACGCATATTTATTTGTTTTTATATTATGTGCATCCTAGATAAGATTATTGCATATTTACTTTTGACCACGTTTTTTTCAACTTTTTTCCATTAACGTAATTTTGTTATTGAATTAATTTTTAGCATTAGAATTTTTTGAACATTCGATTTAAAAAAAGAAGTGGTGCGGTCGAGGAACCCCCTCAGGAATAAAGTTCCTACGCTTTTTCTTCAACTCCGAATGTAATTAGAAATAAAATTTGTATATTGTTTATTATTTATGTTTATGTTTATTATTTTGTATTTTATATCATTTTTTCAAGGCAAATAATGCAAATGAACAATCAAATAAAAAAGTTTAATATAATATTTTAGGAAAAAAAAAAATATTTATTTATTGAAAATTAAGATGTAAAATTCTAATGAGAGATTAAAATAGGCAGTTACCGTTGCCAGCCATGTATCAGGACGCATTAAGGCGTTGAGCATTGAACATTAATCATGTTCCTCGCATAGAACTTGAATTGATTGAAAAGTTGTATTGAAAACAAGACTTACTTAAGAGTATAATACAAAAAACAAATTTTTAGGGTCCACCCTGGTGTCGAAAAACTTTTTGAAATTATTACATAAGAATCGAAATCAGCGATCAGCGCATCAATAAAGATTGTTAAACAAAAAACATATTTTTGGGGGCCACCCTAGTGTGTAAAGCTTTTTTAAAATTCTAACATAAGGCTTGAAATTACCGACCCCTTAATACTGCCAACAATTACACAAAGAGTATAAAGCAAAAAACCCGTTTCTAGGGTCCACCCCAGCGTAAAAAAATTTTTTAAATTCTAACATCAGACTCGAAATAAGCGACCAGCGTATCTACAAAGAGTATAAGCCGCACATTTTTAGGGTTCCCTAGTGTAAAAAAACTTTTTGAAATTTTAACATCAGGTTCGAAATAAGAAACCCTATAAACTGCTAGCACATCTAGTGCAAAAAATATTTTTTGAAATTCTAACAGAAAATTTGAAATCAGCGATCAGCGCATCTGCAAAGAGTATTAAAAAAAACATACTTAAAGTTCACCCTATTTGAAATTCTATCATCAGATTCGGAATCAGCGACCCCTTAATACTGCCAGCACATACAAAAAAAGAATAATGCAAAATAAACACATTTTTAGGGTCCACCCTAGTGTTAAAAAACTTTTTGAAATTCTAACATCAGATTCGTTTCCAGATCAGCGACTAAGGCATCTACAAAGAGTATAAAGCCAAGAACATGTTTTTAGGGTCCACCCTAGCGTCAAAAAACTTTTTGAAATTCTCACATCAGGTTTGAAATCACATATGTATATGCATAAGAGTACAAAGAGTATAAAACCAAAAAACACATTTTCAGGGTCCACCCTAGTGTCAAACAAATTTTTTAAAATTTGAACATCAGGTTCGAAAGCAGCGACTCCTTATACTGCTAGCACATATCGCACACTAAATACAAAACAGTCACAACTCAAAATTTTTCAAAATCGATTTTTTGTCGTAAATCAATTCATAATACACATCTCTAACTACTGCAAAAATTTTTTTACCATCACTTTCTTCTTTAGCTGGAAAAATGCCGTTATGTCTGTTTTAATGATAATTGCATTGCTTCTGTGCTCTCAACTAAAGAGTTTTATTTTGAGTTGTGTCTAGGTGTATTTTAAGTTGTGACAGTTTTGTTGAAAAAAAAGAAAAAATTATCGGGTATTATTTCGAATTGTGCTCCTATAGCTGAAAAAAGTATTTAAAATTGATTGTGTTATTTCGATATGTGTCATTTTTGCTGAAATAATTTTCATTAACATTAGTTTTATCCAAAATTTTAATGTCAAATAGACAAGAGCACTGCCATTTTATTCATGATTGGTTATTGTTGTAAATTAGCGTACAGCAGTGACATTTGTGAACTGTAGGGTGCCTCGTGCCTATTTAACGATACTAAAACAGTCGTTTCTTTAAACCGACTTAATTTGATTAATTTTTGTTTTGTTTGTTTAACTTTTTAAAAATTTTTAAATTGTCAAAGAAAAAAATAAAAGACACATATTTTAATCAATAATTCTGCAAAGTTCTACAATAAAAACTTAAAATCACGTGATAAATTTATTCTTCTTCAGACTATTTTGACCAAATCAAGATTTTAATGATTTCTATTAGAAGCTATTTATAATAAAGCCATTATAAACTAGAAAAATTGAGTTTTGTTTCATTTGTTTATTTACAAGTATATTTTAGAATTAAATCAATGAAAGTTTCTTTTATCCTTTCCAAAAAAATTTGTCTTTAAGCCCAAGGTCACAAAACTATAAATTCTGTTTTAAATTCAACTCTTTGACATACTTTGAATTTTTTTTATGCATATAATTTTCGAATGTTTTTAATGAATTGTGTAAAAATTATCGGCAACCAGAAGCTTGATATTCATAGTATTAAAAAACACAAAATGTATGCTCAGGACGTTAGAAAAACGCGTATATCATGCGATCATCAATTTGCTCTCCTAAAATTTTAAGCTTGTGGCGTATGGGAGAAATAAGTTCTCACGTGACGATTTGTTTGTTTACTTATTTTAAAAAACATTCAAAAGATATTTATATATAATTTAATTTTTTAGTTGTGACCTTTGACGAAAATGACGTGCCCAGATATAGAAAGGAATTCAAGCATGTCCAGTCTTATGGATGAAAATAGTTTCCATGACTTTAGCTAATCTGGTAGTGAATTTGTCGTGTCAGAAACTAATGAAAGTAGCATCACAGAAGATTTTTCTGAAGAAAAAGATGTATGTATGGGTTTTTTAAAAATGAAAGCGTTTTTTATCAGTTAAAGAGGCGCAACTTGAATTTTGATCGAAAAATTTCAGTTAAAGTGTCATAACTCCGAAATGTTTTTATTTGCACAATCCTGATAAAAAATGACAAAAAAATTTAGCTAAACTTTTGTCTAGAAAAAATAAAGCTTTCCTTTCAATTTTAAAAAAAAATAAATATCAGGTTTTTAGTAATTTTCTTACTTAAATGCTTGTTAACTAAGAGATTTTAAAAATTAAAGTAATTTTTATCAGTTAAAGAGGCACAATTTGAGTTAATATCACTAGTCGTACGAAAAAATTTCAGTTAAATAGTCATAACTCAAAATTATCCCTTATTTCTACAATTATAATATAAAATTAAAAAAAATATAGCAAAACTTTCTTTAAAATGGGGTTTCTGCATTGTGGATCCAAATTTGTTTATAGAATTTCAATCGTTTGATCTTAAACAGTTTTTTGCTTCTGCTGAAAATTTATGTTTTTTGAGTTGTGACTGTTTTGTATTTAGTGTGCGATATGTAGTACAAAGAGTATGTAACGGGGACCCCGTTACAAAATTGCACCCCGCTCCCTACGCCACTGTCCCACTACGCCGCTGTGCACCTGTAACATAGCCAACAGCCAGGCATACAACAACCACACAATCACAGCAACTCAACAGCCAACTCGGCATGTTATAATTCCCATCAGGTTTTTAGCAGAGGACAAATAAGAATGCGCAGTTTGGCAGACCTACTAGTAAGCAGAGTAATAGTAAGGCAATTCGCGCCATATATAAAATGATATATATATATATATAACAAGATTAATTGCTCAATAAAGCAGCGAAGTCGGGTCTCGCCTAAGTCGTTGTCACACCGACCGTCACCGAATTTTACCGAACACCGAATATCACCGAATTTCTCCGAGTCATCGCACTCCACCACACACCGAAAATCGTCAAACCAGCATACGAGGACTTCATAGGCAGATTCATTTACGTATCGTTGCATGTATTTATATTATTGTGTATTGTAATAAGAAAGGCTTGCTTATTCAGTTAAACACTAAGAGAATATATTTATATATATTATGTACACTGCTAAAAATTAAAAACAATAAAGCAGAAATTATAATAAGAGCATTAAGCTCTTCAAGTCTTCTTATTTATTGCCGAAAGTTCTAGGGTCTTTCGTCTGATCCTGGAGCGGCTGAGCATACCTCAGCCTTCGAATAAAACCCCCCTTTCAAGTATAAAAAACAGATTTTTAGGGTCCACCCTAGTGTAAAATGTATTGTTTAAATTTTAACATAAGATTCGAAATCAGCGATCAGCGCATCTACAAAGAGAATAAAACAATAAAACACATTTTAATGGTCTACCCTACGAGTAGTGTCAACAACTTTTTAAATTTTAACATCAGATTACACTGTACTACACATATTTGATGCAGTTTCAATCTCTTAAAACTTAATTTCAATAAGACACAAATAACACACAAATAAAAATACCAAATGCGTTCTAACAAAATTTCTACGTGTCAGGAACAGAAACACATAGATAGTGAAAGAGAGAGAAGTCCTCTATGTGTTTAACGTAGACCCCTGCCGTGAAGTCTTAATTCTACGGTGCTCTAAAGTTTGGAACCAATATTTAGCGTCAGAAAGGTTCCCCTAATTTCATAGCACAGATCAACATTTAACCATCTATTAGACTATTTGTTGGCCTTTGAGAGTGCGCTAGACTATCAACCCAGAGGTCCCTGGTTCGAATCCGGGTTCGGGCATGGTTTTTTCACTTTCTTTTCTCTTTTCTACATTTAAGAATTATGAAAAACTAAAAATCCACAACTAAAATTGTGGAAAATGTGGAATTAAAAGACAGAAACAACTAAGGCCTGGAAATGCTTACCGAAGTTAAGGCATAACACTAGCCCCGGTTAAAAGCAATTCAAATTGTCTTTCACGATTGTTTCGCCTAATCAATAATTCACGAATGGTTCTAATTAATTCCTCTAAATAAATCAATCCCTTTCATTTTAGGTTAAAGACCAAACCTTGTTTGCATAAATTGCATGCCTTGGTTCTTTGATCTAAAAAAAAATGTACATGTCCGTGACACATTCGGCCACTAAAATTGTACATGACTTGGTTATAAAATAACCATGGGTCATTATCGGTATACATACTGATAATTTAACCCTTTTTTTGGCACGCAATTTCGCTCACACGATCGAAGAAGGTAATCTTTGTCATGAAAACTAGGATGCTATACCGACATCAAGACTATGGTACTGCTGCTATGTCATCAGGTTCCCCAATCATTTGTGGACATAACTCAGACTGTTTAGGTTTCCCTGTCGCCTCTTCTCAAACTCCAAAGGTAACAGTATGTTGATCCGGTAGTTGCTTACCTTTCTAACATTCACTGTTTGAAATAAACGAGAGTTTATCTACATATTTCTCTTAGTAATTTAAGGGAATTACCAACCCGAGTTCAACTAAAGTGTAACTCACACCAACCTTCCCGGTCTAAACATAACCAGAGCTAATGAGCCCTGAAGCACCAAGCCCACGACAGTTAATCCCAGGCTCAAGGTTCTACCAGACAATGTTTAACTGTGGCACCTTCAGTCACTAGAATTGTACATGACTAGGTTAAAAATAACCATTGGTTTCCCGGTAATTTACTACCGAGAGATCAACAATCCTAATTACGCAACTTCGTTAGCTTAATTAAGGCTTCTTTAAGCCTCTTTCGGAAAACTAGGAAGCGTGAGCCGTAATATACTAATTGACTTATACTCGGTCTAGGGATTCTATGCCTCTTAAATAGAACCCTTATTCTAAAACAAGGTCTACAGAAAAACGATAGATCAGGTCTCCTCATCATTCATGGATGACTGCCCCGCTCTTCAAGTTATATTGGATTGATCGTCCATCGAAAGCATATTACAATAACAATGTTATGATAACTTAATACCAAAACCATGCTTTCTCCAAGATTTGGCACCAGCAACCAAAGCTCAAGGTAAACCTTTTTATTTTACGGAAATCAGATAAACATTCAAGAGCTGTGCCTCAAGAATGAACTCATTTTGAGATCAATTCATGAGCCGTGCCCCATAAATTGTCCACCTAATAGCCAACCATCACCTTTTGGATCCTGGCTTTGGACAGGCAAATTCCTCGAAGGCGGGTTTAGAGAGAGAGAGAGAGAGAGAGAAAGAGAGAGTTCCGCACTCGCCTGCTCGTTTCCCAGCGGGAAAATATGCACTCCGAAAGGCTTTTTGGAGTGCTTACAAGTCAGCTGAAATCGTGAAAGTGCTGATACCCGACGTATAGAACATTGTAATTTTAACATTGTATAACATAGGAAAAAGTACTCCAATTTAGCTTCCTTTGAATTGCTTCAAAAGGCCTCTCCTGGAAAGCTTTGGGCCAGCAGTTCATTTTTGTTTTAAAGCTTTTTAAATTGTTCGCTTGCACAAAATCAAAATAAAGTGCTGATGTTTTGCTCCTGGAGGAAGCTGGAAAAGCACAACAATTTAGCTTACTTTGAATTACTCTGAAAGGCCTCTCTTGGAAAGCTTTGGCTCAGCAGTTCATTTTTGTTTCAAGCTTTTTGAACTGTTCGCTTGCACAACAACAAAATAAAGTGCTGACGTTTTGCTACTGAAGGAAGCTGCTGACTTTCCAGCCCGCTGGGTTGTTAGTGTGCTCGAATCTCAATACTCGCACGCACACACATAGCGCAGTCGCCAGCTAGTTCCCTTTAGAAAACAAAGCGCTTCGAAACCACTTTCAAAGCACTTTACTTTCACTTTCAATAGCGCTTTGCTCTCGCTTTAAATACATCTTTATTTAGCATTGTCATATCATTGGAAAGAAGACCTTTGTTCTCGCTTTAAAAAGTGATTAAAAAAGCACTTTGCTCTCGTTTCGAAAAATTATTAAAAAAAGCGCTTTGCTCTTTATAAAGAGCGCCTTCTTCGTTCGCACCCGCATGCGCAACTTCATTTTTGATGGAGTATATTTTTGTCCGAACTAAAATTTTACATTTACGTTTTCAATATCCAAACCAACTGGCACTCATTTTATTAGCTTTTTTATGAAAACATTACATCTTAACAGTTTTTAAACAATTTAACCTTATATTTTTCACTTTATTGCTACAACACTTTTTCACGAATTAACCTTTTTGCGTATGCTAGTAATGAGTAATGATGAGAAAAGTACAAGTGATGTTAGTCAGCAGAATCTCAAAAGCAAACAGCTTTTTTTTAAACTCAATTCGTAGCGAGGCAAAGCACTATTCATAGGCAGAGTAAAGCCCTTTTTCTTGCTTTTTAATAAAGCACTTTACAATTTCCGATAGGGTTTGTAGTGTGCTCGATACTCGTACGCACACGCAAGCAGCAATCTCACTGTTACGTGACGGTTTCCACTAAACCAAACCACCTCCAAGCCGAGTTAAGGACCTTCGTTCCAAACAAATACAACTTGAAAATAGGTATTTTTTCCGCATATTGACCAGTGTGCGTTGGGCACAAGTAGAGCTCGGTCGCCTGGGGACTGAATTATAATGCATACATTTTAGTATTAACAATTTTTACAAAGAAATTGTAAACATATGTTAGTTCAGTATCATTTCTGAAAGTGAATGCAGCTAAGGTCTTATTCAAAATTTTATAGGATAACATTTCATTGGCATTCTCCCAAAAGACATTTCAACGAGAACGAACAAAAGACTTAAGCGACAAACTAGCTTGAACTTCACATATCTCATAAACAAAGAATAATTCGTAATGCTGCTGACCAACCTCAATACGCACACATAACTCACAAATTTTCTGCATTTTCATGCATTCTATTCTTTTTCAACACTGCCACATCTACTGCATCCCACCAAACCGTAGTGCAGCATAATAATATAAGGAGGTTAACCCAAAAGGCCGAATCGACGTAATTTGTTTTCACACAACATAATCAACATGATAACCCGTCTTTAAATTGAGTCTAATGATGATAAACGTTTAAGTTATACGCTCCAAATGTCTGTCCATCTTTCTGTCTGCCCGTCTGCCTGGCTGTCCGAATGTTTCGCTGTCTGTTCATCTCACAGACCCCTCTGATTGCAGTTTTTATATACGATCTCTTATAAAAAAAAAATTGTATATTAAAAGTGCCGGTTAGAACGCAGACTAGCAGCGTCGACACAAGTGTAGAAATAAAAAGCTAACCATAGCAACAACAATGAAAAACCCACTAAGAACAACAGCAACTAATAATAAGTCAACATTCCAAGGCGTGTAAAGAGATGTTCGATTAAATGCCATGAATTGGAACCATATTGAACGCTAAAGTGAACGCTAGGTCCACTGTGGAAACTGCGCACACCCTCACATCACACTTGCGCCTTCGATACTCAAGGCAACAACTATACCACAGAGAAAAAAAGTAACAACAACAAAGGCGTCATTTAGTGTCTAACTTAAGTACGAAAACGTATTTTCAATATCAAAATTATTATTATTATTATTAGCTGCAGTCGTTGCATTGAGCGGCAACTTTTTGCACTCGACCCCAGCAAAACAGCGCGCAGAGTAGAGTGGCAAAGTGGTAGAGGAGCATATGAATAGTCTGTAGAACGAACTGACGATGGGTCGCATAGCTGGACAGACAGTTGCGGGCGAACAAGTGTTTAGTTGAAAATATTTTTGTATAAACTTTTTATGGTGTGACCTGTGCTTTGCTGACGTTAAGACCAGTTTTAAATGCTATAACAAATTGGCAGTTGGATTCACTTTAATTTTATTTAATATTGGCATTTGGTGAAAAATATTAGACTGAAGAATTTATAAATTTAATTTTTTTTTTGTGTAAATTTTTAATGTTATCTCAACAAAAAATGAACATGTAATCATTTTTTTGCATATCCTCAGCAGTTGTATGAACTATTTTTAATTTAAGCAAACATATTTAATATTCTGCACTTTAGTGTTCATAATAAAGATGTACATTTGCACAATTTTTGTCATCATCATCATCATCATCATCAATGTGATGAGGTGTAGGGTACTTAGAGGTCAGACGTGACCGAACATAAATACGTTTTGAAAATGTTAAACTCTGTGGCAGTTTGGTCATTTCTCGATAGCGCGATTAAAATCATCACGTATACTTTGTGAACTCATAAATACGCTCTTTAGCTCACAGCTTATCCGTTGCAATCGATCTCATGATTTTCGATTTTTTTAATTAGCGCAACAGAGACTTGACTAAACTTCACTAGTATTTTAACTTAACTAACAGCGATGAAGAGATCTCAAAACTACCAGCTCCAGCACAACCACCACACACGAGGTGGCTACTTTTCCATGCTGCCGCGTTATCTGTGGAGGTAGGCGCCAATGTGCGAGATGGTTGCGATAACGCCTGCCTCGGAGAGTGCAGCTTCTGCTACGTTTGGGGCAAGTTACTATGGGTTGTTGTTGTTGCTGCTGCTGCTGCTGCTGTTATTGCGATTTATGTACCGATTTGCGGAGATCAATGTCGATCGACAGCCAATAAACAAACAACAACAACAACAACAACAACAACAACAACAACTGAGAGCATTGCAGCAAAACACTTGCTGATTGCCATCGAAATTGATTTTAATGAGTGAAGCTGGTCGCAGTGGGAAGCGCGTGCGATTTCTAAGTCTCTCGAGCTTGTCGGAAACAAACATTAACATTAATTTGTAATGTTTAGAAAATTCCGCACAACATTCTGAAAACTGATAACTGTGAAGTGTTGCATATCAGTTAAAGTTTTGAATATTAGGGCAATTCACAATCTTGTCGCATTGTTGCAAATGCGTTTTTGCAAGGGTAGATTTTTGTGAACACACCTTAAAATATTAGGACAATTCCCAATGTTGTGTATTTGAGATTGCAAATTTGTGCAATTGTAAAAATTTCCTAGCAATTGTGAACGGCCTGTTTCAGTTTACTTTGAAGCATTTGTTGCAAAACATGAATTGTTAAAATTTTGGTTAGGTAAATTTTTTGTCGAAAAAAAAACTTTAAGGCACAATTAATTCGTTTTTTTTGGAACGAAGTTCCTTTACGCGGCTTGCGGACGGTGTATTTGGTAGAAATCGTCACGTAACAGTGAGATTGCTGTGTGTGTATGCAATAGTAGTCACCAGAGCAGGCGAGTGCGCTACATGTGTGCGTGCGAGTATTGACCCAGCGACTAAAAATAGCGCTGAAACACTAATGATGATGCGCTGTTTTTTAAGCAAGTGGCGCATCTTTTTTGATGTAGCTTACTCTCCTTTTTTGTTCTACGTGTCCGCAAAAGAAGGCGCATATTTACTGCATTTTTGGTAAGCTTTGATGATGGAGTTAGCTTCGCAAACGACATTAAAATTAAATAAAAAAATTGCTTTGCATAGCCAGGGATTGAACTCGGACTGCGTAGCTTAGAGTCAAATGTCTTAACACTGTGCTATTTTCTTGCTTGATTCTGTATAAAAAAAATGTAGATAAAAATATGCGCTCAACAACTCTGAAGTCTGAAGAGCGAGTCCTTAAAGCGTCCCAAAACTGCGCATAAAATGCGGTGTTTCTACAAGCGCTTTTTATTTTCCCGCTGGGGAGTTTCTAGCAGACTCACAAACGAGTAGTTAGGTGTTCACACGTCTGCCAAATGATTGAATCAATCAAAATTTCTTGTTGCTTTCCTATGTTAGAAAAATGAACTCTCTGCGAGAGCGAAAATGAACTTCAAACTCTTCATCGAATCAGTCAAATTTTTAATTGAGCTCCAGACCTGCATCAGTCAGTCAAAGGGTTGCATTTTTTTACTTGTCTGCTGTTTAGTAGCAAATTATTTCTAAAAAAGTACTTATTTGAACACAAAAGCAGTTTTTTGAAGAGAAAAGAGGAAGAGTAGACAGAAAAGTAGACAAAAAGTAGGCAGAAGAGTAACAAATGCCTGCATTCGGTACTTCAATCAAAAAATCATGTGTGAGCAGAAATAAATCAAAAATTTTAGAGTGAGTAAAAGAGAGTAAAAAATCGCTATATACTTCAATCATTTGACAGACGCGTGAACACCTCTTTGGCGAGTGCGCAACTCTATTTCTCTCTCTCTTTCTCTCACTCTCTTTATCTCTCTCTCTCTTTCTCTCTCTCTCTGTATCTATGTTTCTGAATCGGTGTTGCCAGAAAAGGAAATTTTCCCCGTTTTGCGGGAATTTTTAACTTAAAAGGGAAAACGGGAATAACACACTTAAAAACGGGGGAAATCGGGTTCACTGCGTATTTGTACAAAAAGGGTAATTTCGTCACAAAATCAACAACTTATATTATGAGTTTTTTAACATCTTGTATTTAAATACATTTTAAAATTATCTGAGTCATCTTGAGTTTTAATTAAATTTTATTACTATTTGAATTAGCCTGTGTATTTCATTTTAATTAATTTTGATTGTCACCACCTGTAAACTTTAACGTAATTTGTTCTCTGTTCAGCGTCATGTGATTTATTTGCTTGGCAAACTAGTGAAAATATGTAAATAAAACAGAACTCTTGAAAGATTTAATTTTTGGAAAGAAGGCGGAGCATTTAGAGTTTTCGCATTTGTGGATCCTATCGTTCTAGAAAACAAAACGTATCCTTCATTAATTCCGTTTTGTTCCTATTTAATTAAAAAATCTGAATTCATATCGACTTAGAATATAGGTCACTAAGAAATACTGATTTATTAAATAAACTTACACAAGAAATGCAAAATTTTTGGACAACAAACCCTTTTGTTTTACCTGTAAACTACAAACCGGGGTTAATATTAACCCCACGGGTTTCTTTTTCGTAAAATTGTTCTGAAAACAGCAATTTGACTCTTAAGAGCATGCATTTTTTTTTGTTTTTTTCACGCCAAAGAGATTTATAAAGAGTAAATGAAATTTTATCAAGGCTTTATTTAAATAGCTAAAAGACTATAAAACGGTTTAAACGTCATTTAACAAACAAAAATTTATAGCTTTATATCTAAACAACCAATTTTAAAATTTCAAACGGGATTTTAAAGAGAACACAAAAGGCATTAAGGAAAAGAATACTAACATGATGTTTTTGCTAAAAAACTATTTATTTGAGACTCAGAAAATTAAAAAAAAATTAGAAATCTTATATACATATGGAAAGGTTTAATAAAAATCCTTGAAATATTGGTTTTCAAGAATATATTTCGGTTTCTGTTATGCAAAAAATTTAAATGAAAACCGCTTTTATGGCGATTCAACAGCGGAATACACAATCTCAGTGTATGGATACTTCAAGTATGAAAATCATCGCCGAAAATTATATATCTAATGTTTTATTGTAAAATGTTCACTTGTATTGTTGCACATGTAAAATGTTCCCAAAAATAAAAAAATTGATACCGTTCATTTTTGTCTTCCACATAGCGGTTCATGCGCTGAGAGAGCTTTTTCTGCCATAAATCTAAATAAAAGTATATATTTTAAAAATGTAAGAAATCGGATAGTCAAAGTAGTACGAAATCTCTACTTTGCACTGTTTAGACATAAACAGTCTCTTTGAGTCTTACGTTTAAACATTTTTATTTAATGACATTTTTGAAAATAATCTGATCCCCTATTTTGCTGTAAGAAGACTTTATGTCCGACATAGAGAAGCGGGGATATTGGCGAATGACCGATTTTGCTAAATGTCTTTCAGCGCGTACATGGTATCACAGGGAAGAACTCATGACAGGTTGTTAATAATGCCTGAATTGAGAGGTTTGCATAAAGAAAATTGGAAGTAAATTTTTCGATTTTAGATTAAATAAAAATTTCAGTGGTAAAAAATTGCCAATGAAATAAAAAACCCTCGGACAAAGTCAAAGTTATGTCACAGAAAAAACCTAAGGATGCAGAAAAATTTATTTTGACGAGTAGTTTTCAAAAATATATACTTATACAAGTAGTAAATGTGTTATATAATTTAGGGCATACTTTTAATTACATTAGTAAGGTTTGTATTATTGTGGTTTCTATTCAACTTTAAAAAGTGGAAAAAACGGGTAAATGTTAAGGACAGAACGGGAATAACTTATTGAAATGCATGAATAAAACGGAAATGATGTCTCCCAAAATCTGGCAACTCTGTTTCTGATACGTAAAAATTTTGTTAAAACGCATTTGTTATTTTTATTTGTGTTTTTGTTTTAAATCATCCGTGAGAATCTTTACTACAATTGAGAAATTGAAACTGCAGCAAATGTGTGTAGTACAGTGCATGGCACAATTACTGACAAGGTAGTAGCGTAGACTGGCTTTTTTCTCACGAGCAGCGATGGGCAGTTGTCAAAATTAGCTGTTCATGCAATTAATCAAACAAAAGTGAAAAAATAAGCGACGACTTAAACATAGCTAGTCAACCGCAGCAAATTAAAAACATTTCAATAAACTTTGCGAATAAATTTAATGAATTAAAGTTAAGTTTAAAATAAGCACATAACTAGTCAACAGCAGCAAACTAAAACTTCTTTAGCTGTTTTTGACAACTACCAATCGCCAAAAAACTGTCACGGCTACCTTGTAAAATAATTATACCATGGTACAGTGTAATCTGATGTTAGAATTTCAAATAGGGTGAACCTTAAATATGTGTTTTTTTATACTCTTCGTAGATGCGCTGATCGCTGATTACGAATCTTTTGTTAGTATTTGAAAAATATTTTTGGCACGAGGGTTGACCCTTAATTTTTTTTGGTTTTGTACTCTTTGTATATGTGCTAGCAGTATAAAGGTCGCTGATTTCGAACCTGATGTAAAAATTTCAAAAAGTTTTTTTAGCACTAGAGTGGACCCTAAAAATTTGTTTTTTTACATTATACTCTTTGTTTATGTCCTGGCAGTATTAAGAAAAGCTTATTTCGAATCTGATGTTAGAATTTCAAATAGGGTGGTCCTTAAATATGTGTTTTTTTGTTTAATACTCTTCGTAGATGCGATGATCGCTGATTAAGAATCTTTTGTTAGCATTTGAAAAAAAACCATGCTTTCTCCAAGATTTGGCACCAACAACCAAGGCTCAAGGTAAACCTTTTTAGTTTACGGAAATCAGATGAACATTCAAGAGCCGTGCCTCAAGAATGAACTCATTTTGAGATCAATTCATGGGTCGTATCCCATAATTGTCCATCTAATAACCAACCACCACCTTTTGAATCATGGCTTTGGACAGGCAGGTTCCCCGAAGGTCATCTGGCGGGTTTACACCGAAACGAACAGGCAGGCAGACAGGCGCAGGAAAACTATGTGAACAAGCGGGAAAAACGTTATTTCTATCTCGTTTCTTCGCAGGTTACTGCCTGCACCTATCTGCCTGCCTGTCTGAATCAGCGTTCGCTCTGTCCGCAACCTTAAACATTTTCCCAATATGTCAAGAGTTACAAGTTTTTGGCATTACAAAGAGCACGAAAAAACAAATGTTTGTATGGGGAATCCCCCAGGGGTTCCAGGGGGTGTGCCACTGGCATGGGTGGATCGGGCCTCCAAAGTTAGTGGGGGTCAGTCATACATTTGAACTCGATTGGAGCACTCTAAATGGGTCAAAGAGGAATTTTTCAAAATTTATCCCTACAGGACAAAAGTCAAAATTTGGGGCTTAAGAATTCGTTTTAGAGGTATAGTTCATCGGGCAAAGTTTCTTATTTTGATCCCTAGAAAACGATTTTCACTGAGCAATGGGCGATTTTTTTGCCTCACCACAAATCGACCAGGCCTAATCTATAGTAATAAAACTCATTTTCTGTTTGTTTGTTTGTTTGTTTGTTTGTGTGTTTGGCCTTTATACAAATCTAAATGGCTCAACGGATTTCTCTCAAACTAGGTAAACATATTAAGTGAATCCTTACTTAAAATCTAACATAATTAGTATTTGCCACGCCCCCTCCGAAATTTTTCAACTAACGGTAATTTTGTTATTATAATACTTTTTACGATCGGAGTTTTTTGTGTATTTAATTCTAAAAAATTTCTGTTATCTTGACATCAAAAATACTCACGTATATTCAAAATTGTAGAAATTTTCATTACAACGACTTTTTCATAAAACATTGTTTCCTAAGAATGAGAAAAAAACGACATGAAAATCAAAGTTTGGTCTTTCGATGCAAATATTTCCGCTGTCCATTAATATATTTCATTCAACTTTTTTTGGGTCAAAAGTTCAATAAAATCACTTCACAAAAATAGGTTGAACTTGTACCATTAAGTCAGTGTATATATAATTTATGATTATGTCAAAAAAGGTCAAAAATCTTGACTTTTTACTCAAAAAATGACTCAAAAATTGTTGTTGTTGTAAAAATTAAATCAATTTAAAATTGCACATCTGACTACCTTTCATATGACATAGCATTTATTTGCAAAAATTCTTCCAGCTAAGCGCAAAAATTATTTTACTGTTTTTGTCATCAAAACAACAAGGTTTGATTTTTTTCGTGAAATTTATTTTTTCCAAAATGTTCTTTTAATATTTTTTACAAAAAAGTCAAGTCTCAAAAATAATTTATGTGAAAAAATTACCCCAATATCTCTTTCCAATCAAAAGTTATGGCTAAAAATCTATTTTTTCATACGAGACTATTAATAAAACTTATTTTTGTGTTAAAATTATCTATATAGTTTGAACGTCCCCATTTATCTCTAAGAATGCAGTTGTGTATTTAGATAAATTACGAATATTTTTTATTATATAAAATCTTCCTTATAGTAATCTAAAAGCTAATTGTGCTTGCTTTAAGATTAAGTAAATATAAAAATTCTTTTTAATTTTTAAAATATGTTTTCGTACCCCTTCTTTGAATTCAATTAGCTCACCACAAGAGATGGAACCCACCAACAAAAATTTTCCAAAACTTTTTTAGATTAAGGTTCGTTCAATTACCTTTCTAACAGTAGCTTACAAATAAAATTCAACATGTTTTTCATTATTCCAGATTTTAAAAAACGTTTAATCGAGAAGTGTATGTTAAAATGTTTATATAAATGACTCTCGAGTAACACCGGGTATATCGGCTAGTACTAAATATAATACTAAATAGTACGAAGCCATTAGTAAATACTACGAATGTAATGGAAGAAATTACGAAGCTATTCGTACAAGAAATTGAGGAATGATAAGGAATGATATCCCTATTAGTCGAAGATCATTCTTCGGAGCAACAGATGGTAAGGGGCATTTAAGTTAATAACGCATATGAGCTTGGACAATAGTCAAATTTTTGTTTTAAAGTTATTAAATACTAGAAGAGAAAAAAGTAAAATAAATTCAAAAAAATAAATGTTTTCCTAAAAGTCGGCTTTAGAAAATCTTTTTTCTGTCATAAAGATGATCCAATTTGGATAATTTTTTAATTTTGCGTAAACTTAATATTATTGCTTACAATTTTGCAGCATTTAAATTTAAGAAAATGGCAGCCATCTAGGCGAGGTCAAAATTTCTAATTCAAAAGTGAAGAAATTAGGAAATTCTGAATAAAGTAGGCTACTTTTAGATCAAGCACTAATCTTTAAAAATACCTCATGGCAAATTCTTGATAAGAAAACGCTTTTACATTAGAATATTTTATTTTCAAAAGTTTTTTATGACTAAAATTTAAATAGGAAACTCGATTTAAAACATTTATTTTACACTTCTTCAAATTCACGTTTTTTAAAAGACGTCCACCCATTTGGAGAATTTTCAGGATTTTTTTCGCATCACGTGCTTATATTACATCCAAGATTCAGAATCAAGCCTTGCAGGGAGGTTCTGGAATATGTTTAGAAAATTAATGGAGCTCAAAACCCATCTATAAATGTACCTCTTTATATACAATATTTATTCAAGCGTTTTGAATAAAAAAAAAAAATTTTTTTTAATAATTCATACAATAATGTTTCCAAACTCGATTTTAGTAACTTGCATGCTGCTAGAACTGATGCATGTTGAAAGAAGAAATAAATCAGTTGATGTCCATGCGGGGAACTTTTCAAGAATAGCGACAACTCTTATTCATTTTTTTCGGATTATATGGATTTTTACCTCCTAAATCCAAATCTGATAAATTTCTGGCCGCTCGCAAATGGTTTATGAGTTATAGGCCTCCTAAACTGGAAAAATGGTCTGAAAATCTTGGTGGTTTTATTCATTTTTCAAAAAGAAAAAATATTGGGAAATTTTTGTACTCTTATTTGAAAAGAGGAAAACTTGGGGGCTAAATAGTAATTAATGCAATTTTATTTAAAGACTATCTGAAACCCGCCGCGTTGCTGTCGAATACTGAATTTCGGTGCTGTGCTACCTATAAATCCAAAGCTGCTAGATATCCCAAATTTAGGTTGTATGGGAGGTGCAACGCCCCCTTGTGTAAATGAATGTGTAAATTAAGGTCGAATACGGAATTCCGACGCTGTGTGACCTATAATTCCAAAGCTATTCGATAGCACAAATCTGGGTTGTATGGGAGGTTCCACTCCCTCTTGTTTAACTCCCATAAAATTTCATCAGTGGAACGACATGTGTAAATTGTAGCTGAATATCGAATTTCAAGGCTGTGCGACTCATAACTCCAAAGCAATTTGATATCGCGAATTTTTGATAAATTTGTGGGCGGTAAAAGGGGGTGTGACAATTTTTTCTTAAACGATCTCGTACTCGAAACAAATCCACTGCCAAAATTTTAGCTCTATCAGACCAGTAAATTCGAAGTCTTTTTATCTTTTCTCAAAAGTAGGCGTAGCTATAGTGGGACCACGCCCATTTTAAATATAGTTACCGACAGGGACCGTACCGGTTATGGTTTTTATCAAAAAAGTCGGATATTAACAGTTATCATTTAACTTTTATTTTTTCCGACAAAAATACTAGTTATTTAATGCCTTTTATTTTTTTCGGGCAAAAATAACTGTTACTTTTGGCTTTTATTTTTTAGGTAAAAAATAACAGTTATTTTGTGCCTTTTATTTTTTCGGTCAAAAATATCAGGCAATTTGAATTTTTTTAAAGGCCACTTGAAGGGAAAAAAAAGTTTTATGCAATTTTTATCGTCTCATCAGCGCGCACATTTTGAGCTATAAAACTTTTTAGTTTTTAAAGTTTTTTATTCAGCCTTTGAAACAATACAAATTGCCTGATATTTTTGACCGAAAAAATAAAAGGCACAAAATAACTGTTATTTTTGACTTAAAAAATAAAAGTCAAAAGTAACAGTTATTTTTGCCCGAAAAAATAAAAGGCAAAAAATAACAGTTAATATTAATTTTTATAGTAACAGCCAAACATTTAAAAGGCATTTAAAATTCGCGAACCTGCTGCCATTACGATAATAATGGTATATTTAAAAAAGTCCTCCGGCCACATTTTCGTTATGCCTTTTTCATGTGAAAATTGTAAAATAACAGTTATTTTCGGTCCCTTGTTACCGATAGTTATCATACGAATTTAATTACCAAATTTTAGTTTAATACGACAAAAGTGTCTTAAAAATAGCATTTTTATAGATTTGTGGGCGGTAAAAGGGGGTGTGGCAAATTTTAAATATGCCTGTATTGTTCGCGTAAGTGCAAGCAATAAGTTGACAAAGTTTTATCGCAATCGGATGAACGGTATTGCAGCGCATAGCGAACGAACAAACAAGCATTCATTTTTATATATTCGATAATATTATTTAATTTACTAAATTACTTAGAATATTTGTTAAGTAAATAGTTTTTGAAAATACATGAAAAAAAAAAATTAAATTTGAAAATGTTTCGGGCATGATACGCGAAAGATTTTACCCCTTCTTTGAAATATATATCATTTTCTTATGTGTACAAGCGTGTGCCAACCAGCGTATCATGATAACAAAATTAGTACCAAAAATCTCAGAAAATAGAATTATATAGATTACATTCTCTTTATGTGCATTCTAGACTCCTTTATGCCTTTGCCCCCCCCCCCCCCACTCCCTAGAACAAATACTGCGGACGCCTTTGGATGTATCTAATGGCAGGCTTCAAGAAAAGATTTAAATCACTATTTGAAATCTTCTGTTTTTTTTTTCAATTTTCAAAAACTAAACGCTTATTAAATAACCCTCTATATAGATTTTCTTACTTGATTAATCGATTGAAAAATCATTTATTTTTGAATTGAATTAAATAATTAATAATTAATTACACTTGACGATAAGATCGCATGTATTTCTTTCATAAATAAAAGTATAGCTCCTGAAAAAGTATGTTAAATTTACACACAAGGAACCCATTCGTTTCAAGAAAAAAGAGACCGATGAAGGTTAATAAAACTCATTTCCCATTTGTTTGCAACTATTAACAGCTGGACAGATTTTCGATCCGAATAATATTGATATATTGCTAAGGATTTTATAGTTGTCAATTCATGATTGTGTACATTTATCATTTGCTTATTTAACAGGTTGGCAATAATGCTTTTAAGTTGTTGTACTACTGATTATGAATGTGGATAAAATGCGCTCGTTATTAATTAAGAATTGCAACCTGTACCTCTTACTTTGCGGTGTTACTGAAAGTAAACACAAAACTTAAGGTAATTCATTCTAAGCAGTCGATAAGCAGCAACTTTGTTAAATTTAATATAATTAATATTTGTGCAGCGATTGCGCTTAGTAGCTTTGCGCTTACTTAAAAAAATATCAAGATCTTTATATGGACCAAAGCTTGCAATATCTAACTTCCCCCACATTTGCGACCAAGACAAATTTATGATTTATGAATGGACAAAGTAAAGCAATGTTTTCACATTTACGTGTCGCCACATTGACTCGCATGGCTGCAAAAAGCGCAACAAAGACAACAAAAATGGAAAAATTCATCGCCGCCATATATTCGAATGCGCTGGCTCACTCAATATACTTAAATGATGACCTAATTACCATAATCATATGAGCTGCGAACATAAATCTTCAAACGCTACCAACCATCTAACAGTTGAGCAAAACACGACAGAATAAACATATGCAGATACACACAGAAACACATGCAACGGAATACAGCATCTGTAGCCGCCGCATGCGGTGCGTTCTATGAGCACAGGCGCAATCGAAGTCGCGTAAAATACTGCAATTGATTTACGGCGTTGACTTCTTGATCTTTGTTTCTATACATATATATATTTTCGATTTCATGTTCTTTGCTTACAATCAATTCGCATTCAAGGCTCTGCACATTGGCTTTAAATTCGATTATGTATCCACTAGATTTAAAATTTAAATTGACAAGTTCGAGGTTTTAATCATGCCAGTTAAATATACCGTTACTTACAAATTTTGTGAAGGGTCTGGGTATGTGCACATACGAGTATTGCATATGGTACCATAAAAGAAGTCAAAGAGTAGGTGAAAGCATGCCAACATCAACGACTACAAGTTTTAATAGATCTCGTTTCATAACACTGTTCTAGGAAGTCAAAACTTAGCTTAATATAGATACAATTAAGATAAAATTGATTTAGAAACAAACAGACATTAATTTTTAATTTCATTTATTTGAAAATTTGAAATAGAGTAATTCACAACCTTGTGCAAATGATCTTGCATCATAGCATTTGCAAAATAGTAGAGTATATTTTTCTCTACACTAGCAAAATGGGAAACTGGGGGCGATGGAACAATGTAACATGTCTGACTGTCTCAACCTGGCGAGGCCAGCATAATCTTTGTGAAATCGTCTCAAGTCGACTCAAACCTCCACGTGGTGTTTCCTGGGCAACGTCAAAACTGACAACCGTTAGTTTGTTCGGCTAATCTGAGCGGCGGGCCTCCCTGGGCTTAAAATAGGTTCTGCGTCGGGTTTGAAGCCCACCCGTAAAAACCAATTTCAATGAAAACAAACAAGAATAGAAGAAAAATGATCTCCAAATCTGATGACGACTACCGCAAACGAAAAACTGATAATGATTTACGGATATGCACCTGGAATGTCCGAACCCTTAATTGGGAAGGTGCCTCTATCCAACTGACTGATGTCTTGCAAAGATACAAAGCTGATATCACTGCTATCCAAGAAATGCGACGGAAGGGACAGGGTTGCATTCGGCATGCACCCTGTGATATCTACTACAGCGGCCATGCGGAGAAGCACGAGTTTGGATGCGGATTTGTAGTTGGCAAGAGACTACGGCCCCACGTCCTGCGATTCACACCTGTGAACGAACGACTTGCCATAATCCGCATCAAGGTTAGATTTTTCAATATAAGCCTAATATGTGCGCACGCTCCGACAGAAGACAAGGACGATGAGATCAAGGAAATTTTCTACGAGCGCTGCCCCCGCCACGACGTAAAAATCGTGCTTGGTGACTTCAACGCTAAGGTGGGCAAGGAAAATATTTTTGGTCCAACAGTCGGAAAGTTCAGCCTCCACGACAACACCTCCGATAACGGAATGAGGCTGATTGACTTCGCCGCAGCACGAAACATGGTCGTAAGTAGCACTAGATTCAAGCATCTCAATATTCATAAAGCCACCTGGATGTCCCCTGATCAAAAAACAAAAAATTAAATTGATCACGTTTTGATCGACGGAAGGCACTCTTCCAGTGTATTGGATGTACGCACGATCCGTGGTGCAAACATTGACTCCGATCACTATCTTGTTGCAGCCAAGATCCGTACACGTCTGTGCGCAGCTAAGAATACACGCAACCCTACACAGAGAAAGCTAGACGTCGACAAGCTGCAATCGAAACAGACAGCCAATGCTTTCGCCACTCGACTCTCACTCCTGCTTCAAAGCACTCCTCCAATCGATGATTATATGCGCGCAGTGGACACACATTTCCAACTCCATGCGTGCGGCTGCTGAAGAGGTGATTGGCTACCAACGCCCTCGCCGAAACCAATGGTACGACCAGGAGTGTCGCGACGCCACTGCAGAGAAAGACGCCGCCTACAAAGCCATCCTGCAGTCGGTTGTAACGCGCGCTGCTAAGGAGCGATACAAAGAAAAGAGGAGGGAAGAGAGACATATTTTCAGGCGGAAAAAAAGAGAGGCAGAAAAGCGCGAGCAAGAGAAAATTGAGATGTATGGTGACAGGAATGAGGCCCGAAAATTTTTCGAAAAAATAAGACGCCTTGCCGATGGTTTTAAAACCGGGGCCTCTTCCTGCAAGGATGAAAACGGGAATCTAGTGACAGATGTCCAGAGTACACTGACGTTATGGAGGGAACACTTCTCTAAGCTTCTAAATGGCGACGCTGACAACAATCCCGCCAATAGAGATGATATTCCGGAAACCCCAATTGCGGATGACAGCGTCGAGGTTCCGCTGCCCGACTGTGATGAAGTTCTGACAGCTATAGCTCGGTTTAACAACAACAAAGCCGTGGGAGCTGATGGCTTACCTGCTGAGCTGTTTAAGAACGGAGGCGAAGCTCTACTTAAATGCATTCACGAGCTTCTATGCAGAATATGGTCGGAAGAATGCATTCCGAACGATTGGAATCTCAGTGTGCTCTGCCCAATCCACAAGAAAGGCGATCCCACTATTTGTGCCAATTACCGTGGGATAAGCCTTCTTAATATCGCATATAAGGTCCTGTCGAGAGTTTTATGTGAAAGATTGAAGCCCATTGTAAACAAACTGATCGGACCTTATCAGTATGGCTTCAGACCTGGAAAGTCCACCATCGACCAGATTTTCACGCTACGACAAATCTTGGAGAAGACTCAAGAAAAACAAGTCGATACCCACCATCTTTTTGTCGACTACAAAGCCGCCTTCGACAGCCCAATAAGGAAGCACCTGTACTCCACCATGTCTGAATTTGGTATTCCTGCAAAACTAATACGACTTTGCAGGATGACACTGAGCAACACCAGCAGCGCAGTTAAAATCGGGAAGGACCTCTCCCCACCATTTATTACCAAACGAGGTTTCAGACAAGGTGATTCCTTATCGTGCGACTTTTTCAACCTAATGATGGAAAAAATCATCCGAGCTGCTGATCTGAGACGTAGTGGCACAATATTCTACAAGAGTGTTATGCTGCTTGCGTATGCTGATGACATCGATATCATTGGCCATAATACGCGCGAAGTCAGTGCAGCATTTTCCAGATTAGAAAGAGAGTCAAGTCGAATGGGTCTGGCAGTGAATGCAGACAAGACGAAATACTTAGTGTCAACAAACAAACAGTCCCAGCGTCTTGGAACCCACGTTACCGTTGACAATACCTCCTTCGAGGTTGTGAAGGACTTCGTTTATCTGGGATCCAGCATCAATACTACCAACGACATCAGCATTGAGATCAAACGAAGAATAACTCTTGCCAACAGGTGCTCAGTAGGCAATTGAGAAGCAGAGCCCTCTCTCGACGAACGAAAATCACGCTCTATAAATCGCTCATCATGCCCGTCCTACTTTACGCATCACAAACCTGGACGTTGAGCAGTTTAGATGAAAAGAATTTAGGAGCATTCGAGAGAAAGATTCTTCTTAAGATCTACGGACCAACCTGCGTCAATGGCGAGTACCGAATACGGTGGAATGATGAACTGTATGAGCTGTACGCTGACATCGACATAGTCAACCGCATTAAAATCGAGCGGCTTCGCTGGCTTGGTCATGTTCAGCGCATGAAAGACGATGCTCCAGTGAAGAAAACATTCGATTCGGTACCCAGCGGCGGTCAACGCAGAAGAGGACGGCCGCATCTTCGTTGGAAAGACCAAGTAGAGGACAACCTGACGAAGCTTGGAATTTCCAACTGGCGCCAGCAAGCGAAAGACAGAAATGGCTGGCGCAAATTCTTAGATGAGGCCAAGACCGACATACGGTTGCAGCGCCAACTAAGTAAAGTAAGTAAGATGGTTAAATGTTGGTCTGTGCTATGAAATTAGGGAAACCTTTCTGGTGGATCTTTTGAATTCCGAAGGGGCGTTCGCTGACGCTAAATATTGATTCCACGCTTTGGAGCACCGTAGAATTAAGCCTTCACGGTATGGGTCTACGTTAAACACATAGACGATTTCTGTCCGCTTCGGTGCTTACTCTGCTTGCAACCTTACATTCTAATCTCGTTCTCTTCTGAAAGTAACTCGTGTGCAATTGACCATATATTTTTAAAATTGGCATTTTAATATTGTCAGTTATACTTTCGAAAAAATATATTTTTTCAATTCCATTTATGCTGCTTGAGAATTGCCAATTGCAATTGCAATTGCAGTGATTTCAATAGTATTTGCTTATTTTTTTTGTCCTGCTTTGCACCAGTGATGACGGCTATTTTAAATTCCTACAAAAACTATTTTACTTAAAGATCCTTGAATCCTATATCAATACTTCTCAATATATCTGGGGGTATCAAGCGCTGACGTAGTTTTTTTTAATTTAATACCAAAACTATTGACCGTAGTCAAAAGAAAAAAAAAAACCCAACATAAAAATCATCCAACAACAATCTAATCGTTGACCAAGTTGCATTCATAGATAAAGACCTAAGCAGCAAAAAAATAAACGTTTTTGCTGATTCAGTGCACAGGAGGTGGTCATTTGTTTGGTAGTTTACAAAATGTAACTGTTTTCTTTTGATAGTATCCACTTTTTTTTGCCTTGGACCGTTGTTGAAATTTATGTTTAATTTCTAAAAAGTTATAGATTAAAAGACTTTTCAACTTTTCGGTTTTTTAAAGTGATTCTGCATTTTTAGCTATTGTTTTGTAAATTTTTGTCTGCTGCTGGCAGGTCTGCCAGAATGTTCGAAGCTTAATTAAGCATTGAGAATTTTTTAACAGAAAAGCGTATCTGATAGTCTTTCATATACGGTCAGTGAGAATATGAAGCTAGTTAGACTTTTGTTTGTTTGTCTCGGACAGGTTGAACTAATTGGCTTTGAACTTAAGAGGAGCTTTCAATGTGATATTTTTATAAAGCTATGAACTCCAAGCCTAAGTGTAAAAACATGCGTTTAGAGTTACTGGAGGGCATAAACAAATTAAGTTTCTAAACGCAACTCACTTGTATTTTTTATACTATATGAAAATGAAAAATTAAACATTTATAAGGAGCAAGATATTGCACTGGGTGCATTTTTATTTTAGAAAATATTTCCATCAATCTTTAAAAACAATCACACACACACTAGAAAGCAAGAAAGTTTTATTTTGCTATTTGCCAACCATAAGAAGATCAGAGAGACACATCCGATAGAACAAACTAGAAAATCTCCACCATAGGGAACCAATTTATTTTCCCTTATAATGCCATTTTTCAATCACAGTGACAAATCACTCAATCCGCCAAGCCAGCGGTTTGGCATAATATTCCGTCCTTAGGCACAATGACATTTTCTAAATCAATCTCACAAAAATCCACCTTAATTGATTGACCCGAAACTAGATATAAAAGTCAGCTCTAAAGGATGGCAGAGGAACGTAATGAAAACGCCTTGAGGTGCATCAAAGAAGGCGCAACGAAAAAAAAAATGCACTACAAGAACAAACCGCAAAAAAGAAATCCAGAACGAATCAGAGATTGGCGCAAGTAAAGCCATAAATGTCCACAACAACAGCAAAGACAGTAAAGTCAAGACAATATAATAAAGATGGTCTGTCTGTCTGGAGATTTTGTCATTCAATCAATCCTATCTGGAAATTAATAACTTGCCGAATGCGATGCGCCTTCATTCATGCAGACAGATGAACAAATAAACAACGAAGCAAGGCATAAAGTGCTGAATGGGACTTAAACCCGAGGTGGAAAACGGACCTGGTGACTGATATCCCGCTGATGTTTTCTCAGCATAGGCATCGCCCTGCAGTCAGAGACAACGTAGCGCAACAACAACAACAATGCTACAGTCGCTGCAAACCGTTCCAATCCAATAGAAGGAATCTTCCTGTTGTCGCTGTATTTAAAATAATTTCATAGTTGAAACTAGCATAGATTCATTGGCATTGAATCCTGCCCGGCCTGCCACCACCATCACCACTCCACTCCACTCCACTCCACTCTATAAAAATGCTGCTCTACTGCAGATCACAAGTGACGATAAAGTGTTGTCGCATTGGCGCTTGATTGTTACCGTTGATGCAGTTCATCGTGTGCGAACTGCCTTGGCGGTTGAACTGACGTACCTGATTGTTTGGTCGTGGGTTTTTTTACCTTTAAGGAAAACACTCAACACTGAATATGAACAACATGCATAATCATTATTTTTGTTTGAGCCCAAATAGGAGTGTAAAGCAGATCCTGCTCTATAGATCTGGCCAGTTAGCTACCAGTTACTATAAGTTTTGTTTTTGGGATTTTTATTGGCAATGTCATTTGGCTTGAGTACTGGTCAAAGCGATTGATCACCGCAGTTGATTGATTGATTGATTAGATGTGAAGAACAATAGTTAACTCAATAACAGCAACATGTTTATAAATATAAGTTCCTATCGAAATTTGTAATTCACAGGCCTTAACTGTAATAAAGTTTATGTCGATCAACGAGAACTAAAAACCTTTATAACAAAAAGACGCAATACGCCTCCACCGGCCTTATCGCACTAAGTGCCTCCTTTCTCTCGAAGGAGTCTCACATGGATCTTTTTCCAAGGGACTTTTTCTAAGAAAAACTTGAAAAATTTTTCAATGAAAATGATTAACATTAAACTAAACATTAAATAAAATGATATATGAAAAAAAATTTTCATAAATTACTTCATACAAAATTAAATAAAAACACATCGAATTTTTTCATTCAAAAACTATGAAAATTTTTGTTTTGTTTTAATTGACTTAGCAGCTTACAATGAAAAAAGGTGTTTTTATTAAAAAAAATATTTTCATACAAAAAAGTCCAACTCGTAAACGAGCTCAAAACGCACACGAGATCTCGGACCCAAACAAAATTATGTGAAAAGACTTAGAATTTTTTCATATAAATTTCTTCATAGAAAATTAAATAAAAAGACTCAGTATTTTTTCATAAAAAATTAATTAAATATTTTTTGATTCTAAATGACATATTTTTAACAGCTAACAATGAAAAAATTGTTTTATAAAAAAAATTATATATTTTCATATAAAAAAGTTGGACTTGAAAACAAGCTCGAAACGAGCACTAGATCTCGGAGCCTTACAATATTATATGAAAAGACTTAGAATTTTTTCATATATTGTAAATATAACATGAAAATCTTTTTATATATATATATGAAAATTTGTTTATTTCAATTGAAGTATGATAATAATGAAATGATTACAATGAAAAAGTTACTTTTATTAAAAAAAATATTTTCATACAAAAAAGTCGTCTCTGTTATGATTTCGAAACACACACGAGATCTCGGATTCGTTCACGAGCTCGAAACGAACACGAGATCTCGGATCCATACAAAATGTGAAAAGACTTAGAAATTTTTCATAGAAAGTTCTCATAAAAAATTACCTGAAAAGACTTAGTATTTTTTCATATAAAAATGATGAAATGTTTTTTATTTTATCTGATGTGTTTTTAGCAACGAACAATGAAATAATTGCTTTTATTAAAATAAAATATTTTCATATTTGATAAGGGAGATCTGACATTGCTCTGCTTACTGGACTTCTCTAAAGCATTCGATACCGTCAACCATAACATATTATGCAAAAAACTCAAGTTCAACTTCGGATTTTCAGATACTGCAGTTCGTTTTTTAAATAGCTACTTAGGTGGTAGGACACAGCGAGTAAAAGTAGGGAAAAACTTTTCATCATTTAAAAACACTACTAGTGGAGTGCCCCAAGGCTCAGTTCTGGGCCCACTGCTAATTTCTATGTTCATCAATGACATTTTCGATAAGTGCAATAATGTCACAATGCATGCCTATGCGGATGATTTGCAATTGTATTTGTCTAGACCAGTTGGACTTATTGAAGATCTTTGTGTTAGAATCAATGAAGATTTGGATATGATATCAGAATGGGCCCAATCTAATAAGCTTAAACTAAACCCCTTAAAATCGTACGTTCTACCAATCTCTAAAACACCTCTTGCAAACATTGATCTTCCTCCAATTCTTTTAAGCGATGCTGAATTGAAAGTTGTTATTAAGGCTTCAAATCTTGGCTTTCAAATAAATACGTCCTTGTCCTGTGAGGATCACATAAATTCTTGTGTGAGTAAGATCTATTATGTTTTAAGAAATCTGAAAATGACTGCATCATTTGTTCCCATCGAAACGAGACGAAAACTAGTCTTACAACTGTTGATGCCAATTATCACCTACTCGGAAGTCGTTTATAGAAATCTGGATTCACGATCATCTCATAAGTTGCTAGTTGCTCTTAATAATGCTACCCGTTACGTTTATGGTCTCAAAAAGTTTGACCATGTATCATTCTTCCGCACTAAATTACTTGGTCGCTGCATATTTCGGTATCTTGAGGCTAGAAATTGTTTATTTCTGCATAAGATTATATACTCACGTTGTCCACATTACCTTTATGAAAAACTTCAGTTCTGTAGATCAAACAGAAGTATGAACCTATTGATTCCAAGTTACTGTTATAAAAATTCTAGTAGGCTGTTTTTCGTCAGTGCAATCAGGATGTGGAATTCTTTGCCTAATTACATTAAGGTTGTTTCCAACCAAAGAACCTTCAAGCGTTTAATTTTCGAATATTACTCTTAGCTATAATCTATCCTTGATTTCTATTACCTTCTTTATAATTCTATTACTCTTTTTCTCAGCCTTGCATTGTTAATTTTCCTTAATTTATTTATTGTATTGTTTGCTTCATTATAAAATTATCTTATAATACTTATACAGTTAAGCTAAAAATAATTGCTTCAGTATGCCTTTTATCAGCAATTTCTCATGTTGCTTAAAATTGTTGTTTATTTTTAATTCAGAGCATTGATTACCTGTTGTTATTTAATTCAATTTTTAGTTTTTAAACTTTTAATGTTTTAATGTTCTTTTTAATGTTTTAATGTTTTTCTTATTACTTAATTGTTAATCTTTAGAAATTAATTTTATAAATTGCTTGTTGTTATTTTCTTTAAATGTGTTTAACATTGACTGTGGCATGCTAAAGAAATTATTCTTATATGCTAACATATTCGCATAATAAATACAAAATAAAAAAGGCATTTCGAGAAAGCTTCGATATTTTTAATTGGCGATTCGTTCTCGAATCGTATTCTCGGACTCGTTAACGAGTGGTGATTTTCTCTCGCTCTCAATATTCGAAAACGATAATCGTTAACGATTTAAATGTCCGAGAATGCGGATTCGTTTGGCTTATTGGGAACACGCTCAAATTCGATTCACTTGCAGCCTACTTTTCGATTCACTTGCACTAACGGCAACGAAATTTCAGAGGCGGTGGATTTTGACACATGTTGGTTGTGTTTTGGGGATTTTTTTTGAATTTTCCGAAGAAGTAACACTAGCAACTATCTTAAGTTTTGCAAACAAAAATTGAAAAAAGAAATTAAAAGCTAATTAAATAAATATAATAAATAATTATATAATTATTTAATTTATAATATTTTGTAATTATATAAAAATAATAATAAAATAAAGAGAATTTTCGCACTGGACGACATCTAGTTATTCAACTTATAGCTAATATCGAGTTTTTTCGATTTTTTTCCAAGACAATATATATTCACTACTTACTTGCAAGTGATTTCTGACACTAGTGTAAGCCAAGCTCTGAAATAGAAAAAAAGAAAAATTCGAACGCATGCCAACAAATATTGAAGATTTCTAAGTCCTTGAGCACACAAGATACATCTATTAATATTTTCGGTGCATTGCTGCTACCAGTGTTTGTCTCAAAAACACCCTGGGACACGATTTTTGTGGACAAAAAAATCAGACATTTTTAAACCAGTTTTTATGCTGAGTCTTCTAAGCTGATGCGCTCTTTGAGCATGCAAATGGCTTTAATCTTTTACATTAAATTCGATAAACACAAATATGAATAAAAGAAAATTGTTGCAGAAAAGTTTATTAATAAAGGAAGCTTGCATGCAGACATACGGGTCCATATTTCCTATCTGTGGAAAAAAACAACGGTGTACACTTATTTTGTTTACACTTTCAATTTCCGATTCACTAGCTTTGAAAATGCATTGTTAACTTAGAAAATGTACACAATCTGTGAGATTTTAATTTTTGTTGTAAAATTGTTGTTGTGCCATGGCGGCGATTGCGTTTTTAAATCTTTTGTCGTTAGACATAGAATAAGTTTTTTAATTCAGACAAACAAAAAGAGTATTTTAATACAGAAAAATAGTTTTATTAATATAGATCAGTGGTTCCCAACCTCTTTTTTGACCATGGACCACTATCAGGGTTGCCACACACGAAAAGTTTTTTAACCATATGTCCTAAAAAATTTACCAAAAAAAAAAATTACCAAATTTTATGTAAAAGTCCATAGTAGATACATATTTTTGTAAATTTTTAAAGAAAATTAATATTTATTACACATTACATTTATAAAAAAAAATTAATATTAGAACGCATACAATACGATAAAAAACCGTTAAATATTAAAATCACATTTAATCAAGCTAATCGATTTAAAATCAAGTTTAACTATATGACTAGTCAAACCGAACAAAAATTTATAAATTATTTTTTTTAAAAACTAGTATTAAAAAGTATTTATTTGCCTCTTTGTATTATAAATAAATAGCAAATAATGGAATATTATAAATTATAAAATTTAAATAAATTAAGTAAATCAAAAGTTTAATATAAAAATTGTTTTTTTTGCGACCACACATATTTTAATTAATAAAATAAGCTCCTTTTAATTAATTCAAATTCAGAAAATTTTGTTTCTGCTGCGGCCGAGCTGCGAGGCAGCAAAAATAAAATAAAAACAAAATATGTTAAATCCTTAAAACAGCTTTGTCCTATGCCGTTTTTTTAATTTGAACTTTATTCTAAAAAATCTTATACATTCATATTAGTGCTAATTTCGAGGTTAGAAAGCCTTAGAAGCTTCCATTCAGTGACAAAATTTGGAGTATTATCGTCTATTAAATAAGAAACCTTAATATTAATGGTAATATAGAAATTTCCGATTTTGACAATATAATACTTATAGTTAGTTAATATTGACAGGTTTTTATGCAGGAACCGAAAATACCTGTTATTTTATAATTTTCAGATGAAAAAGACATAACGAAAAAGTTGCCGATGGACTTCTTTAAATATACAGTGGAAGTCACTTATAACGACCTCGGTTATAACAACATTTCTGCTATAACGTCGTATTCTTGAAGTCCGCATTTTCTAATTTCTCATTCCTTAGGAACTGTGTTCGCTTTTAACGTCGGTGGATATAACGACGAGTTCGCATATAACGACGCAGTTTTCATAAAATATAATAAATATTTTCACATATAGCGACGACGAAAGCAAGTTGAGACTAGATTTGCTTACTTATGAATTTTTTTTATTTATATGTGAACAAACAATATTCACTGAACATATTTGGAATTTTTGCTTTGTTTGCCTTCAAATGCATGATTGATTTTTTACTGTGTTCAAAATGCTTCCACAAACTAATCGTTACGCGTTCTTCATTGAAGAAAAATCTGCAATAATCGGCTTGAAAACGGCGAGGAATTTCTTACTTCATATTCTTCAATATCCATCATATGGAAACATAGGAAAAATTTAAGGATCACACCTCCTCAAAATGTAGAAAATCCAAAAATCGCGATATATCCCTCTAACCGATCAAATTTTACAAGAAAAAGCCAATGATTTAGTTTAAATTTTAGGTAACACGAGTTTTTCTTGTTTAGAAAGTTTTCGATAGCGACACTGCATTGTTAACTGCAAAGTTTCAGGTAAAGCAGGTGATGTATCTCAAGGTGTCTACAAAATTTTTCCCAATACTTCGAGATGGCTATTAGGACTCAGAAAAAATGTATAATGCTGATGAAACAAGATTCTTCTTTAAACTCATGCCCGATAGAATTTTAAAATTTTAAGGTAAAAAGTGTAAAGGAGGAAAAGTTTTGAGGGTTCGTGTTACAGTTTTGGTTGCTGCAAACATGGATGGAAGTTCGAAAATTAAAATATTTTTTATCAGAAAGTCAAAGAAACAAAAAAACTTATTGTATTTATTTTAAGTTTTATGTTTTTATTTTTACTATTGATAATAATTTTTTTTCTTTATAATAAATGAATTAAGTTAACAATGAAAAAAAAATAAATTATGTGTGCATATAACGACATTAGGTTGTAACGACGAAATATTCCGGTCCCTTAAGGGTCGTTATAACCGAATTCCACTGTACCATTATTATCGTAATGGTAGCAGCTTCGTGATTATTAAAAGCCTTTTAAATTTTGGACTGCAACTATAAAATTTAAAATTAAATACTATTTTTCGGGCAAAAATAACTGTTACTTTCGACTTTTCCATAAACAACTTACATGTTTTCCGACAAAAATACTAGTTATTTAATGCCTTTTATTTTTTTCGGGCAAAAATAACTGTTACTTTTGACTTTTATAAAAATGTCAGTTATTTTGTGTCTTTTATTTTTTCGTTTAAAAATAACAGGCAATTTGTATTTTTTTCAAAAACCGCTTGACTATATATGATACTATTAAAACTAAAAAAGTTTTATAGCTCAAAATGTGCGCGCTGATGAGACAATGAAAATTGCATTAAACTTTTTTTTGTCGTTTAAAAGCGGCCTTTAAAAAATTCAAATAGCCTGATATCTTTGACGGCGGCCTGAAGCGCGGGTGCGTTTTATTTCATGGTAAAAATATATACCTCTAGAATACTTTTTTTACTCTAACAGGGAAAAAATTTTCCAAACATAATTTCATCAAATCGGCAAACCCGAACGAACATAACATAACATAACATAACATAATATAACATAACATAACATAACATAACATAACATAACATAACATAACATAACATAACATAACATAACATAACATAACATAACATAACATAACATAACATAACATAACATAACATAACATAACATAACATAACATAACATAACATAACATAACATAACATAACATAACATAACATAACATAACATAACATAACATAACATAACATAACATAACATAACATAACATAACATAACATAACATAACATAACATAACATAACATAACATAACATAACATAACATAACATAACATAACATAACAGCACAATGTTTGTCCAGATATGTGCTGATAAATGAACATGCTTTTTTGTATGTATTTTGTCTATAAGACAAATTTTCTACTGAGTATTTCTACTGATAATTGAAAGCACTCTAATACAGTCTTGCCGCAACATGCATAAAAAAGGTATCCATGTAAGCCAAAAATGTTTTCAAAAGTTTCCACCTTAGAACAAAGTCATCAATATATTAAATACAAAAGTTCCCAAGCAACGAGAAAGTTTCATCTTATACAATATTTAACGCAAACGCAAATTTTAATATATTTCTTATATATTAATATATTTAGTATGGTTTGGTAGGTTGAGACCTGTAGATGTGCAAACTGGACTTTTTATTTATTAATAATTTATATTTTTTAAGTTATAGCGAGTTAAAGTTTGCATATAATTGTTGTTGTTATGTTGCACCTTCTCTTCTTAATTTCAGCATATGCCTAAAAATATGTGAGGTCATTTTTCAATTGCTATGCTGACTATTTTTCAATTGCTATGTGGCGACCTTAGTGGGTAGAGTGCGTGGCCCCTAAGCTAAAGATCAGCGGTAGCCCAGGTTCAATTCCAGCTCAGACAAAATGTTTTTTCAATTGAAATAATTTTTCTGTTCGGTCGTCACCTCTCTGCAGACAATGGCAAACCTCAGAGAGTAAAAATTGCCATGTAAAGCTTCTTGAGAACATAAGCCGTTCGGAGTCTGCATAAAACACGTAGGTCCAGTTCTCGGTCATTTGTGATCAAACATTAATGACACGCACAACACAAATGACCAATAGAAGCTAGGTCAAAGTCCTTCCAAGGGCTGAAATGGCCAGTTTATTCATTTATTTATGCTGACTATGCAGCTATTGCTGTTATGCTGACGAATAATGTTTTATAATTTCACAGCTGAAACTATGAATTGATGTATTCAATATCAAAGTGGTACTGGAATGATTTCTTACAGTTGCAAAAAGATTTCTAAACTGTTGGTCGGAAAATTTTGTTATTTTTAAAAATTTACACAAAAATGTAATAAGAAATTGAAAACTGGTAATAAAATATTTTTGTTTAAACATTTTTTAACTGGATATAAAGAAATATTCTTACTCCTGTATATTTAAAATAAATTTTGGTATGAAATTAAATATGCTAACATTATATCGTCGTTGCGCGTGCAATACCGCGAATATTGGAAAAAGGCCAAAATTAATTTAATTTCAATTTTGATCAGTTGAGAATCTATTCAATAGCTTAAAATAAAATCTAGGTATGCTTGATTTTGGCGTCTTAACGCCACACGGGTTTACTAGTTACACATAATTTTTGATATCGTCGATACGAAGCAAGGTAAGAAATAGGAAAAATAATACTTTTCGGGAAAACAAAAACTACTTCTCTTCCTCAACAATAAATCAGCTTTTTGTTACTTTACTTACCCGTCAATCCGGGCCCCGTTAAGACTCCAGGCACGGGGTGAAACACCCCGATCTCCCCCCTCTTGGCGGCCCTGGAGTGTAGTATTATAACCATTCTCTAAAATACGATTCAGTTTAGCTCTTAAAGTATTGTAAAAATTTAATTGATTTTATATAAAAAATAAATGTATGCTCACTTTACAGCACTTCATAAGATTCGTTACATCGGAAAAGATAAAAAGCTAGTTTTTGAAATACTTGCCGAAATAAAGATGAAAACGCATAGGAGAAGCTGGGCTTTGATCTCAAGCTTTAAATTGACCAATAGTACTTTCAAAATTTTATTGCAATCAAATAGTATTACAACAATACCTAAATCACTATCAACGTTATCGCCATTAAAAAACAAATAAGGCGTATTAAAATGTTTGCATTAATTTTGAAAATTACACGTTTTCTTTCTTCACTCCTTCGTTCACTTCGCCAACTGCAATGTTTTTGGACTCATTTTTCTTGCCCTCACATTACGTTCGCAATAATTTACAAAAAGAAAATTTTTCTCAGTTGCAATATGCGCAAAGAAAGTTCAAAGTGCTTAAAAATAGGCTACAGCTACAGCTTCATGCTGGGACAGACGCACAGTCAAGCCATATGCAAGTCTTAGTAGAGAGCCCGACGTCACTGCTATTATTGGTTAGTTGCTTGTGACTAGCCAACAGACATCATTCTTGCTCGTTTCCCCTCTCCCCCTCTACCCTCTCACCACTTTTTAAAATTGTTAAAACTTAGTAGAAATCATCTTCCCAGCGTAATTTAAACTAAATCGGTTCACAGAGCAAGGAGATTAAGTCTGTGATGGGATGAGATTCGGAATGAAAAGAGGTGCTATTGAGTTGGTTGGTGCAGCAAAAGCAAACTAGCTTGGTTTACCTTTCATCCTGAGACTCCAACGCATGCGTAAGCGCACCCTTCACCTCGCAGGATAATGGCTTCTTAAGATACGGCCAACTGAGTCCGGAGCGAGCTGAGTTGAGCTGAAACATTCTCGTAATAATCAATTATTTCTGTGTAATTTATGGTAATGTTTTTTCATGATGGATTGACTGCTCTAATGTCGCTCTAAATCTTTGAAAGTCATACCGTGGCGCATGCGCACAGGTACATTTTCGCAATGTTCGTTTTGCTGTTGTTGTTGTTGTTACTGGTGTTGGTGTTGCTTTGGCGTTGTGGAGCATATGTTTGCCAACATTTGTTTCAGCTTGAGTTACACATGCAGGTGGATCGAAGCTGCTACACTCTCAGGTTAGCGGGATGGCAGAAGATTACCCATGAGCGTGTTGTTAGCCACATTTGCTATTTTTCTTGTTCTCCTGATTCTTCCTCATCGCAAAATTGATGTATGATTGCATTTAGTTTATGTACACATCAGTTGAATTATAAACGCTGTTGTAAAAATGTACTTGATTTGCTTGTACAGTGCATCAAGTAACTTTAAATGCATGCAAAAAAATCATTTATTTGAAAAAAAAACCCCAAACATTGTAGAGGCAGTGGAATTGGAAATGGTAATGGTAAAGTTTATTTTTTAAACACACATGTAACGATTAATGCTCATTTCTCGGACTAAACTAAAGTAGGTTTAACTTTTAAGTATTAATACAATGTTCTAGAGGATGATATGTGAATTTTATTTAAGACTTAAAGTCTTGTATGCGCATAAGAGAAGAATTTTCCCGCTGAATTAATATAATTTGGCACATTGTAGGCTTGAACAACAACAGCAACTACAACAACAACAACAACAACAACAACAACAACAACAACAGCATTTGCAACACAACACAGCCGAGAACCGCGTTACAATCTCTAGTATCTAAACAATATTAATTCTGGAGAACATGAATCTACAGCATCAATGTCTGTATGTCTCCCTCTTCGATGCTTATCGCAGTGCAGCGTCCCTCACCACTTGTAATTAGATACATATCCCTTAGGTATTTTATGAAGATTCCGTTGCAAGTCATGCATCTTTAAGATGCCGGCACTGGAACTGTTAAAAATTGTATTTCATAGCGACAGAGTGGCCAAGCATTCAACGAGATTCTGGTGAGTTATGCAAGCAAGCAAGCTGAAATGATGATTGGCGCTGCCTGCATTCATGCGCAGTTGTAATGCGCATCCAAAAGCGAACGCTTTAATTGATTTGCCAAAGCTTTGCTGCACGTGGGAGTCGTTCAGGGTATCGTTTTTTAAAACCCTTTCCCATTGACCCTGAACTAATTTTGGCTGCGCATGTGCCCATTGTCTGCGCGGTAAGAAGCGCATCCAAAATGAACGCAGCTGTCGATTGTCAGCGTTTGCAGACGCCCAGAAGCTTTTTATGCGATTAAAGCATTTGCATTGAACTTTTGTCAGCCGTTTGCTAGCTGGACTCGAGCAACTAAACGCTTTACTATCTATCCTACACAGTTGCTGCTTAAGAATTCTAAGAAAGAATTTTTTGCCACATCTTACAGAATGCTTTGAATTGTTTGTTTAAATAGCTGTTGACTCTTTTACCGATTCAGACAGATAACGAAATTTAAATGTGTAAAATGTTGATTTATCTATGATAGTATTGAAAAGTTTTGTTTTCTATTCGAACCTTCTAGTTACGAGCCTAGCACCCGTGCAAAGGTCATGGCGAGCAACTTCAACAGAGTTGTGCACTTTTAAACTTTTTAAGCCTGAGATATTAGAATCTTGTAGCTTTGCGCGTACCGTTTTTGTATGGATGACTGACTGTGTAGTGATAAACGGTAGACTTAATACAGCTTTGGGAATAGTTTTTCCTTAATTTTTTATTTAAAAGTTACGTATGGAGGAACACTTCAGTTAAATGAAGTCAGTTCTTAGTCACTCAAATCTTAGGTCAGCAACAACTTTGTATTTATATGTTTACAAAATAATAACATTTGTATAGTGAAACAGGGTTGATATTTTCGGTACAATTGTACTTTTTTGGTACAGTTTTACATTTTTCCTACTTTCCTACTACCAAAGCATTTTTAGTACATTTTATTTAGTCAAAAATTTTTTACTAAATACAGAATTTAGAGCAAACAGAATTGAAAAATTATTTATTTCTGAATTTTTCCACTCTGTAAAAAATATTTAAATTGAGTTTAAAGCATAGTACTCTGTGCAGTTTCATGTGAAATTCCACTCAAATCTCCAAATAAAAAGTGACAGCTGCGAAACAAGCGTGGAAATTTTCACAACATGTTCGTCAGAGCAGTACTCTGTTCCGCTGCGTGAAATTATCGCAACATGTTTCGGAGCAACATTTTTTCACGACAATTTAATTGTACTGCCTATTTATTTTGAAGTGAAAAGAGAGATATCATATGAAATCAACCAACTTATTCTCTGAGACTCTCTGAGAAATGTTGCCATAGAAATTCCTCGCAACAAACTTTAAGTCAGAAATTCCACGCAACAAATAAATTGATGTTGCCAGCGAAATTTCACGCAAACGAACAGAGTACTAGGCTTAAAGAGTAAATTTTCTCCAAATATATAAAATTGCTCAACGAATTCTTTCAACTTCTCATTCGTCAGCAAAAGTTAAAAGAATATTTTCTATTCAAAATTCAATAAATCCAATGCAGAAAGAGACTGCATATTGCAACAATTTCTTCTTTAATGAAAACTACGATTTTTTAAAATCTAGTGAAAAAAATGCCACAATATTGATATCAGAAGTAATATATCAAAAGAAAAAAATTTCAGAAAATTTGACCGAGAGTGAAGAATTGCTTGACTTATAGGTTTCCGCATTAATTTTTTTCGTTACCTTAATATAGAAAAGCACTACTTAACACTTTTAAAAATCTATTTTTCGGCTGGATTGGATTGGCACGTTTGTAGTAAACGTTATTTGCGTTTTTCACTTTATTAATTTTTGTTTTTTAATTATAAAAAGACCTAAACTTTATGCTTATTTGATGTTTTAATAGATTTTATCAAGGCCGCAGCCAGTATTCATCTATTGGGGTGGCTTGGATTAACATTTTTTTATTCAATATTAAAAAATTAAAATATACAAGCACAGTGAAACCTCTACTAACGGACACCTCTCTTAAGCAGACACTTCTCTTGAGCGGACAGTTTTTCCACGACCAAGTTTTTCGTCCGCTTTTTCGAACAAATTAACCTCTCTTAAGCGGACCCTCTCTTGAGCGGACGCGGACAGTACATTTTCGTCTAATTGAGCGAAAAACCTTTGTTACACGGGGGTTACACGAGACAGTACTGTTAAGACAGTCGCAACACATTCACAAATTTTTACCCACACACACTCACTTTTGCAGCTGTCTGCTACTGTCTGCTCTACTGTCTTAATTTTTTTATAGACAGTTGGCGGGACAGTATCTAGGACTGTAGAATGATATTTAGCATATCAAATGACAGAAGACAATAAAATTTAATAAAATTAATTAGAAATTTACAATACTTTGGCGTGCTCTTAGTTTTAACAAAAATATCATCATAAAATATAAATTTTTTACTATTTTGTCTACTGTCTTGCCAATGGTTTTACCAACTATCTGGACTCTTATTCACAGATACAAAGTTTGAAAACTAATACGTATTTTTCACTGTCTTAACAGTACTGTCTCGTGTAACCCCCATGTTAGGCGGACGCGAACCTCTCTCAAGCGGACACAAACGTCTGTTGAACGGACGCGAACCTCTGTTGGACGAACGCGAACCTCTCTCAAGCGGACACGAGCGAGAAAAGTAACTGACAAAATGTGTGTAAACATACAGAAATGAAATTGGGGATTTCCTTCACAAAGCGCCTCGCTTGTTTTTTTTTTCATTTGCCTTGCCATCGCTTCACTGAGCTATAGAACGTTGCAGTGAATAGACATTGAGATGGCGAACCCATATGCAAAATCGTTTTTTTTAAAGAAAAACAAAAAAACTTACGTCATTCCACGATTTCTGAATTTCTTAAGTCATGAATTACAAATGTAAAATGCTGAAGTTTGTCAATTACATACTTGTTTTTTCATGATATGAACTGAATTTGTTTTATTTTAAACACATATGCGTTAAAAGAATATAATATAATGCGAGATTTTGTTAAATACATAAATACAATAAATGTATTTTGCATTGAAAAAAATTTCCTTTAACATTTGCTCATTAGTCTATAACAAAATTTAAAGATAAAAAACTCAGCCTCTCTATTAAGCGGATACCTCTTTTGGGCGGACAAAAATGGGCTGACGGTGAGTGTCCGCCCAAGAGAGGTTTCACTGTACTTGTTTCATTTAATTTTCAAGTTAAGTTTTTTTGTATATTTAGGGTATTCACAAGGTGTGCTATCATGCCATAATGTCATATTGTCCTAAGATTTTACACTAGTTTAAACATTTTATTGTTGCCATATAAAAAAGTACTAAAATATTACAACTCTGAAAGCTATGTTTATTTAAGTGTCGTAATCAAACAGCTGTTTCTTATTTGCATTTATTTATCTTGTAAATTTTAGTTGTAAAATTTTAGAACAATATTACAATATGGCATGATAGCACACCTTGTGAATACCCTAATTATATATGTAAGCATATTTATTAAGGTGCCTCGACTTCCATTAGAAAAAAGTTGCATTTGTATCCCTCTAAAAATTAATCTTGGTCTAGATTCCCAAAATATATTGACTGCTACGATAGCCGCCGGTGAGCTAAACCATTTAGCAAAAACCTACATTAATAATGTTTTTCGTAAATATATTTTCTAGTATAATAGTTGTAGTAAAAAAAAAACTGTCAGAAATTTAAGGCCGGAAAATGCTCTTCCAATCCGCATTAAAGAATTTCAAAGTTTTGCAAAAGCATTAAAGACAATGCTGTTTCTCGTGCCTTATTTTGAATTTTTTAACTTATTTTCACTTAAATTGAAATAACTTCATTGTTTCTAATGCAATCTTCATTTTCAAGATATTGTTGGAAAGATTTTGAGTGCTTGCATTGATTTAATACCAAAATTTCTAAAATTTATACATATTAACAAAAATATTAATTATAAAATAAATACCTTCTGAAGAAATATTGTGAGAAATAAAAACAAAAAAAAAAAAAAAATGAAATTGAAGTTATTTAAATTTTGAGAGTATACGATTGCAATAATATAAAATTTTTATTAATTTTTGATCCTCTGGGGGATTTGAACACAAAAAAACTCCCCTTGACTACGGCCCTGGATTTTAGTGATATCTTTCTCTGAATATTATAGACCACTTGTGCTTCCTTTTGCGATTATAAAAAACTTTTTTATTAATTTTTGACCTTTTTTTTAAATGAACTTTGTCATTTTTGTTTATGAGCTGAATTAATAAAAACATTAAAATTTAAATAAAAAAATTTATTTCATACTTTATTTTTTCATTTAGTACAATTTTATCAACATTTTTATACCAAAATAAAAAAGTCATTTATCAACTCTGTAGTGAAAACGATTTGCAGTTTCTTTAACATTGTGAATACTTTGAGTTATTGCCTTAGGCGATCTTTAAACTTGTTTAACCTGTGCAATTATATGCTCCAACGAGTATATATCTATAAGAGTTTTCACTCGTCGCTCGTTATTTTTTGCTCGCTAATATTAGCTATCCATCGACAGGATATTTTTGTACAAAAACATGTATTTTTTACATGATTTTTGCATTTGTAGATTTTTTGGGATTTTTTCGAAAGAACTGCAAACATTTTAGTTTTATATCAAATCGAATAGTTTTTAGCCTATGGCGTTAAAAAACTTTTAAAAATTAGGGCCACCTTATGTACATTTACACAAAAAACAGTATATACATATATTGTATTTATTATATTATATTTTCTTAATTTCTTAAAATAATATACTATTTTCATGGTTACAAATCTTAGAATAAATTTTAATACAAGCATTAAAAAGTATTAAATTTGTAAAATTTGTGAAAAGTATTAGTAAGAATTGATTACGAAATTCGTAAATAAAGGGTGTTCCAACAAGAGCGCAATTTTTAAATTTTAAATAAAACACAGATATTTAAAAAAAAAGCGTGGAACTTTATTATATCGTAAAGTAGACAGAATGAGGTTATGTATAGAACAATATATCGTGCAGATGGCCGCCGCGGCTTTGCTGGCATTTACGCGATCTTTTAATGAAATTTTCAATGAGCGTTTTGCATAAATGCTGCGGTATTTCATTAATGCAGCGTCCAATTTCCTCTTTTAAGGCTTGAGTCGTCGTCGGCTTATTCGCGTAAACCATCGACTTCAAAAAACCCCAAAGAAAAAATCTAATGGTGTTAAATCGCACGATCTAGACGGCCAATTCTGATCTCCAAAACGCGAAATAACACGACCGGGAAATGACTGATGAAGCAATTGAATTGTTTCTCTGGCTGTATGACATGTGGCGCCGTCTTGTTGGAACCACATGCCCTCCACATTCATTTCTTCAATTCTAACAAGAAAAAACTGGTTATCATTTCACGATACAGAACACCATTGACTGTTTGCGCTTGACCTGCCTCATTTTCATAAAAAAAAGGTCCAATGATTCCTCCAGCCCAAAACCACACCACACAGTGACACGTTGAGGATGCATTTGCTTCTCCAAATGCGACAATTCTGCCTATTGACGAAGCCATCAAGATGGAAATGGGCTTCGTCACTGAAGATGATTTTAGCGGCAAAATCAGCATTTTCATGTTGTCTCTCCAATACCCAATTAACGAACTCCCTACGCTGTCTAGAGCCTAGGTTTTTTAAAACGGTGCAAAAAATATGTCACTTCAGCCGATCTTCGCATTATCTACACCTCATATATCAGACCAAAAATGGAGTACAATTCGCACATTTGGACAGTGGCTTCAAGATCTTATTTGGAGCTTCTGGATCGAATTCAGTGTCGTGCGATATTGATAGGGGATGAAAGTATTTACCATTGCCCCGGTGTCTAACAGAACCTCGCATTACCGAGACAATTCGTTTTTTAGTCGCACGGTAAAGCTGTGGAATAGTCTCCCTGCGACCGTGTTTCCAGGCAGTTTTGAGCTCTGCAAAATTAAAACAAATCTTCACCGACACTACTCCATCTATACACCCTCCAACTAAATATTACCCATCTTCCGAATCAACACAATGCTTACACCTTTATAGGGGGCGCCCCAGAGTGTTGGTTCAGTAAAAAAAAATTCATAACATTTCAATCGTTTTTTGTCTCATTCTGAGGCTATGACCTTGCCTCAAGGAAATGTGTTGTACTAAAAAAATCCACATTTTTCGAGATATCGCAATAATTTTGATGTAAAATAACGGAAATACTTTTAAGAGTGCTATTCGTAAAGAATATTACCAAAAAAGCTTTTCAAAGATATCGTCATAGGCTCGATGTCATAACGGAAATTTTTCAAAATTTACTGTTTTTAAAAAATGTCACCATCACAATATACATTCACACATGATATATACACTTAAAATGCTTATTGTAGGGTATCCGTAAGAGACAGCGAAAAATGTTTTTCTACTTACATCTTAAATTCCCTCTTACAATATGTTCTTCCAACTCCTTAAGTTTCATTTGAGAAATCTTTTTTAATATTATCATATTTCAGGTCAAAGGTCACACAAAATATTCGGTGCACTCCTTCTCCTTACTCTTATTAATTTAATAAACAAATGAATAATCAAAATCGATTAGAAACACTGGAGATAATGGTACCGAACTGTTTCCACAACGCCTATTTATATAAAGCATATCCTATTTCTAATACAAATTATAGTTTCTATAAAAATGGGAAATGAATAGGAAATGAGTTTCAATGATTTTTTACATAGAAGTGATGCCAGTGTTTACTTTTTTTTGACTCGTAAATGTTGATATGTTTTTATTACGATCTTATTTTTTTGCATTTGCTGCATATCTTTATCTAATATTGATTAGTTTTATAACTCCTAAAGTGGTGCTAGTTCTATAATTCAACTTTTAATTATAAATGAATAGTAACTTCGAAATTGTACATTTAAAGAAAGAAAGTGTGGTGTTTGCTTTATTTTGACACTCAAGTAAATGCATACGTACGCGACCGTTGAAGATGTTGAAAATTCTGCATTTTGTAAATTTTAGTACAATTGATGTAGTAGTACCAATGGAAACTATGGCTTTTGTATCTAAATTCAACATCTGGTGCTTACTCTTACCCAAATTTACGTTTAACCTTACAAATTTCAAATATACTTCAAAAGCTGTAGTAAAACTTCACTTTATTTAAATTTTTAACAAATAAGAAGGGGTGTCTCTGGTTGTGGGACACCCTTCGTATTTTTTGAAAGAAAGCAAATATCATGGATTTGAGTATTGTCAAACTTGTTATTTTGCTAACACCGAATTGAATAGACTTATTTGTTTGCTTACTGTGAACATTGAAGAAAAAAAATTCGAAAAGAAGCAACACAATAGTAAATTTTGAATTTTGTGAGTGCGATAAATTGAAATGAATTAATTTAAAAATAAGTGTCCTACATAATAAATGCAGTATTATCAATCAATATATATTTTGCGATGAAACATAAATTTCTTGCCAAATATGTTTCCATACAATTGAAACATATGATACGTGAACCATACAATTTTGCCATTCACTTTCAAAATTGCTACCATTACCAGTTGTGGGACACCTTATGTAACTGGTTGTGGGACACTTTGTTTTTTGCATTTAAAGTATGTTTTGACTTACAAACTGTAAAATATCAACGTTTTAGTCATCATATCATATTCAAATTGTGTTTTCTTGCATTTTTATGCATTTTTAGCCATTTCAACACCAGAAAAGTCAGCCGAATTCTAATTTAATGCGTTTGTTAAAGCCATTAAGGACAATTTAGTAGAGAAAAAGGGCAATAGAGTGACTGCATTTGGCCACTCGATCAGCCAAACAGTCGGCCAAGCACACTAAGACGAAGAAGTCTCCACCAAATGAAGACGATGTAGACTTCTGCATCATCTGTTTGGACCTTATGCCATCGAAATTGACTGGAGTAAACTTAAGCCAATGCAATGAGTGCAAACGGCCAGTGCATTTGAAGTACGCTGATGTGCCAACGAGCTATTTTACACGCACACATTGCACTTCTGATTTAGATGATGAAATAACATGAAATAAGTGCCAATTTCTGTTGTTTTTTTGTGCAATTGAAGGATTCTGAATTGAATGAATAAATTTTGTTATTTTTCGTAATTTTTGTAGTTTTTCTTCATATTTCCTCTTTTTTAGTGGATTTTTCAAGTTGTCCCACTACTAGGTACAAACTTTTTTGGCAAAAAATGAACCCCTCATAAAATTGGTCGTACAATTTTTCTGGTTGACAAAACCAATAAAAGGCTGTCTAGTCTGCTGTGTGATTGACTCTATACAGAGTTGTTGTTGTTGATGCCTTCTTCAAACTTACTTCATCTAAATAGCTCACAACTAAAATCATGTAAAAATTAAAAGATTAGATCACAATTTAAGCGTCGCACAGTGCGCTTTTTTAATTTTATGATGACATTTGGGTTATTTTTTGTTGTTAAAATTTATAAAAAAATATTTTTATTCGTCAGATTATAACACTTGTATTATAAATTGGTATTAAAACATGATGTATTGTATGGTTTTTTTATAAAATTCGTCAAAGTTGAAACTTTTTTAACAAAAATAAGCTCCTTTAAAACCCAAAAAATAAAGTCAAGCTTAAACAATAGTAACTTCGAGCACAAAGTATATTTCAAGGTTTTGTTTTTTTGGACTTTTTTATGTCTTAATCGCTATTGAATTAAATATAAAATACAATGAAAAGTGTAAATAAATAAAAATACAAAAATCGTTAAAATATAACTGTAAATTTTTCAAGGAATGAAAATTTAAGGTAAATTTAGAAGAAAATATCTTGCTAATTAAGCTTAACAATGCTCGAAGGCTAGAACTATCATAAAGTATCGTACTTCTACCTTCTGTTTCTGTAAAAACCTGCTGCATCTAGCTGCCATTAAGAAAAACCAATTAACTTGAAAAAAGTCTTAAAAATCAAATTTTGCCCTAAAATGCACTGATTTCCAAGGCGATTTGTAGCCACTCTTAAATTTAAAGAAAAATAAAATAGAATTCATAATTTAAAACAAGTTGTGACCTTATTTTGTATTAGCAACCATTTTTTAAAAATTTTTTTAAAATTTAGTTAATTTGGTAATATAGGAGACAATCGTCGCTTGAGAAAATAAATGTCGTGTGTGAAAATTTTCACTTTTGATATTATTGAGAAAAAGAGGCTATAATTCAGAATCTATCAGAGCAATATTCTTCAGAATTTCAGGCCTATTTGCAGACACATTTCACAATAGATTACGACTTACCGCTATTTTTTTAGAATTTATACCCCATTTTTCTCAATGACCTCAAAAGCGAAAATTTTCACATACGACATTTATTTTATCAAGAGACGATATCTAAAAGTTATCCGATTTGAAATATTTTTAGCATGACGTTTAAGTGAAGTTAAATAAACTAAATTTACTCTTTAAAAATATAAATAAGCAATTTTATGCGGGTTTTTTTTATTTAAAAAAAAATTATTTTGTATGGGAGGTAGACAGTTGACCTAGAATTCTAATTTTTTGTGCCATTACTTAATTTAGGCTAAAACTCATTTGTACAATTTTATGACCCTAGCTTTTATAAATTCTGAGATAATGTAAATGTCATCTTAAAATCGAAAAATGATATGTTTACGGAATTGAAAAAAAAAATTTATTAAAATGGCGCACTTAGAACCATTTGGTCTCATTTTTCTCTTTATTGGTGTAAGAGTTGTAAAGAAATTTGCCTGTAAATACAAAAAAAATATTCAGATTCAAATCAGAACATTTTTATACGGTGGTAAGAAAAAAACATGTTTGATTCGTTTGTCGCTTACAACGTTATTCGCTTCGACGCTTTAATTAATTATCAAAATCAACATAGTTCAGCAGAAATTTAGCTTATTTGATAAGATTTTCCATAGCTATGCATATGATCACATATTATAAACTCGATCAAAAGTTATGAGTCAAAAACCTAACGTGTCCCATAACCGGAGATACTCCCCTATTTTGATAATAATAGTAAACTTGCACTTATTTTTTAGAGTGTGCATGCAGTATTGCAATATAACGTTACACATAGTTATTATTGATGAACTATATTTTTATAACTCATGCACTGAAAAAATTCTGCAAAAAAATGTTAAGTGATTATACATCTTAACGGTACATAGTAGTACATTTTTACACAAAATAGAACATAGCTTTTGGGGTATACTATTTAGAAAGTCCCTATTCAATTATTCCAACACTGATACTGCAACAAACACCCACACATTTACACAACACCTCACAAAACAAAACATATATAAAGCAAAATTCTGCTTTTGTAACAAAAATTCAAATCACATTCATTCCGTTGCATTTACAATAGAAATTCAACAACAGTTTCGAGCAATTCGAAGACTCGCGACACACAAGCGCAAAGTTTAGTCAGGATTAAAAAAGACTGCCAGCCAGCGAAACGATGGCGACGAGAATAAAAAATGTCGTGACCCCAACGTGAATGCGTTTAAGAAAACACATTTAAAATGTTGCCAAAACGTAGGTAACACAAAAAGTACAACAAAAGATGAATGTCGTTAGTTTTTTTTAATATGGGTTTTCTTTGCTGTACCTTAAACTGTCCGTGCTGGAGACTACTTTTTATTTCATAAAACAGAAAGAAACAATTTTAATTTTTGATACTGCACTAAATGCTGCACTCAGCACACCACCACAGAAGAAGAACAAGCAGAAGGAGCTGAAAGAAAATATAACATCCCCATAAAACAATACAAAAAAAAAAAAAAAAAATAAAAAACAAAAAATTATATAAAAGGAGTCAAATAAAAGAACTTATAAAAAGAGCCACACCAAGCCATGGACTATGAGTATTGAGTGAGTAAAAGAATTCCAAAATCGCAAATTCAGCATTCAGAAAAGCCCTCTATTTTGGGCGCATTTGCATACAATGAGGTGCACAGCATGTTATCTTTTTGTGACCTACACCAATATTTCTGGGAATGTTGCTGCTGCTGCTGCTGCTGCAAACAGCAATACAGCTGCTGAGGCTACTTTGCTGTGCTCCGTCATTCGCAGGTATGTTTGTCTTTCTTCCCCTCATGAATTCGTTCTTTTGTTTGGCTTGTACTTGACTACTGAGATCTTCGGATCACCATCCTCCTCATCATCATCATCATCATCATCATCATCATCTAAAACTCGAGTGTCTGGCGTCTGCGTTTTGAAGGTACCTTCCATACGCGTTGGTTCAATTTATATATTGCTGTTTTTTGTTGTTTTTGAAAAGCATGTGATATCGATGGGAAGAACATTTTTGACGAATATTATTAAAGTTCTTAATTTGAGCAAAAACTACTTACAATTTCAAAAGAATATTTGATCCTCAAATTAGTTGTAACACGAAAAAGTCATATTATTTTGTAGGAATAGAATTACAGTCGTAAAGTTATATTAGCACGGTTAGAAATATTGGAATAAATTTTAATACTTTTTGGCTTACATATATGACCACACCAAAATTGTATTAAAATTAAATACTGGCCAAATATTAAAATTGAATTTTAGTAAAATATGTATTAAAATTGAATGCTCAATTCGTAAAAATTTTTAATACTGATTCTGTATTAAAAATTTTTTATAATACTAGCCATTGTATGAAATAAATTCCAAGGCATTCAAATTTAATACAAAATTTTATTAAAATATAATACAGCATGTCTTAAAAATTAAATGCAATATTTACCATAGTATCGAATTGATTCCAAGGGTATAAAATATCGTTGTAACATTTGAAATGTATTAAAATGTGAAACAAAATAAATTTAAAAATGTTGTAATCAATTTAGAAGTATTAGTTTTAATTGTTTTTGCATTAAATCTCGGTAGTACTTTGTTTTTATTAAAATTTATTCCAAGATTTCTAACCGTGAGTCTTTCAATTTTAATTTCAGTTTGTTAAAAACTATATTAAAAATGAAGTTTTTGCAGAAAAAAAAGAAGCATATTAATTTGCTTCAAGTACCTTAAAAAATTGCTTTGAAAAATTCGCATTTAATAAAATTGTTTTTTATGCGTAGCTTTCCTTTAAGTATTTACTTCAAATTGACTTAAGGCACGGAAAGTCGTTTGAATAAAATCACACTATGATTGTTTTTTAAAAATGCCAAACCTTGGGTGCAGAAAGACAATGTTAAAAGAATAATTAAATATCTTTTTTTTTTTAAACCACAAAAACAAATATTCCCGCATGCTTTACTGCTATAAGCTTAGAATGTTGTGGAAGCGAAAGAAAATCTTCCGTAAGAAATGCATTGTATTTTTGAATTTCGAATTTTGTCAAAATTTCGCTGTCTTTTATATGTCCGTACATTTAATTGGCGCGGAAATATGACATTCCCCAGTAGTTCCAGTCTTGAAGAAATCTCAAATGAATCATGTGCGATTTTTCTTGATCCTTGACGAAATATGCTGATTTGGCCATACATTTCATTGACGAAAATTTCATAGAAATGTTCCAAATTCGTGCAAGACGCAATGCAGAAACGTCGGGATTTATCATGCACGAACCCAATATCGAAGTATCGGGGAAGTTTCCTTAACGAAAAGTAGACAGGAATATAAAGAAAATTCGTCAAGGAATTAAAATCGAAACTTAAAATCGAAAAATAAAATTCGTGAAGTAACATTCCTTCCGAAACGTTGAAGAAGTGAAAACGCTGTATTGTTGCAGCTTAGCCTCTGAACGATTCGGCAAATTACAACAATCATGAATATCTTCAAGTTGTTGTAATAGAGTGGAAAAAGTTAGGCGCTGACAACCGCTGCTTTGCATTATATTTTGTATGAATTTTTTTTAAGTCCAGCAGCTCATGCAGAAACTTCCTTCAAGAAATCATCACGAAAAGTTCGTCAATGATGCCGCGAACTACTGGGTCAACAATAATGTTCACACACATTCAACAAACACGTTATGGTAAGTATGTGTTTGTGTTGAGTCTACACCAAAATTTCACGTGTAGAATTAAATGCCTAAAAATATTCGTTCCTACACCATACTAAGCTTAAGCAGATAAAGCTTTTTACCTGGTGGTTTTATTTGCTAATCTTACTTACTTACTTACTTAGTTGGCGCTACAACCGTATGTCGGTCTTGGCCTCATCTAAGAATTTGCGCCAGCCATTTCTGTCTTTCGCTTGCTGGCGCCAGTTGGAAATTCCAAGCTTCGTCAGGTTGTCCTCTACTTGATCTTTCCAACGAAGATGGGTTGTCCTCTTCTGCGTTGACCGCCGCTGGGTACCGAATCGAATGTTTTCTTCACTGGAGCATCGTCTTTCATGCGCTGAACATGACCAAGCCAGCGAAGCCGCTCGATTTTAATGCGCTTGACTATGTCGATGTCAGCTTACAGCTCATACAGTTCATCATTCCACCGTATTCGGTACTCGCTATTGACGCAGATTGGTCCGTAGATCTTACGAAGAATCTTTCTCTCGAATGCTCCTAAAGTCTTTTCATCTAAACTGCTCAGCGTCCAGGTTTGTGATGCATAAAGTAGGACGGGCATGATGAGCGATTTATAGAGCGTGATTTTCGTTCGTCGAGAGGTGGCTCTGCTTCTCAATTGCCTACTGAGCCCAAAGTAACACCTGTTGGCAAGAGATATTCTTCGCTTGATCTCAATGCTGATGTCGTTGGTTGAGTTAATGCTGGATCCCAGATAAACGAAGTTCTTCACAACCTCGAATGAGGTATTGTCAACGGTAACGTGGGATCCAAGACGCTGGGACTGTTTGTTTGTTGATACCAAGTATTTCGTCTTATCTGCATTCACTGCCAGACCCATTCACCTTGACTCTCTTTCTAATCTGGAAATTGCTGCACTGACTTCGCGCGTATTATGGCCAATGATATCGATGTCATCAGCATACGCAAGCAGCATAACACTCTTGTAGAATATTGTGCCACTAGGTCTCAGATCAGCAGCTCGGATGATCTTTTCCATTATTAGGTAGAAAAAGTCGCACGATAAGGAATCACCTTGTCTGAAACCACGTTTGGTAACAAATGGTGGGGAGAGGTCCTTCCCAATGGGCTGGACCCAATTGGGCTGTCGAAGGCGGCTTTGTAGTCGACAAAAAGATGGTGGGTGTCGACTTGTTTTTCTTGAGTCTTCTCCAAGATTTGTTGTAGCATGTAAATCTGGTCGTTGGTGGTCTTTCCAGATCTGAAGCCACTCTGATAAGGTCCGATCAGTTCGTTTACAATAGGCTTCAATCTTTCACATAAAACGCTCGACTGGAACTTATATGCGATATTAAGAAGGCTTAGCCCACGGTAATTGGCATAGATAATGGGATCGCCTTTCTTGTGGATTGGGCAGAGCACACTGAGATTCCAATTGTTTGGAATGCATTCTTCCGACCATATTCTGCATAGAAGCTCGTGAATGCATTTAAATAGAGCTTTGCCTCCGTTCTAAAACAGCTCAGCAGGTAAGACATCAGCTCCCGCGGCTTTGTTATTTTTAAGCCAAGCTATAGCTGTCAGAACTTCATCATAGTCGCGCAGCGGGACCTCGACGCTGTCATCCGTAATTGGGGTTTCCGGGATATCATCTCTATTAACGGGATTGTTGTCAGCATCGCCATTTAGAAGCTTAGAGAAATGTTCCCTCCATAACGTCAGTGCACTCTGGACATCTGTCACTAGATTTCCGTTTTCATCCTGGCAGAAAGAGGCTCCGGTTTTAAAACCATCGGCAAGGCGTCTTATTTTTTCAAAAAATTTTCGGGCCTCATTCCTGTCACCATACATCTCAATCTTCTCATGTTCTCGCTTTTCTGCCTCTCTTTTTTCCGCCTGAAAATACGTTTCTCTTCCCTCCTCTTTTCTTTGTAGCGCTCCTTAGCAGCGCGCGTTACAACCGACTGCAGGGTGGCTTTGTAGGCGGCGTCTTTCTCTGCAGTGGCGTCGCGACACTCCTGGTCGTACCACTGGTTTCGGCGAGGGCGTTGGTAGCCAATCACCTCTTCAGCAGCCGAACGCATGGAGTTGGAAATGTGTATTGTCAACCCACATAAACGTTTCTGAATGCTTCACTACTTCTCTATTAATCTTATATCTTCTTATTACCTTAATTGCAGTTGTAAAAATCACAGAATTAGCTTATGGACCCCTTCGAAAAATATTTTATGAATAAACCAATACGTAAGTCTAATCTCTTTTTTATAAAGAGACTGCGCGCATATATCATCGATTGGAGGAGTGCTTTGAAGCAGGAGTGAGAGTCGAGTGGCAAAAGCATCGGCTGTCTCTTTTGATTTCAGCTTGTCGACGTCTAGCTTTCTCTGTGTAGGGTTGCGTGTATTCTTAGCTGCGCACAGACGTATACGGATCTTGGCTGCAGCAAGATAGTGGTCCGAGTCAATGTTTGCACCACGGATCTTGCGTACATCCAATACACTGGAAGAGTGCCTTCCGTCGATCAAAATGTGGTCAATTTGATTATTGGTTTTTTGATCAGGGGACATCCAGGTGGCTTTATGAACATTGAGATGCTTGAATCTAGTGCTACTTATGACCATGTTTCGTGCTGCGGCGAAGTCAATCAGCCGCATTCCGTTATCCTAGGTGTTGTCGTGGAGGCTGTACTTTCCGACTGTTGGACCAAAAATGTTTTCCTTGCCCACCTTAGCGTTGAAGTCACCAAGCACGATTTTTACGTCGTGACGGGGGCAGCCCTCGTAAGCATTTTCAAGGCGCTCGTAGAAAATTTCCTTGATCTCATCGTCCTTGTCTTCTGTCGGAGCGTGCGCACATATTAGGCTTATATTGAAAAATCTAACCTTGATGCGGATTATGGTTGCTAATCTTAGCTTATTTTAAATTACAAGCAATTACAATTGCAAATTATGTTTTGTTTACTTCCCTACAATAGAGGGATGCTTCTAGCAGAGATCGAATTCAGAAAAAAACTTTAAATGAGGTAGCTATTAGGGAGTCCAATCCCGGCAGCTTTTCTCGATCCCGGGATTATCGGGATTTAAAATCTCAATCCCGGGATTAGTTCGGGATTGAAAAATTTAAGAAGTAAATAACTCAAAACGTTTTTAATACAATTTTTTATTATGTATTTCTTGAAATTAAAAAAATTTAAGCTACCGTGATTGATAGCCGAATCATTTGGTGAAAGAGCACACGCTCGCTCTTTTCATTTTGTAGTTAGTGCTCGTGCGAGCCTCTGATTGCCACTATAACATAGCCCTTACAGAAAGCAACTGCATTATTGGCAAACAAATCAGAAGGCGCGAGCACAGCAAAAATTTGGCGCTGAGTTTAAAATTTGTTCGAGCTTTTCCAGAGTAGTGCTCCTGTTTATTACACAGATTCGTACCAAGGCAAAAAAATCGCTGTGTGTATAGATATGATTGCTACAAAACGCGACTTTTTGCACTTTTACACTTGAACTAATTTTTCAACACTGCTTCAATAGTTAAAGTGTATATTTGTATTTTGCAAAATTCAAGTAAATAAAAATCTAAGCTTTAAAAAAATGTGCTTTTGTGCGGAGGACCCGTCGCACACTGCTTCCAAATCGAAAAAAGACGGCCAAAACTTCAAGGAGTTGCCTATATATTGGCATAAAAGTAAAAATATATTGGTTTTTGGGTTGCTGATCACGAATCTGAAGTCAAAAATTCAAAATGGCGGTCATGAAGTAGCTTTAGAATCAACTTTTGTAATACCTAAATTTATATAACTTTTTTAATGGTCTACAATAGGGCCGCCCAGAATTCTTGCCCGTGCGTCGACAGAGGGCAGGCAGTGCACTTTGTCGTCTGCGGGATGACTTCGGGGGTGAAGCGGAAAGAGAAGCGGAAAATTGTGAGAGGATGAAGAGCGTAGATGTACAGAACACGTGAGATGCTCTCGCTTTGATGGTCGCTCGTGAAAAAGCAGTGTTGCACATTCTGCATATTTTTCCTTAAAAGAGTTTTTATTATTTGCCATAGCTACAAAAAACGATGTTGCTTTGACGTATAATTACGTCTTACAGCGCAAATTTGTGTGTTTGTTTAAAATTTGGTGTAAACTTGTAGCCTTTAGTATTCAACATTCAAAAATAAAATATATAACAAAATATCAGTTATGTGGCGAATATAGATGAAATTGTGTAACCTTTTTTCGCAGGAACAATTAGAACCTCTCACATTGCAGAATATTAGGCAAATTTTAAGTTTTATTGTTGCGTAAAATAATAAAAAACAAAATCAATATTTTTTTCTCAAAATTTTAACAGTCAAAATATTACTAAAATTTTTTGTTTTTTTATGAAAAAATACATACTCGAAACGGTAAATTTGCGCAGTATTTACGATTACAGTTATAAAACGCCCGATTTTTATATAACGGAGGATGCAACATTGCTTTTAGGCGGCTCTGAGCACAATGAGCGCAATTATAAGTTTCGCAATGCAGGCGCTCATGCTAGGGTTACCATGAAACTAGTTTTTTTAAGAATTCAAATGATATATTTTTGATTCAATTTGATTCAATATTTTTGATTCAATATAGGTCTTGTTGCATTAGTATGTCAATAAAATATATAAATAAATAAATAAATATATTAATACTTCTTCTATCAAACATAATATTATACTCTTATTTATAATATAACGATTTAAAATTGTAGAAAACTTCTTCTTTAAATTTGACCTTAAGCCTAGTACTCTGTTCGTTTGAGTGAAATTTCTGACTTAAAATTTGTTGCTAGGAATTCCTATGGCAACGTTTCTTAGAGAGATTCGGAGAATATGTTGGAAGACTTTATATGATCTCTCTCTTTTCACTTCAAAATAAATAGGCAATACCATTAAATTGTCGTGAAAAAATGTTGCGATAATTTCACTCTGCGGAACAGAGTACTGCTCTGACGAAAATGTTGTGAAAATTTCCACGCTTGTTTCGCAGCTGTCATATTTTGTATAGAGATTTGAGTGGAATTTAACATGAAACTGAACAGAGTACTGTGCTTTAATGTAAAAAAAATCAGTCCAAAATTTGTTTTTTGGAACCGCTAACTTGGTTCGTGGGTAGAGTGCGTGGCCCCTAAGCTTAAGAACCGCGGTAGCCCGGGTTCAATTCCAGCTCAGACAGAAAGTTTTTTCAATTGAATTAATTTTTCTGTTCGGTCGTCACCTCTCTGCAGACAATGGCAAACCTCAGAGAGTAAAAATTGCCATGTAAAGCTTCTTTAGAACATAAGCCGTTCGGAGTCGGCATAAAACACGTAGGTCCAGTTCTCGGTCATTTGTGATCAAACATTTAATAACACGCACAACACAATTGATCAATAGAAGCTAGGTCAAAGTCCTTCCAAGGGCTGAAATGGCCAGTTTATTATTTTTTTTTTTTTTAACTTGGAGAATATTATTTTTTGTTTGTTTTTCCTGCCTCGAAACGCTATCTTAAGGCCAAAACATAATAAGCTCGAGCTGTCTGCAGCTAATGTCAAATTTTATACAACTACATAGAAATGATGCGTACAACCCATAATTGCTCAAGTCAGCTTTTTCGTCAAGTTTCGTTAACTTGATCTAACTGCAGCCAAAGCAATTAAAATCGAATGTTCCGTAGGAATCAGCTGTTTTTTTCTTTCAAACGAATTTAAATGAAATTAACATAAACTTATTTTCGTGATTTATTCCTGTTATCACAAATTTAACTGAACAAACCAAACAAAACTAATTAATATACAAATTGGCGAATTTTTTTAATGACTTAGGGCCAGCTTTTCAGTACGAGTTTAAACTTTAGTCAAATTAAACCTAGCTTTACTCACCATAATTGGACGTTTAAACTTGGTTTAACTAGATATTTTAGCATTCGTTGAAGTTAAATTGACTTAAATTATCAAATAGTAAGGGTTCTCATCTAAGCATGTAAACATGTAAACATGTATAGCATTTAAACTTTTGATGAGCGATAAAGTGTAAATAGCGTAAATGTCGACAAAATGGCGGCTGCGACAACATTATGACTTTTTTAAATTTTAAACCTCTTAAAAACTTTCATTAACATAGAAAAATAATTAAAACGTGTTCATATTTACTCCAACTACTTTAAATATGTAATGATTAGCGCCCTCATTCACACACTTAGATTTACATGCTAGTTTACACTACAAAATAGGCTCGGAAATGATGTAAACTCACGCCCATACAAGTTTTGACAGATAGTTTACGCGCATGTAAGTTCACAAGGCTTACAATGTTTACGGGTCAGTTACATGCTTAGATGAGAAGCCTTAGTGTATTTCTTTTTTGCCTAAACAAAGTTAAAACGTCCAATTTTGGTGAGTTAAGGTCTGTTCAATTTGACTAGACCTTAAACTCGTACTAAAAAAAATGGCCATTTTTTCGATCATGTCATTTAAGTCAAATTGAGTATTTGGCAGAACTTGAGCTAGCTTTTCGTTGATTTTTGACATTAGCTACAGCGTTCTAATCCAAGAATGATAGAAAAATAGATTGCGCAGATCATAAAATAATTGTCTACGATTTGCGCATTTCGTCATGATAGCCTTACGATATGAACTTACGATATGAGATTGTTGTCAATTTATGTAAACAAATATGAAGAAAGGTTTGTAAGCAGTGCAATAAAATTGTTAATATAATAGACTAAATAAATATTTCCACCGTTTTATATTACAATATGAATAGAGTGCTGCGCATAGTATTTTCGTGCTAGTTTTGTAGTTTTTTTTTGGTTTTAAAGCAAGTTTGAATGAAACCAACTTGCACTGGCAAAAGATTCAAGAAACAAACTTCGTCTAGCCTGACGTCATGATCGTAAAAAATATTGTTATCGTAGCTAGAAAAGTCAAAATGAAAAGTAAACAACATGACGGACCGGCGCAATACGTAATCCTTTTATCTATTATTCTTGGTTCTAATCTACGTTTGAGAACTCAAAATTCTGATATCAGCTTGGGATAAATAATGCGCCTTGCCTCCACATTGCATTAAAACATTTTTAAAACCACAATATTATTAAACTCAATTTGATTTTACACACAAGCTGTCAGTTATAAGATATTTTTAAAACTTTTCAAAGATTTAATTTATAAAGTATTTAATAATAAATATGTGGTAACTCTGCATACATTAATGAGTTATATGATGACTTTCGTAAAGCAGACTCTAACACTCAAAATCAGTGCTGCCAGTTAGTTTCAGCTTATTTTTTCGAAAATTGTGTTTTAGCTCCTAGCTTCTTTTTCAAGAAGCTTAGCTGTTTAGAGCTTAGCTATTTTTAACTACTACTTTTATTTATTAATAAAGGTCAATATTAAACTATATTTGAATATTTAAAAAAAATTCTCAAAACTACCTTTATTCAATTTAATATTTTTACCAATTTTACCAATTTTCTTTAACTTTGAGTACATAAAATTGAATAAAGATAGTTTTTAATAATTTTTATGCAGCAATACACTGCATTTACAAATCAATCAATATGATTGATAAACTGATTTATCTGATAAACTGATTAAATATAGCAGTTGTATTTGCTTTTAACTATTTTCTTTTCTTAGCTTACAAATAATGGTTAGCTCTTTTTAGCTTCTTTTGTTAGCAATTTTAGCTACAGGCTCAACATTTTTCTGGCAACACTGATCACGATATGAATAGCGCTTTTTCTTACGCTCTTTCTCATTCCCTTCGTGCATGTCCCTCGTTCCTTTTACCACCGAATTTATCCAGCATATGCTGTTGCCCGTGCTGCTTGCTGCTTGCTGCGGGCAGGCAGAATGCCCATATGGGCAAAACGCCCGTACGGGCGACTTTGGACACCCCAATTCTATAGTATACGGATGTTTATATATATGTGCATTTCCAAACTGGCGTTACGGACGATTTGTGCGTAGAAATATTAAAAAAAATATTGAAAAAGTCAAATTTTTAAAAAGGTTTTCTTATATTTGCGTAGTAATTAAATAGCATTGAATTAAGTAAAAATAATGACAGCAATCGTCCCCAAGAATTAAAAGATATAAGCAAAAAATATGTGCTGGCCGAAGAATATGTGCTGGCTAGACTAGTTTTTAACAGTCTAGCGTTTCAAAAACGGAAGTGATTTTTGACTTGGACTACAAAATTTTCAAAACTCTCTGAACTGGGGAAGACTTTTTGTATATTACTTTTTTTATAAGGGTTTGAAATAACATAAGTTTATTTTCCAAGCGATCAAAATTAAAAATTTTCTCTGGTTTTTTTTTATTAGGCTTTTTGATGTGGCGTCACGTAACTTAAATTTCCATTGTAGTTTAATTGAGTAATTAGGTACGTAGGTAGTTAAGTAATAATGTAATTTAGTAAATGCAAAACAAATTTAATATATATTTCTTTCCTTGCTTCAACCATTTGTTCATTATCTTCAGCCAATGCCTTCCATTTTTACTAAAACAAATAAATTTATGAAACATTTATTAAATATTAACGTTGAAGAAAACCTACATATGTGAAACAGTGCATACGATTTGATCACAATGGTAAATGAATTTATGTATTGAAATGGAAAATTAAATTGCTTGATTAAATAATACTAGAATGTTTCTCTTAGATAATATCATAAAATAATAAGTTTTAATATTTTAGTCACGGTTGACTTTTCTGTGAAAATGCCCATTTGCATGAATGAGTTTTGATCTCGTATCTCCAAAACCTTGTTAACTTAAATCAGCTTGATTCTTAACATGTCTGGGTTACCTCGACTCTACTGTATTAATAAAGAATATGTATGTAAGGTGGGTTAAAGTTTAACTCTTTTGTACTTTTTCCAGATATTCGCAGCTTCATCCAAAATCCTTCTTCTTGATGCAAAGAATACCATTTGTAAACCGTCACTAAATCGTCAGAGGTTTAGAGGTGGCACTTTTTTCGCATTTCTATACGACTTGTATAGAGGAAAAGTGTTTTTAACAGTCTAGCTAATTTCAAAGCCATGAATATGGACCGAATTTTTTAAAACAAAGACCGTTTTCTCTGAAATCTAATTTTTTCTGACATATCCAAATTTAATTCATATCTAATGAGTATTTTTTATCTTAAAGGCAATTATCATAGCTATCTTTTTATGTAAATGTTGGGCTATTTTGTATATTTATATCATATCCAGCTAATTGCAATGTTAGCTTCGAGACACATAAATCTGTGGTCACAAGGAATAATCACTAAGCTCAAAATATCGTAAAACAGCGATATGGAATTTTCTTTATTGCCAATTTTTGGAAGTATGCAGGTATCCATTTTTTGCCCAGAATTGATCATCACTTATGTCTGCACATATTTTGTTTGTAACGGTTCATATATTTAAAAAAATGGGTCGTAGTTCGTGCAATTAAAATATTGTTTTTTACGATACTTTGAGTTTAGTCGTTATTCCTTGTGACCACAGAAATTTCAGGATTCTTACCCAGTTATTGTCACTTATTCTGTTGATTGATATACATAGATCAGTGTATATGAAAAAAGTAGATTTTTACCAATTTTGTTTGTAATGGTTTTTCTTTATTGTTTTTTTTTTTAATAATAAAATAAGACGTTAAAACATAATATCTATAATAGAATTTCTTTATTGGCTTCTTATTTCTTGTGATTTCTTTTCAAATATTTGCTTGATATTAATAAAAATTATCATTTGAAGGAAATCTTATGAAATATTTTAATAATAACGAAAGTACACATCTACAAACTTAAATGAGAAAATATAATTATAATTATTTACAAACATACAAACAGCACAAACTAAAACTAATGATAATACTATTAATATTTTTATCTAAAACTCATTTTGTTGGAAACAAATGAAAATTGCACTAAAATCGTAAGTGTAATAAATACTCTAGAGAATAAGTTAATAACTATAGAATTTAACATGACAATAATTAAAATTTTATAGCTCTATTTTTAAGACCATTCGTTATCACTTTAAGTTAAATTATTTGAGCTTTCAATGGTTATTTGCAGTAATAAAAATGTGTGTTGACATTCAATTTTTTCGCTATGACTCAAAATGTTTATTTTTGTTGAATACTGCTATTTTAATTTAAAATAAGTGATATGCACATAAATACTTATATACAAAAAATTGCACCATTGCCAAATGACGGTTTTTGATAATTTTTTTTCTTGACCTCCGTTAGGTTTCAGCTACTTGAGGTATCTAGCAATGAAAAAGACAAAAAAAAAAACAAATGATTAAACAGGTGTGCCAAGAAAATTCTTAATTTTTAACGACATTTCTCTGCATTCCTTTGAAAAATAGACTCTTAAGTGGGATTCACTGACCCCCTTAAATTAAAAAATAAAAAATTTTAAATTTAATTTATCCTCGTTTAGATTTTAGCTACTTGAGGCTTCTAAGTAATAAAAGGAGCAATGAAAAAAAAAAAAATGTGTAAAAAGGTTGTTCCAAGCCAATATTTATGACATTTCTTTGCATTTGTTTAAAAAATAGACTCTAAAGCGGGAGTTATAGGGTCATAAACTCTTTGACCTCATCAGCACGATTAGCCAATTTTTGTTATACCTGCTTGTAAAAATTTTCGGTGATCACATTGTAATGCAGAACTGTAAGTGGGGTATAACAAAATCCTGTTTGTGCTCAAATTATTTTCTCTTCATTGTTCAAACATCAGTTCGACTTTACTCGTCAGTGGAGCAACATCATGTTTTATAGCAGGTACCCGCTTGTAAAAATTTGTCAGTGATTACATTGTAATGCAGAATAAGAAGTAAGCATAAACAAAATCTAGTTTATGCTCACTTCTTGTTGCATAAACAAAATCTTGTTTATGCTCACTTCTTGTTCGTGCTTGCATTAGTTTCTCTTCATTGTTGACTATATTCGCCTGTGTAGCAATATCGTGTTTTCTAACAGAAAGTTTTGCATTGAAGTGTGTTTGTGACAATTATTAATCTTTATGTTTAAACCAGAACAGAGTTTTATGTGTAAAATAACTACTTTTATTAATAAAGTGTTATGTAACATTTATTTTGAAATGCTCGATAAAAGGCATTAAATTCTTTCATTAAATTGTTGATATTATTGTGAAAATAATTTGTGGCGTCATGTCTTTAGTTTGCTTCTTTTCGGTGCGTTCTCTTTCGTTTTCGTTGTGTTTTTGACGTAGAGAGAATTTTCGTTAAATTTATTTTTGTTCTCTCTAATTTTGTGCTTCAGTTTTTTGTTCTCTCCTATTTTGTGCATACCTACTCCCATCGTCGCTTACTGTGTAAGGTGTATGTCATTAGTGTTTTTGCGGCCATGCCCCAAACAATTGTAATTCAGAATTGTATACAGACGATGGAGGCCTCGCAGCTACATTGTATTTAAGAAATAATTGGTTACCTCATGTGCCCATTTACCACTGAGTATGTAGATTTTTCTCTCCAGTCTCTCTTCACCCCAATGAGAGAGTAAGATACCGCTTGTAAAAGTTTGTCGCTGATGACATTGTAATGCAAAACAATAAGCAGGATGTGACAAAATCTGTAGCAACATGTTATAACTTCGAAGGTTTCGAAGTTGTCGAAATTATCGAAAGTTGGTATTTGTAACACTTTCCACAGGCGATATTTGCGGTAAAATATCACTTTGATTTGGTGGCAGTGATCTAGAAGCGAAGTAAATATATAAGCTGATTTGTGTTGTTAAGATCGATAACTTATTTTTATCGTTAAGACAACTGTTTGACTTTATTTTTCTGTGTAGCAACACAGTGGTTACCTTCTCAAAATATTTCAGTAAAGTGTATTTGCTAAAGTTATTAATATCTATGTTTGAACCAGAAAAAAGTTTTATATATGCATAAAAACCTACGGTTTTTTTCATTAATTATGTAATGCTAGTGAAAAAAGTAATAAATCCATTAATTATATTGTAAAATTATTCAATACTCAAAGGGTTGGTATTAAAAAACCTTAAACACTTATTTTATGTGTATAACTCACAAAAATATTTTAGCCAAACCAAAAAACATACCCGTGATGCCCTGTTTGTAGAAGAATGCGCGGTATTGCACGTGATATGCAACTCTACTCTTATGTTGTGGTCACGTAAATAAGCATAAACGTTTCTAAAAGTATCTATCTACACATTTACTTGTTTAACCATGAATTCGACGAATTGTTTGGTATTGTAGAAGAAGTAATAATAAGCTTTTAAATTATGAGTATTTATATGTAGATAAGAATCTTTGATTGTTTTCCAAGATCTTAATATAATAGGGTCATTCACGATCCATTTGCATCGTTGCAAATGCGTTTTTGAAAGGTATATTTTTGTGAGCACACCTTTTATATTATAAAATTGCAAATGCCTTACGACAGCTGTTTTTTCTGTTCTTTCGAATTTCTTCCTCCGTCCATTTTTTGTTGACTGAGTCAACAATAGTTTTAATTCTTAAAATCCCTACATTTCTTTACAACTTCTTTCATTTTTTATAAATTAAACTTTTTTTGCCGCATAAAATGTTAACAATGAAAACGGTTTCTCAATCAGCGGTGTTCAAAATGAATCGGTGGATGTGTTCAATGCAAAATGAACACATTCATTCACAAAAGCGTCTTGCAATATCATTGGATTTGCATATGCAACAGCTTTTTGTTATAGCAAATGCATGAATGTTGCAAATGCATATAAAATCTTTTTATTTTTGTAAAAGTAAAAGTTTGCATTTACAACAATGCAACAAGATCGTGAATTACCCTAATATGTTGTTTTTCAAATCTAGTGTTTAGTTTTTTTATTCATTGAAAGCTAAATATTTAGTTAACTATTTACTTTAACAATAAGTATATAAGACTTACCCTTTTCATCAACGTCCTCCACCACCTCACTCTTCGTTACATTGTTTTCACTACCGATACTAGTATTAGGCTCATTCACAGTAAGACTGCTATGAAGACTAATGAGACGATGATCATGAGGTCGACGATGTTCATCAGGGGGCATTGTCAATTGCACTGGACCCATTGCCGCCGTCCAGTGGTGTGCATGCGGATGAGTGTGCACGTGTGAATGATGATGATGTGGATGAGACATCATTACAGGCAGCCCGTTAGACGACATGCAGGAGATACATGGTGGTGCACAGCCATCGATAATAGGCACACATTGATCAGACATCCATTCGAAGGAAAAGGCAGGACCTGGACCTAAAGTGTGCCCTCCGGTAGGTGGAGCACTTGTGGGCGTTGGAGGTGTTGTAGTTATACAGGGACTGAGCTCCTGCTGAGAGCAGGAGCTGTCCATACATATTTTTTGTGCTGTCTCCGACCACGGTGGGCTTGGATTCCATTGGTCAATGAAGTCTGGCGGATCTGGTGGCAGCGCTTTACTGAGTAGTCGCGGTCTTGTAGGTACGACAGTGGCAAATATTACTGACCCATGTGACTCGGCCGAGTACACTCCCATCGGGGGCGTGTGGGTTTGATAATGTGATTCCAAATCGGTTATATGAGCACGCGGTTCTGGTGAATCAGAGGTAAGATAAAGAGGTTCAATTTTGCCAGCGGTCATAGCACGTTTTTTTAAAGGAGGTGGAGAGCTTAAGTGCAGGCTTGCGTGCACATGACTGTTGTTTGACCTTGAGGAATTGGCGAAACTGGGCGTGCTTGAGGCTGAACTGTTGGCACTGCTGCAGCGTAATTCAACAACTGTGAGTGAGGCTAGCATCGGTGGTGATGCGGAACTGTTGCCACCAGGAACTTGTTGCTGTTGACTGTAGTCCACAGGCTGAGTACCAGCAACTTCTGACAAACGTTGCTGATAACTGGACTGCTGATAGGAGTTCTGTGTGTACCTTTCATGGGCTATGTGATTATCTACGCCAACTGAGGTTGCACTACTGCTGCCATCTACTGCGTTACAATTATTATGTAGATGACCCACAATGTGCGAGGGCGATGCAGCATTGGCAGGTAAATTGTAAAGACCTCCGTACGCGGCCATGTGATGGTATTGTGGATGCATTGCTGTTGGATACCCACTTCCAATGGCCGCATTGGAAGGCAGTGTTGCCGGAAGCGATGCCGGCAGTTGATGTTGCGGATTTGTGTGATGAGGATGTGCATGGTAGTAAACAGAAGCTGTGGGTGGCATACGTGTTGGTCCTTCAAATGGCAGTCCAAATTGAATTTTCGACTGCACCGAATAGTAGTGATATAGCCAAGAGTTGGCAATCATCACAGAAGCCTCACGATCGCTAAAAAAAGAGGTGGGAAGTTTAAGCTAGCGAAGAAGACGCAAAAATAAAATAACAACTAAATAATCTAGCTTTCTTGAAGATTGCGACTAACGATGGGCAGAAAAAAAGTATCTAGATATAAGTATTAATAAAACCCATTTTTGGTTTGTTTGTTTGTTTGACCTTAATAGAAATCTAAACAGCTGAATGGATTTCACTCAATTTTAGAACCCATATTGTGTGTATGTATCCTAGTTTAGAATCTTATATACTTTGTTTTGATCACGCCCTTTCCATTCTTTGACAACTAACGAAAATTTACTTACCAAAATACTTTTTAGCGTCAACATTTTTGATATTTTAATTTTTAAAAATTTAAAAACATACACAATTAAAAATTAATACTGAACAACAAATGAATAATGAATCATGAATGACAAATGAATAATGACTAGAAAATTATAAACGAATAAAAGTTAATAATGAATCAAAAATAAATAATGAATAACACTATGCAACAATGACAATGACAATGACCACCAAAATCATTGTCTCGGGGGTGAATCAATCCAATCTCAAACAATAGTAAATGACATCAGTAATCGAATGCCCTTTTGGTCCACTACGTCACAATTTTTTTAGAGAAGTTTGAAATTTGAATGTTTTGGTCAGAAATCAAGTTAAACAATATTAGAAATCATATATAAAAATAAACTCAGGCTAGTTCGTGTCGCGAACCTATATTTAAATTTTCCGAGGACCTTTTTTTTAAATATTTGAACACTCTAGCTCTCATCAGTATGGGTACTTTTTTAACCTTTTTTTCAAAACTCCATGAAAGTTTACTTTGAAGGGATATTGCACGATGCAGTAGTTGCAATATAAATTAATTTAATTTTCAATTCTTATTTTACATGTAACCTTTCACTCGTAAAGGTTAATTGTCTTCGGTGACCCTTGATGTAATTTTCTGAAGAGTATTTCTGTGGATGGTTTTAACCCTTTATCTCTCTCCAAAGTAGAATTTTCGGGCGTTTTCTGAAAAAAAAACCAAAAATTACCTATATAAAAACATTCAAATTTAAAACCACTGCACAGTGCGAAATTTTAACAATCTAGTTGACAAAAGAAAAAAAAATTCCAAAAATGGGTTTATTTTCAAATACATAAATGAAATCAATAAACAATTTTAAGCTATCAAACAACAGGAATTTGTATTTAAAATCAAGCATGATTTAAGCTATCAAACATTTAAAATTTGTATTTAAATCATATAAAATCAACATATATAAATTAATTTCATAAATATGTCCCGTTATTAAAAAAATGGTCAAAAAACGGAGAGGAAACAAACAAGCCTTGTTATAACAGTATATTAATTAAAATTAATTTTTCACATCAAATTGTCTATTTAATTAATTTTATTGCAAGTAAATACGCAACTGTGATAATTTTGAATAGTGTAAAGCTATTTTGTGCTATTGACATAAAAAGTTCACCATTAAACATTTCACTTTAGTTACAGTATTATGTATATTTTAATAATATTTTGGAAAGTCTTTTGTACTTTGAAAGATAGACAAGCGCGTCGGAAGCGAATTTCATCTGGGGGGGCAGTACAAATGGGGGGGCAGTACAAATGGTGGTGCAAAAAAAGTTCACCAAAATTTCTTCACATGAAACATGAAGAAGAGAGAAAGAAGAGGAAAATATATAATACAAAAATATTATCGTTGTAAAAAAACTGATATTTTGAATAACTTTTCCTTTTAAATTGTTTATCTAGCTAAAAAAGTGGGGGGGCAACTGCCCACCTTTCCCCCCCGCTTCCGACGCCAATGAAGATAGAGGAAGAAAGTTTATTGTTTTGCATTATTTCGATTTCAGCTGCATGTGAAATTGATGATAATTTTATTGTCTTTGTGATAAAACAAATAGTGTTTTGCGCATTTTTGCCCCAAATTGGTTTTTTTACGGTTGTCACAAAATGACACGAAAACGGTTTTTAGAGTGCATTCTGGACATATCTTACAGATTATCAACCAAGTCATGGCAGGCACGAGGCCAACAAAAAAAGGAAAGTGTTGATCAAACAAAGAACTTTTCTAACTTTGTTATAAATAACAAAGGCATGGCAAGGTTCAAAACTTTATCGTTTTTTACGATAATTTGAGTTAGGTTGTTATGAATTGTGATCACAGAAATATGTTTCCATATGAATTCTTTTTAATATTGTAACATTTATTTTCTAGATATAATTTTGTCCATTTAGATTGTTAAAATATCGCACTGTGCACTGTAAAAAAAAAATTGAGACTTAGTGGACCAAAAGAGATTCGGTCTTTTGTAACTAATGTCAAATACTATCGTTTGAGATTGGTTTGGCTCACCCCGAAAATGCTTGTTACACTGTGTAACAAATAATTTTTGAATAAAAAAAGAATAATGAAAACAAAATGAAGAATGCATCACAAATGAATAGTGAATAAAATATACATAATAATTAAAAAATAAATAATGAGTAAAAATAATGAATAAAAAATTAATGATGAATAAAAAATTAATAATCAATAACAAATAAATAATGAAATAAAATTAATAATAAATAACAAATAAGTATTGGATAAAAAATTATTAAAAAAATTAATAATGAATAAGCAATAAAAATGAACAGGAAAAAAATTATAATGAATAAAAAATGAATAATGAATAAAAAATGATAATGAATAACAAATAAAAAATGAATAAAAATAAAAAATGAATAACAAATCAATGATGAAAAAATTAAAAATAAAAAAAAAAATTAATAATGAATAACAAATTAATATGAATTACAAATAAATAATGAATAAAAATGAATACTGAATTCAATTTGGTTTGGTTCACCCCGAAAATGTTTTTTACTCTGTGTAACAACTGAGTTTTGAATAAAAAAAGAATAATGGTTACAAAATTAAAAGTGCATAACAAATGAATAGTGAACAAAAAATACATAATGAATAAAAAAATAAATAATGAATAACAATTACTAATGAATAAAAAATGAATAACGCATAAAATATGAATAATGAATAAAAAATGAATAATCAATAACAAATAATTAATGAATAAAAAGGAATAATAAATAAAATATGAGTATTAGATGAAAAATTAATAAAGAGATGAATAATGAATAAGCAATAAAAAGTGAACAACGAATAAAAATGAATAATGAATAAAAATGAATAATGAATAAAAAATGCATAATAAATAACAAATAACAAATTAATAAAAATGAATAATGATTAACAAATGACTAATAAATAAAAAATTAATAATGGACAAATAATGAATAATGAACAAAAAATTAATATGAATAACAAATAAATAATGAACAAAAATGAATATTGAATTTGGTTCGGTTTAGTTCATTCCCGAAAATGCTTGTTAACAATGCACTGTGTAACAAATTAGTTTTGAATAAAAAAAGAGTAATGAATACAACATTTATAGTGAATAACAAATGAATATTGAATGAAAATACATAATGAATAAAAAATAATGAATAAAAATTAATAATGAATAAAAAATTAATAATGAATGAAAAATTAAAATCGATAACAAATAAATAATGAATACAAATAAACAATGAATAACAAATGAATAGTGAATAAAATTTAATAACAAAATGAATAATGAATAACAAATGAAAAAGCAATAAAAAATGAATAATGAACAAAAAATTAATAATGAATAAAAAATGAATAATGAAGAAACAATTAACAATGAATAAAAAATTAATTATGAATAACAAATAAATATTAAAAAAAAATTAATAATGAATAACAAATGAATAATGATGAAAATATTAGTAATGAACAAAAAATTAAAAATGAATAACAAATGAATAATGAATGAAAAATGAAAATCAATAACAAATAAATAATGAATACAAATAAACAATGAATAACAAACGAATGCTGAATAAAATTTAATAAAAAAATGAATACTGAATAACAAATGAAAAAGCAATAAAAAATTAAAAATGAACAAAAAATTAATAATGAATAAAAAATGAATAATGAAGAAACAATTAATAATGAATAAAAAAATTATAAATAACAAATAAATATAAAATAAAAATTAATAATGAATAACAAATGAATAATGACGAAAATATTAGTAATGAATAAAAAGTTAATAATGAATGACAAATAAATATAAAAAACAAATAAGTAATGAATAAAAATGAATAATAAATAACAAGTAAGCATTGTATTAAAAATGAATAAAAATTAATTATAATGAATAAAAATAAATAATGAATAACAATTAATAATGAATACAAAATATATAATATATACAAAATGAATAATGAATAAAAAATGAAAAATCAATAACAAATAAATAATGAATAAAAATGAATAATAAATACCATATGATTATTGGATAAAAAATTAATAAAAAAATTAATAATGAATAAAAATGAATAATGAATAAAATATTAATAATGAATAACAAATAATAAATTAATAAAAATGAAAAATGAATAACAAATCAATAATAAATGAAAAATTAATAATGAACAAATAATGAATAATGAAGAAAAAATTAATATGAATAGCAAAAAAATAATGAATAAAAATGAATATTGAATTTGGTTCGGTTTGGTTCACTCCCGAAAATGCTTGTTACACTGTGTAACAAATTAGCTTTGAATAAAAAAAGAGTAATGAATACAAAATTAATAGTGAATAACAAATGAATATTGAATGAAAAGTACATAATGAATAAAAAATAATGAATAAAAATTAATAATGAATAAAAAATAAATAGTGAATAAAAAATGAATGATGAATAACAAATCAATAACAAATTAATAATGAATAAAAATGAATAATGAATAAAAAATTAATAATGAATAAAAAATGAATAATCAATAACATATAAATAATTAATAAAATTTAATAATGAATAACAAATAAATATTGAATAAAAATTGAACAAAAAATTAATAATGAATAATGAAGAAACACTTAGCAATGAATTCAAAATTAATAATGAATAACAAATGCATAATGAATAATGAACAAAAAATTAGTAATGAATAAAAAATTAATAATGAATACAACTATGAATAATGAATGAATAAAAATTATTAATAAATATAAAATAAGTATTGTATAAAAAATACACAATGAATAAAAATAAATATTGAATAGAAATAAATAATGAATAAAAATTTATAATACATAAAAAATAAATAATGAATAACAAATGAATAATGAATAAAAAATAAATAAGGAATAAAAAATTAATAATCAATAACAAATAAATAATGAATAGAAATTAAAAATAAATAGCAAATGAGCATTGGATAAAAAATGAATAAGAAAATTAATAATGAAAAAAAATGAATAATAAATGAAAATTAAAATTGAATAAAAAATGAATATGAATAACAAGTAAATAATGAATTAAAATTAATATTGAATCAAAAAAAAAATAACAAATGAAAAATTAATAAGAAATTAATAAGCAGTAAAAAATGAATAATTAATAACAAATAAATAATAAATTGAAAAGAATATTGAATATAAAATAAATAATAAATAAATAAAAAATAAATAACAAATTAATAACAGGCCAATAATAAATAAGAAATTAATAGTGAATAATGAGTAACAAATTAATTATGAATAAAAAGTGAATAATGGATAAAAAAAAAGAATAATTCAAAATTATGAATCTGTTTGTGAATTGTATTCTTTGTGAACAACATTCATGTTATTCTGAATAACGAAAATTAATAAAAGAAATTAATAATTAAATAATTTTTTAAAATTAAATGTGAATTAATTTAATGATTTTTTGAATCAATTTTACATTCATTGAATGAATCCTTATGACGTTATTAAAGAAATTAATAATTAAATAATTTTTTAAAATTAAATGTGAATGAATTTAATGATTTTTTGAATCAATTTTAAATTCTGAATAAAAATGCAGACTTGACAGCTTTGTTTAGTATTTATTAACAAAAATTTTTTCAGTTTTGCGCAAAAATTGTTAATTTGCTATTGCCGTTAAAACAATAAGGTTTTTTACGATTTTTGTTACGAAATTTATTTATTTCTTACAATATTATTTTATATTTTTCTTATTTTTCTTGCAAAATATTAAAGTATCACAATTAATTTATACGTATAAACTACCCCAAAAGCTCTTTCCAATCAAAAGTTATGACTAAAAATCTATTTTGTTATACCAATGAATAATTTTTCTATTAAAATTCTCTATTCTTCAAGTTCCGCTCTGCGCTTTTCTGCTATTTAATTCTTTATGACCGTGTGTACCTTCAACTTTGACAAGTTTTCATGCAATCTTAAAAAAAACTGTGGACTGCTTGGTTTTAACTTTTAAATGTTTATTACCAAAAAAATTACTGTGAATTATGTGAATTTTGTGGAGAATAGAGAGCAAATAAGCACTTGTACACAAGATCCAAAGCCTGAACAGTTTTCTATCAAAATATCAGTGACAGTTTTTTCGTTGTCAATAGACCATTAAATAAATTCGTATAAAAATTAATTTTATCCTGCTTTTTTTCATAACTTTGAAAAGTCGTGAACAGAACAATTCAATTCAGGGTTTTGTAATTGAAACGCTGAAATTTGGTAACTCGCGTGCAATATGTTTTTCATTATTCGGGATTTTTAAAAATATTAAAACGGGAAATGTATATTCAAAATTATATAGGATAAATCATCAAAAATTATTGTAGAAATATACTTACTTTAAAACTTGATTTGTGCACACAACCACAGGCTGTTGACTGGCATCCTGACTATCACGCACCTGCAGCACAACATGCACCCAAATAAAGTCACCATGCCTCCTTTGCATTCGCACCAACAAAATGCAGGATCGATCTTGTTCAGACTGTGTAACTAAAGGTAAGAGAATCAAAATAGATAAACCGTACACATTGTATTATGTTTACGCATTTTCCTAACGCCTAAGAGTGGGTTAAACTCTAAATTAGGTGAACTCTAACTTACTTAAACGATGCTTGTTCTGTGCCTCACGCAAGTGTTCCGAGTGTATTAAATTGTACCAGGAAACACCTTGAATCTCGCTTTTACTAAAACCCAAATGAAACTCGCCGCTTTTAAAGATCAAATAAATACAATAACGAAATATGTTAGTTAACCCATTTTAGCCAGCGAGAACGCTAACGCTATTAAATTTGACCAACTCACTTTTTATCGATGTGTGCAATTTTCATATCCATGGAGTGGATGGTGGTAAATACATTGGTGGCGCCCTGCACGACACATTCGCGGGTCTCTGGCATGGCGATTGGAGTGCATGTGGCCAAGAACACGGGCTCGTTTCGACTGCAAAGCGGCAAGAATGACAAGTAGTGGCCCTGAACTAAGACAACCTGAATGGAAAACAAACAAAAAAAAAAAGAATATAAAATAAAATTTTAAGCAAATAAAAATGATTTAAGAGCTATTCAACAGTAGTAGAATGGCAACTTTTTGCCATAAATGCGCGTGTGCATATAAAATTTAGATCAGCTGCTGCTGATTCAATGTAGAACAAAATGTAACCTTCAAGTGCATTACATAAAAATAATGTTAAGTTCAGCTGAACGAATAAATGAGTTAATTATTATATGTATTTCAAGATATTGTATAGGTCAAAAGAAAGTTAAATGCCAATAGAATTTAGATTTTTAATATTTTTTACCCCGAACGAAGACCAAGTATATGTATTTGTATTTTTTTTTTTTTAAAAGATCAAAGAAACAAGGCATGCGCCTTATACAAACAAGGTTTGGTCTTTGACCTGAAAGGAAAGGGATAGATTTATTTAGAGGAATTGATTAGAACAATACGTGAATTATTGATTAGGCGAAACAACCGTGAAAGACAATTTGACTAGTGTTATCCTTAGTGTTATCCTTAACCTCGGCAAGCATTTCCAGCCCTTAGTTGTTCCATTCCTTTCATTTCATATTTTCCACAATTTAGTTGAAGAGTTTTAGTTTTCCATTATTCTTAAATGTAGTAAAGAACAAATGTAGTAAAGTGGCGACCGTAGCCTAGTGGGTAGAGTGCGTGGCCGCTAAGCTAAGAAACCGCGGTAGCCCGGGTTCAATTCCAGCTCAGACAGAAAGTTTTTTCAATTGAATTAATTTTTCTGTTCGGTCGTCACCTCTCTGCAGACAATGGCAAACCTCAGAGAGTAAAAATTGCCATGTATAGCTTATTGAGAACATAAGCCGTTCGGAGTCGGCATAAAACACGTAGGTCCAGTTCTCGGTCATTTGTGATCAAACATTTAATAACACGCACAACACAATTGATCAATAGAAGCTAGGTCAAAGCCCTTCCAAGGGCTGAAATGGCCAGTTTATTTTATATTTAGTAAAGAACAAAGAAAGTGAACAGAACCACGCCTGAGCCCGGATTCGAACCAGAAACCTCTGGGTTGAGAGTCTAGCGCACTCTCCACTAGACTCTCCGCCGACATACAAGACTATGTAAGACTATATAGGCTAAATTTTAAGACTATGTAAGACTAAAAAACCAAAAAAGGTACTAAAGCGTAGGTGACAGCGGTTAAATCCCCTGCTTGAAAAACTATTGTCTTACAGTGTTGCGCAAAACAATAGCAACAAAATAAGTGCGCTGCAACAAAATTGTGTATCTTTTTTAATGTTGGGGACACACAAAAATGATTATAGGAACCAAAGCATATATTCATACATCATAAATAAAACAAATCAAATTCAAATTTGGTTTTGTTTTTTTAAATTAAATTTCAAATTAATGTGGCCACATTAAATTTGTCTGAGAGCAAAACAAAAGCAACAAAACTTGAAAAATGTAAAAAGAGAACAGAAGTTCCAAGAATTACCGGTAAATCACGTAATGTTTGTAAGTCATAAACATTTAAGTTTAGTTTTGTTTTTGCGCTAATTGTGACATTGACTGTTCCATTTATAATGGCACGTTTTAAATACTGTGAAACTCTTAAATTGCAAATTATTTCCGAATATAAAAACGGAAATTCACAAATGTCTAACGTGAAACAGTGCGATATTAATCAGTCAATAGTTTGCAGATTAATAAAGAAATATACCATCACAAAAGACATCAAAGCGGAAGACATCGCTGCGTGATGACAGGAACATTTGTGGCGTGTTCAAACGAAATGCATTTGCCACATCCAAGGAGGTTGTTCGGACACTTGATTTAGATATCCATCACAGCAATGTTTGATGACGAGCCGTTGAGAACGATTAAAGATTTACAGAACGATTTGCTTACAGCTAAGCATAAAAAACAAGGTGAGGTGTTAGAATTTAAACACTTCTGTCTGAAATTGTGACAGCAAGTTGCAATTTATTGTTTTTTAGACTCAGTCTTGCAAAAGTGCACCTAAATTGGACCGTTAAAAAATCGAAAACCGTTTTTTTAGCGATGAATCAAAGTTCAACTTGATTAATTCAGATGGGATGTGCACGGTACGGCACCACCCAGGTACACGACTTGAAGCCCGAAACTGCAAAATTAATTTTAAGCACGGAGGCGGTGGTATTATGGTCTGCACTTGTTTTTCCTATAATGAAGTTGAACCATTTCAAGAAATCGATGGAATTATGGATCGATTTGTATATAATGACATTTTAGAAACCAAGATGCAACCACATTCAGAGTGGAATATGTCGCTTCAGTGAACGTTTCAGCCCGACAACGACCCGAAGCACACTTCAAAGCTCATCAAAGATTACATTAGAGGCAATGGGATTTAAGTCCTTGATTGCGGCACAGTCACAATGACTTGAATCCCATTGAAAATCTTTTTGGGATTTTGAAGGTAAAAGTTTCTGGTCAAAGGTCAAAGGAACATATACCTAATACCAACATATCTAATTTAATAGAGTCGATGTCACTCAGATGTGCAGCGGTTATGAAGAATAATGAATCTTACACCAAATATTAATTATGTTGTTTTTGTTTTGCTCTCAGAAATACTGAATGAAATGACATTAATTTTAAATTTAATAAAGAAAACAAAACCAAATTTGAATATGATTTGTTTTTAATATGATGTATGAATAATGCTTTGGTTCCTATAATCATTTTTGTGTGTACCTATTTTAATATTATATTTATAAAATATTTAAAAAGATACACGATTTTGTAGCAGCGTACTGATTTTGTTGCTATTGTTTTGCGCAACACTGTATATGTTTATATCGTTGTCCGGGGTAGTGTTGCCATGAAAAAAATTTTACAGCGTAACTTTTGCACTCTGCTCGTCGGATTTCTCATCGGATTTGTGAAACTCTGAAAACAAGAACTAAGAAATTTTCAGTCGCATTTTACAAGAAGACAAATAAAATATTGCATTTTATTAGATGTATGACGTGTATTTAAGGTTTATTTATTTAAATAAATCACATTTTTTTTAAAAGTCAATGCAATAATCATTATAAATATAGAAAATATATTATAATAAATTACATTTTGAAAATATTTTTGAACACACAAACAAAGAGTAAAAATTAAGTTAAAAATACATTTGAAACACTGTTTGGTTTATTGTAGATCTCTTAAATCGGTAAAAATGAAATGCATAGAGATATAACACATAATTTTTTTCAATTTTAACTCTTTAAATGTAAAGATTTTGCTTCAAGTAGATTAACGAAAAAATGTTGTTGTTTTAAGCCAGCAAGATTTTAGTGAAAAAAATATGTGTAAAAAATATAATTTTTCGAATACATTGCTTTATTAAATTTATTTATCAATTCTTTATCAATTTCAAGACTAAAACAGGTAAAAGATTACGCAGAGTTCCTTTGATTTTATCTATTTCTAATCTATTTTGCGAACTTTAGTTTTATAAATATTTATTTGACTAAAAGTTCGCTCAACGTTAGCTGAGGAATTCGGTAAGCTCAACAATCAAAAATAAATTTTGGAAATGCAGAAGTACTATCGCATCTTCTTATTTTAAAGTTGCCATAAATTTTATTATACTAATTTTTTTTTCATATATATATATATATATATATAATATATAATATATATATATATATATAAAAATATATGCAAAATCGAACGCCGGATCTACTTTTTCTGAAATCGTAACATTTTCAAGAATTTCGGTCAAATATCGGAACGTCGGATTCAAGTATTAAAATCGTAACATATCCGATATATCGGACGATATGGCAACGCTGGTCTGGGGATTCCTTACGCCATTTTGACAATTTTGAGTCAATGGTTTTTGATACCAAATTTTTCAATCTGCAATCCGTTTTTTGCCATCTTTTCCAGAAACTGAGATATTTTGTGTACATTTTACTCAATGTCCCTTTAAACAGAAATTTTTGGTGAAATTGTTATCGTATTATTAACTCAAAATTGTACCATTTACTCAATTGCCATAGGGGCATATGAATCCCCGGACGACGATATGTATGTTCAAGACAATATTACAGTCTTACAGTTACCCGGGTAAAAATTATAGCAGTCGAACAGGGTTCGAACATTGGCCGCACGACTGTACAAGAGTCGAACAATGTCTAAAAAAATCCAAAAAGTCTAGCTGCCAAAAATTGGGTCGAACAACGGCCGTACAAGGCCTAAATTAAGTTGTACAGCCGCAGTATGCCCATTGTGTTTTACCAAATTTTTCAAAGCTGTTATTCAACAGCAAACGTGTGCGCAGCAACAAAAGCAAACCTCTCTCGGCGATGTTGATGTTGATAGTATCGTAACTTGTGTGAGGCATAAATGTAGAATATTATTTCATTAGCTTATGTCAGGTTAAACATACATATATTTAATTTATTTCAGCATGAAGATTCAATTTTTATTGAAAAGCTGCTATTTTTCATTGTAATCATCACTGTTTGGCCAATGTACGTTCGTTGTACAGTCGACATTATTTAAAAACATCCTCTGTACAGCCGCTGTTTGGCCAAAAAGTCTTGCAAACGACTCTTGTATGGTCGAGAAAAATCATATATTTAAAATTAAACCTTGTTCGGCCGTTGTTTGGCCTTGCAAACTATTTCGGAGATTATTTCAAAACAGTCTCTGTACGGTCCTTGTGCGGCTGCTGTTTGCCCAAAAAGTCTTGCAAACGCCCCTTGTAAGGCCGGGAAAAATATTTAAAATTAGACCTTGTTCGGCCGCTTTTTGGCCTTAGCTTAAAATGTTTTTATTTTTACTCGAGAAACAGAACAAAATCGTTTTATTTAAAGAAAAAGCGGTCACAATCACAATTAGTATATTTGCAAAGGTTTTTTTATTTGATAATAAAGAAACAGAAACAAAAACAACAAAATTCAACTTTATTTAAAAAAAATAATCAAAATATGGAAAAAAGGAAAAAACCACATAAAAAAAACTCGTACATCATTTTTGTATTAAATATGGAAGAAATAATTTTTTTATTTTTTCACAGCTTCTAATCGCTTGGGCATAGATTCAACAAGTTTTTTGCAGACCAAGGTATCGATTTTAGACCATTCCTCTTTTCATCTAATTTCCCAGAGCTTTTTGAAATAAGTCGTGTACTTTTTACGCTCGTTCTCCAAATGTGCCCAAAAGAGTTCAACAAAATGGAAGTCCGGTGATTCTGAAGGCGTTTTAATGACTTGAGGACAGTTATAGAGCATTAATAATTGTCCATCTTGGCCTTGTATTTAGGGTAGTTTTATTGATAAAAGCAAAATATATCATTCATCGTCAAGTTTTCAGCACGTTGCTTTAGATTTTGTTTTAAGAATTGTCAAATACTTTTTGTGGTGCTTTATTCAAGCAATAAAGTATAGTTGCTAATTATTACTAAAATTTCATTGGCAAATACATAACTGCTTTGACTTAACACGAGTCAAACAAGGTACGAATTTAGAAATATTTGCCAAATTTTGTTAATTCTCAATAAATATTGTTACACGAAAGCCAATTCAATACATTTAGACCACAAAAACCAAGCTCTTTTTTCAGTAAAAATATTAGCGATCGAACAGGGTTCGAACATGGGCCACACGGCCGTACAAGGGTCGAACATGGCCTAAAAATAATCCAGAAAGCTTTGCTGCCGAAAGTTGGGAACGAACAACGGACGAACAAGGCCTAAATTAAGTTGTACGCCCGTTGTATGCCACCAAATGTTTCAAAGCTATTATTAAACAGCAAATATTTTTACCAGCAAAAAACATAAAAAATCTATTTGGGATTTGGAAGCAGCCTGGGGCTTAAAGGGGGTCTAGTCATTTAAAGTAATTCTGATTTAGCTTTAATACTAAAAATGGTTTAATTTATTTAGTCACTTTTATAAATTATTTCGACATCAAAAGCTAAAGCCACTTAAGAGCTATTTTGTAAAATTTTTATTTAATAAATAATTTCGACATCATTAAGCCTAAGACACTTAAGCCTAACACACTTAAGAACTACTTCTTTTTTTCTTTTGTTTTTTTTTATATTTCGATACGAATACAAAACACTTCGTCATCATTTTATAGTTTAAGTTAAGAAATGTAAACAAATGAAGAAGCTATTTCATACCCAGGCAAAAATATCACGGTTAGTTTTGACCATTTTCATGTGGTCTCACAAATTTATTTAGAGCTTAAATTGGTCAAAATGCCTTCAGCTAAAACAAACATAGCACGATCAATGTGCTAGAGCTGCAAAACAAAACATAGGTCGTCCTCAGCCGATTCGCAAAAAACGAAAGCAGAATAAATGCAAAAATAATTGTCCATTATCCAATTAAAATGCGTATTTTAATGGCAAGTTGGAGCTTAGGAAAACGAACCCACACATTCACTGAGAGCGGTCATGACACACAAAGTCCGGCAAAAGTCAAACAATAGCTGCATCGGAACACAACAACTACTGAGGGACATATCACTTCTTAACTCGCATTATTAATGTTGCTTCAGTTTGGCGCCATATGTTGCAATTCAAATTCAAAACAAGAGAACTCCAAATACAATCATGCTTCAGAATAAAAAAAAAAACAAATTTCTAAGTGGCGAAGCAGAGCAGCCACTTGTTAGTCTTTCAGTATTACTACTCGATTGGAGTGTGTTTGGGATGAGTGCAGCCAAAGTCATTGCTGGGAATTGTTTTAACATACTCTCATTTTTTTTTCCATTCTCTGCGTTCCGTCACAGTGGAGCAAATTTGAAATCAATTAATGTATAAAAGTATGGTGACACATATATTTTGTTTTACACAGAACAGTATTTTTTAAACAAAAATGATTTTTTTTTAATAAAAGATACATTTTTAAGCTGTATAGTGTATTTTAAGTAATAATAGATATAGATTACGACAAAGAAAATTTTAAGCATTTAAAAAAATATAAAGTAATCTTATGTTAAAGTGAAATAAACACAAAGGTTCCTTTTGTTCGCTACCGGTACCACTAAGGACCTGAATTGGTCTATGTGAGCCTTCACGAAGGCATCCGGTTTAACCTTGCCTAACCTATGTTAAAGTGATCTTAAAGTGATCGGAAGTGATCTTGATGTGTTTTGTATTTTTTTATTGAACAAAGAAAATTGGATGCTATTAAAAAATAAAGATCAAATTTGAAAATGAGCAAAATCGGATGAAAAATTCTTCTTCCTACATCCAATACAAATTGACTTTATCGAAATAGTAAAATTTCTTTCAACTTCACAAAAATAAATCGAATGACTCTAATTTGTGAACATAAGCTTTTATTTTAAACATGCACTCTGATAAAAAAATTTGTCAAATTCGAATGAAAACCAAGCTGACTTACGATACAAACTGACTTTTTGAAAACGGTAAGATCTATAGAGCCTCACCAAATAAGTTTAATTAATGTCATATTTATTAAATAGTCTAAAATAATTGATCGATTTCGGTCAAGGCCATAAGAAACTGAATATTTGAATTGAATATTTAAACTTTCAGTTAAACACTGGCTTCTAGCGAAGCAAAATTCGTTCCAATTCTATGGTGCATTTCGGCTAACTCGGCGAACTCCAATGAATATCGAAAAATAAGAAGCAACTAGAACAGACGGCAACCCTGGTAGAGTTACAAGGCTTGATCTAAAAAAAGCTACTGCTTTAATGTCATATGATTAAGTGGCCGCTGAGAACATTAAAGTTCCTATGAATTTGTTCGAACACGTGTAAAATCATATAAGACTTTAACAGTGGGTAGTTAGTCACATAATAGTTGGTCACAGCTGAATCACTCAAGACTACTGAAGAGTAAATGTAGCGTTTTCCGAAACAGGCTGTCTGGTCTGCTGTGTGATTGACTCTATACAGAGTTGTTGTTGTTGCCTTCTTCAAACTTACTTGATCTAAAGAGCTCTCAATTAAATTCATGTAAAAATTCAAAGAATAGATCACAATTTATTATCAAATTTAAAGATCTATTTAAATTAATACATTTCCTTCAAATTGAACAAACAAAAGTATATTTTTACTATGCAAACTTTTCAGATATATTTTTTCTATGTTAGAAAAAAAAAATAAGAATTTTCTTTTGAGAATAAAATGTGGGAGTTAACAAATTGGTTTATGGCGATACTTTGATCAATGTCTATATTTTGTTTTAGCTTAAAAAAAATAATTCGATAAAATATGTGCTAATTATTTAAATGTTATTCAACTAATGAAAAAAAAGCCCTTAAGACTGTTGACACATTATTATTTGATTATAATCAAGAAGTTTCGGACAAAATGAATTAAAACTTTGTTTTTAATATTCCATCTTTAAGAACTTGTCTGTAGCTTAAACCTGCTCCGTCAAATTAACCGTTTTTGAATCAGTTAATCAAAGTGCTTTAAGAAAATTTGTCAAATCTCTTAGGTGCCTGCTACACGTTCAATATTTATTGTGGTACTGGGATCGCGATCCAAATTCATAAATTGATGGATCGCGGTTTAATGCTACACATTCAATATTTATCGAGTCAGTATTGATACAATTTTTGCTTGGTGTGTTCACGAAAACCTAATTGTACAACTGCAAAAGTCCTCAACTGCATAGCCAAGTGCACTGAATCGTGAATACACCTAATTTTTATTTCACCGCCTTTTGCCGTATCGCGTATTGATGACACAAAATATGCTACACTTTCAATATTTATTGACAGTTTGCGATCCGTGATCTAGATTTCAAAATATTTAAATACTTTGCGATATGGATCACGATCCAATAATATTGCATGTTACACGTTCAATAAATATCACGATACTGTATATTGATCAATATATATTGAGCGTGTACTAGGCGCCTTAGAGAGAATATCGCACAACGAATTCAACAGAAGCTGTACAGATGATTTCCCATGCACTTGCCCAACGCTGGCTCAAAAACGATTTCTTTACTTAAACGACTGGTTTTTCAAGGACCTTCAGGAACTTTCGAAATTGTCGGCATACCGAATCCTAAGCTTTGTGAATAGCTCAAATTGGTTTAATTAGATAAGGTAAATCAACCCTGTGGTACCACAATGGGTCTAATGGGCCTAAGTGTGTCTCAATTGAGGCAACCACTTTAAACTAAACTTACCTAGCCTAGAGTAAAAATTCTGTTTCAGTTCTTAGAGTACTGTAATTTTAACAAAGTGTGATTTCCATCTATATTTATAAGCTATGTGCTATTATATAAAATTTAAGTGAACATTTTTTGTTCCAGGTAAACTCTAAAAGTACTGGGGCAATGTTTCTGAAAAAGTTTTAAAATATCATGTTTGTGCTACAGCTAGGGCATCCAATTTTGAGACGCTTTGGCAATCCCGGGATTTCGGGATTTGAAAAACACAATCCCGGGATCCCGGGACTAGTGACAAACCTTAGAAAACGAATTTTTTGGAAGACATACTATGAAGTTTCAAAGTAGTTATGCCTTGTTTTACAACAAAAAACATTCCATAAGATTTTAAAATACTTCGATTAAATATTTGGATAGTATTTATTGTTTCTTTCTGAAAAACAAAGATCAATTCTTTAAAAAAAATCAACTAAATAATATCATTCAGAAGATTCATAAAATTATTGAAAAAAAAAAAAAAAAAATGAAATAGTTTATTAATTTGAGTATTTCTAAGTAGGAATTTTCTGTGATATTTGTACAGCTTGTTTATGGAATTTTTTTATAATTTTTTAAGGTCACATTTTAGTTTTTCTAAGTTAGTATATTTTAATATTTTCTACAGTAAGATTAAGAAAGGTTTATATATTTATATTTTTCACGTCATATTTTGTACAGTTAGCAAAAAATTTTTATTTTTGTAGTATTAAAATTACTATTCATTACTTCTAAGGAAGTATCATGTGTTTCAAAAATTGTTTTATTTTGTATAGCTAGTTTAAGAAAGGTTTTTATTTCAAAAATTTTTAAAATCACATTCAGGTTTTTCTTAGAATAATAGAATAATAGAAAAAAAATTAATAGTATAATAATTTTAGTATATCTAAGTAAGAATTTTGTGATATTTTGTACCGCTTGTTTAAGGAAGTTTTGTTTTTTTTTAATTTTTAAGGTCATATTTCGGTATTTATATGGTAGGATCGCGTCATATTTTTTACAGCTGGTTAAAAATGATTTTTATTTTTGTATTATTAAAATCACATTACAGTATTTCTTAGGAAGTATCATGTGTTAAACACATTGCGCCTTATCAATAATCGATTTAATGCCAACTCTTAATTGAGTGTGCGTTATTGCGTGTGCGTCTGACATTATTTCTATAGAATTGGCTGTCAAAAAGCTTACACTATATTTGCAGCCCTATTCTGGCAAAGTAACAATTGTTACCGAATATTTATAATATTTAAATGTATATGTTGTACTTTATGTTTTCAAAACAAAATTTGAAGATCAAAAACAAAATTTTTTAATGAAATTGTCACTATCTGTGACAATTTTTATTAAAATTTACTATTTTTGAGCTTCAAATTTTGTTTGAAATCAAAAATTTACAACAAACACATGGAACTATTAAAAATACTGGGTAACAATTGTTACTTTGCCAGAATAGGGCTGTTAGAGTCGACATTAAAATGACTATTGATAAGGAATATTGTGTTATTTTCTACAGTTTTAGAAAGGTTTTTATTTTAAAAATCTTAAAAAACTCATACATTTCTTCTTAGGTGGTATCATTGAGTTTTTTGTAGGAATATTTTAAGTTTTTTTTTTGTAGAGGCAATCCCGGTATTTCGAAAATTCCAGGATTTTAGGTCTTGCAATCCCGGGACTGTAGGGACTAAGAAAAGTCCGGGATCCCGGGATTGGATGCCCTAGCTACAGCGCAATTATGGGGTATTTTTTTGGTGTATTTTCCTTTAGAAATTTTAATAATAAGTATGTAATTAAAATGTTAAGTTATTTAAGAAATCATTTGAGCTGCCAAAAATGGCTTAGTTGTTTTCTTTTCATGTGATTCGAGAGTTTCAATTAACTCTATGTTGCTCTCCATTACTCTCTTTTTTGCTCAGCCAGCACAGCGCAGTAAGAAAAAACAAATGAGCTTCGAGCAAAGCGTAAAGTGAGATACATAAATATATGTGCAGAGCTGGGCTCTAAAACAAAATAAAAGAAAAGAAGATATGTTTTTTATTACGTTTGACATGTATTGTCTTAAGGAGGTTGCCGTGGACAACTACGGCCTGCTGGTATAATAGGGCAGTTCACGATCTTGTTGCATCGTTGCAAGTGCAAAATAAATAGCTTTTACAAAAACAAAAAGCATTGAAAAGCTTTTGCAACATATGCTTTTTGTTTTTGTAAAAGCTGTTTATTTTGCATTTGCAACGATGCAATAAGTTCGTGAACTGCCCTAATATAAAATTGAAGTGCAAATTTCCTTTTACCGGTAAAATCCAAAAGTACGAGACCGATTTTATAAAAAAGTTTTAAAATATTTTTGCTACAGCATTTTATAGGGATATTTTACTTTTTTCATAATTAGTATATTTAAATAAAGTGTTAACTGTAGCCTGCTAGAATATATATATGACTTATTATAACTTTTTAAATTTTAAGCCCCGGTACTAAAAATGACTGAGATCCCGAAAAATTGCATCCTCTAGTATCTGTTCAGGGGATCCAGAATGGTCCAATCTTCTGTTGTGCAAGGAAATGTATCATAGGTTGACCAAATTTTTTTTTTGGGTTAATGAAATGCGGAAAAATCATTTCATACTAGTATGGAATTATCTTCGACTGGGTTGAAGTAAGAATACCCCTACAATATATTCTAAGTTATGCATGTTTTGAAAGTTTAATGACGTCATTTCGTTTATTGAATAGGCGTGATGTTCATTCAATTTTGTCAAAACTCAAATGGAGAACACGTTTAATGTATAGAAGATTAAGTATTAAATATTCAGTTAATATACACATCGGCCATTCCATGTCAAATCAGACGCCTTTGCCAAAAAATTAATTTTGACGATTCCGATTTCTTTAAAATTTTGCACGTCGATAGAATTCTAAAAACAAAAAGTATTTTGTTTTTTATAATTTTTTATTTTTTTTTTGCAGTTAAACACAATGAAAAATTATAAACAAAAACAAAAATTATCATTTGGACATGTACTCAAACAACTATATCTTCTAAACCGTTAGTCCTACAAGAAAAAAATTTAGGACATATATTAAAGATCTTGAATCGCTCTTTATTGTGGTGTCCTTTTTTAGAAACACTTTCGAGAAAAATTTTAAAATTTTTGACTACTAAGAATTTCATTCCCATTTTTCAAGGTCAGCACCACTCTTTATTTTGGCACTTTGAAAATATTATCGTATTGGGGCATTCATTCTTAATGCATTCTCAAAATTTGATGTTGGAAAATCAATGTTTACTATTTTTAACAAAATTTTCAAAAACTGACTACACAATTTTTAAGTACAAAATACTTTAATTTTTAATTAAAAATGGAATTTTTAGTATTTTTGTTTTTTCTAAACTAGGTACATATCGTCGCTGCGCCAACAAAAACAGTAATATTTTTTTCAGTAACTTTCCTGGAGAGCAAAAAACAAATTTTTTTCAGAGCATTTCTGGTATTGCGAGCAATCACTGTTTTTGATCACTTCTAAATCATAAGAGGCATAAAAAACTGCAAATGCAGAAATGTGGGTAATAGATAGTGTAAACAAAATATGCTTTAAAAAAATTACAAAAATCACATAACCAAAATGTTGTTCTGGCGCAGCGACGTTATGTAAAATCAGTCAAATCAACTCGTTAAAATGTACCTTTTCTCTGAAGAGACTCTATTTTTGAAATTTGCTAAAATATTTGTTGGTTATAATTCCATGATATACAGTCACACAGATAAATATACGTACCCCCCTCAAAATCTCATTTCTGACCAAAGTTTAAACTTCCTTAAAAAAAAATTACAGGAATGTTTTTTGCAGAAAAACTTGAATAAAAGGTATTGGAAAATAGCTTTTTGTAAGTCATTTACTATTTAAATTTAAATAACATAATTTTTTGAAACAAAGTATACATACGAGAGTTTCATTTAACTGTTATTCAAAGAGAAAGCGATCGCATGATGAATGTATATTTTTTTATGGACAGTTATGACTTCTAGTCTTATATTAACCGCTTTCTGATGAAGTGTTAATTAGTTTTTTTGCAAATGGGTCCAAAAGTTAAGAAAATATGTTTTGACGTGCGTGAACTAATTTTTAAGCATAAAAAAAGGAAAATCTTTACGGGAAATCGCAAATATAGTTGGACGTCCAAAGTCGAGTGTACAAACAGTGATTAAAAATTATAATGAAACCAAATCACTGAAAAACAAACCCAGATGCGGTCACCCTCCAAAAATTGACACACGTGTAAAAAGACATATAATAAATTAAATCTGAAAAAAAAAAAAAAAAACAGCAATAGATATAGCTAAAGATACGAAAAATGCCAAAATTGTTATTGTACACCCGGAAACAATGCGAAGTGTATTAAGGAAAAGTGGATTTCATAGTCACATTCCGCGAAAAAAAACCGTTTATTAGTGCTATTAATATGAAAAAAACGTATTAACTTTGCAAAGCTGCATTTTGATATAGATGAAACGTTTTGGAAGTACGTTGTGTTCAGCGATGAGAGCAAATTCAACCTATTTGGTTGTGATTGTGCAAGCAGAACGTATGGCGCAAAAAGTACGAGGCGCTCCTTCCGAAAAATTTAATTCCGACAATAAAGCATGGAGGAGGATCGGTCTTGGTATGGGGTTGCATGTCGGCAACTGGGTTAAGAAACTTAGTGTTTTTTGACATAACCATGGATCGATTCGAATATTTGAACTTACTCCAACAAAGTTTGATGGAATCGGTGCATAAAATGGGTCTTACGGAAAGCTGATACTTCCAACAAGACAACGACCCCAAGCACACAGCGATTGTTGTTAAGGAGTGGTTGCGGTACAATGTACCAAAGTAGCTTCATTCTCCTCCCCAATCGCCGGACTTGAACCCCATCGAAAATTTGTGGGATGAGTTGGGCCGCCATGTTCAAAAAAGGACAATAAAAAACAAACGTGATCTTAAAAATGCACTTATGAAAGAATGGTCGAAAATTACAATGCAAACAACAACAAAACTAGTATTTTCGATGAAAAACCGATTGAGCGCAGTTTTAGAGAGCAATGGCGGACCAACAAAATACTAATGCTACTAAATGCTACTGTGTCGTGCTTTAAGCATTCCGAAATTACATCATAACTTAAGCGCATTACATCCACATCATCTTTTTCAACTATTGTTTAAGTTTACAAGAACAAAAAAAAAAGTAATACATAATATGTTAAGACAATTTTACATAATTTAGTATTAGTATAGGTATACACCATGGAATTACAACCAAAAATTTTTTTAGCAAATTTAAAAAATAGAGTGTCTGCCGAGGAATGGTATATTTTAACGAATTAACAAAATGTTTCAATGTGACTGATTTTACAAAATGTCGCTGCGCCAGAAAAAACAGCTATGTGATATTTGTAAATTTTATTATTGCATATTTTATTCACACTATCTCTTGCACACATTTCTGCATTTGCAGTTTTTTTGATTTTTTTTTTTGATTTAGAAGTCATCAAAAACAGTTATTGCTCGCAGTACTAGAAATGCTCTGAAAAAAAATTTGTTTTTTTGCTCTCCTGAAAAGTTACTGAAATACTTATAACTGTTTTTGTTGGCGCAGCGACAAAAAATAGCTTAGCAAAAAATACTAAAAATTCAATTTTTAATTAAAAATTAAAGTATTTTGTACTGAAAAATTGTGTAGTCAGTTTTTGAAAATTTCGTTAAAAATAGTAAAAATTGATTCTCCAACATCAAATTTTGAGAATGCATTAAGAATGAATGCCCCAATACGATAATATTTTCAAAGTACTGTCCTCGTGCAAAGTACCAAATTTTTACAGAAATGTGAGTTTCGAAAAGCGTCCGATTTGACATAGAATGACCGACATTTGTGTGGAATTTATAAATACTATGCTACTTTGATGACGTCACTTTATATGGGAGATTGGCAGAGTTCTAGTACGATTTTGCTAAACTTCAAACTCAAGGTATATTAAAATATTCTAAGCACATGTGCATAATTTTAATTCATTAAATTAATTTTTGCGAAATTTTTAGAGACTAAAATTTTCATATAGTTGCTTTGTATGGGAGGAAGGCGTGGTTCTTAAACTATTTTGACAAATTTAAAATATATGGTGAGAAAAAGCTTATGTGCAAAATTTTAACACTTTCAGTGGATTTGCCCAATTTATTGGACACGTTAGAAAGCAATTTTTATTTTTATTTAAGAAAAACCACTAAAATCACTAAAAAAACTTTTATAAAAAGACATGTGCACACTTCGCAGATTTTTTTGTTTATATTGATGCAGACAAAAACCACTTCTATTCTATTTCTTGTCACGTAACGTATCAGTTTTGGTGGCTTCTATCTAAAATCCGAACTTTTGACAACTCTTAGCTTTTACATCTTGTATAGAGCGCTTAATACACTTTTGAAAAAGCAAAATAAAAAACTGTAAATTTAATTTGTCCTGGTTTTTTCACTCATTAAAGTCCTACGACTGTCACGTGCGTATCTACGGAAATGCCCATACATAAAAGTCATCAAAAATAATAGAAGTAACTTTTCATAAAATCTTCTCTATAAGAGTATATGGGGTTAAATGGGGGTGTGTAGAGAAGAAATGGCACTGTACAAATTTTTTTGCCAAATTTGTGTCTTACAGCATCAAAATAATTACGAAAGGCTAACTTTTAATCCAAATACATAACCTTAAATATTTCTTTTGTACAGCTTTATGATTCATGTCATTAAAATTTCTATACATTTATTATCTAGCAATATTTAAATAGTTGTAAGCTGCGTATCAAATAATGGCTATTCCTTATATTTAATCACAAAAAAATTAAGTAACTGAATGCTGCGCAGTGCTTTTATATTTATCAAGCTCATTTCTCTTCTTACCGCTCAAGCTTCACAGTATAGATTCTCCATTGAGATTATAAAATCCTACAACCAAGTCGAACTAGCTTGGTGTTTGGGTGTTTTTTTTCTTCTTTTAAACCAATTAACACACAACAGATTCCACTGAAATTCACTTCAGACATATCATCGTCAAACAACTAAGCAACGAAAAACAAAAGCATAAAATAAAAAAACAAAAAAAAATGTATAAAAGTGAATCATTCAATAAGGGCAGCCAAGGCAGTTGAGAGAGAATGTGGACCTTAACAAAAATCCAAAGATAACTCAATCTGGTTGAGTTGACTAGACTGCAGAAAGAAAACAAAGTAAATCACAACGAAAGACAACAAAAAGTGGGTGTTGAAATAATTGGGTGAAAATGTTCCTATAAAAATAAATCGGGTAAAATGTTTCGTCGGACTTGAACAGATTTTTTTTTTAAATGATCTAGAAAGGCGTCAGCTATTAACCCTTTGACCGCCGGCAAATCATTTATTGACAATGTGCATATTTGGTTGTCTATATTTGTGGGAGCGTTAAGGAAAGAATTGAAAAAGAATCACTTGGAACAGTCATCATCAGGGCTCGGATTTTGATGACCTAAAAAACTGCAAAAAATGACCTAAAAAAATGACAAAAATTACCTAAAAACTGCAGAAAATGACCTAAAAATTGACAAAAATGACCTAAAAACCGAAAACAATTACATAGAAAATAAAGCTTTAAAATAAAACATTACTGAACTTAAAATTTATTTTTTATAATTTTTGTACATAGCGTTATACTCGCAAGCGCGTCGGAAGCGAATTTCATCTGGGGGGGCAGTACAAATGGGGGGGCAGTACAAATGGTGGTGCAAAAAAAGTTCACCAAAATTTCTTCACATGAAACATGAAGAAGAGAGAAAGAAGAGGAAAATATATAATACAAAAATATTATCGTTGTAAAAAAACTGATATTTTGAATAACTTTTCCTTTTAAATTGTTTATCTAGCTAAAAAAGTGGGGGGGCAACTGCCCACCTTGACCCCCCGCTTCCGACGCCAATGTATACTCGTAGTACATAACAAGGTAAATTTTTAAGTTATAAAAATTGAAAGAATGTCGATTGTCTGGCAAACTGTTTTTGTAAATAGAAAAACTTCTTTCTACTGCTGCACTGACGTAAGGAACATATTCAAAAGACGATATGGCATCGGATGTAAGTGTCTCTTCTAATTTCATAGTATTAAAAGTTTTACTCCCTAATATTTTAGCCATAGAGCGTATAAATAGAAGGTCTCTAAGCAAAGCTACTACTTTTTCGAGAGATACTGTTTATGATTGAAGGGACTCTATTGTTGTTATGTTTAAAAATATGTTTTTTTTACTTTTTTAGTAAGAAAAAACGAAAAAAAATATTTTAAAATTACACAAAAATTACATAAAAAACCGAAAAATGTTCTAAAAATTATACAAAAATACCTAAAACCGAAAAATGCGCTAAAAATTGAAAAAGTCAAAAAATGACAAAAAAATAACTATAAACTCTCCAAAAATTACCAAAAATGGTCTAAAAGAAGTAAAAATGACCTAAAAACTAAAACTGATAAAAAAAATCAGGGCTGGAGAGTCGGAGTCGCGGTGTTTTTACCGGAGTCAGAGTCGCTAAAAAAAATCGCGAATCCGACTCCGAAAAAGAATTTTTTAAATATTTTCCAAAATAAAAATTCATTCAAATTTTTTTTCTTCAATATTTTCAATTTTCAAATATTTGCCTTTTTTTACAGAAGTTGACAAAATCTTTTGTAATGGATTATTTTTTAGTTTATTTATTTTGAATTATTGTATTTATTTTGTTGATTTTTGTTGTGTTTTTGATTGAATAAAAACGTTAAAAATGTGCGACTTTGTGCGACTTTTCGTTTTTGAAAAAACGGCTTTTTTCCACCTTTTTCAAAATTTTCAAAATTGACAGTCACCCTGATTGTCACTCATAAACTTGTGTTTTCATTTTCTCATGATTAAGAAGAAAATGAAGCAAACAAAAGCATTAACGTTCTTTCACAAGCAAAAGAAATTTTGATAAGACACTGCAAAAAAGAAAAAACTTCCCTGCAAGCGCTGTCATGTTAATTTTAAATGCAATTACTGTTTACATATTTTCTCTATCGTGTGATTACTCTCGATGTATGTACATAGTATGTACACTAGGGCGGGTCGATTTATTTTTCGACAATTTCCCTATGATTTCCGTATTCTATGGGTTATTCCATGAAAATTTGCCAAAGGAACCATACCTCTATCGTTAAAATCGAGTCCCCTACTTTTTGTTGGTATATTTTTTGCCAAATTGACGTTCGTATGAAATATTACCTACACGTTCACATCCATAACTCAAAAACTATCGATCGGGTTTAATCGCCAGTAGGCACGTTGGAAAGGTGAACTCATTTTGATCAATTTACAAAAAAAAAATCTCCAACATTGGCCCAACGGTTCAAAAGTTGCGGGCATTTTTGTCCAAATTTTGGAGCATTTTTCCATATTTTTCATGATTTTGTCCAAGAATATTACTTTCATGGCCATTTTTTTGGCTCAATTTTTTTGACTTACGAAGCTTACGAACCTTACGCTTACGAACCTTACGATTGGACTGATTTGCGCTTTACATTATTGGCATATTTTTTCACAGGGTGCACACCCTGTGTTATGTTTGTTTATTTCTTTTTGTTTGATGATAGAATGGAAAAACGAAACATTGCTATAAAGAAGATTTTACATTACCGAAGAGATATTGTCGACCCAACGGAACTTAGAGTTTATAAAAAATCTCTTATAAACTTTAATTGTACGGAATATACAAATATGATTGATTTAAATGACGATACCATTTTATTCGAACCACCGTTTACGCAAAGTTATTCGTATGAACAATTTGGAGGGATATTTAAATTACGAAGTGCCACCGTTCGATGATCCACAAATTCCTTTACACATTCAAGGAACGGAAAGACATGTGCAATTGCTGGATGCCACTGCTAAACGAGTTGCAGGAAAGAATGTAAAAGGCGCTATGGCGACGACATTAGAGAGCCGTACGAAAACACCAAGACTTGAAAGCAAACAAGACTTTCAGAAAAAATAATGTTTTTTTTCACATTTTGTCTTTTACTACACTCAAATTGAATATTTTTTTTGATAATAGGTTGATAGATACTTTATTATCTTTTCATTTGAATTTTTGTAGAAAAAAAAAATAAAAAGGGAAAAAAAATCAAAAAGTTGGTTTTATGTGTTATTTTGTTTTAGCAATATCGCATGAATTAATCAACCGAATTCGATAAATTTTGGGCTTAAACTCTTCGTTTTGAATTGTAAATTGAATTAAATAATGGATTGAGCCAAAAAAATGGCCATGAAAGTAATATTCTTGGACAAAATCATGAAAAAAATTAAAAAAAATGGTCCAAAATTTGGACAAAAATGCTCGTAACTGTTGAACTTTTTACCAACAAAAAGTAGGGGACTCGATTTTAACGATAGAGGTATGGTTCCTTCGGCAAATTTTCATGGAATAACCCATAGAATACGGAAATCATAGGGAAATTGGTGAATTTTTTCACTCCCTACAAATCGACCCGCCCTAATGTACACTCTTTCGTTAGAAATGTGTATTGATAAAATCATTGCATTCATTATTTCATGAAAGGAAACCAGTGCTGCCAGTTTAGGAGATTTTACCCTAGATTTAGGTTATTTTTTTTTAGGGTACATTTTAGGGGTAAATATTTGTTATCACTGTAATAGAACTCCAGATATACAATTATTAATTTTCACTTAAATTTCCTAAAATAAGCAAATTAGCTCCTCGTTACTGGCTCTTCCGTTTTCAAATGCATCGGTTGAAAGTTAATTTTCAATGTTTAACTTTGTAAAAATTGAGTTGAGTAATACAATATATAGAATGGAAATTTCATTAACATGTGGATAATAAATTAATAATTTAAATAAAATTCTGCTCTTGAGAACTTCTTTTTTAAATTGACTAAATTTGGGAGGTTTTTATTTTTGTCTTTGGTCGTAGTCGGAGTCGGAGTCAGAGTCGGAGTCGGAGTCGTACTTTAAAAATTTCGGCGGTTGGAGTCGGAGTCGCAACTATTTTTTGACGACTCCACAGCCCTGTAAAAAACTATGTAAATAAAAAAAAAGACCTAAAAACTTTTCATATTTGAAATTTAGGAAACATAAATGGACGTTCTAAATAAGCAGGAAATGTCTTAGAAGTAGCAAAAAAAAGATGACATGTCATCGAAATCCTAGCCCTGGTCATAAAAGTATGGTTAAAACATTATTTAGTCTAACGGTTATCTTAAATCAACCACAGCTGTAAAATCAGCATTCATATTAAGAATTTTAAATACAACTGAATAATTACATCAGAATGCATTCAAAGAATGCGAAATTGATTTATAAATAAAATTTTTAATTCATATTCATTTTTAAAAAAATGATTAATTATTAATTTCAATTATTTATTTTCGTTATTCAGAATAATGAATCATTTTTTATTCATTTAAATGCTATCACAAAAAATTTCAGAATTTTCAATTATTTTTTTTATTCATTACCTGCTGATATACCCGGTGTTACTCGGGGGAAAAAACGTAAAGTTTTGATGTTTAGGTTTTATTCGTTCAGAAGATAACGATTTTTAGCCAGAAAAAAATAAGCTTTTGACGTAAAGCGTATGGAAATATGCAAAATGGTTTTTTGTCATTCTAAGGAAACGGCGATATTACAAAAAGACGTTGTACTAACAATTTTGTACAATCTTGAAGATGTGTGAATTTTTTTGGTGTCAAAATTACAGAATTTTTTTAAAATTAATGCCCGTGTCAGTTTTCCAGTACTAATGCCTGACCAATAAGTAACTCCATACTGAATTTCATTGCTATATGATATTTATTTCCAAAGCTATTCGATATCAAAAATTTGGCTTGTATGGGCGCAGCCACACACCCTTGTTCAATGACCGTCTCAGTTTTCATCACCCAATAGTAATTCCATACTGAATTTAGTTGTTATACGACATTTAGTTCCAAAGCTATCTGATATAAAAAATTTAAAGTGTATAGTCGGAGCCACACCCCCTTTTCCAAAGCCCGTCCCAGTTTCCTAGTAGAAGGATATTACCAAGTGGCAACTCCCTGAATTTCATTATTATACGGCATTTAGTTCCAAAGCTATCGATATCATAAATTTGAATTGTATGGGCGGTGCCACACCTCTTTGGCCTATACTTGCTTAATTTTGCCAGTCGAAAGACACGACCAAATAGTACGTTCTAACCGAGTTTTATTAATGTGTGACTTATAGCTTGAAAGTTATACTGAAAATTTGGGATGCTAAAAAAGTGCAACGCCCTACTTCTAACGCCCATAAAATTTTACCAGTAGAACGGCAAGTGAAAATTAAGGTCGAATATCGGATTCCGTTGCTGTGCGACCTATAATTCCAAAGCTATTCGATATAGAAGATTCGATTTGTATGGGAGGTGCCACGCCCCCTGAGTTTTCCAGATATTTTAATAGTTATTCTGCTATTCGGGATGAGCAAAAATCCAACAAATAAAAGATTATTAAAATCGGCCCAGCCGTTCTTGAGTTATAAATGGTGTAACAAACTCGATTTTGTTATATATATATAGATTCATTTTTTATTCGTTATTAATTTTTTAATCATTATTTCTTTGTTATTCATTATTAATCTTTTATTCATTTGTATTGTATTGTATTGTATTCATAATTCATTTTTCATTCAGTACTTAGTTTTTATTCATTATTCCTTTGATATTCATTATTAATTTTAGTCCTAAGTCATAAATAAAAAATTAATAACAAATGCATAATGAATAAAAAATGAATTATAAATAACAAATGAATAATGAATAAAAAATTCACAATGAATAAAAAATTAATAATGAATAATAAGTGAATACGGAATAAAAAATTAATAATGAATAAATGAATAATGAACACCAAGTGAAAAATGAATAAAAAATTAATATAGAAAGAAAATTAATAACGAATGAAGAAAGAATAATTGAAAATTCTGAAATTCTTTGTGAACTGTTTCCTTAGTGAATAGCATTCAAATAAACAAAAAAAAAATTATTCATTATTCTGAATAACGAAAATGAATAATCAATCATTTCTTTAAAAATAAATGTGAATTAAGATTTTTATTTAGAAATCAATTTCGCATTCATTGAATGCACTCTTTTGTAGTTATTCAGTTGTACTTAAAATTCTGAATATGAATGCCGATTTTAGAGCTCTGGTTAATTAAAGATAACAGTTAGACTAAATAATGTTTTAATCAGACTTTTATGACGATTGAATGCATTCTTATTTCTTTATTCACTGATTCACTTTTTTGAGAATAAAATCAAATTGAATGCATTCTTTTACAGCTCTGAAATTAACTATCTACTATTAATAAAACCCAGTTTCTGTTTGTTTGTTTATTTGTTTGACCGGAATAAAAATCTAAAAGAATGGTATACTAAAGAACGGTTATCGTTCCAATTTGTTACACGTATTGTGGAGCAACCTTTGTCCCTTTTCAAGTAACGTCAATTTTGTTATTGAAATACTTTTAACCATCGAATTTTTTGCCAATTAGATTTAAAAAAAACTCTACATTACAACAAAAACATTTACATATCTTTTAAATTGTAGACATTTTTGGTACAAAGTCTTTTTCATAAAAGATCCTTACCTAAGAATGAAAAAAACGACCTGAAAATTAAAGCTTTGACTTTCGATGCAAATATCTCCGCTGTTTTTAAATTTAAATGTTTATTTATCAAAATTTGAATAAAACTACTAAAAAATAATAATCTTATATATTAATAGGCCAATCAAATGTTGCCGTACGCTTTTGCGAAATTAGTTTTAGATTAAAGCATAGTACTCTGTTTAGTTTCATGTGAAATTCCACTCAAATCTCCACATAAAATGTGACAGCTGCGAAACAAGCGTGTAAATTTTCACAACATGTTCGTTAGAGCAGTACTCTGTTCCGCTGCGTGAAATTATCGCAACATGTTTCTGAGCAACATTTTTTCACGAAAATTAAATTCTACTGCCTATTTATTTTGAAGTGAAAAGAGAGCGATCATATGAAATCTCCCAAATTATTCTGAGTCTCTCGGAGAAACGTTGCCATAGGAATTCCTCGCAACAAATTTTAAGTCAGAAATTTCACGCAACAAATAAATAGATGTTGCCAGCGAAATTTCACGTAAACGAACAGAGTACTAGGCTTAAGGGTAATGAAACTTATATCATTTGAAAGGTACTGCGCCCTACATGTGCAGAATCATTTTAGATTTCAAATTTATGACGTCTGACCCGAAATATAAACGTTGAAAGTTGTATTATTTTTAGTAAGGAATCTCGGGCTAGGAAGAGGTAGAATGATGATTGAGGTATCAAAGGACAGATCTGGCCGCACAGTATGATTACATTTTAGATTGGTGACCTACGACCTGAAATATGAGCAGTAAAAGAACATTTATTAAATAAAAGCTAAACTGTAGCAGATGGAAGAATATAATGTCAGAGGGAATTTTAGACATTGATAAGGTGTGCAAAAAATACTTCCGACATTTTGCGCCATCTCTTAATGATACCCTACAATAAGCATTTTTTTATGCAACAAGAGTGAATATATATTGTGATGGTGAAATTTCTTAAAAAAAGTAAAGTCTGAAAAATTTCCGTTATGTTGACATAAAAAATACAGCGATATCTCGAGAACTATAGATGTTCTCAGTGCAACGTATTTTTGTATGAAAAGTCGTTGGTTGAGGAATATAACGGTATAGGAAAGCTTTCTTGGTAATATTTTCCACGGATAGTATGTTAAAAAAATCCCCTTAAAATGACATTAAAATTATTTAGAAATCTCGAAAAATGTTTATCTTTTCAGTACAACGTATATCCTTGAAGCAAGGCCATCGCCTCAGAATGAGAAAAAAACTATTGAAATTTCAAGTTTTGACTTTGAAAGCAAATATCTCGGCCATTTTTTAATCGATTTTTCAAAAAATTTTCTTTGTCTGTAAGATAAATTAAATGACTTTGGAGAAATAAAAAAAGATTAGCCGTTATCTCATCAATTCAATGTTTTATATTGTTTTAAGAAAACCTCTAAAATATTTAGGCTTTGCTCAAAAAATAAGACAAAAGTTTTTTTTTGTACCCACCCTGCAATAAGGATTTCTTTATGTAACATGTGTGAATATATACTGTGATGGCAGAATTTCTTCCCAAAAATAAATATGAAAAAATTCCCCTTATTTTGGCATTAAATTTACGGTGATATCTCGAAAAATGTAGCTTTTCTCAGTATCAAGTATTTTTGTATGAAAAGTCGTTGGTTGCGAAAAAAAACGGAATACGAATGTTTTTTGGTAATATTTTACACGGATAGTATGTTGAAAAAAATTCCCGTTATTATGACATCAAAATTATATTGTAATTTTTAAAAAATTGTATTTTTTAGTCAACACATTTCCTTGAAGCTAGGCCATCGTCTCAGAATAAGAAAAAAATCGATCAAAATATTAAGTTTTGATTTAGCAAGCAAATATCTCAGCCAATTTTCCATCGATTTCCAAGAAATTTATTTTGCCTCAAAGTTCAATAAAATAATTTAAAAAAAAAAATAAGAAAAGATTTATCGTCACCTCACCAGTCTTATATTGTCTTATATTGTTTTTAATAAACCTCTAAAATATTAAATATTTGGTCAAAAAATAGGCCAAAAGTTGTTTTCGTTGTACTTTTTTTTGTTTAAGTTTTCTTTTTCCACTCTCTTTCATATGACATTATCTTTATTTGCAAAAATTGCTTGATTTTGACACATAGTTCAATAAACAGTTTCTATCATCGAAATTCATGATGATTTTTTTTTGATGAAAATTAGATTTTTCAAAATGTTTTTTTTACACTTTTTACAAAGCTCTACAGCTCAAGAAATTATTTCTGTGAAAAAAAATTGTTAAATATTTAGACCACTCCAAAGTTATATATACAAATCTATGTTTTAAGCCATTTTGGTTATGCATGTGTTATCTGAACTCATTTTATCGCTTTCTAATTCAACATCTGTATCTTATTTCCTTTCCTATTTAAATCAATATTTTTTTGGTATTCTTTTTATTCTGTACCTTTTAAGGATTTATGTAGATATTTATTATTTCGTTTAAAATAAAAGTTTTTAATTAAAAATTAATTTCAGATGTGTTTATATTAATTTAATCGGCATTAAATGAAAAAAATCATAAAAAAGTAGAATTTCGGTACATTCACTCAATGGTCTATAACTTCATTATTCTACCATTAATTTTCCTCTAAGGCAGTGTGTTTTTTCTTCAAAGAATTGTCTTTACGTACAAAATGATAAGCTGAGATTTTTTTGAGATTTCGATTTTTTTAGATTATTGAAACATTATTCGACTTGATTTTTTTCAAAAAAAAAATTGCCGAATTTCTTCTAATTCCGTCAAATTTACTGAGCCAAATGACAAAGTTTGTTCTTAGCATTTTTATTTGTAGGTAATTTAATTGCCTTGATTTAATTTTTTTATGACACTACATCCTGGAAAAGGGGAAATTTTTTCAAAAAATCATATCTCAAATCCTTATCCATTGAAAGTTTTTTTATTAAGATATTCGTGTTTAGAAGGCCAAAGGCCATAAGTAAAAATTAGTGGCATGTGGATCACAGAATGGGTAGCGCCTAGTGTTATTCATGCAAAAAAATCGATTTCGAAAAAATCGTTCATTGAAAAATTTAAAAAAAATAAAAAAAATAAAAACTAGAAAATCGATTTTCTTATTTGACTATTCATCCCTAATCTGTTTTGCTCATTTCAATACACATTCCAGCAAATCTTACCTATTTTAAAAGAAAATTAAAATAAAACCTTAAAAATTTTTTTACAGAATTAAGTCGAGAGTAATTTTATCATATTTTTCAAAAGATGTACTTGCTATACTTATTATTGTTGGTTATGTCTTTTGTTTTATTACACTGTCAGCAGCTGTCAAAAATTAAAAACCGCCCACGCTCTACCACAACATCATCAACTATAACCTAGTACAACATTGCATGGGCAGATTTCCAAATAAATATTGCTACTGTGTGTGCAGATAGACGGCAGTCTTCACTAAACCAAGAGTTAACAGAAAGAAAACGAGAGCAACAAAGACATTTGACGTTATCTTAATCTCAATTTGACATTTCCTCATAACCCGAGCTGCAAGCCAACTTGGGTGACAACAGATGCAACGAGTTTTGCTTATTTTTTTGCAATGTTGTTGCTCATGATGTTGGCGTCAACACTTTGCAAACGCAGTGCAAGCAGCAACTGTCATCGTTTGTCAATGCTACAGAAGCAACAGATGTCACTGAATAAATCACTCAGCTGCAGTAGCATGATGTTGCTTTACAACATTCATGCATTATTCATTTCACTCCTGTGCAAAAGTGCACAAACATATGCACATACACATAGCACATATAGAGGGAGAGAGAGATACTTACCAAAAAATCACGCATGCTCGACACTTTGCTGATGCGATTCATTCATTCATCAATTCTGTCTGATTCGCTTGGTTTGCTTACCTTCTGATCACCGAATCTCATTTGTCGGCGCGCGTTGCGGCTGACGTTCATGCGACACAGAAACATGCGATGCTCGCCCTCGAGACTTGACAATGCTGCTGCTGCTGCAGCCGCAGAGCTGGCATGTTGTCCCGGCTGCTGTGGCACATTACGATTAAGTTCGGCTTGAATAGCAGCATGATCCTGTTTGTCGATGATGTCGTAAACGGAATCACCATGAATAAGCAGATCTTCCTGCATGAATAAAGAGTGAATTTTGTATAAATATTTACATAATTTTGTGATATGAATAAATATTGAATAATAGTTCAACTTAAATGACATAAAAAAGGGTCTCAATGGTATGGAAATAGCAAAATTTACTCCCATATTTGGCTTTACTTTTTGTTATTAGGTTATAATTGTCTTTTTTATATACATAAGTCAAAGGATTATGTTTTGGTTAATAAATAACTGAAATTAAAAAAGAAATATCCCCCGAATAAATTGCCATCAAATGGCTTTTAATTAGTTAAGTAGTATCTATGTGGTGTTATATAATACATCAATACTCGCTGATATTGTTTGACGACCATTCGACTGTATGCTGGACTAGGGTGTCCTAAAAGTTACTGACATTTTGGTTCAGCCACTCCTTTTTTTTTGACAAGCGGAGTACTAAATCTATGACAGCTGTAAACAATAAGCATTAAGGTTTAGTCAGTGAATTATGGAGAAATTCACTGTCGAGCAACGTGTACGAATTTACTACAAAAATAATGAAAATTTGGAGGAAACGGTTAACAAAATCCGCACACTTCTCTGTCAACCTACCGCACTGTCTCGCAACACTGTGGTCAATTTAATCAATTAATTTGAGTCCACTGACTCTGTTGTGGACGAGAAAAGAAGTGGTCATCCCCGTTCCGTATCTTCGGACACAAACATAGCCATGGCAGCGTTGATGATGACCCAAAAACGTCGGTTAGTTATCTTGGTCATGAACTTGGCGTTAGTAGGAGCTCACTGCAGCGCATTTTGGCAAAAGATCTGCATCTGCATGCTTAAAGCCGGCGGTCTTTGCGCAGCGTCGAAAGGTCTTAGATTGGGTGTTGGAACCAGAGAACTGCACAAGCCTACTTGAAGTTCAAGCTTTTTCAAGTACTTAAATTCAAGCACGTATCCAATCTTGAAAAAGCAAGCTTTAGCCAGCTTGCAAAAATACCAAACAGATACAAGCCATATTCATGCTTGCTCGTTGGCTTGGCTTGTTTCGGCTTACTTTGTCGGGCGGAAAGTTGAAAAGCTTAAAACGATCGGCAAAAGCTTGTAAGCTCGCAAGTATCCAAATTATTGAATTAAAGCAAGTATCCAAAAAATTCAATGAGCTTCTTTAGAGAGAGCTTAAGCGTAATAGGACTTTTAAGGATTCTGTGGACTCCGTGGTGTGAAGTTTTAGGGTAAATGATTTCGAAGATGCTGTCAAACTTTAAAATTTAAGATGGCGGATAGAGTTGCCACCTAGATTTATTTTTATTTTTGCGAATTCTTGTAATTTTGAAATTCTGACAACGGATTTGATTTCGAATATATTGTCACAGTTTTAAAATTTAAGATGGAGGTTAGGGTTGCCACCTAAATTTTTACCACAGTATTGCCACCTAATAATATGTATTTTTAAAAGTTTTACACATCATTAATCAGTGTTAAGGGGTCGCTGATTTCGAATCTAAGGTCAGAATTTTGAAATTCAAGATGGTGGATAGGGTTGCCACCTTTATTTTTTGTAGTTGTATGAATTCAGGGCTGGCAAAAAAAAATGGTACACCAAAAATGGGTCGCTGCATCCGAATCCGTCGTCAGAATTTCAAAATTATAAAATTTTGAAATAATAGGGCTGCCACCTAATAATATGTCTTTTTAAGAGTTTTAAACGTAATTTATTAGTGTTAAGGGGTCGCTGATTTCGAATCTAAAGTCAGAATTTTAAAATTCAAGATGGTGGATAGGGTAGCCACCTTTATTTTTTTTTAGTTTTATAAATTCGGGGCTGGCAAAAAAATGGTACACCAAAAATGGGTCGCTGAATCCGAATCCGTCGTCAGAATTTCAAAATTATAAAATTATAATATATTATTAGGTGGCAACCCTATTATTTCAAAATTTTATAATTTTTAAATTTTGTCGACGGATTCGGATGCAGCGACCCATTTTTGGTATACCATTTTTTTTGCCAGCCCCGAATTCGTAAAACTACAAAAAATAAAGGTGGCAACCCTATCCACCATCTTGAATTTTAAAATTCTGACCTTAGATTCGAAATCAGCGACCCCTTAACACTGATAAATGATGTGTAAAACTTTTAAAAATACATATTATTAGGTGGCAATACTGTGGTAAAAATTTAGGTGGCAACCCTAACCTCCATCTTAAATTTTAAAACTGTGACAATATATTCGAAATCAAATCCGTTGTCAGAATTTCAAAATTACTAGAATTCGCAAAAATAAAAAAAAATCTAGGTGGCAACTCTATCCGCCATCTTAAATTTTAAAGTTTGACAGCATCTTCGAAATCATTTACCCTAAAACTTCACACCACGGAGTCCACAGAAACCTTAAAAGTCCTATTACGCTTAAGCTCTCTCTAAAGAAGCTCATTGAATTTTTTGGATACTTGCTTTAATTCAATAATTTGGATACTTGCGAGCTTACAAGCTTTTGCCGAAGGCATCAAGCTTTCCATTACTTGAAACTTCGTGCCGTTCGCTTGTAAGCTATAGAATAGGTGCAAGCTGTGCGTGGGCTTATTTATATTCAATTACAAGCTATGCTTGATTCAAAATTATCAAGCTCAAGCTAGCTTGAACTTGTATTTTAAGCAAGCGCTTGAAATAGACTTCAAGCAGGCTTGTGCAGTTCTCTGGTTGGAACATCATAAAGTTGATCACGACCTTGTGAAGAAAATTATCTGCGGTGATGAAACCCATTTTTATCTAAATGGCTACGTCAACAAGCAGAAACGCCACACTTGGGGCACGAAGAATACAAGAGCTTCCCATGCATTTACAACGGTGAACTGTTTGGTGTGGATTTTGGGCTGGCAGTGTCATCGGGCCATTCTTCTTTTTCAAAAATGCAGCTGGAACTGCAGTTACTGTTAAAGGTGCCCGATGGTGGTGGAAAGTTATGTCTTTTTCGGGATGGACATTATGGCCGTAGGTTAGGTTAGGTTTGGTTACATATACCATATACTTGGTCCGTTGTGGTACCATAGGGATTTACTCCTTTACTCTTACTCTCCTAGGCACTATCGTGAAACCACCCAGTACTAATAATAAAGATTAATAGACGCTTAACGTCAACCTTTTCAAGATCCCTGAGATCATCCAAGATGAGGCTATCTAAATGCTTATGTCTTCTGCAGGACAGAGTGAGGCATGAACAGAGAAGATGAAATACCGTCTCCTCCTCTTCATCATCCCTGCAACTCCTACAGTAGTCATTCGCATGGGCCCCCAATCTAAGGGCATGCCTACCTATAAGACAGTGAGTGTCCTATTATAACGCCTATTAGAATGAAGAGATCTTTCCTCGCCATTTGAGTGAGCTTCCTCGTGCGATCTTCAGCGAAACTGGGCCACAACTGTCTTGCTGTGTTGGAGGTGGTACTATGATTCTACCTAAAATTAGCCATTTCTGTGGCATTTTGCCATAGATCCAGTACGACCCAAGTGGTATGCCTAATGTTTCCATGTCAGGCAGCAACGTTACCGTTGTACCTTCACTTGAAAGCTCACCCACTCTACAATTTCTAGGAATGTCCCTAAGCCCCGTTACTCAGACTAGATTGATGTCTAACTTATCATCCATCGCATTAAGAGACGGCGACATTTAAGGGCTGCTGGTAATGTTAGAAACACACCTCCAATGATTTCCCTTGCACAAAATATTAAAAACAACTTTCCGTTCAAGAGCAAATCATTAAAAAAAAAGGAAATTGATGTTTTCTTTTGGAAAATATCCATGTCTGTGAAAATTATGTCCCCCCACCATGCCCGATATCATGACATGCTTACCAACGCCTTTTGGCCTGAAATTGTTAATATGAATTTTGACGACATATGGTTTCAACAGGACGGTGCCACTTGCCACTTGCCATGCAGCCAACGACACAATGCACTTATTGCAAATTCAAATGGAAGATTGAAATTCGAAAGGAAGATTATCTCGCGTCGAGGTGATGTCAATTGGTCACCTAGATCATGCGGTTTGACGCCATTGAACATCTTTCTTTGGGGTTTCCTTTAAGGGAAGGTCTATGCCAATAAAACCCGAATGATTCCGGTACTGAAAAATGAAACTCAACTGGCTATTGCAGCAATTGATCCAGAATTATGCCAGAATGTCATGGAGAATTTCATGAAAAGGGCTCGCATGTGCAAGCAAGGTCAAAGCGGCGATATTATATCCATCGATAAAGCCCGTATGATACTTCATTTGTTTGTCCAAATTCAAAATCTGAAAACAAGTGGCGCGTGGGCGTTTGTTTTTGACACATAATATTTGATCGAAACTTAACGATCGTCGAATTGAGAGAAACGCCAATGCATTAAAAATTCTGTCTGTCGTACATTTTTTCTCCAATTCGTACTATATCCGTATACACTCACACTTCTTGAATTTTAGCACTATTTCAACTGCTCTGGCTTCATTGTCAATGAATAAAAATTGGACAAAGCAATATTTTTTTTTTCTATTCGCCTGGAGGTATGAATCTTTCAAAGATACGTATACCCAACCTATACGCATGCACGATTTACATTCTAGATCCTGCCCGGACCAGCCGGGACAGACAAAATGCACCTACTAATTTTCCACTAAGCACATTAATTGGCTTTTCAGCGGAACTTAAAAATTTAATATATATCAAACGAGTATTTAAGTATATTTAATTCTATATAAAGCAACATCGAATTAAATTATAGTGATTATCAATTTAAGATACTCGAAAAACAATCCAGAATTAAAAAACAATCCAAAACACTATACTCATTTTAACTGTTTTGCGGCCATTGTCCAACCCAAGGACCTACGTAGAAATGAGATAAATCTCATATCCGCCAAATCAAAATCCCAATTAGTTGAATATGCATTTGGGCGAACGCAGGCATAAACTTGTGTGGAAAAGAGATATACTCTGGCTCATCAATCCAGGTGATAGTGTGAGTTCAGTCTAATTTCAAATCAGGAAACCACGTGAGCACGTAAATCCCAATTCGATTTAAAATTAAAATATTGAATAATTAAAAAGCAAGTTTTAAAAACGACTCATATTTGATGGTGCTTACGTTATAAAACATAATATCGAGACAAAAAGGAGAAACAGAATAATCTCAATTACCGATAATACATTGTTGTAAAACTGCGTTAGGTATAATAGGATGAAGTTAAATGGATTTAATTATTTAAATGTAATATCATTTTCCGTTGTAAGACGTCTACTGAATCAGAAAATTTAATTATGTTGAAGTTATCATTGAAATCACTGCACATACATCGTAAAGGTTCATGAAGAGCCTAATTAGAATTGCACTGACTCAACTTGAAAAACAGAAAATGTCTAGTTCCTCTCCTTGGGATGTTAAGATTTAGAGCTGAGATGAGATATTCCGAATTAAACCCGCCACGAACCTTACGAGAGAGCCCAATTCTTTAGTCCATCTTTTAATGAAACCAAGGACGCCTCCTGCCTTATTTATCACCATATTAACGTGGAGATTGAAGCGAAGTTTTGAATCCATAATTACACCAAGATCGAGAAAACTGTAAACTATTTCTAAGTAAGTGTTATTTATAGTGTAATTTATGTTATTAGCAGATCTACGCGAGAATGTCATTTGCTTACATTTTTTTAGGTTGAGATTTAATATACAGTGGCTCTCACCTTATTTCAACCAGCACTCATTCAAATGTTTAGCTGGGTATGGTTTCTGAACAAAATGAGATATTTCAAAAATTTAAATTGGTGTTTATAGAATAATATCAGAACTAACAGAAAATTAACTTTATTCAGTCTCAAATAAATATTTTATTACACTTTCGATCTAAAAACTAAAAATAAAGGAAAATATAAAGTCTCAGCTTATTTCAACCAGCCAATGCTGATTATTCTGGCGATCACACCATACTTCGAATAACGGTTCTTTTATTTGTCTTTGCTTTGTTGTCATGTACGTTAAGATAAAGATCAAATTTCAGTCTATTTTCGCAAGTCATACAGTAATCACGTGCTTTTTTACAATGGGTACCACTATAGAACAGCGAGAATTGGTCATTAACCTTTTCAAAAATGGTCACTCCCGCCGGAAAACTGCTGAAATGGTGAGCCTAAGTGATTCTACAGTGCAGAGCATTATATACCGATATGTACATGAAAATAGAATCCATAATAAAGGTAGAAAAGCTCCAAATAAAATTTTTAATGAATGTGACGAGCGCTATATTCTTAGAAAAATTAGAGACAACCCAAAATTATCTTCTCCAAAATTAGCTTCTCAGGTTAAAAAAAGCTTAATAAATCGTGCAGTGCGGAAACTATCCGTCGAGTGCTCAAGAGCCACGATTTTCATGGAAAAGTAGCCAGAAAAAAGCCTTTCATAAATAAAAAGAATCAAGAAGCGCGACTAAAATTTGCTAAGGAACATGTTACAAAAGACTCAAGCTTTTGGGAGCACGTCATTTTTGCGGATGAGTCCAAATTTAATATTTTCGGTTCGGATGGTCAAACATACGTGTGGCGTAAGCCAAATACAGAGCTACAAAATAAAAACTTAAAGGCGACAGTCAAACATGGTGGTGGCAGTGTGATGGTTTGGGCCTGTATGTCAGCAACCGGAGTTGGAAATTTGGAGTTTTTTGAGAGTACTATGGACAAGACTGTTTATCTTAATATACTTATTCCAATTTGCTACAAAGTGCTGAAAGTCTTGGTATAAGGGAAAGTTTTAGGTTTTACCAGGATAATGACCCAAAACATAAGTCTGGAATAGTTCAATCGTGGCTTATTTGGAATTGCCCGCACTTGATGCAACCACCAGCACAGTCACCAGATCTCAATGTGATTGAGAATTTATGGGCTATTTTGGATCAAAATGTCCGCCAACACCAGATTTCCAACAAGAATGATCTAAAAGCTGCGCTAAAGGAAGAATGGGCAAAGATCACACCTCAAACAACTGCAAAATTGGTGCAATCAATGCCAAAAAGACTGAAAGCAGTAGTAGATCAAAAAGGAGGCCATACAAAGTTTTAAATTATAAGTAAAATTGAAAATGCTTATTGAATTCGTTGTTTTTGTTAGCTGGTTGAAATAAGCTGAGACTTTATATTTTCCTTTATTTTTAGTTTTTAGATCGAAAGTGTAATAAAATATTTATTTGAGACTGAATAAAGTTAATTTTCTGTTAGTTCTGATATTATTCTATAAGCACCAATTTAAATTTTTGAAATATCTCATTTTGTTCAGAAACCATACCCACCTAAACATTTGAATGAGGGCTGGTTGAAATAAGGTGTGAACCACTGTATTTAAGCTACACCAGTCCACAAGTCTATTTAGACCAGATTGTAAAAGATGTCGTTCTTCGGGTGATTTGTAACAAAGAAAAAGTTTCACGTCGTCAGCGTACATTAAGACGTTACAGTGTTTTATTACCGAAAGAAGATCATTAATGAATAGTTAAAACAAAACCGGTTCAAGATGACTGCCCTGAGGAACGCCAGAAGTAACCGAAATACTTTTCGAAAGAGAACTCTTATATAAAACCTTTTGAGTACGTCTAGATAAATACGAATTTATCCAATTTAATAATGTGACAGGCAACCCAATAAGGTGGAGTTTTTTCATAAGAAAATTATGATTAATACTGTCGAAGGTTTTGCTAAAGTCCGTATAAATAACATCAGTCTGCAGTCCCAAAGTAAAACCATTTATAACACGCGTAGTAAACTCTAAGAGGTTTGTTGTAGTGGACCTACCCTTCAGAAAACCATGTTGAGAGACAGAAATGGTGGAAGACACGGAGTGGGTTAATTGATTAGTTATGATTTTCTCAAATAACTTAGGGGTTGCACTTAATTTTGCAAAACCTCGATAGTTATACACATCTATCCTGGAGCCAGATTTATGAAGGGGTATAATATAAGAATCCTTCCATATAATAGAAAAATAACCACTATGCAAGGAAATACTAAAAATGTTTGCTAGAAGAGTACACAGGTTTGTAGCACATTGCTTTAAAATACAGCTCGGAATTTCATCAGCGCCGGTCGTAAAAGAGGATTTTACTTGTGGAAGATAACACATAACGATATTTATGTCTATTACAGGAGTTTCAAAAGAGCTAACTGGCGGGAGAAAAGGATAACAAATACAGCGTGCTAGTATTAAATGGTATATCGGAGTAAGTTAATTTAAAGAAGTTTGCAAACATGTTAGAAATTACAATGTCACAAGATGATTCTTTCTGATTGAATAAGGGGTGGAAAGCTGGAGGCTTTACGTTTTGAGTTAACGAAACTATAGAAAAGTTTTGGATGGATTATCCTTAAGTTGAGATTTTATGTTAATTATACAGGGTCCGCCATCTAACGTTTTTTTTTCAACTAGTGCTTATTTCGTGAATGGTAATACTTAACTCATGTCTGATTTGACAAATAATTAGTTTTATCCTTCCGCTGAGCGAATATGGTTGTGTATACGCTTGAACAACGCTGGGAAATATTGCGACATTACTTTGAAAATCATGGTAATGTTGCAGAATGTGTGCGAAAATGGTGTACGGATATTGGAAGAAGAGAAGCACCGTCAGCTCAGTATGTTCATTATCTTGTGAAAAAAGTGAAAGAAACTGGCATCCTCATCGATAAACCAAAGCGTGAAAAGCCAAAAGCAGTGCGTACACCCGAGAATATTGCTGCTGTGGCAGAAAGTGTGCGTGAAGCGCCATCAACATCAATTCACCGTCGTTCTCAACAATTGAACATTTCTGAGACATCATTGAGACGAATTTTGCATAAAGACCTTGGTATGACGCCATACAAAGTCCAATTGGTTCAGAAGTTGAAGCCAACTGACCATCCAATGCGTTTTCGCTTCGCTAAGTGGGCCTGCGATCGACTTACAGAAGATGCCGATTTTGCAAAAAAAAAATCATCTTTTCAGATGAAGCTCATTTTTATCTTGGCGGGTATGTAAACAAGCAAAATTGTTGCATTTGGGGCACAAAAAACTCGCTGTTATAGCCTGTGTTATAAGCTTTATAAATTACTATCTTAGAAATTACTTTAATAGCATAGAAGTGAATGTGATGCATTTTTTGGGGAAAAAAATTATGATATAAAAACTTCTTGAATTTCGGGACGATCCCGGGATTGTATTTTTAGATCTCGAAAATTCCGGGATCAAAAAAACTCAAAAAATTGACATACCTAGTCCCAAGGCAAAAGAACCATCAACACCATCTGATGAGGACATTGATTTTTGCACCATTTGTTTGAGGTTTTTCCTAAAGAACTGATCTCCAAAAACTCCATCGAATGCAACATATGTGGCTGGCCTGTTCACTTGAAGTGCGTCAATGTGGAAAGGCGTTCGTAATGCACAAGCAATCATTACGACACCGATTTGGTTGAAAATGAAGAAGATTATGATTTAACACTTCCATTGATTACTATTTTTTAGCCTAAGTGGTGGCATTATAATTTTTTTTACCTCTTGCAGCCTTCTGTATAAATAAAATCTCAACTTATTATAAAATAATGGATGTTTTACTTCGTATTTTCCGACTTTTATTGGGATTTTAGAAAATTAGCCAAAACGCTAATCTGTAGGAACATAAAAGTTGCGTTTTATGTTCACCTTTTCAACGTTATCATGGATTAGTCGATATCTTTATGCTGTGAAAAGTAAGAGCCCAAAAACAAAACTTGGTTCACAACCCAGCCCTTTCCCCTACAATTGACTTTAATATGAACAAATTTCAACTGAAAAAATGCTGAAAGAAGCTTACTTGTAGAAATTAATTTAAAATTATTATTAGTCAGCCCCTTTTTACATTTTTTCTATGACAAGTCAGACAAATCAAATGATTGTAAACAACTCGGTGCTTACGTTGTATGAAAAGATTGAACCCCAACTCTGAACTTGAAATAAAAAAAACAAGAATTTTATTACTGTTTTAGGCACCGTAAAACCGCATTGTGTTGTGAATCAAATATTCATTAGCATTAATGTGGCACCTTTATATACCTATATGTATATGTTTTTTAACTTAACCTTGCCTTTAAGTTTTCATTGAGCTCCGAGCTGTGAAGTTCAATTAAATGATATTCAATTAAAGACCCGTTTGTTTGCCTAATTCAACAACTAATCCCATTTTTTCAACTTCTATTGGCATTAATGCATGCGCTTTCATTTTCACAAGCTTGCCAGTAGACATTTTTTGCCAGTAAGGTAAAAAATAGTGGCAAAAAGAGTTCAGTTCAAGAATCTATATGCAAATCGGAAAACTCATTTAGAGTTATACAGAATAAAAAAAAAATTACATGCGCTACTTCTTGGGGCACAAGATATGGGTGTGCCCCACTCACTCAATTACGTCCTGCACAAGATAGCAAAAAAAAATATTTATAAAAAAACTTTGCTAGGAGCTATGTTGTTAATACGTTTATTTTATGGTTCAAAAATATATATGTAGTAGGCATTTTTTTTTACTTTTTTGTCTTGACTTTTGACACTTTTGCATTATTACGTGCTGACGCATTCCCGTCAATTCATTGTTACTTTCGGACTTTGAAGTGTTGAAGCACATTTGGTATATCTTGTGCTAATGTGAAAAATTGTTGGAATCCACTGCATTCACTTAATTGCTTTTTATCCGTTCTTGGACTCTATGTATCTTTCATACATAATTAATGAGCGGTTTAGGTTTGAACTTTAGCCATAAGAACGATAATGATATTAAATGTTTACAATGAAGTTTGTTTCTTAAGTCTTTTGTTTGTGTGGAGATATCAAACAAAATGCCACAATGCTGAAGCATATTTTTTGTGAGTTATTTTTAGGGCACACTTACGTACTTAAAGATATAGTTTACCAATAAATAAAACTTTTAAGCTTCAACAAGCTCATGGGAAAATCTTGTGCTCTGATAAAATTTCAGTTGTATTCGCTGTCCGATTCCGTTAGAAAATTGGCATGCACTCCTTTTTTACACTTAATATAAATGCTCCCTTGTCAATTTATTGGAGAGGCCCACCACCCAGCGGAGAGACAAGGTTTTTTTTTTCTGTGTTGCAGAAGAAGCAACTGTGAAATTTAGCAATTAGCCAGTTCTTGTCGTTCTTCTTATTTACCCCTCTGGATCTCTTGCAGTTGTCAAACATGAAAACATTTTCTAAAAACAACTTAAAAGGATCAATTAACTGCTTTGCTACATTGAGAACGACAGCAGAAATGTCAGCAATGAAATTGAACAGCAGCTATGAGTTTGCATCTTGTACCAGCAGCTATTAGTATCTTTGCTATTGTTATTCATGCCGTAATTCAAGTCTGCAGTCAGAAACTGTTAAAAAAAAGACACATTTAGCAAGCAAAGTTAATTAACGAACTGCCAATAGTGGAAGCCACAGAAAAAAAAGACACTGCAGTAAATGTTGTTGCTGTTGTTGCTGTTGTTGCTGCTGTTATTTCTGCTGTTGCTGCTACAAATGGTCAAGTCATGGATGTGCATCATAATTTTAAGCGCTAGCCTTGGAGTTTGTGTCGATCTGGTAGGCGGGTTCACAACATTTTGGAGAACAACTTGTAATTGTCATTTTCGTCGCTTTGTTATTGTGTTGCTGTTGTTGCTTGGCTGGCTGGTGATGCTTGTATGCATAAATTAAGTGTTAGCTTTGTATTGGAAGCTGGCCATTCACTGAGTTGTGAGACCATAAAAGTACATGAATAAACATATCTGCTTATCAGCGAGTAGTTCCTTGTCATTTATTGTTGTTATTTTATATGTACTATGTGGTGTCTAATAATGTTAAATGTGCTAATAATGACTAAATGCAGTCATGCTAGATGGAAGATAGAGAGAGTGTAGCGCAATTAATTGCACTAGCTTCCATATATTCGAAGTCAAATGAGTATTGCCAAAATAGCTTATTTTGAATTTCTCCATCACTATTATTTCATATTTTCTAGATAAACTAGGAATTTATTTAGCAAATCCTTAAAGTGAAAGGATAAGTCTTACCACGTCATACGTGGTAAGCGATAGATACAGCTAAGGTCACGGAAATAGCACAAATTTGCATTATCTCAACAAATCAAGGTTATTTCTCATTTTGCCTAAAAAGGCTGGTGATTCAAAAGTTAAAAACTCATTATGAATTTGTAGTTTCGGAAAACCAAAATAAATTTTTCTTAATTTTTATTTCGTTTTAGAAAAGCTTTTCGTTGCTCACAGAAACAGTACACTTAGTTTAAATGACCAGCTCTCAATAAAAAATGGAATCAAAAAAGTAATGAAGGTTTAGGGTTTTTGACGTAGAATTACGTCTTACAGCGCAGTTTGTGTGGGGGTCATTTTCAGAAATTCTTTCAAGCATATTTAAGGATTATAGTTAACACTTTGGGGTATACCTACAGCCTTTAGTATTTATCGTACAAGGAAGAAAAATAAGCCAAAATATTAGTTAGAGTACGAATGTAACGAATATCTAACTTTGAGTTTTGTCACTTCTTTAATAAAGTCACAAAATGGCAAAATTTAAGAAGAATAAATTCATATATTCGTATGAGAAAAGTTATACACAAGCAGCTTCAGTAGCTGCTTATGCTGTTGTTATAGTTGTTGGTTTGGTTGTTGTTGTGTTGTTGTTGTTGTCGTTGTTGGTTTCCCAGCAGAAATTGGATCGATTCGTCTTCAAAGACGTCTTCGATACATGTCAGTTTCTCGCAAGACAGATTGATCAATTTCCATGGCAGTCTTCGAAGATATTTTCATATAAAATTCCACTTTGGTTTGAAAGACGTTTTATTGAAATCTCTTCAACGACGGCGTCAAGCCACGTCTTACTAAACGGATGCACATAAACAAAACTGTGCACTCTCAGTGGTAGATATTTATATTTTTACACTAAGAGAGCGTAAGAAAGCGAGGGGTTCAGGGTTGCCAACTCTTGGAAGCTCCCCGCCCGGAGCTTTTCTAACATAATTTTTTTTTCATTTTCTCAAATTAATTATTTTGTATATTTATTTTAGAATAAAAATTTAATTTTTTATACGCATATATAATAAACAATCTTATAATTTATTGTTTTAACAAAAAGTACATAACAATTTGTATATTTAAAAAGACTAAATCTGAGTCGATATAACACATTTTAAAAATTATATTTGAGTTGCGATTTTGAGCCGTTAACAAGTTCTTGCTGATCCGGGTGTTGAAGATACAACAGAAGCTGCTATCAATCAAAATAAAAATTTATTCGTTCTTTATTTGTTTATTCTTTTACCAAACGAGCGCTCATTTTGTTTCTGTCGGCTCTTCATACAGACTCAATTATAATAAACGATCAACGAATGCGTTGCTTATTGGTATTACAAACACTTTTATACCAAGTTGTTTAAATTCTAGTTTTTAATTGGTTTTTAAAATTGCTATCCAAATATCAGCTACCGATGAAATGGTTTTCTTTAATATTGGCAAGGGTATTGATATAGTTAACTTTATCAAAAAGTTCGTCAACATTTTATTCAACATTAATAACACTGTGCACCAAAAAGAGCCTTTATTTTTGTGATTAAGAAACCGACAAATGTTTTCAATTATTTCCGGACTCCTAATCACGAATCTGGCACCCAAATTTTTCCATCACATCAGGATTTTGAGAAAACCATGATTCAAGGTTAAAAATTCTCCTAAGGGAAATCAACTTGAATCGTTAAAACTAAAAGTGGTATGCGATTTTTGAATATGGCAAAGATGTTTGTTATAAGTTGATAAAAAATTGTCTTTCATACTTCTATCCCCCCACGCCCTTTTTTACCCTTATTTTTACGTTTTTCAAAAATAATTTATTTTAGCATAGCTATATTCTGCGAACCATTGAGAAATGTAATATTATGTGTTGGCAAAAAATCATCCCTATTAAAAAACTTATTGGATCTTCCAACAACAAAATTACCCTAGATACACCATGGCACAGATGAAGTCAATTTTTTATCAACTTTTAACAAATATCTTTGCCATAAACAAGAATCGCGTACTACTTTTATTTTTGACGATTCAAGTTGATTTCTCTTAGTAGAATTTTTTGACCTTGAATCACGGTTTTCTCAAAATCCTGATGTGATGGAAATATTTGGGTGCCACATTCGTAATAAGGAGTCCGGAAATAATTGAACCCATTGTCGGTTTCTTACTCATGTTTTGGCTGTCGCACTGTGTAATTTCCGAGGCTTCTTATACACTTTCGAGTGTGATTTCATGCTTTACAATACATAAATAATCTAAAATTTCCATAGAAATTCCCTTTTTGAGAGCTTTCCTCAAAATTGTTAAATTTTTTTAAAATACACTACATTTTTTTAAAACTCCAACCACATCATTAAGAATAATTTTTTGTTGTCATGCTTTTAATGCGCTAAAGTGCATACGGACTTTAGTTTCAAAAAAATTTTGAAAGAAAATAATTTTATATTACATTTTTATATAATTGTAATTTTTTTATTAAAAAATAAAATTTTAAAGTGCGAAAGCCGGAGAAAATCTGTGAGGGCCGGAGCCCGGAGATCGACCCTTCAAAACCGGAGTCTCCGGGCCAAATGGTATGAGTTGGCAACCCTGGAGGGGTTATAATACATAAATTATGCTAGTATAAAAGCCTGTTCTACGACAGGTCCTCCGCACACTTCCTTTTTGGAGCTATTTGCTGAAAGCACTTTTTTCTCTTTTTAAAGCTTGGTTTTTTATACACTTGATTTTTGCAAAATACAAATGTACCACTTTAAATAACACTTTACGTATTGAAGCAATGTTGAAAAATTGGTTCAAGTGTAAAGTGCAAAAAGTCCAGTTTGGTAACAATCATATTCATACACAATTCTAAAAACTAGCCTTGCAGACCTTCATATACGTAGCAACTCAGTTGTTGTTTTGCGGCTGATACAATTATATTTTTTGGTACAATAGACTCAAAAGTATTTCATTAAATTCGTCATAACTTGTTTATAAGAGGATGAAAAAAAGAGCTAATTAGATCAAACACGTACTATTGTAAAAACTAGACATGTGTAACGCATCAAAAAATGATGCGCTGATACACCAAACCAAGAACATTTTACTGTATCAGCGCAATGCGTTAACGCTATTGCGCCATGACCTAGTTTAAAATGCTATGATATCTATATTAACACGATGTTGATCAGCACAGGATATGTTTTTAGTTCGATATCAATTGCTTTATGTGGTCAATTTGTTGAATGCGGTGAGTGTTGTGGTGTTATGTCGTAAGCCCAAGTTTCCTTTACTTAAAAAAAATAAATGGAATCAATATATAACAAATCCTGAAACAATATATCTGATTTAAAGAACTCATATTGCTGATAAATTGATTTAAAATTACTTAAGCAATAAGTTATTAATTATAATGAAGCATTACTGAACAAAGACCATATTTTTAGCATTCATTAAAAATTAACCAATTTTATACTTCAAGCATGCAGTCAAACTGAATTCCATTCAAGTTTAGTGTTAGCAATCACACAGATATACAAACACATTTCTGGTACGGAAGACAAGTTGGATGTTACTTCAATTCCATGTGGCTACAAAGCATGTAAATCTAGAGAAAAAAATAAGCATGAAGCAAATATATTTTGATGCTGTTTTGTGTTACTGCGTTACTTTTAACTATTAACGCAATATTAATTTGCAATGCAAAAACAAACTGTAGCACTGCTTACGTTAAAATATAACTTATAATATAAATAAATATTAAATATTGATGCTTACGAACACGTTTAAATATTGTTATACATATTGAAAAACCATTCCTTGAATGACAAAGCATCATAACAACCAAACTCTGCAAACACTCATGCCTAACAGCATCTTCTATGCAAACATATTCCTATGTTTGAGGCGTCGTAAATTTGTGCAGTCTTTGCTCGCTGAATAAATATTTCCTCATTTTTCTATAAGCGTGGTATTTGCGTTACTTTTTTTAAAACAAGTGCATTAGCGCAGTAACGCATTTAAGTGCTTCAACTCAAAAGCGCAACACAGCGCAGCGTTACCCATGCCTAGTAAAAACCCAACATTGTCACTGATATGTGTCAAATATATTTTCTGTGCATACTTTCAGGCTGAACATTTTTGAGAACAGAGTGTAAACATTTTTGTAAAATTACCTTACTGTCAAAAAATAATTACAATTTGAGAAATACTGTGTGCGGAGCAGCATGCTTGTCTTTTAAGTATTAAGATGTGCATACTTTCAGGCTGAACAGTTTGAGAGATATTGGGCATAGAGCTGCGTGCTTGCCTTTTATATATTGAGATAATACAATATAAATTACAAATGCAAATATAAATTATAAATATATATAAGTAAATATAAATTATAAGTTATACAATGTATAAATTATACCGATAACTCAAATAGAAATCAAATACGCACGCGCTTTAAACTCGCAATTTAAATCACAACTGACTGTCAATCGTCTCGATGATTCCAAATTACAAATACAATTTGAATAATGGGCATATGATGAAAATATGCATACGAGTCTTGCAGAGCGTCCAACCAACATAAAAATAAACAAAAACAACAAATTCATCACTCAAAATATATCAAACGAAATATTATTGTACAAAACAAATTTTTTTTTTTAATAGTTTTCATTTAGAAGATGAAATGCTTTAAAATAGTTTTGGAAGATATAAATAAAAAAACACTTACTATATCCCCACGTTGAAAAAAACGTTATAGGGGTATATTAACTTTGTCACTCCGTTTGTAACGCCGATAAGAAGGCGTGGTCGGTACAGAAAAGTACATATATTCTTGATCAGCATAACCTCCTGAGTCGATTTAGCCATGTTCGTCTGTCCGTCTGTCCGTCTGTCCGTCTGTCCGTCTGTCTGTCTGTGATCACGATAACAGCCATAATTTTAAAGCTATCGTAACGAAATTCAATGTAAGCTTTGTTACTATTCAAAAATTGAGGTCAAGTTCGAAAATGAGCCAAATCTGATGAAAACCAGGCCTACCTGCCATACAGAGTGACTTAACCAAAACGGTTAAATCTCTTTAAGCTCCACAAAAACTTATCTAATGACTTCAAATTTTGCACATAAGCTTTAACCAACTTTAATCAACTTTAAGTATGAAATTTGTAAAAATCAGATTGAAACCACGTCTACCTCCCATACAAAGCAATTTAATCAAAACAGTATCTCTAAATTCCACGAAAATTAATATAGTAACTTAAAATTTTGCATATATGCTTTAACCTTTAATATGCACTTTGAATATGAAATTTGTAAAATTCGAATTAGAGTCTCCTTCAATTGCGCAAAAATTAATTTAATTACTTAAAATTTTGACCCAACTGAAATTTGTAAAAGTTGTATAAAAATGAATATAATTTCTCAAAAATAAATCTAATTACTTTTAATTTTGCAGATAAGCTTTAACAATTGATATGTATGTATGTATGGAAGTCAAGTATGAAATTTGGAAAAATCTAATGAAAACTACGGCTACCTCCCATACAAAGTGAGTTTACCAAAACGGTAAAATCTCTTTCAATTCCGCAAAATTAATCTAATGACTTAAAATTTTGCTCTAACTAAAGTTTGGAAAAATCGAATGAAAACCACGGCTGCCTCCCATACAAAGTGACTTTATGAATTCAGTACAATCGCCTTAAATTCCACAAAAATTACTACAATGGCTTAAAATTTTTCAAACTAGTTTTAGTCTTAGCTAAAACTGAAAACTCCGCCCACCTTCCATACAAAGTGGCGTAATCATAATAGTAAAACTTTTATAAACTCCAAAAAAATTAATGTTAGAACTTGATGTTGTACACAAAAGCTTTAATCTGTATATTATTACGCAAACAAAAAAAAATTGTGGTAACATTTTACCTGTGTTAACCTTAGCATATTCACATAAAATCTTACATCGTTGGAAAGGTATTTTTGAGTACATTTGCGGAATGTAATTTTTATTCGAACAAGTTGTCATTAAGATAGGTAAAACTGAGCAATTGTAAAAACATTTTTTCCCAATGGGACACTTTTTTTGGAAGTGAGAACTTCTTCAGGCGCGTTTAGTCATTTTGTGTAGAGGAAAATCTTTACTTTAACGAAACCCTTACTCATGACACGTCATCCACAAATTAAGAGAAATGCCATATTTCATACAGTTTTAGTCGTATTAGCCAAAAATGTATAAAATGTAATAAATTTGGTATGTTAGTGCTATTTAAAAAAGTTCACATGACTACTTTCAACGGCTGTTAAACGACAACAGTGTTTGTTTATATGTTCGTCCTTTATCCCTTTCAGACCTGACGCTAAGCCACTGATCATTTTTGTATGATTTTTGGAGTAAATGGACCTTATATGATTTGAAAATATATTCAAAGCCAAAACTTTGTTATTTTCATGTCCTTCAAGGATTTTCAAGAACCAAAATTTTGTACTGAGATACTTTTTTTTGTACCAAGTGACCTCAAATCAGTTAAGATTTTAAAATATATTATTTTATTTGTTAAAATGTGTCCACTTCAATAAAATTGCGCTATTAGTATTTTAGTAAATGAAAAAACAACTAACGTCCGCTGCTCATTTTTTAAAAAAGAAATGTGACGCGAGAATTCCGTGAAAATTTAAGAAACGGCAAAATGAACATCAAAACAATATGAGAAGCAAACATAAACAAAAATCAGCGCAACCGATACATGAAAATTTGTTTTACATTCTGATAACAGCGAGTACAGAGTACGTAAAATGAGTTGTGGATATGTATTACCCAAAAGAATTTATCAATGTAATGTTTTTTAACTTTGATAAACGTTTTTCAATAAAAATTAAAAAAAAACAAAAGACTAATCGCGTATATATGGTCGAACTTCGACCACAGGCGATACTAGTATATATAAAGGACTGTAGTTTCAAATGTTATATATTTGGATAAAAATCGAGATAAACAAAAGTGACGTCATCAAAATAAAACAACATTTAAGACCTCAAATAATTTAAAATACGACAGTGGGGAGATGTTAAATTCGGTTCAGTCGAAGATAACTCCTTACTAGTTTTTCTCTATTACTGTATAAAAAGGAATTATACGTATATACTTACGATACTATCGATACTGTGTCTTTTTTAAATAATTTAAATTTCTTGCACACTTTAGAAAAAAAAAAACATTATTACAGAAAAGTTACCATTGCTATTTAATGATTTTCTTAATACAAATTTTTAAATTTTGTTCTTTAAAAAACCAACATATGTAGGTATTTTAGCTATCTATAGTAATAAAACTCATTTTCTGTTTGTTTGTTTGTTTGGCCTTTATACAAATCTAAACGGCTCAACGGATTTCGCTCAAACTAGGTATACATATTAAGTGCATTCCAACTTAAAATGTTACATACTTAGTTTTTGCCACGCCCCCTCTGAAATTTTTCAACTAACGGTAATTTTTTTACTATAAAAATTTTTAATATTGGAGATTTTTGTGTATTTAATTTTAAAATTTTCCTGTTATTTTAACATCAAAAACACGGACATAACTTCAAAATTGGAGAAATTTTCAGTACAACGACTTTTTCATAAAACATCGTTACCTAAGTATGAGAAAAAACCGACATGAAAATCAAAGTTTGGTCTTTCGATGCAAATATCTCCGCTGTCCATTAATATATTTCATTAAAATTTTTTTTTTCAAAAGTAAGATAAAGTCACTTTACAAAATTAGGTTGAACTGCACCGTTAAGTGAGTGTATATATGTTTTACGATTATGTCGAAAAAGGTCCAAAATATTGACTTCGTACTCAAAAAATGACTCCAAAATTGTTGTTGTTGTAAAAATGAAATCAATTAAAGATAGCAAATCTGACTACCTTTAATATGACATAACATATATTTGCAAAAATTCTTCCAGCTAAGCGATGTTTTTGTCATCCCTTTAATTTTTTTCGCGAAATTTATTTTTTCCAAAATGTTGTTTTTATATTTTTTACAAAAAAGTCAAGTCTCAAAAATAATTTATGTGAAATAATTACCCCAATATTTCTATTTTTTCATACCAGACTATAATAATAAAACTTAGTTTTTAGTTCAAATTCTCTATATAGTTTGAACGTCCCCATTTTTCTCTAAGAATGCAGTTGTTTGTCTAAAGTAATTACGAACATTTTGGATTATATAAAATCTTCTTTATAGTGATCTACTTATTTTTTGCCTATCCACCCTCGCCCCCCTCCCGTTAAATTTGTTTTGTTGTGATGTCTCTATTTTTTCTAACTATTGTGTCACCGTTGTCACTTAGTTCTTTATCAATGGTACTTTAAATGTTGTTTATATATCACAATTTTATCGAAAAGATGACTGTGAATAAGAATGCTGTAAAAGTTAATATATTCATGTAATCAGTTTCAGCTATATGGCGATATAATAAAACATATGCGCATCTGGTCAGCACAATTATTTCATTAGTTTTGATCTGTGCGTTAAATTCACAGATAGATGGCGCCACATTTGTAAGATGTGTGGGTACAAACTATACTTACACCTTGCGGTGAAAAGCTGAATAATGTTTTTTCAAAAGTTTCATTTAAAATTAACCCCACACCTTTGGGATTACAGACAGGTGGCACTATTTTCTGCTTACAGAAGAATATCTGATGTTCTTTTGCAGCTAGCAGATAAGTTTTGCGAAATGTTTTGCGAAAATTCTATTGCTACCAAACTTTTAAAAAGTAAAATAATGCAGTACTGCCAGTTTTTACAGTCGCAGCGTCATCTAGCGTCATAAACACTTAAAAACTTAGAATTGGATCAATTTGAATTTCCAGCTCACTTCTTGGATTTTTTGTTGTTTTTGCTTTGCTTGCAAATACGATGATATGATCCTGATATCCCATGAAAAAAACTCAGCTAATATAAATTTTAGTACATTCATTTTTACTACAACGAATTTTTCATTATAGCTAATAGCAACATTGATAGCTTATAATGAGAAAAAATTATATGAAAATCAAAGTTTTTACTTTTAATGCCAATAACTCAGCTGTTTTTTATATATTTCATTAAATTTTTTTTTGTTAAAAAGTTCAATATTTTTTTTATTATAAATCTTTGAGTCCCACCATAATTTTTATTTTGTTGAAAAGGTAATTGTGCTTGCTTTAAGATTAAGTAAATATAAAAATTCTTTTTAATTTTTAAAATATGTTTTTCGTACCCCTTCTTTGAATTCAATTAGCTCACCGCAAGAGACGAAACCACCAACAACAAAAATTTTCAATTACCTTTCTAGCGGAAGACAAATAAAATTAAATAAAATAAAATTCAAATAAAATTCAACATGTTTTTCATTATTCCTGATTTTAAAAAACATTTAATCGATAAGTGTACGTTAAAATGTTTATATAAATGAATCTCGAGTAACACCGGGTATATCAGCTAGTACATATATATTGGGGTTGGAATTAATTTTAAAGGTTTTTTTTCGGTTTTTGAGCATTTATTTAGAAACAACGGTACAATGTATATTATTCAAAGTATTGTCCATCGTTAGCTACAACATTTTCCCATCTTTCTGGCAGCATATGGATTCCGCGCCGGAAGAACGATTCGTCTTTTGAGGAAATCCACGAATCGACCCATTTTTTGGTATCCTCGTAAGAAGTGAAGCGCTGCTCAGCCAAGCCATGCGTCATCGATCTGAATAGGTGGTAGTCGGAAGGGGCTATGTCTGGGCTATAAGGCGGGTGGGGTAGCACATCCCAATTCAGCGCCTCCAACGTTTCCTTGACGGTTCTTGCAACATGTGGCCGTGCGTTGTCATGTTGAAAAACCACTTTGTCGTGTCTTTTGGCATATTCCGGCCGTTTAACCTTTAATGCTCGGCTTAATTGCATCAATTGTTGTTGGTAGAGTTCCCCAGTGATGGTTTCGTTAGGTATTAGCAGCTCATAGTACACGACACCCTTCTGATCCCACCAAATACACAGCATAAGCTTGGCGCCATGAATATTCGGCTTGGCCCTCGATGTTGATGCATGGCCGGGTGGTCCCCACGATTTTTTTCGCTTAGGATTATCGTAATGGATCCACTTTCCATCGCCAGTGACAATACGATGCAAAAAACTCTTCCTTTTATGCCGTTGAAGCAGTTGTTCGCACATGCAAAATCGCCGTTCAACGTCTCTCGGCTTCAACTGGTACGGCACCCAATTTCCTTGCTTTTGAATCATTCCCATGGCCTTCAAGCGTTTGCCGACCGTTGATAAGTCGACTCCCAATGATTCTGACAATTCTTGAAGGGTTTGACACGGGTCTTCATCGAGCAAAGCTTCCAATTCCTCATCTTCAAACTTTTTCGGCTGGCCCGGACGCTCTTTGTCTTCCGTATCAAAATCACCACTTTTAAACCGACGGAACCAGTACTCACAAGTAGAAATCGATGGAGCATAGTCCCCGTAAGCCTCAGTAAGCGTGCGTTGTGCTTCAACCGCTTTTTTCTTCAAATGGAAGCACAAAAGTAAACCTTCCCGCAAATTGCGTTTTGTTGGAACGAAAGTCGACATGTTCACAGAGAAAAAAAATATATGTTGTTTACACTTCAGTGGAATGACACATACTGAAAAATGAAGCTTAGACAATGTGCTTTGAAATGAATATAGTCACAGGTGTGCCCGATGCGATCTATTGATAGTTACGCCATCTCTTAGAAAACCTTTAAAACTAATTCCAACCCCCAATAAAATAAACTAAAATTATTGAGAATATTTAATTTTGTGCTTTTTGTGTGGCCATGACTGTATCTTTTATAAATCCAATGTATTTTGGTAAACATATATTGATAAAAACACAAACATTTGACTTGAAACATAAACTCGAACCACCAAAAAACTATAAAAACCTAAAACAGAGACAGAGGAAAAAAAACCCGAAACTAAATCAAGCTCAAAATTGGAACAAATACAGAATGTCAAGCAGTTAAGTGAGTAAAGACCCAACAACAGCAACTTAGGAGCACAAAAAATCACTGCACAACCTGACATGCGCGCCACAATGTTCGAACTGTCGTCAGTTGTCAAGATTAGCATCACTTTTTGTAACATTTTTTATGGGTGCTTTTGTTATTGTGTGATTTTGTTTCAGCTAACTTTAAGTAGCTTGTAAGTTTTTCTGTAAAAATACTTTTTTTTTTTAAAGTCTGAACTTACTCTGAGCACATTGGAGCTCTGTGGCAAAAAAAAAAATTATGTTGGTTGCAAAACTCATCAGATTAAATTTGACACAAGCATTTGACATGCGAACCAAGTTCTTAGCATTATCGAAATGTTCTTATTTATTCTCTTTAAGCACAGTCTTTTATTAGCAAAGTGGTTTCAGGTCCGACTTCAAATGGGTAATCATTTTCACTAATATGTTGTTATTTTTTTACACTATATCAATTATCGCATATCCTAGAACTTGCCAAGTTCCTTTTTGTTGCCTTGTGCTATTGTGCTACTTAAGCCATTTTTGAACATTTATCTTTTTCAAGTTGGCTTGCAGCATATTACTCAAACAATGTTTTATTCTGTATTAGATTCTAAAGAGAAATAAGTGTGAATTATACAAAATATTTTTGAGGCTTCTACACTAGCACTAGTTCTTAACCCTTTCGGGTCGGAGTTTTATTTTGTAAACCAAGATTCTCTTGCCAGAAATTTTTGTATATCCTGAAAAATTTACCTAAAAAATTATGGTATAACCTTATCCTAAAACGTCCTTTTATTCTGGGACATATAGCAAAGGGCTGCATAAAACATTGATATTTATATTAATAAATTCAATACAATGGAGCATAGCTTAATACATAGCATAAATACATAATCTAACGGTTCCTGAACGTGGAATATACCAGAAGTAAGGTTAATTTTTCGTTGCTCTTCTATTAAAAAATGAATAGGACAAAGGCGTATAATTAAATTTTTTTTTTAAAAATGTAGCCTAACCACAGGGCAAAGAATTAATGCTAAATAATAGCCATAATTAGCGCTTTGTGAAAAAAACTCAAAAACGAAAAAGAAATTACTTGCTTAATCAATCATCTGACGAGCATTTGCTTGCTTATTTAAAATGTTATAGAATGAAATATATTATGAGGACATGCCAATATATAACAGAATCCTGAATATGAAATAAAGGTTATTTGGTTGAAATATTGGTTATGACTTTTTGCCTTTTAGGTATTGATATTAATTGTCTGTGCACAGATTATTTGTCACAACTCTGCCATCGTATCCACATTTTGATTAAAAAATAATAAAAAATGGCAAGAAAAAACTTTTTTGAAAGTATTACTGTAAATATACATAATATTCCATTATGCCATTAAACATTTTTTGAATCCGGGAATCAAATTCTACAAATTCATATACTTCAAATACTTTTTAAAGCATGTTAAAGTTGACAATTTAGTGTAACAATTTCAATTTAAAATAAATATCCTTAAATCTTGAAATTATTTTTTTTGGAAATTCCTAAAGTAACCCTATAGGAACAAACTAACTTGTTTTTAAAAACCACTAATTAAAAAACTAATTTAAAATAAACTAGCTTATGAACTACTTTGAATTATATTAAGGCGGCATCCACTACAATTTTGAATAGTTTTTATTGCATTATATGTATATGAAGTAATTGAAAAAGTACTTCAAAAGAAGTGGCTTAAAAACTACTTTGAATTATATTAAGGCGGTGACTACTCTGATTTTGACATGTTTTTATTACAAATTTTTATTAGGTTACAAGTTTTTGTATATTTAAGCATGCTATTTCATAAAATATTATTAAGTTTAGGCTTTCACTTATATGACTTTATACATTTTTTTTCAAAACAATTAAATAAATGATCTTTTTGATGTATAGAAATTTAAAATTTTTATGCTTTTAAATTCATCTTTAGTAAGTGGAATATTAACTAGTTTTCAATTGATTTATTTTAAAGTAATTAAAAAATAATTTAAATTTAACTAACTTAACAAGTAGTTGAAACTATATGCGGTTTTCAATTGATTTATTTTAAAGTAGTTAAAAAAATAATTTAAATTCAACTAATTTAACAAGTGACATATGCAGACGAAAGTCAATTGACTTATTGGGCGGACATCACCATACAAAATATGTTAGTTCGTTCTATGGAAAAAAATCAGAATTTCAACTAGTTGTGGTTGACAAAAAACTACTTTTTCAACTACTTTTAAATTAGTTGATTTTCCCACAGGGAATATACACTCACTATAGCTATATGTATACCTAACAAACTATTGTATCAGACTAACGTAGATTTAAGTAACGGTAAAATCTGAGTATGCAGAAAAATTGTTTGTTGTTAAAGGACATGTTGTTGTTAAAAGATGATATGGCTATATGTGCTCATACGATCTTTTTTCTATTTTAGAAGAATAAAAACAATAGGAATTTAATTGTTGAAACATTGAGATTTATTCAGTAATTTGTATGACCTGCCTTATTAATGATGACCTGGCAAATGCGACCAGGCATAGATCTCACCAGGTTTTGTAGGGTAATATGTTAAATTTTATGCCATTCTTCCTTAATTGCGTCTTTTAGCTCTTTAAGACTAAACAATTGTCTTCCATTTTTACATCCGTTTTTCGACAAAACACCCCAAAGATTTTCCATCGGATTTTTGTCCGGGCAGAGAGCAGGCCAGTCCAATAATGGCATTGATCGAGATGTTAGAAAATCTTTCGTTTGCTTTGCAGAGTAAATAGATGCATTATCCTGCTGAAATGTCCAATTATCACCATACAAATTATCAGCAAAATTTATTAATTTACTGTCCAGTAACTCAACATGGCACTCAGCATTCATTTCGTTTGCAACAAAACACTTTTCAGACTTGCCTTTATAGCCAAATGCAGCCCAAGTCATTAGCGAACCTCCTGGAAAATTTCTTCCAAAGACGTGGCTTTCTTACGTCTTGCCGAAACATTTGACTGCCATCAAGGCCATCGAAATTGCATTTGTTCTCATAACTGAATATAATGTTTTGCCACTCTTCTTCCCAAAATTTGAATTTTTCTGCGAACTTTAATCTTGCATATTTATGCCGTTTCAGTAGCATAGGTTTGACGACTCTTGTTTGATATTTTATGTTAGTGTCTTTACTTACAATTTGTTGTACTCTTTTTGGACCTATATTTGCTTGGAGCTTACGTTTTGCGTAATCGCAATGCGTTTAACTTATCGTTTTCCTCTCTTACTTACTTTTGATTTCGGACCAAGCCTCTTCGTTGTATGATAACTATCTGGGTTTTTTAAAAAGTTTCCGAGGGAATTTCTATGCCGCTTTAATTTAGCAGCTATCTCCATTACTCCCATGACAGCCTCTCTATAGGATTTAATACGAACTTGTTCAATTTCTGAAAATGAGTTCTTCGAAGCATTCTTATCTTCAAAAATATCAAAATCAGTAAAAATATAACAAATAAACAAAAATAAAATTACGTATTTTACCTCTGCTTTCATATATTTATTATATAATTTTTTTGATTTTTTTTTTACACTGAAAGTCCTAACGAACTGCACTCTTTAAGTAGTTATTAACAATTAATGCACATATAATAATTTCTTATAGCGCGAAAAAGACTTAGTGCAATATTTGAAGATAACGATATAATCTATATCTATACTATTATATAAAAGGAGACTCACGAATTTGATCCAGAATAAGCTCGGTAACCGCTGAACCGATTTTGATAATTCTTTTTTTATTCGATTCCTATGATAATATAGATTGTTATAGCTTACCAAGGTTTTCGAAAAATGTATTCTTTAATTATTGCAAAATCACGCATTTTATTTGATGCCTACATTCAACCAGCAGCACAATATAACAGCAAACAAAGCTTTTCTCTCCTTGTCGAGAGAGCTTCTCTCAATATAACACGACAGCCATGTTGTGTAGTTAAGCTGAATCATGGTGTAAGAAATAGAGGTGTTAGTGAGTTTGACACTTCTCTCTCAAAATGATAAAATTATGTTTCCCCGCTTTTGTTAAAAACAGCTGATGGTGAATTGCAATGAAAACAAATTTTGTTAAATTCGTGTCTTTCTGCAAGTTATTAAATTTTTACTGAGATTAAAGTGAGAATGAAATTCATGGTGTGGTCAAAAACTCACTAACACCTCTACTTCTTACACCATGAGCTGAATTCAGCATGTTTTTGTGTGATTAAAATAATGTTAATCAAGTTGAGAGCGTGCAGAAATGTTTCTCTCTGAGCGAAAACTTCATATGAAAAAACTTTCAAAACTTGCTGAAGGTGATCAGTGAATATAGCTTTACTTTCAGGAAGATTCTTGCTTTCATACAGTGCTAATTAATTTTCTTTGTTAATGTCTTGAGAGGAGTTGTCAGAATTTTGTTATCAGCATTAATTATGTTTTGCAGCCTTACCAGCCAGCTTTTCCCCACTTGATATTGTGTTAGTCTATCTATATGAATATATAAAAGCGTTGTGACACTGCACGGATGTTCGACAATCACGCAAGAACCACTGAACAGATTAACACGATATAGGTATCAAACGATTTGTTATTAAAACTTTATCGTAATAGGCTATGTTAGATTTGCCACGTCTACTTTCCATGCCCACTTTATGCAAAAAATGCTATATATCCGACGATTTTGGTCGTATGAGACTAGAATTAGGTAATCTACGTTGTATGGCTACTTTCGCTAACTTTACTAAAAATGGACATGACCCTCTTTAACTAAGTCCATTTTTCGTGGGATAAGCTTGGAGTAAAGCAAAGCGCACTAGGTTTAAGCTCAATTGAGCTAAGATTCTGGCATTCTATTGATTCGAGTATGAGATGGTTTCAGTAAAAAAATCTTGCCATACCCAAATTACCGCCCAGAATTAATCAAAAATGTTATACTTCGAACGGTTTTGGTGTTATTAGACTAAAATTTGTTAATTTAGTTCATACGGTTACTTTCGGCAACTGTACTAAAAATGGCGAATATATAAATTTTTTTTTTCCGCACAGCATGAAAATTCGTATATAGCAGTAAGGTGCGGCAGGACAACGACTGCCGGGCAATATTATACATCAATAAGAATGCTGTATATATCAGAAAATTCTGATCGTCATGCATTGATGTTTCAAACGGAAACGTCTAGCATGTGTTTTGTTCGAAGGTCAATTTACACTTTAACAAATTCACAAAACGATCATAAAAATTCATTGAATTGGGTCAGGACAAATTCTACTATAACTATAACGTTAACTATGAATATATAGATAAGGAAATAGATAAATTTTATTCCCAAAGGATAAGGAAAAACATAGATTTATGTATATAACTTTGGAATAGTTTGAAATATTTGAAATATTTTTCACAGAATTATTTTTGAAGCTATATTTGAAAATGTTTTTCACATGAATTAGTTTTTAAGCTGTAACACATTCCAAAAAATATAACAACATTTTAAGCAAATTAGTTTTCATCAAAAAATCATAGGGGGGCGGGGGTAGGTGGCCCATGATTTTTAATGATAGAAACTGTTTGTGTCAAAATAGAACAATTTTTGCAGGTAAATTATGTTATATGAAAGAATAAGGAAAATTAAAATTAAAAAAAAAAAATTAAAATTAAAAAAAAATATGTACAGCAAAAGCAACTCTTGGCTTATAGTTTAGTGCAAGTTGGATATTTTGGAGGTTTTTTTGAAAAAAATATAAAACATTGTATTGGTGAGGTAACGGTAAACCTTTTCTCATTTTCCTAATATACTTAATTGAACTTTCAAACAAAGAAAATTGGATGAAAATCGATTTGTAAATTTCAATCGTTTTTTTCTCATTCTGAGTTATACTGAGAAAATCTATACTTTTGAGATATCGCAAGAATTTTAATATCATAATAACAGGTTTTTTTAAAACACCTAATATCCGTACAAAATATTTTCGAAAAGAAAAGAAAATTAAGGTTAATTTTATTAATCAACGACTGTCCATACAAAAATGCATTGTTATGCATTGAGAAAGATTATAGTTTTTGAGATATCGCCAAAATTTTGATGTCATTATATCGGTTTCTTTTTAAATTTAAGAAGAATTGTTGTTTGGCCAAGGCCCAAAAACAACAATTAATAACTGAAGAAGGCCGATTAACTACAACAATTTAAGAAGAATATATTTATTTTCAAAATATATGTAAAAAAAATAAATTTTTGATTACAAATTTTAAAAATTTTTTACCCAAATTTTTTTATAACGCTGTAATGCAGGAATTTTTCAAAAGTAAAAAAAAAAGAAAGCCATGTAAATTTATGTCATCATAACAATTACCGTTAAAATAAGTTATTCAAATTAAATAAAGCAATTTCTTAGTAATATATACCATTTTTTCATAATTAAACAAAACGAACACAATAATTTTTATATTTTGAATTTGTTTTAATACAACTAAATACTTTCATTTTAAGATTTAAAATTTTTACTTGGTATTTAATATTTTTATTGCAGGCGAAGCAGCGGGTATTTGCTAGTATCAGAATAAAATTCAAACAAGTGTTATTACAACAAATCACAGAACATCAAAACATTTTTCATCATACTCAGTTTTTATCATTACAGTGTATAAAAGAAAAATCCAGGATTTTGTTAGGCACATATAGCTGCTTCGCTAAGTGTATGCCTTAAAAAATTAAATATCATTATTTTCAGAGTTACCCTTTAATTTAAGAATATCTTAAATATCCTTTGGTACAAATATTTTCTCGATAAAATGAATGTATAAATAAACTAAATATTTGTGTTTCTTTACTTGTGGATTTTAAAGAGGGAATAAAGGTCTTATGTACCTTAATTTTTTGATTCCGGTATTGCTCTTGCATATGAATTTTATGTGCATTAAATTTGTTTTCGTTATATAAGCGGTTTCAAAGTAACAGACTTTTGTCCCCGAAAACTCAAAATATCGAACACTGTGCATCAGTTTAAACAGTATGTATTTGTTTGTGTAATAACTAATTGCTTAAAACAAATGATGATAAAATTATGTTCTGGAGCATGAAAAAACCTGAACAAAACCATAAATATTGCTCAAAGTATGTACACTCTAAAACGTTTTTGTTGAATTTTACTACAATACTTGAAGGCAACAGTTTTGTGGCTGTTGCTACAGTAAATTTACACACCTTTATTTAATTAAACATATTGTTTACTATTGACTTGTAGTGAAATTCAACAAAAAGAGTTTACATTTAAGTTAAATATGTAGCAATATTAATGAAAAAATATTGATATTGCAGCAAAATAATTCATCAATTGCTATTATTTATTGTATGTAGTATCATAACAAAATTACTGCTCTCATGTTAGTAAAATTCAACAACTTGAATTTATTTTTACTACGATTGATGTAATCAATTAAATTTATATTGATATTATTGTAAATGAAATATTGTTAGTTTTGACATTCTTGGTTTAAAACACAAATTAATATTTCTTAAAACTTCACACCTGACGGTACGTGCAGAAATAAATTTAATTTATCTTTATTGCTTATTCCTTCATTACTATAAACAGCAAACTGAGGAAAAAACACTTGCATAAAGAAATTGCTGCCGATGCGATGCAAAAGAGAAAAACAAATGATACACATATATTTTTTCTAGATTTTTATTGAACTGCTAGCTGATATACCCGGTGTTACTCGAGAGTCATTTATACAAACTTTTTAATATACACTTTTTGATTAAATGTTTTTGTAAATTTTGGAATTTTGTAAAAACGTGTTGAATTTAAGTTTGAGACCACTATAAAAATATTAGTTAAAAAATTTACCAAGCTTTTTTAACGAAGAAATAATTTTATCACTGTTTTTTTACAATCAAAAACTGTTTTTTTAGTTCTAAACTGAATTTACTGGTTATTGGTAAGCATGTTACTTGCACTTCGCTACTGAAAATCAAATTTATAAAAATCTTCCTTAAATTTTTGAGTAGTTTTTCCAGTTGGAAATTAATAATTGGATTGTCTCTAAATTAAAAATTAATGTAAATTGAGTCTGATAGTTGATGCAATTTCTTAAATCTTCTGAATTCCTATTTTATACGAAAAATTGTGCAGTCGTTTTTTAATGTAAATTAGCAAAAAGTTATAAGTTAAAAAAGCAGTCGCTTTTTAATTTTTATTATAGTATATACAGCAACCTGTAACAATATTACCGACGTTAACAGTTGATCGACATAAATTCAGCAAGAGCAGTGCAAGAAGTGCCATTATGTTATTTGCTGAAAGTTTACGCTGTGTGCGAAAAGAACTAAGGCTGTGTGCGAATTGATCTAAATGCGATCTAAACTAAATAGTGTCGATAAGGCAGTGTGTCCTAATTTAGGAATCATTTAGGTAGCTCGAGAATTTCCTAAATTATTTAGGAATCACTGCCTTATCGACCCAATGTAGTTTAGGTCGCATTTAGATCAATTCGCACACACCCTAAATTGAGTAACAGTTACTGACTTTTCTTAAATATTGGAATCGTGTCGGTAATGCAGTACTTATTTCGAATTTATAATCTTTTCCAGCATACTTTTCAGCATACTTTCGATTAGTACGCAATTCAACCGAAAAATTTGTTCAATGCAGCCAAGCTTACAATTATGATTGGAGAGTTTGAATGTCAAAATTTCGCTGTCTTTTATATGTCGGTACATTTAATTGGCGTGGAAATTTGACTTTCGACAATATTGTTCAAATAACACATTAAACATGAAAAAATTAACTTTTACAGCATTCTTATTCACAGTCATCTTTTCGATGAATAGTGATATATATAGAACATTTAAAGTACCATTGATAAAGAACTGAGTGACAACGGTGAAACAATAGTGAGAAAAATGACATATCACAACAAAACAAATTTAACAGGAGGGGGGCAGAAGTGGGGAGGCAAAAGAAAGTAGATTACTATAAGAATGGTTTTATATAAACCAAAATGTTTATAATTACTCTAGACACACAACTTCATTCTTAGAGATAAATGAGGACGCTCAAATTATATAGAGAATTTTAAAACAGAACTCAGTTTTATTAAAAGTCTGGTATGAAAAAATAGATTTTAAGCCATAACTTTTGATTAGAAAGATATTGGGGTAATTTTTTCACATAAATTATTTTTGAGACTTGACTTTTTTGTAAAAAATATAAAAACAACATTTTGGAAAAAATAAATTTCGCGAAAAAAAATCAAAGTTTTGATGACAAAAACAGTAAAATAATTTTTGCGCTTAGCTGGAAAAATTTTTGCAAATAAATGCTATGTCATATGAAAGGTAGTTAGATTTGCTATTTTTAATTGATTTCATTTTTACAACAACCACAATTTTTGAATCATTTTTTGAGTAAAAAGTCAATATTTTGGACCTTTTGACATAATCATAAAACATATATACACTGACTTAACGGTACAGTTGAACCTATTTTTGTGAAGTGATTTTATTGAACTTTTGAATAAAAAAAATTTGAATGAAATATATTAATGGACAGCGGAAATATTTGCATCGAAAGACCAAACTTTGATTTTCATGTCGTTTTTTTCTCATTCTAACGATGTTTTATGAAAAAGTCGTTGTACTGAACATTTCTCCAATTTTGAAGACATGTGAGTGTTTTTGATGTCAAAATAACAAAAAATTTATAAAATTAAATGCACAAAAATCTCCGATACTAAAAGTTTTGTAATAGCAAAATTACCGCTAGTTAAAAAATTTTAGAGGGGGCATGGCAAAACCAAGTATGTAACATTTAAAGTTGGGATGAACCTAATATGTGTACCTAGTTTGAGCGAAATCCGTTGAGCCGTTTAGATTTGTATAAAGGCCAAACAAACAAACAAACAGAAAATGAGTTTTATTAGTATAGATTAACATATTGCTCACATATACCTATTGTGTTGTGTTGTACAACACAAGGTACTACAACATAATGAAACTTTTAATAAAAATCGAGTTATTACTACACTTTTTCAATTAAAAACCATATAACTCTTACATTTTGATATCCGTACACGTTGACAAACAGAGTTGACTGAATATCTGTTGAAAATCTTGTATGTGTTGAATATTCAACATCTGTTTCATTAGTTCAATTTATGTAGGAATATAAGGCATTGCAGTTGATATTGCAACAAAATTGAACATTTATTGCTTAATTTTGCTAAGAATTGTGTTTAATGTTAACTATTCGAAGATCAATATAATATTTATAGTAAAATTACACTTCAGTTGGAATTTATACAAAAAATTACTATAGTAATTATAGTAAATTTACATTTATTTTTTAGAGTGTATAAATAAAAAAATAAAAAAAAAATTTAAAAGATTGCGGTTTGTGAGTTAAGAAGTTATGGCTACTTGAACTCAAAGATTCATAACGTTTTTTTCAAATTTGTTTCATAGCCTCATTACTCAATGCTTTATAACAGTGTCGGGTAGCTTTGCACTTCTATACTTTTTCATCTTGAGTATGTATTAATGAGCGCTTTAAAGCTCACACTGAAAACAAAGTAGTGCTAAAGCGCTTTTTGCAGAAATCTTACTAGGCATTATGGGATTTTTTTTGCTCGGATTTGTATTGCGAAATTAAATAAAAAAGTAGTGGACGGAATGTCAAAAGGACCGACAGACTGATAATGTGAAATACAGATAAGACGGAAATATAAAAAGGCAGGCTAACAGCATAAACAAATATGTTTCTTTATTGTGCTTATGTTGCTTATTGTGTTTTGCCAAGGCCAAACTGACAGCGTAAGATGCTTTCATTATACTTACTTATAATTACCTTATATTGACCATGCAAATTATCGTAATGCCTTGTAATGCATAATTTTTTAATTTTACCTCTTTTTTTTTGATGAGCATGGCGCTCAAAAATAAAAAATTTTTTCATACATACTTCCAAAAATTTTGCATACATAAAATTTTATACAGTGTAATATTACGTTATATCAGTGTCGATGAGCAATAACAGCTTAAGTCTTATTTCAAAGTTTCCAGAAATCTTGCTTCAAAGTTTTCAATCGCTATATAAGTTGCATGAAAGGGTCTTTTGTTTTTGCGTCATATCTTTGGCTAAGGTCATGCTAGAAGTTCTAGATTTTGTGTGCTCATAATTATATATACGTGGAACACAACTATATCAATAACTCAATTCTGTCTTAAATCCACTTAAGCTATTATTGCTTATTGACGCAGATATAATAAAATATATTCTAGAAACACGCAAGCGCAGATCCTATCTGCTAGACATTCGCTTGAACACTGAAGAAAGCTTCTTTTACAGAACTTTGATCGTTCTGTAGGTGAGATGAATACATATTTTACTGCACAAACACAATCTCAAGTGTGCAAAGCTGCCCGACACTGCTTTATAACGTTGATGCTAGTTCACTCACTCAGCGTCCTCCAACGTTATGAAGCCGACGGAACAAATTTGAAGAAAACGTTATGAAGCGTTGAGCCATAACTTCTTAATCCCTTTTCTTGAGGACATACTCCCACATTTTAAATTTGGGATTATCTCCCTTATGGCTATGTCCCGTCACCTTATAAAATGTTTGAACATAAATGATCAAGAACTGAACCTACGAGTTTAATGTCGACTCCGAAAATTAGTTCAATTAAAATTATTCTGTCTGTGCTGGGAATTGACCCGGGCTACCGCGGTCCTCTTTACCATACGGGCCTTTACACAGTAGACTACGGCTACCACTTATTTAGTCCCAAAATTTTAAGAAGTTTTTTCTACATACAAGTATATTACATTAAAAACGTTAGAAAAATATACTATTCTATTGTATACTATTATATTCTGTTATATCCAAACTATTCTTATGTATACTTTTCTAAAGGCACTGCTAAAGACACACTACTTATTCTTCACTATACATACTCGTACTTCGCAAAATAAAAAAAATATTGAGCTATTATGGCTACCATAACTTACCATTGAATGCCCCAGATATTCCGCTGCATTATCCGATATGTACAAAAGTTTGCCATTTTGAGTCAGCATCATAAGAAACCCTGAAAGAGCCTAAAATCAGAGATGATGTATTAAAAATAAATAAGGATCGTCAACAGTAAAGGTCTTAATATCTGTGAGGTGTTATTAGTAATGGGAAAATAAAAAATGCATTAAGAAATTATTTTTTTTTTCTTTTTTATGATTTCAATGCGATTAAGTATCAACACATTTTCAATATCAATTTCAATTAATATTTCTTATACAAGAGACAGATAAAGATTTGATCAGACTGCAATTTTAAAAGGAATTAAATCTTAAAAGGAACCAAAACTAAGTCGACAGGACGGTGGCTGGCTTTTAAAGAAACATAAAAAATAAAAAACAATACAAAAGAAGCTACCCAAATATAAGGTCATAACAAACTAGTTTGAGTGATTTTACGAACTTGTCGTTATACTATTATATCTTCTCTCTTCATGTAACGAATCATCACTAACCAGTCACGAATATATACATAGATCAATCTATGTGCTTGTGCAACTTTCCAACAAAAACAACAAGAACCACAACAACAATACTACCACAGCAAGTGGTAAGTTGAAGACAGCGCTTTTCCTAAGAACTCACTTGGTAGCGACATAAAGAAGTGTTCCTTAATAGAGTTGTTTCCGATGAAGGTTTATCATTAGTGCTACACAAAGAGTTTCAGATGAGGCAAGGATTGATGTGCATTCCAGCTTAAAACTGGCAAAATGAGATGAGATAAGTCAGCAAGGGAAAAGACTTAGACAATTGAAAACTCAGCATACATTTGACGTTGAAGTATGCATAATAAATATTTGGAATTAAATTAAGATAATCAATTGAATAGTAAAGAGTATAACTGGCTGCGGTGACAGTTGATGCCGAAGGGTATACATTGTTAATCAGTATGAAAAGGCAAGTGGATACTTGTGAAATTCAAAAAGGTTTAAAGGTCATACATACATTTAATTCCGATGTGCTAATACTGAAAATCCAGTCAAAATCAATAGGGCTTTTCACAATCCTGTGCAAATGGTCTTGCATCATAGCATTTGCAAAATGGTACAGTATATTTTTTCTCTACGCTAACAAAATATACAGGGATGCATTTACTATGGCATTGCAAATAAGCAACACTAAAAACCCATAGTTTATTTTTACTATACTTATGCAATACTGACATGCACACTGACAGCTGATAGCTGAAAAAAGAAAAACCAAAAAATAACTGATATGGAAAATAGAGATAGCGTCAAGCTTTTTATCGTCATCAAATTTGTTTAAGCACAATTTCCAATAAAATAAATTTGCTTTTCATCGATCACCTGTAAATTTGCTGTTTAGCAACAAAGGTTCGGTGCAAATTAACCGAAAAAGACCGTTCACAATTGGTGGCGAATTTTTAGAATTGCACAAATTTGCAATCTCAAATGCACAAGATTGTGAATTGCCCTAATATTCGTAAAAAAGGTATAAAATAAATATTTTCGAATTTAACACGGACAGATTTAAATTGCCTCCATGTTGACACAATTTCAACTCTTCTAGTCATCTAAAAAGAAAAAGGATTGGTAATTAGTAAGAATGTCTATCCGAGGAGTAGGAAGAAACTCCAGAATACATTCTATGTGAATATCCGGCAATCTGTAGTCTAAGACGTCTCCACTTTGGAGGGGCAGTAGTGCCTCCATCAAAAATTTGAAATACCAAGCCAGAAACAATACTTAAACTTATTAAAAGCCTAAATCTGGATAGTTAATCAAGGGCACGCACAATAGATTCTATGGATCGCAGTGCACATGGGCCCACTAAAAACTAACTAGTAAGAATGTCGCTTTAGCCTGAACTAGGGATATCGCCTATATTCGCGAAATGGCGACTGTTTGAAAAAAGTATTTTTTGGCTTCTTTTACAAAGTTATGAATTTTTTAAAAATACTAAAAAACAAAATTTTTACATAATCCTAGTTCGGGCCATAGAGGGATATATAAAAAAGGTCTACCCTAGAAAACCCTGGACACTTGTTCAAGCTGAAATCGCTGCTATACATAAAGCGTTAACTTGGCTTCAGGTAAATGATATATCTTCCATGGATATTTGCATACTATCCGATAGTCAAGCCGCTTTGAAAGCCCTAGGAACTGTTGAAATAACACCTGAAACAGTTCTCAACTGCCGCAGATCTCTTAATGAGATGGCAAAGCAGCTCAGAATCCTTCTATGCTGGATTTCTGGATATAGGGATTACCTAGGTTAATGCAAAGCAGATGAACTCGCTCGTACAGGTACTAGCAAACAACTATCTATTGATAAGGCAAGCCTTGGTGTTTCTCTTACCGCTTGTAAGCTCCTTACACATAAGTGTAAGCATCAAAACCAACAACAGATGGTTAGCTGGTAACACGTGTAATATAACGCGGCAAATCTGGCCCAAACTCAACCTTAAGCGTTCAAAAGAACTCATTTCTCTCAGAAGAGACCACATCAGCCCCATGATAGGGATCCTTACAGGGCACTGCCTTATTGGCAGACACGCTCAAAGATTGAACACACCCCACAACGACTTCTGCAGAAGCTGTAGAGATGAGGAGGAGGAAGAAACTACAGTACATTTTCTCTGCACTTGCCCAGCGCTGGCACAAAAGTGCTTCCTCTACTTAGGCAACTGGTTCTTCAATGACCTTGACGAACTCTCGGTTTACCGAATCCCTAGGGTTAGTAAACAGCTCAAATTGGTTTAAATAGAGATAGGTAAAGTTAACCCTTGGTATCACAATGGGCCCCATTGGCCTTACCTAACCACATTAACCTAACCTAGGTCCACACCAAATTTTAAGTTAATCGGTTCATTAGAACTTGAGGTATCATGTCACCCATGTTGGAAAAAGTGGTTTCGAGAAAAACGCGTTTAAAGTTTTGGGTTTCAGGCAGTCTAAATGACGTCACTAAATGGCTTTAACTTTTAAACTTTAATTTTGCAAAAGTCCTTTTAAAGAGATATCTTTGATATATAAAATATCGAAAACTGAAAATTTTTTATTTTTTTATTTGTTCAATTTCTTACACTAGAATACTGCCTTAAATTAATACAGTTAGTACTTTATATTTCAGAGTAATTTTTTCGTCAAAGGTAAAAAAAATATATGCAATAACTGGTATAAAATAAATTTTTCCGGACTTAAAAGGAATTAAATAATATTTCGATTGATTCAAGAATGTGTTTTTATTTGTGCAATTTTTGTGCAACTATTTTTCTGGAATTATTCCTTTTGAATCAATCCTTTTAAAATATTATTGAAAATAACTCCTTTTTGTTAACATTTATTTCTAATATCCACTATATCTTATGGATTTCTTTCAACCAGAATAATTTGTTTGATTCAAGCAACTGCAACAAAACTTAAATAAAGAAAGTTTAGGCTTTATATTTCAGGGTAACTTTTAGGTTAAAAGCAAAAAGTCAATATATGTAACACAGTGGCGTAGAAAGCTTTTGGTCCGCAAAAATATAATAACCTTAAAAAGTATACTTTTGAATACCTTATTAAATTACTGTTTTGTGAAGCCGAATATCAGGTTTTACAGCGTTACTTTGCTGAAAAGTCGAAAAACGGTTGGAAGGTAAAAAAATTATGGGCCTGTTCAATTAAAACTAAACAACACAGAATTTCTGGAAGTTCCACATGTCACTATATCTCTAGTAATTGTTGACCAATTAAAAAAATTTAAGAGAGTATTCCTGGTTGGCAAAAATTGTTTTCTATTTTTTTTTTGCATATCTAGATATGATCATCTAGATCTATGGATACACTCTTTCAAAAGCCGCGAAAAAAGAGAAAGATGCCATGGTCACAGCCGATCCACAGTGCGACCCAACAATGTTTACCATATCAGGTGATGGCACTTGCAAAAAACGTGGCTTTTCTTCACTATACGGCGCTACAACGTTGATCGGCAAATACAGAAAAAAAAGTCGACTCTGTTGTAAAGTCCAGCAGCGTATGCAATAGTTGCAAGTATTGGGAAGCTAAGAAAGAAGAAGACACACTGGCATATGAAATTTGGATTGAAGACCACGAAGAGGACTTCGTGCCAACCATCAAAAAAGCTCTGGGAAGATGGAGGTGGATGCGATAAAGGAAATGTAAAAGCATGGCGTAAAATACTGCAAGTATATCGGCGATGGCGAATCAAAAACATTCAAAGCTGTTATAGACGACGATCCGTACGATGGCAACCCAATCGTCGAAAAAAAAGATTGGGCACCAGACTCCGCAAGGCCAAAAAAGAGAACAGAGGCGGCAAGGGTGCAGGCAAACTCACAGGTAGTCATCTCTGAACTAACAACATATTATGGCCTCGCTATTCGTCGTCATCCAGAGACGGTTGCTGACATGAAGAAGGCTGCTTGGGCAACGTTTTTGCACAAAATCTCGAATGATGAAGCTCCACAGCACCAAAACTGTCCGACCGGTGCGTCGAGCTGGTGCGCCTGGCAAAAAGCGGTAGCAGAAGGAACAATTGACAGCTTCAAGCATACGTATGCACCACTAAATCAGAGAGTCCAGGAAGCAATCAAACCTATTTACGAAGCACTATCAGCCGATGATTTGTTGAACAGATGCCTTGGCTGCGAAACTCAAAACAGCAACGAATCTTTCAACGCAGTGCTGTGGTCATTCGCACCGAAGCATATGCACACAGGCATATTACAACTGTCATATTTAACGAAGGTTTCTTGCCAATACTTCAAATAATAAATCTAATGGGCATCCCGATTGGCAACGTCACATATGATTTCGCCTGTCTCGGAACGAAGAACGTTTGAAAAGGTCCGAAGCCAGAGATCTGGCAGCATCAAAAAAAAGGTAGAACTGCCCAAAGAGCACAAAAAGCCGCTGAGTCCTCATTTTTTGAAGAAGAGGAAGGAGTTCTTTATGGGGCTGGCATTGCAGATTGATATATGTAAGACTTGTAAGTATTTCACAAAAAAAAAAAAAATGTTTTATTGCCTAAAATTTTCTTTGCGTTTTTTCAAAATCACGTTTTTGAAATTTTGATGAAACCAAGTGCAATCGACGCAGAATTGTCAAATTTCTAAAACTGCATGTTCAACTCTTATGCTTATCTCGAAACCACGTTTTTCGAGCTTGCGGCCCAGATTGCGCCCGTAGTTCTGAACCGGTTTTGATGAAACAAATCGACGCAGAATTGTTACCATTCTGGTCCCTACCTCAATCACAATTTTAAACAATTTTTTACTATTTTTTTACACTAAACTACAAAAAAAAAGACCCAAAATAGGTTTTTCATTTTTCAATGACCACTTAAGAATCGCAAAAATAATCGCAAAATAATGACTGAGGTAGAGACTAAAATTACATCTGTACTGAATCTAACGCCGTTTACTTTTTCTATTTCAGATGATCCGAAGTCGAGTTATCCGGGCCGCAAGCAGCATACCTTTTTTTCGAAGCCCAACTTTGAAGGCCGACAACTTTTTGAACAGCCCTCGTACAAAGGAAAAATTTTTTTATTTAATTTAATATGTTCTTATTACAATAAATAAAAGAAAATTTAAATAACTCTTTGCGTTTTCAAATGAGAAGTTTTTCAAAAAGATTCCAAAAACAGCCTTCCAACCAGGAATACTCCCTTAAACACGGAACTAATTCAAATTTTGATCACTATCTTGAGAAAAAAAAAATTTTTGGCAATACATATACATTTGGATTCGTGCTTAACTTAATATTAGAATCAATTCACAATAACGTGAGATATTTGGTAATGTTTCCATGGCTCTGGGTGCGTCCAGACCCGCGGACTGCCCCATATCTACGCCACTGATATCTACGCCACTGATGTAACAAAAGGTATGCACTAAAAATATCTTCGGACTTTACAAGAAGAGAAATAATTTGCTTGTGTCGAAAAGTTACTTTGATTGATTTAAGAATATGAGCAATTAATATTTTATTGTGTCTAAAAGTTACTTCGATTGATTTAAGAACATGAGCAATTAATATTTTGAATCATGCCTTTTAAAATATTAAACATTAAATTTAAAACATTTTGACTATAAACATTTATTGATAGTATTCTTTATATTTTATGAATTTCTTGAAACCAGAATAAATAGTTTAATTCAAGCAGCTAAAACAAAACTTTAATTAAGACACTAAGGACTTTATAATTCAGGGTTACTTTTTCGTTAAAAGTACACAAAAATCTATATATATATAACAACAGGTATAAAATAAATATTTTCGAACTGAAAACGGAAAGAAATAATATTTTGATTGATTCAAGACTATGTGAAATAAATTTTTTGGAATCAAGCATTTTAAAATATTTTCTAAAAACTACTTACTTTTAATATTTATTTCTATTATTCACTATATTTTATTGACACCAAAAAAATTTCTTAATTCAAACAGCCAAAAAAACCCAACTAAAATTAAGACACTTAAGACTTTATAGTTCAGGGTAACTTTTTCTTTCTAAGTTAATATATATTTTAAAGTATGATATAAAAATGATATCAAAACTGAAAGGTTAAAAAAATCTGGCCTTAGAAACACTTGTAAATTAAATTAGGATTATAGGTTAATAAATTTCTATATGAAAATTAAATATGCACAAAATGATATACATATCTTTTCTTCAGAAAATGGTTTTCTACTTTTAAGCATATGTAACCAAGCAAGATATTTTAATCTCAAGACAATAATTGAGTAGCATCAAAAAGAAATAAATATTGCAGTTTTATAACAAAGCAAGATATTTTTAGCTCAAGACAATAATTGAGTAACATCAAAGAAAAAAGTTGCAGTTTTAAGAAAAGAAGCGTTGTATATTTTAATTCGTTGTATATTTTAAAAAAAGTTGAAAAATAATAGTTTGACTTAGAATTAATTGCATGACTGAGATTTTATGGGTTCAAGATTCTGTGCTTGATTTTTCTCTACGTGTCTTATCACTTGCAACCAAGAATCTTTTGGTATTTGCTCTTAAAGTTAGAAATTGTTGTAACAATAGAGATTCCTCAAAAATTGACACCCATCTGTCAGTCGCATCTGCTTCATTGTAGATTCTACCACCTAAGAATATTCACATGTCGTTGCCTTTGATACTTGTGATTTAATAATAGATTTCATATTGCAATTACTATGTTCTAAGCACCCACAAGTTGGTTACATTCAACAGTTCAAGTTGTTGGATGGATCTTGAATCCATACCATATCATTTCGTCGCTCACACCGAACAGCAAAGCTATTAGGAGTCACTGTCTTCAACAAATGATTGACTTCAACCTTGATATCTTCAACCCGCCTCTAAAAACCCATTAAACTTGTAAATCTTTGCAAATTATATGCATTTTCTTATCACCAATTTTTATTCTACGCCGTCGCATTAAAGAAGAAATAAAACAGCGAACTCAGTAAGCAGAGATTCCCAAGCTTGAAATTGCTATTATATACATCTTTGTTTTTACTTTAATTGGAAAGAGTATTTCAAAGAGAACGTGCAAGAAATTAATGCCGTTTCATGCAGTTGAGTTGAAAAAGTTGAGAGCAGCAAAATTTGCTTATGCAATTTGTGCAATATTGTTGCAAAATTGTTGCATTATCTCTACTGTAGTGCAAAACTTTCAGTACATTCCGTGATCAGCAATAAACAGAGAGTATTTTCTTATAACAAAGTGAAAGGTATTAAATGCTTGACAATATTGTTTAGTCTTTCTTAATCCGTTTTTTAAATATTTCATATCTTATACATAAACAAAAATAATATCATATCTTATATGTATGAAGCGCTTATTGCAATAACGTGATAAGCCATATGATCAAAAACTAAATTTTTTTATGCTGGATACATATCTTAATGCATTACCAACACTCACTTAAGAGATTTTGTCTACTTCCTATTGAATTGCAAACTCGTTTGTAATAGTTTTCTTGTACAATTTCATTTCTTTCATCCCAAAAAAAACATTGTACTTTTTAAACACTAATGTTAATCATTTCAAAATATTTTTTTATGTGGCATATCATGTTCTTGCAATAAGCCCTTCTCATATTAAAAAATATATAATTTTTCTACTTAAAGAGCTTACCTTTGAGAACCCTAAATTTGGAGTGGGTGTATGATGCGGAGAAATATCACGTCTCTTGAAAACTGCAAATAAAACAAAAGACGAATATATTTTTTAAGACACACTTGCAAATTGAAATGCTAGTTTACAATCAAAATCTACTATTCAAAATAAACGTTAAAATAAATTTGCATAAATATTATGTAGAGTTGACAAATTGCGTTCTAACTTACACTCTTAAAAAATAAGTATAAGTCAGGAATGGTCATGATGGTCACGATTACTGATTATGATTACATATGTTCAGATTGCACAGATTACTTGAATTTTCTTAATATTCAGAAAAATTACATTAAAAACCAAATAAAAATACTTGCAATTAAGTAATCATGGTAAGTAATTACATGAGGCTATAACAAATTAAGTAATCATGCAATGTGATTACATGATTTTTAAAAAAATCAAGGAATCGTAACAAGGAATTACATGATTTTTTAATAAATCAAGTAATCAGACCCAGCTTTCAGTGATTACAGATTACTTCTCTTCAGACAAAAAAATTCAAAATTTGTCTGTAATTTTATTATTTCAGTAATTGCAATTTACCATAATATTATAAAAACAGATATAAAAAAAATGGTTAAGCCTGATTATTGATAAAATTCTTAATCAGAATAATTTGTCCATTACTGGAAAATTATTGATTACTTCAATAAATCACCGATTACGTTTGCATGATTACTGATTTCTCAAAAAAATCACTGAATACTTTAAAGTGATTAATGATATTTTTAAGTAATAAAGTAATAAATTTGTGCATGATTAATTGTAATCAGTAATTTTTTATAATCATTACACGAAAGTAATCATTACTGGCCAACCCTGGTGAACTGCTGAGAAAAGATAGGTTGAATTATAAGGGTGGGGAAGTTGCAATATACTATATATAAGTCGTCTTTGAATTGTAAAGTCATTAGTATATCCGTTGATATTGGTGTTGAGTTCCTAAATGTACAAATTTGTCATCGTAATAGTACCAAAGGCTTTCTGTCTTGTGTCTATAACTCCAATCGCAGTAATAATATTTCGTTATCTTATTTTGATTCGTTATCTAATTGTTCAATAGGTAATGATTTCTTTGTTGTATGTGAAGACTTCAATGTTAATTTGCTTGTTAATGACAACGTAACTATAAAATTATATGAAGGTTTGACTAATGCTGGTTTATCGATTGTTAATAGTAGTATGCCTACTAGGTTTGCTAATAACGCTAATCCTAGTTTACTGGATCTTTTCATAACTTCTGACGCTTCTTCAGTTTTATTTTTTGAACAAATATCATTTGTTAGGAGCATGTCACACGTAGCGAACACGGACAAATTTGTTATTGTTTTCACGGGTAAAAGAAGCTCTTTCAATTTCCAGTTTCTTATATTACCCGCGAAAACAACAACAAATTTGTCCGTGTCCGCGCTAGTGTGACATGCCCCCTAGTGACCATGATCTTATTTTTTGTACTTTTAATATTAATCTCTGTTGTAATGTTTTACCAATTTCAATAACCTATTGGTATCTTAATGTACTGTATTGGTATCTTAATACAGTTGATGATAAACTCATGTTTTATGTAAGTAAAATTAATGCCTTATTTGATCAACATGTTCCCCTTCGTATTGCTCGTTGTGTTAACAATTTATGTCCGTGGTTCACTCAACATTAGGGTGGATCGAAATTTTTTTTTTATTTTTTAACAAAGGGGGGTATTGAAAAGTTGTGTGTTAATGTTATTAAATATTTCTGAAAGTTTCAGGAGAATCGGATATTATCTTCAGTTTCCGCTTTTAATTTTACAATTTTATATACTTAACTGTTCGAATTATTTTTCTTTTTCAAATTTTCGCTAATCACTTTTGCTGTGATCACCCAGATTTCACCACGTGGAGGTATTTAGAATTCAAAATTCTTTTTTTTTTGTTACCGTTTTTTTTATTTTTTTTTAATTTTTTTCTCTTTTAAAAAATGTTTTGTTGGTTTTTTAACATATGTTTTTGATTTTTTTTTATTGTATTTTTTTAATATTTTTAAAATTTTGTTTCTAAATATTTGTTTGTATTTATTAAGAAAGTTTTGTAAATTTATTTGATTTTATTTGAAGCTGTTTTGAAAATCTGCTTTTGTTTCAAATTTTGGTAGAATAGTTCTAGATGCGATCCGTGCACGAATAAATCCGCTTGCTTGTTCACCGTAAACATTCGCTGAAGCTTCAGTGACAAGTATGGCATGGAAAATGTACTACTTACTTAATTAGTTGGTGCTACAACCGTATGTCGGTCTTGGCCTCATCTAAGAATTTGCGCCAGCCATTTCTGTCTTTCGCTTGCTGGCGCCAGTTGGAAATTCCAAGCTTCGTCAGGTTGTCCTCTACTTGGTCTTTCCAACGAAGATGCGGTCGTCCTCTTCTGCGTTGACCGCCGCTGGGTACCGAATCGAATGTTTTCTTCACTGGAGCATCGTCTTTCATGCGCTGAACATGACCAAGCCAGCGAAGCCGCTCGATTTTAATGCGCTTGACTATGTCGATGTCAGCGTACAGCTCATACAGTTCATCATTCCACCGTATTCGGTACTCGCCATTGACGCAGATTGGTCCGTAGATCTTACGAAGAATCTTTCTCTCGAATGCTCCTAAATTCTTTTCATCTAAACTGCTCAACGTCCAGGTATGTGATGCGTAAAGTAGGACGGGCATGATGAGCGATTTGTAGAGCGTGATTTTCGTTCGTCGAGAGAGGGCTCTGCTTCTCAATTGCCTACTGAGCCCAAAATAACACCTGTTGGCAAGAGTTATTCTTCGTTTGATCTCAATGCTGATGTCGTTGGTTGAATTAATGCTGGATCCCAGATAAACGAAGTTCTTCACAACCTCGAATGAGGTATTGTCAACGGTAACGTGGGTTCCAAGACGCTGGGACTGTTTGTTTGTTGACACCAAGTATTTCGTCTTATCTGCATTCACTGACAGACCCATTCGACTTGACTCTCTTTCTAATCTGGAAAATGCTGCACTGACTTCGCGCGTATTATGGCCAATGATATCTATGTCATCAGCATACGCAAGCAGCATAACACTCTTGTAGGATATTGTGCCACTACGTCTCAGATCAGCAGCTCGGATGATCTTTTCCATCATTAGGTTGAAAAAGTCGCACGATAAGGAATCACCTTGTCTGAAACCTCGTTTGGTAATAAATGGTGGGGAGAGGTCCTTCCCGATTTTAACTGCGCTGCTGGTGTTGCTCAGTGTCATCCTGCAAAGTCGTATTAGTTTTGCAGGAATACCAAATTCAGACATGGTGGAGTACAGGTGCTTCCTTATTGGGCTGTCGAAGGCGGCTTTGTAGTCGACAAAAAGATGGTGGGTGTCGGCTTGTTTTTCTTGAGTCTTCTCCAAGATTTGTCGTAGCGTGAAAATCTGGTCGATGGTGGATTTTCCAGGTCTGAAGCCACACTGATAAGGTCCGATCAGTTCGTTTACAATGGGCTTCAATCTTTCACATAAAACGCTCGACAGGACCTTATATGCGATATTAAGAAGGCTTATCCCACGGTAATTGGCACAGATAGTGGGATCGCCTTTCTTGTGGATTGGGCAGAGCACACTGAGATTCCAATCGTTCGGAATGCATTCTTCCGACCATATTCTGCATAGAAGCTCGTGAATGCATTTAAGTAGAGCTTCGCCTCCGTTCTTAAACAGCTCAGCATGTAAGCCATCAGCTCCCGCGGCTTTGTTATTTTTAAGCCGAGCTATAGCTGTCAGAACTTCATCATAGTCGGACAGCGGAACCTCGACGCTGTCATCCGCAATTGGGGTTTCCGGAATATCATCTCTATTGGCGGGATTGTTGTCAGCGTCGCCATTTAGAAGCTTAGAGAAGTGTTCCCTCCATAACGTCAGTGTACTCTGGACATCTGTCACTAGATTCCCGTTTTCATCCTTGCAGGAAGAGGCCCCGGTTTTAAAACCATCGGCAAGGCGTCTTATTTTTTCGAAAAATTTTCGGGCCTCATTCCTGTCACCATACATCTCAATCTTCTCCTGCTCGCGCTTTTCTGCCTCTCTTTTTTTCCGCCTGAAAATATGTCTCTCTTCCCTCCTCTTTTCTTTGTATCGCTCCTTAGCAGCGCGCGTTACAACCGACTGCAGGGTGGCTTTGTAGGCGGCGTCTTTCTCTGCAGTGGCGTCGCGACACTCCTGGTCGTACCATTGGTTTCGGCGAGGGCGTTGGTAGCCAATCACCTCTTCAGCAGCCGCACGCATGGAGTTGGAAATGTGTGTCCACTGCGCGCATATATCATCGATTGGAGGAGTGCTTTGAAGCAGGAGTGAGAGTAGAGTGGCGAAAGCATCGGCTGTCTGTTTCGATTGCAGCTTGTCGACGTCTAGCTTTCTCCATGTAGGGTTGCGTGTTTTCTTAGCTGCGCACAGACGTGTACGGATCTTGGTTGCAACAAGATAGTGATCCGAGTCAATGTTTGCACCACGGATCGTGCGTACATCCAATACACTGGAAGAGTGCCTTCCGTCGATCAAAACGTGATCAATTTGATTTTTTGTTTTTTGATCAGGGGACATCCAGATGGCTTTATGAATATTGAGATGCTTGAATCTAGTGCTACTTACGACCATGTTTCCAGCCTCATTCCGTTATCGGAGGTGTTGTCGTGGAGGCTGAACTTTCCGACTGTTGGACCAAAAATATTTTCCTTGCCCACCTTAGCGTTGAAGTCACCAAGCACGATTTTTACGTCGTGACGGGGGCAGCGCTCGTAAGCATTTTCAAGGCGCTCGTAGAAAATTTCCTTTATCTCATCGTCCTTGTCTTCTGTCGGAGCGTGCGCACATATTAGGATTATATTGAAAAATCTAACCTTAATGCGGATTATGGCAAGTCGTTCGTTCACAGGTGTGAATCGCAGGACGTGGGGCCGTAGTCTCTTGCCAACTATAAATCCGCATCCAAACTCGTGCTTCTCCGCATGGCCGCTGTAGTAGATATCACAGGGTGCATGCCGAATGCAACCCTGTCCCTACCATCGCATTTCTTGGATAGCAGTGATATCAGCTTTGTATCTTTCCAAGACATCAGTCAGTTGGATAGAGGCACCTTCCCAATTAAGGGATCGGACATTCCAGGTGCATATCCGTAAATCATTATCAGTTTTTCGTTTGCGGTAGTCGTCATCAGATTTGGGGATCATTTTTCTTCTATGGAAAATGTACAATATCTATAATTTCGGTATTATTTTTAATCATATTTTGGAAACTATCACAAGAAAGATGATTCTATACCGGTGGAATTAAGATACTCTCTTCTTGCCAAATAATTATTTCGAAGTAATCTTCAGCAGCAATATTTAATGTAGGTATTTTAAATATGCGAACTGCTGAACTGCAAAAGGATTATTGTTTATTTTTAATATACGCTTTACAGCGATTTGTCTTATGTGTCTCCTTTCATCCATAAGCATTGCCAGTAACAAATTTTCAGAATGGGCAAAGTATCCATTACGCTGAATAACTGGGTCTATTACTTTCAATACCGTTCTTTCAAAATGTCCTGATTTCGCTATTGTACTGAACAAGTGTAAGCTCCCGTACTGAATATGTTTAACTTTGATTTCAAACCATACTAGAACGTAAACTTGTACGACAAATTTGGCCACAGTATGAAAATTATAAGAAGGATTTAAGGTGGAGACATAAAGCCGAAGAATACGATTGGCAATTGTAAGCCATCTCGAATGTGATATGTTACCTGGATTTATATTTATAAAACAAGCAGGCGTATTGCCAGTAGAAACTGCAAGAGCAATTTGGTATAGATATTTTTGATCTGTACTTAAATCAGAAAGGTTTACATCCGGTAAATTCGATATAATAGGAACAAATGAAACTATTGAAAGATTTTCACACCCAAAGAGTTTCTTTCCAATTGGACCTGAAAAGGCTTTTGGACCACTAGTTTCCCCATCTAGGTCGAGAAACAAGTGACGTAATGGGAGTTCATTACAATGCAGTAAGCAAATACTCCACTTTAATGGATTTCTTAGTTCCATTTCTAGTTCCTCCTTTGGTTCCCAGTTAAAGAATTATTCCTCCCTTGGTTCCAGTATTTACAGGAGTCCCGTCGCAGCCAATCACTTTCATTTATGAAAAATTTATTACCTGTCAAAAAATTAAGTAGATGATTTTTTATTGTAATAGCAGTGCCAGAAGATGCAGTAAAATGGCCTATGTACTTTGAGCCCGGTTCTGTTAAAACAACTACATGTTCTTCAAGAATTGTTTTTCTGGCAGATTTATTACCAATTTTTACTTGGGAAATGGTGTGATCCTTACGACCATCAAAGTAAAGTCCATGAAGCTCTCTATTTTCAAGTGCGTATGAGTTCTGAATATCATTTCGCAAAGATTTTCGAGCTCTTCGGATCTTATTGCGATCGACAACCATTGTGACAACAATAAGTGCTGCTGCACGATCTGATATTCCCATTCTATCGCAAGCCATTGCTACATTATGAAACTTGATATCATTAGGAACTTTACGATCTGCTTAAGGTATATTTGGTTGCACGTCGATAACACTCATATTAGCTTCATTATCTGATTCTGATTGAGTTCTGAAGTCTTCATATAGCACATCGTTAGCTTCTGATGCAATTGCCGGTCTGGACAAGCGTTCCTGATCCGCAGTTCGCTTTTCACTTGTCCTTAACATTTTTTTTTTTGATGCTATGACATCTATGGTTCCGATGCGCATTTGTCTTAATCCTCTTTGGTCTTTCTAATATTGGAACTTTTGTTGGGCAATGTCATTCGGAAAAATGTTTGCATTTGCAGGAGCATATGTCAAAGAGCTTATATTGATATTCTATCCTAAATGTTTCGACTTTGGTACTGAAATTTGGTTTAGAATAGTTTTTTTTAGTTCTTGCATTTCAAAGTGAAATTCTTTATATTTCCCCATAATTGTGCGAACAGTATTTATTGGTAAAGATGCCTTTTCCCAGATATTAACGATTTTATTTACCAAGATTTGACTTAGTTTGTGAATACTTTCATATTTTCCAGACACCATGTTATTTTCTCTAATAAATGCGTAACATTTGGCTAGGAACGCAATAAATTATCGACAAAATCAGATGGTTGCCCGAAAATATGGCAATTTATAGAATTGCGTGTGTGCGGCATTTTTTCAAACAATAAAATAAAATATTGAAAAATCAAAGCAGTAGGGGGAAAAATTTAAAATAATAAAAATATTCCAGCCTTCTATGATGCTTTGCTGCTTTCTGCAATGAAAATTCAATTCGAATGATTGAAATGCATGCAATTTAATTCAATTTCATTTAAACAAATGTTTATTTTAAAATTTCATATATGCATACCACGGTAGTTTTATAACATAAAAAAAGAAACAAGCGAAAAGAAATTTTCACAGTTTCTTGGGAAAATAATTTTAAGTTCCCTACATAAATGATATATTTAGCTAGATGAAAGATTTTAAAATGAAAAGCGGAATCTGAAGACGACCTCCGATCAAGCCAAAACTTTCTAAATTATCTCTTTATGTATATTCACAACTTTCCACATCCCCCGTTATTAAAATTTAGATACTAATTTATTTTGTTCGAGTCGCGATCCACCCTACTCAACATGGTAAGTTTTAAGTTGACCATAAAAAAACGAAACCAGGCTTACACCAAATGGAAAAGATTGCCGACAGACTTGTACTGGGAAGCATATAAGACAGCTCGAAATGAGGCCAATTCGCTAGTAAATTATGCTAAGAAAAATTTCTACAAGTTAAAACTTTCCTCTTAGCACTAGCGTAACACTTTCCTCTAAGCAACTTTGGAAAAATTTAAAACAAATTGGAGTGTGCAACAAACAGTTGCCTAAGTGCCAGATTAACCCCGATGCTCTTAATGACTTTTTTGTCTCTGACTCGTTGTAAACTGTAATCAAAACAGAACGAATTCTGTCAATAATATAAGCAATTTTGAGTTTTCCAGCGTATCGGAATATGAAGGAGCCAGGTCTATAATGAGAATTAAGTCCAGTGCTCTTGGAGAAGATGGTATAAATATTAGGTTTGTTAAAATCATTTTGCCTTACATTTTGAGTCGGTTGACGCACATCATTAACCACTGCTTTACTAGATCGTCCTATCCTAAAATATGAACCATCCTAGAGCATCTGAACCATCTGATTTTCGACCTATATGCTTGTTATCATCTCTTTCTAAAGTATGTGAGTCACTAATGGCAGATCAGATCTCGCATTACCTTTGCGTTAATAAGCTCCTGTCTTCCTTACAGTCCGGTTTTTGTTCTGGTCATAGTTGCTCTACTGCAGTAGCTAAAATCTTAGACGACATTCGAATATCCTTTGATAAAGAACATCTTACTTTAATCTGCCTCTTGGATTTTTCTAAAGCATTTGACACTGTAGATCATTATATTTTATGTTCCAAGCTTGAATCATCATCATTGCTTTTAAAAATGTTCAGTTCTCATTCCTGCCGCCTACCATTTTAACTTTCTAGCACTTGCACTTTTGCCCCAATTTTTCACAAAAAAAATAGTCCCTCTTTCCTCCCCTTTTCTATGTATTGCTCCTTTGCAGTATGGCCATAGGGTACTTTAACCACCTAAAAAATCTTCAATTACCTCATCATGTCGTATGTTGTTTCTTCTTGTTAGCTCTGTTAATCTTTATGTGTGTGAAGTTTCTTTATCATAAATTTTCCTTAAAAATACGCACACGCGACTGTTTCGCTGTACTTACAAAAGTATGTATGTTATTTGCTCTATGTTGTTGATTTAACGGTGCCAAAAAAAAATCGCACTTAACTGTGTGCTAATCTGGCTTCTTTCTTAAATTCAAAATGTAAATAAAGAACATGTGCAAATTATATAGCATCAGAAATCCGTAGGAAGCGCGTATCATCAGTTCTAGAGATCGAGACAACAGGTTGGTTGAAAAGTATTGAAAGCAAACATGGAAGAAAGTGAATTCTTAAATGAAATAAGTTTTTGTATTCAATATAATCTCCCTCAACTTTAAATAAGTTGTTCCAATGATCATCCAATAATTGTATACCATCTCTGTCATGATTTTCGGAAAGCTATGTAAAATACTACTCCACGGCTGCAATAGCTTCTTCATTCGACAAAAACCACTTTCCACGAAGGAATTGTTTCAAGTTTCTGAAGAGGTAGTAGTCGCTGGAAGCCAAGTCTGGTGAATACTATACGGTAGGTTTTCAAGTAATTCCCACGTGGAAGCCAAGTCTGGTGAATACTATACGGTAGGTTTTCAAGTAATTCCCACTTTTATTCATTCAATTTAGCAATCGTCTTGTGTGAACGCGTTGTCAACAGCATTGTCTTGATAAAAAAGAATTTTTTTTGTAGAGTAGGCGTCCTGGATATCCTAGTGGTAGCGCGCTTTACTGTCACCCATCGGTCCCGGGTTCGAGTCCTGGCCGGGTTATGGTCCTACGCTTTGACCTTTCTTTCCTTACTCGTAACCAGGGCTATGATGTCAATGACATGTCATCTTTTTTCTGCTACTTCTAAGACGTTTCCTGGTTATTTAGAACGTTAATTTATGTTTCCTGAATTTCAAATATTAAAAGTTTTTAGGTTTTTAGGGTTTTTATCGGTTTTAGTTTTCAGATAATTTTTCCAATTTTTAGGGCATTCTTTGATAATTTTTAGCTATTTTTAAGTTATTTTATTGCCATTTTTGGACATTTTTAATTGTTAGTGCATTTTTTGGTTTTTGAGGTCATTTAGTGTAATTTTTAAATAATTTTATTTTTCGTTTTTTTTCGTACTAAAAAATGTAAAAATGCAAATTTTTAAACATATTCCTTTAACAATAGAATATCTTCAATCAAGAACATTACCTCTCGAAAAAGGAGTAGTTTTGTTTATAGACCTATATAAAAAAAGGGTATGTAGAAAGATAAAACAAGTGTTAGATAAAAACTCAGGCTATGTTAGTTTTTGTTAACTCTATTTTTATGCTCTATTGCTGAAATATTAATACTATGAAATTAGATGAGGAACTTACATCCGATTACATATCATCTTTAAATTCTGCTTTGATGACCTTATTAGAGTTGCTCAAAAGTTAACCATACGTCTATCTGACGTGTCATTGTTTTCGTGCTTAATGTTATGTTAATAGCCTTCAATAATGTTATGTTAATAATACTTCATTTCATATTCCCTTGTTATTCAAACACATTTTATTATAATTTTTTATATCTAAAAATGAGAATTAAAACTTTTAGTGAAAGCATTTCAGGAGAGAGAGAGAAAGATAGATAGAGAGAGCAAAAAATTTAGAAAGCATACGCACGGTTGTCACCTCAAATTCCCACGAAAAAACCTTTTTCCCACAATAGCAAAATTTAATAACCACGAAAATTCCCATGGTTTAAAATTTAAAAAAATCCCATCGCAATTAAAAAAAACCACAAAAAATTCCATGTATATTTAAAATAACCACGAAAATCCCACGCAATTAAAAAATAAACCACGAAAAATCCCATTTGTATTTAAAAACACTACGATTAATCCCAGTTGTATTAAAAAAAACCACAAAAAATTTCTCTTCTATAAAAATTGCCACAGTAAATAATACAGACATAACAAATTGTCAAAAATGAAACAAAAGATTAAAAAAACTAGTGTATTTCGTCGTCTGTGTTTTAATTGTCTTTTAGTAATAAAATTCAATAAATAATATTTGTCTAATCCACCTTAAACCTGTATAAAGTTTACAAAAAAAGTTCCAAATTAGTTTTTAGTCTTTAAAAAGCAAAACACAATCACGAAATTCTTATCTTTTTAACAATTATTGCTCAGCACGCACCGCATCAAAAGCAAAAATCAATTCGACTGAAAATTCGTTGAACAAAGAACATTTCTACAGGGTTTGACGTTCGATACTCGTTGTTCGATAACCAGCGAAGATTACGTCGAAAACAACTGGTAATAAGGGCCAATCACAAATCAATTTTAAGATATACCAATTTTGTGTATTGATAAAAAAAGAAAAAAATATTTTCCCAATGCATGTAATTAAGTCAAGAGTGAAAGAACTTCCTACCAAACCAAAGTAAACGAAATCTTAACGAATTCGTTGCGAAAATCATATAGATGGATTGAGGCAATATTGACAATTAACGAAATATGAAAAATATTCACTTTTATCTATACATATTTATACACATTTTAACTGAAAAATAAAAATAAATCCAAAAAAAAAAACACACTAAATTAAAAAATCCCATGGGAATTCCCATTTCCCACGGCAATAAAAATAACCACAAATGGGATTTTTCCCACAAAGGTGGCAACCGTGAGCATACGTCTCGTGGACTTAGGTTATGAAAGCAGGGTTAAATATGTTCCTCTCGTCCGTGCAGAAGTAGAAAGAAGTTTTTATGTTTATAAAAACATTTTGCCAGAAAATCGACGTTCTTTCAATTTTAATAACTTAAAAATGTACCTTGTAATAAGTGACGCTATGTGTAAAAATTATATAAAAGACATTTTAAGTTTTGTAGTGTCTTTTTTAAAGCTTTTTATTTTTTATTTTTTATGTAATTGTTAGATTTTTTTATATCAATTTTGCCAGTTTTCAGCTAATTTTGTTTAGGTCAGTTTTAAGGTAATTTTTGTCATTTTTTTAGGTCAGCAAAATCCGTGCCCTGCTTATAACCAAACTTATAACCAAACTCTAAAAAACCCATCAATTTACGACGAAAAGTTGTATTTGGTGGTGGTAGGAAAGCTTGTGGAGGGGAACACTTAGTAACTTGATTTGACTGAGGTCAAGGCATAACACTTGCTTCAAATTCACTATCTCATGTTTCTACAGCTTTTGCCACACTGAGAACATCCTACACAAAAGTTTCACCTGATTACTCCTTATTTCATTCTGTGGTATCACAACGGACCAATAATTTGGTCTAAGTGGGCCGGTCTACAGACCTTACAGACAGTAAAGACCTTCACCCAAACCTAATCCTTCTGCAAAGCAGGTATTTTTTCCAATTTTTTCATTAAACTGATCCAAAATCAAAAAAGTGGAAGACGGTTTCTACCTCCTCATCGCCCCTATGAAAAACGAATTGGACATTTGAGCTCTTTAAAAGATTTTGGCCGAGCTTCTAGTGCATTTAAGCAATGCGTGGTGGTCGTAGCCTACTGGTAGAGTGCGTGGCCCGTAAGTTAAAGAACCGAGGTTCAAACCCTAGCTCAGACAGAATGTGTTTTAACACTTCTGTAAACCTTCTTGATAATATATATAAGTCCAACTCTCGATTATTTCGACAATTTGTGTTCAAAGGTGTAATAATATTGATCAACAGGATTGTCAAATAGAAGCTAGGGCAAAGTCCTTCAAAGGGCTAAAATGACCAGTTTATTTTCAACCTATTCCTGTCCTCTGTTTTCAGAGAGGCCTAACAGCCGAACAGAAATATTAATTAAATTAATAATTAATAATAATAATTAATAAATCGTCGGCCTTTGCGCGCTAGACTATCAACCCAGAGGTCCTTGGCCCGAATCCGAGCTCGGGCATGGTTCTTTTTACTTTCTTTGTTCTTTCCTACATTTAAGAATTATGGAAAAACTGAAATTCCACAACTAAATTGTGGAAAATGTGGAATTAAAGGACAAGAACAACTAAAGGCTCAAAATGCTTTCCGAGGTTAAGGCATAACACTAGCCTCGGTTAAAAGCATTTCAAATTTTCGTGTGGTTCCAATCAATTCCTCTAAATAATCTATCCCTTTCCTTTCAGGTAAAAGACCAATCCTTGTTGGTATAAGACGCATGCCATAGTTCTTTGATCTTTAAAAAAAAAAACAATTCAAAAAAGTTAAAAAATTTGAACTGAGCTTGAACTTGAACCCGGGTTCACGCAATTCTTTAGCATTTAGGGCCACACACTCTACCCAGTAGGCTTCACCCTCTGCAGCCGTCCTCGTTAGTGATGTCGTCGTTTGAAACGGTGTCCTTTGGTGACAGACAGTAGTGTGGATAGATCCGATCTTTCAAGCGAGAGAAGGGCTTTTGATCGCCTAAGGTTTGAGTCGACTGGATAAGCCTTGTTACTTTGCAGGTAGTTCAGCCTTTCTGCAGGTGAATTTTATTAGGATAGCTTTAATGTTACGCCTTTCATCGTGATCACATACGGACAGACAGGTAAGATGGACAGACAGACAGAAATGGCTTAATCGAAAATGATTTATTATTTTTTCCCAACGAAATGGGGTATCTTCAGTAAATTATCGATTGAGTCAAAATTTATTTATTGATTTCCATCAACAATAGCTCATGTTGTTTGGAAATGATCTATCTTTATCATCAAGGTGCGAAACGAGAAAAATTTTTCGTTTTGAATTTTTAAATATATTTATTCTAATAAATTGCACAAAATGTTACAAAAAGAAATACAAATTTTTTTCGTATTCAAGTTTGGTCCGGGACAACAAATAATTGCAAAAACTATGTAAGTTATTTAATTTAAAATATGTATTCCGATACATGCAAGGGCGTCCGCAGGATTTCTTCTAGGGGGGGGAGGAAGGCATAAAGCAGTCTAGAATGCACATAAAGAAAATGTAACACACGCTTGTACTCATAAAAAAATTATATATATTTCAAAGATGGGGTAAAAATCTTTCTCGTATCATGCCCGAAACATTTTCCAATTTAATTTTTTTTCCATGTAATTTAAAAAATTTTTTCTCAATAAATATTCTTAGTAATGTAAAAAAAAATAAACTGGTCATTTCTGCCCTTGGAAGGACTTTGACCTAGCATTTATTGAGCAATTGTGTTGTGCGTGTTATTAAATGTTTGATCACAAATGACCGAGAACTAGGCCTACATGTTTAATGCCGACTCCGAACGGCTTATGTTCTCAAGAAGCTTTATATGGCAGTTTTTACTCTCTGAGGTTTGCCATTGTCTGCAGAGAGGTGACGACCGAACAGAAAAATTAATCCAATTGAAAAAACATTCTGTGTGAGCTGGAATTGAACCCGGGCTACCGCGGCTCCTTAGCTAAGGGGCCACGCACTCTACCCACTAGACTACGGCCGCCACTTCTTAGTAATTTAGTTGTGATAAAATAATGTGAAATTTCCTCTATGCTTAAATAAAATCGCATTAATTACTTTTAGCCCCAAAGTTTTCCTCTTTTCAAATAAGAATACAAAAAATTCTCAATATTTTTTTTTAATAATGAATAAAAAACTTCAAAATTTTTAGACCATTTTTTTCAGTTTTAGAGGCCTATAATTTGTATTAAAAATTTTTTTTTTAATTCAAAACGTATGAATAAATATATAAAGAGGTATCCCTTATACATAGACGGGTTTTGGGCTTCATTCATTTTCTTAACATATTCCAGAACTTCCCTGCAAGTCTTGATTCTCAATTGATGTATTAAGTTTACGAAAAATTAAAAAAATTATCCAAATTGGATCATCTTTATGACAGAAAAACGATTTTTTAAGCTTTTGGGAAAACATTTAATTTTTTAAAATTATTTTACTTTGTTTTCTTTTTGTTTTTAATTATTTTGAAACATAAATTTGCTTATCGCCCAAAACTATATGCATTATCGGCTTAAATGCCCCTTACTATCTGTTGCTCCGAAGAATGAACTTCGACAAATAGGGGTATCATTCCTTATCATTCCTCACTTTCTCGTACGAATAACTTCGTAATTTCTTTCATTACATTCGTAGTATTTACTATTGTCTTCGTACTATTTACGAATTAAAAGTAATATTAGTAGAAAAAATTAATTCGTAGGTTGACCGCATTAGTCGTAGAATGTACGAAGTACAAGTAAAATGAGTTTAAAAAATTTACAACCAAAATCTTTCAACCTGGTTTGTTGAACAATTACCGAATATAAGGAAATCTACGATTGCAAAGTGGCCGTAGTCTACTGAAAGAGTACGTGGCCAGTAAGCTAAAAAACCGTGGTTGAAACCCCGGTTCAGATAGAATGTTTTTTTATCGTTATTAGTAATTGTAACAAATGTATTCGTACAATATACTTTTTGTACGAATAAAATATTTGTAATATGTACCAAACTTCGTCCAATCTACGAATCCTATTCGTGACTAAAAACTACGAATAAAATTCGTAGAATGGAATTATTAGTACTATTTACACACAAAATTTTTTGAGTATAAGAATACGTACTGAAAAGTGCCTGTGAAACAAGGGTTAGTTAAATAGTATCGTAACTTATCACTACGACCGGTACAACAAACTATTTAAAAATGCATGCATGGCTTAGCTTAGCTTTATTTATAAATATACCTTAAAAAAAGTATTTTTGAGTTATCTTCAAAATATATTAACATATCTGTGGTCACAAGCCTTAATCGCTAAAGTCGAGTTAGGACAAAATGGAGTTATTGACGTGATTGGAATCACAACATGCGTATCTATATGCCAACAAAATTTGAAGCGTGTTGCATAAAATTTACGGGTGCTGCAGCAAAAAAACCAAATAACTTAAGTCATTTATAGCAATAATTATTTTGCCAGAACAGCCTAACTCGTAAATTTGCGGAATAAATTTTCTAATTCAATATTTTTATTTGGGAAAAACAGCTAAAGTAGAGATTAGATCTTCTCAAATCATTAGAAAATGTTCTAAAGTTGAGTTAAGTGGTAAGGGCAAAATACAGTCTGTATGTTTTGTCTTCCTATTTTGAGTTAGGTCACTATTCCAAAAGAAATTTTTGAACATCGAACGATATCATAAAGCATATCTATAATTTAGCTTCTTTTCCTATCTAAAATTTAATAAAACCCATGGCAAAGTCAATTTAAGTTTTTACTCAAAATTATTTTAGGAAGAAAAATTAGTTGAGGCATTGTCACAACTCTAGTTAAGCGTAAGGATAAATTTCAGCATTACAAGTGCACTTTAAAAAGTATCTAAAGAGATGCAAACATCTTGAAATTTCACTTAATTTTTAGAGAAATCTTGAAAAGTAAAACTTCTTTCACAATTTAATTTATACGAATTTTAATTTAGTTAGTTCAGGAAATTTTCATAAAAAACAAGCTCAGCCGAAAACAGTCGGAATTGTAAACCGCAAGCCAGCCATCAACTGAAGTTTCGTAGATTAGCAAAGGTAAAACATAATTTTAACTACTATTTTTTTAAAATACATAATCGAAAAAATATAAAATTGTTTTTTGTTAGACGTAGAATTGCTGCAGCAAATGGAAAATCGTGAAGCATTTAATTTTGATTCTAATAATTAAAGATTCTATTAAAGATCTAGATTTTTGCTCAACATCTAATTCGGAAATTTCAGGAAGTTCAGGAGACGAGGAAAATGTGTTTTTTAATACAGGGTCGCGTGCGATCAGTAACACTTGTACTTTCAAACGCAATAGTGGTCAGTTATTTGAAACACTTTCTGGCAACGAAAACAAAGCCAGAGTTTGACAAAGATATGACGAATGCAGGAAAAACTGTCGAAAACAAATTTTGTACGAGCAGAAAAAACTACTTGCTTGATATACTTTAGGTATATAATATTTCCTGCGAACATCTTGCAAACTATAAGGGCGCTTCTATGTATATTCATTGAAAAAAATAGCTGCTTTACCTCAAACAGTTCATAAATCAAGATTACCACACGCTTTAAGATAATTTACTTTCAAGCGAGGATGAGCGAAATTTACACCCTGACTTTGTTGGAAATGTTGCAAATGATGAATAATGAATAATATATTTAAATATGTGTTTTCTTTTTCCTTTAACTGGTTTCACAAATTGTGTTATTTACATAAAAACAATTTTAATTACTTTCTTAATTCACGATTTCAAAAAATATATGACTTGATATATTAACAATTTCAAATAAAATAAATATAAAATAGCAAGAGTTTTCTTTATTTTTGTTTTCTGTTTCCGATGATGATTTAAAAATTGATAAGGTGACATAATAAAATGTTTCGGCAATCACATGTTTAAAATCAGAACCTTAAACCACGTTTCCGCAATAAACTTTTCTGATGTTGTTTTGGTTTTTTTAAAAAAATTTACTGTGGAAATGCTGCTTAACTCAATAAAAAAAATTTCGATCATATAAGTGTAATTTGGAATAACGACTAAACTTAAGTTAGGTGTCTTGGAACTGTATTGGGCATAACAGACAAATTTGACTTAGGATAATTATTTTTGCCTTTGTTCTCAAAGCATAAAAGCTTAATTCGAAATAGGACACGAAAACGATCATTTCTTAAAAGGTAAAAACAACTTAAGTCGCGTTTTTGCCATTTCTGCCACTTTTCCATTGAGTAAATGACGGCGCAAATTAACGGATATAAAAATTATGTCAATTTCCTTCAATTTTGCATAAAAAATTTAGTTGTCAGAGTTACACAATGTTTCACAGAACATTTTGAAACTTCAAACTGCTCTACTGAAAAGTATAAAAAACTGACTTTAGCTGTAAGGAATAATGACTAAACTCAAAATATCGTAAAAAAGCGATATAGAATTTACTTTTTTGCCAATTTTTGGAAGTATGCGGATATCCATTTTTTGCTCAGAATTGATCATCGTAGTTCGTGCAACTAAAATATCGTTTTTTACGATACTTTGAGTTTAGTTGTTGTTCCTTGTGACCACAGATATAATGAAAATATCATCATATAAAATAAAAAAAAAGCCGTTATTTACAATAAATTCAAAGTCGACTTTTTCATTGATTATTGGTGCACCTCATCAAAGTACATGTTCCTGCTAAATAATGCACTCCTACAACTAAAAACGACGTTTTTATTAAAAAAGTTCTAAAATCCCTAAGTTTGAGCGCAACTTACAATTAGAATTATAATTTAGGTAGTTTTTTGACTCTCCCGTAAAATATTTTAATTGTAGCTTACGACTTTTTGATTTAATATGCAGATATTTGAAAAATTGTCAATGCCTAAGGGAGGCAATGCCCCCTGCTCCTCCCCCTGTGGACGTCCATGGATATATGGTAAACAAATCAAACGATGCTTTCTCGAGCTAAGATCTAGACTAGATCTCGAACCTTTAAGTTTTTAAAAATAATTTATCCATATAATTTAAATTTTGTTTTTGTATTTTTGTAAATAAAGACCTATCATATCTACATTTAAATTGGCTAATGAAACACTGATTTATTTTTTTAATTGCCGCTTAGTTTAATTGTATGAAGTTTAAAGATCTTTTTCAAACTTTTAGTGATTTATAGGGTCAGAAAGGTTACAAATTCCTATTAAAAATTATTAGTCACGTTAAACCGGACCTTTGACAATTTTTTCTATTAAGTGTAAAAAAACTTTCGAATATTGAATTTCTGTTGGATTTCCTTAGTTTTGTAAAAGATGGAAATCCCATGGATTAATATAGCTCTCTAACAAAAAAACACACACACACACACACACACACACACCGCTATAACACACATCAACTTGAACACATACTTGCTTAATGCAAATTTCCCCACATAAGTTCCTTTTGCTGCCGTTTACTAACTGGCGTCTCTCCCTAATTGCTTAAAGCGAAGTAAATTGTGTGCAATTAAAAGATGTAATAATATGTTGAATAAACAATACAATCGATGACACTCGCCAGATAACAATAAATTAGACATTTTCCTCTAAACAAATGAATCACAAACTACAGAAATGTGTCATTGCCACAACTGATGCTGCGGACGGATCAACAGCATTCGAACGCCATTAGCAACAATAATACTAACAACGACAACAACAACAATAACAAAATCCAACAACAACAAATTCAATGAAAGCAACGGCTGCAACAACAGACTCAGTCAAATTAATTGCATTGAACTTGATGCAGCCAGAAAATTGCATCAAATTGGCCAAGATAAAAAAAAATAAAATACTTGAATTGTTTCAATGTCGAAGAAGCCACAAACAAATCGTTGTGCTTGGAACTATTGCTAGTGTTTGTACTGTGTAAGCTGCTTTGGTTGGCCAAGAGGAGGAGCAGAGCTAGGGTATGGGTACTTTTAAATCATTGAAGAAATGATTTTCAAGGTTTCATACAAAATTACTCTTATTTTGAAAATCAAGGACTAAGTTTTAAATAAAGGTTTTGAACAAGTAATATCGTAATAATTGTGCTAGTAATAGTTTTAAAACAATTGTAATGTCTAAATGATTTGTTTGTGTTATGAGCTAATGTCATAAAGCTATAACATTCACATTATTTTAATCAATACAAAAATGGGCGCAGCTCTGTGAGAAGGCTGTAGCAGATACATATGTAGATTTCTTCATAAAAATGTGCTAACTCTGATATTATAGCAAATACTATTTGCTTATTCTAAAGTTTTTGAAAAAAGATAACCCCTCTTGCAAAAATTAATAGGAAATTAGTTGTCAGACATGCCGTTGTGTCTGATAGTCTTAACACTAAACGTACCGGACCACTTTCTGTATTATATGTTTTTATTTTTCCTCTGTCTACTACTATGCATTTATAAATTACAAATTATAATTATAAATGATTGTTATAGAATCTTAATAATATGCATTTGATATACAAAAAGTCATAAGTTGAGCTGATGAAACTGAAATCAATATATTTGTATTTTTAAAAAGCTTGAATCCAGTCAAATGACCGGTGTCGGTACGTTAGTGTTAAAATTGATTGCATAAAAATTGTAATTGTAATATTAGTTTTTAGAACCTTGCCATTTTTTTTTTTGGATGCCGCCTCGTACTCTTATTGTTTTGATGGCAAAAACAGTAAAATAAATTTTGCGCAAAACAGGAAGAATTTTTAAAAATGAATGCCAAGTCTATGAAATGTAGTTAGAAATGCAATTTTTACTTGATTTTGTTTTACAACAAAAACAATTTTTGAGTAATTTTTTATGTAAAGCTCAAACTATTTTAATAAAGTGCTTTTATTGAACTTTTCAACAAAAAACAATATAAAATAAATGTATTTATAAACAGCGGAGATATGTGCATTGAAAGTTTGACTTAAGGGCAGGTTCTCATGAATCTCGAACAAAAAAATCATTTATATTTTTTTTTATTTTTTGATAGCTTATGATGTGTAGAATATGTTCCAAAAGCGGTTTGGCCTATAATGATTGCATAAAAAAGTTATCACCATATCCACGATACTTTATTGGAATCCACGATACTTTAAGACTACCCAATTGATTGATTTGAATTTTTATTTTATTTTAAAATAGATACAATTTAATGAATCCTTAAACTAAACTCAAATAATATTGGCCGGTTGTTTTTTTCACTTTAAGAGCTAAAAATTGTAACAATATGTTACAATTAGGCTTACGAAAATTTAATTGTAATTACTTATATATGCAGGATAGGGTAGATAACTTTGACAACTTTAACAACAACAACGTGACCTACATAAATTACCAGCCACAACAACAAGACTTAAGGTCCAATTATAATAGAAGTAACGTTATGTGCTCTAATGTCAATTGATCAGTGTGTTCTTTCAGTTATTGTTTCACACAATACTTTCTTATACAAGTGATTATAATAAACGTAACGTAATGTAACGGGACGTAAAGATCCGTTGATTTTCGATTTATACGTTACTTTACATAACGTCTGCTCAAAGAACAACTAAACATTGAGGTTAGATTCGATTATTGCGCTATTTTATGTTGTTGAACTACGCTTTTTGTTGAGTTTTCGTTATTAATGTGATAGTTCTTTATATCCACAGCTATGGATGACGAAATTTTAATTGAACTTGTACGGGTACGTGTAATTAATTACGACAAACAACTGCCTAACTACTGCCTATTATAATTGCTATAACGTTTTCTTAACTTACATCCCGTTCCGATGACAGTTGACAACATTTCGTTACTTAACATTACGTCTATTGTAATCCGATCTTTAAAGTAGAATTATAATAGACTTAATGTAATGTAACGAAATGTTGTCAACTGTCATCGGGACGGGACGTAATGTAAGAAAACGTTGTAGCAATTATAATAGGCAGTAGCCAGGCAGTTGTTTGTCGTAAATAACTGCACGTTCCCGTACAAGTTCAATTAAAACTTCGTCATCCATAGCTGTGGATATAAAGAACTATCACATTAATAACGAAAACTCAACAAAAAGCGTAGTTCAACAATATAAAATAGCACAACAATCGAATCTAACCTCAATGTTTAGTTGTTATTAGAACAGACGTAATGTAAAGTAACGTAGATATCGAAATCCAACGGATCTTTACGTCCCGTTACATTGCGTTACGTTTATTATAATCACTTGTGCAAGAGTGTAATGTTTGAAACAATAAGTGAAAGAACACACTGCTCAATTGACACTAGAGCACATTACGTTACGTCTATTATAACTGGGCCTTTACAGTCTAGTAGCCATAAAACAGTCGCTAAACATTATTTTCATACGCCATACAACAGACGACTTATATAATTCCTAAGTAGTTCTTCCTGAGAGCATATAAATAGACACGACAAATCCAGCTAAGGTAGCATTCCTTTTAAAGTAAGCTCAAGCCTAGTAGCTACTGCCTCGGCTGACCGTCAGGTCTATCGTCCGGGGAGGGTAGCGAACGGTAATTTTTGGTTATTTTTAAGTTAGTTATTTTTTTTCTATTATATTATTAATTATTTTTTATTTCCGAAGGCCACGTCGCTACCTCGGTTGACCGCAAGGTCTATCACCGAGGCTGCGACGCAGGCACTCGCTGCCACGCCACTAGAGCGTCGTCTATAGTAAGATTTAGTTGTCTCTTGAAGCCACGTCACAACCTCGGTGGAACGCTAGGCCTATCACCGGGGCTGCAACGTAGGCATCCGCTGCCACGCCACTAAAGCGTCGTCTACAGTAAGATTTTGTTGTTTCATGAAGCCACGTCACTACCCCGGTTGATCGCGGTTGACCGCAAGGCCTATCAACGGGACTGCGACGCAGGCACTCTCTGCTACGCCACCACGGCCTCTACAGTATTAGAAATTACTTACCGTTTTAGAAATAATGGACCATTCCATTATTGCCAACGGACTATCAATTACCGAAGCGATTACCAACCAGTTACCGAAGCGATTACCAACAATTTACCGATTACTGATGCGATTACCAAAGTGATAACCAACTGATTACCAATTACCAAAGCGATTACCAAAGTGATTACCAACCAATTACCTATTACCAAAGCGATTACCAACTGATTACCGATTACCGACGCAATAACCAACTGATTACCGGCTTTTAAAGCAATTGCCAACTGATGAACGAGCACTAAAGCGATTACCAACTGATTACTAAGCCCACTGGCGACTACCCGAAGCTGCATTCAATAAAGTAACTGTGAATTACTGAAAACCCTGCGTCCTTTATTTTCGAAATAATTTGTGAGAGTTAGTGGACCTTTTCACAGGACCCTGGAGTGGCTGAGTTTTACCTCCGCTTTTGATAAAACCACGTCACAAAATGTGAAAAACGCCATTTTTGTAATTTTCATTTGTTGATATTATAGGTTCAAGCTCCTGTAAATATAATATAATTTGTAACATTTTTTTGTTTTTTTCAGGGACCGTAACTGCTTTAAGAAATATCGAAATTATTTTTCGACAGAAAAAAAATTAAAATTTAACTCTTAGAAAGTGATTTTTATTGCAGGGAAAAACATAACAATTATTTCGGACTTTTATTTTTTTCGGCTAATTTAACTGTTATTTTTCAACTTTTATTTTTCAGTTAAAAAATAAAAATCATTTTCAGACTTTTATTTTTTCTGTTGGAAATAAAAATCCTTTTTTGTAGTTTCTTAGATATTTTAGTTAAATTACTTTTTTTAAATTTGTGTAAATTCTGTTGTATATTTTCCCTCCGTATAATTGTTTTTTTCCTAAAACCTCTAAAAGAACTTTATACAGAATACAAAACACACAAGCCCTTTTTTGTAATGCTGGCTTTATTTATTTATTTATTTATAATAGTATTAAAATTAAAATTTTAAGACAAAGGAAAGCTTTAAAGCTTTGACATTGTTTTTTTCCTAAAACCTCTAAAAGAACTTTATACGGAATACAAACCACACAAGCCCTTTTTTGTAATGCTGGCTTTATTTATTTATTTATTTATAATAGTATTAAAATTAAAATTTTAAGACAAAGGAAAGCTTTAAAGCTTTGACATTTGGCATTATAAAGGGTTGATTTTTGAAGTGTTCGGCTTTTGAAAATTGGGAAAAACCAAAAAATTTGCAATAATGAATAAAATACATCAATGAGGAATACATCAATGTCTGCTCAAAATATATTACTTCAGCAACTTCCTTTTATTAAAAATTTTGTTTTGTGTGTTGTGTTTTCTGTATATAAAGTTATTTTTAAGAGGTTTTTGGAAAACAATTTATGTGGAGGGAAAATATACAACATAATTTACACAAATTTTAAAAAAATTTAATATAACGACAATATCTAAGAAATAACACACAAAAGATAGAAATAAATAATAAAAGTTATAAACAGGAATAAACAGGAATTTATTAAAGAGATTGTGAATTAACTATCCTACATATTCTATTGTGAATGCGTGAAGCTATAATGCAGCAGATCACAATTATCGATCAAATACTACGTTTCTATGGCGAGTTAAGTCGGGGTTGACTTGGGATTAACATACCATGGAAAAGCAAGTTGAGTTGAGTTTCGTCAAATCCACAAAACTCCATGAAACTTCTTAGATTTAACTGAGTTAATGCCCAACCAAAATAGACGAAACGAGACGATAGCAACTAGACGAACGTCTGCACTCGTTACGGATGTTTTCAGATTTAACCCAAAATGAAACGAGTTGCTCAACTCGTCTGAATCAGCTGATCAGTTGGCAATCGAGTGTTATTTATTTATTTAATTAGTGCATTTTTAATTTTTAATAAAGATTTGTGAAAGATAAATGAAATAATGGTGAAATTGAAACAAATTGAGGAAAGTAAAATAAAAATGCACTCTGCACAGCTGTTGTTGACGAGTTGCTACGCTAGCAGTTCGGTTCTTACGGAATAAAACGTCTTGTCAAACTGTTTCGTTTAGTTTCGCTCAGTTACGTTTGTACATTTTGGATAACAACATTAAAATGTATTTAACCGAACATTTACGTTTTTACTCGTTGCGGATCAAATCATCTATTTTGGTTGGGCCTTTAAATTCGATGCGTTTAGAATACGAAACAGTTGCTCAACTGTTGAACGAGGTTTTATTGATTACTTGTTATTTTATTTTATTTCTGTCACTGCGCTGACATAAAATGTAACAAACCATTCAGCAGGCACACAAAGTAGCGGAAATTAATACTGATTAAATACTCAACATTTTAGTACATTGTGTACCTTCTGAACGCACACATTTATACTAAGAAAAAATGGCAAATAGAATGGCCGAAGTCCAATTCGATTCAATGGCCGCATTCCTGCCGAAAAAGTGCTCAGGTAGCGAAGTAGCATAAAGTGATACTTTCTGCTGAATGGATTTTTTTGGAAAACGTCAAACAGCAAACCGCTGTTCGCCATTCATTGTTTTTTTTTAACATATAAAAATTGTTTATACTATTGTGCATTCGTTTCACACAAAAAATCATTAATTAACAGCTGTATTGAAGAATGACAAAATAATCGTCTAATAATTAATAATTATCTATTCTCACTTGACAGCACAACTTCAGCTACAATTAACAATTTGCAGCCATGTTTTTTTAAGCTGTCAAAATGAAAAGAGCATAAGCAGCTCAACCAAAGTAGCATATAATTTTTCGATACCTAATATGGCAAACGCTCGTTGAGCAAATTTTTCGCTGAATGGGGCCAATGTTGCGCATGGCAACACTTTCGAGCTAGTAACGCCATTTTGTCAACTTGACGAAAATCCAACTCAGGCTCAATTCGCCATGGAAATGTAGTAAAAAGCATTGTGCATTAGCTATCCAAACAACAAAAGTAGCAAGGTTCTATTGAAAGGTTTGGAAATTATCACAAGATGCCAATAGCTTTAGGTGTTGATTTTAATTGCGAATACATGACATGAATGTTCATAGGCACTTAAGGCAAGACCGGTGGTCTAGCGCTCGAAAATTTAAGGTATTTTTAGGATTTTTTTAAAAAGTTAAAATATTGAACAACGATATTTAAACTCTTAAGGTATATTGTAACACTCATTCATCATAAAAAACACATATATTTTTTTAATTTAAAAATTGTTGATCTTGTTCAAAATGGCTCAATGAGACGCTCTCAAGGAAAAGAAGCATGGGCGGTGTTGTAGATTTTGACTTCTCTATTTATCTGAAAAATAAAAACCAAAAATATTATTAAGCACTATGAGTGCACTATAGAGTGCACCTTATATAAAAAAGACTTCCCCAAGGGCTCAAAGTGTTGTGATTGATGATTAATTACATGATGATGATGAAATCAGCGCACCAAGATTAGTCGAAAATCATACAAATATTGCTGGGAAAATCCAAAAATTAAAATTTTGTCCCCCTGAGTTATTCAAGTAATTTGAGATGATACCTTTATTAAACTAAAAATTTTTTGGAAAAAAACAAAAAATTTTAACTGTTTTTTTATTTCAAATGGAATTGCAAATGAAAATATTAAAAAAAATTTTTTTCTTTCATGGTCTGCTCTGGTGCAATCGAAAAAAGATATGAAAAATTGACAGAATGACACGCTATTGAAAATTAAGTTCTTAAAACATCTTGTTTTTTTACCAGTTATTAAATTTAAAATATACGATGTTTTTTAAATAAAACTTTGATTCTAGTTCCAGCGTTAGCCACTGATGTTATGAATAACATATTTAAATTTCAGATGATTCGGCTGAATAGTTTTTGTTTTCCTACAACACCATGCCGAAAAAAGTAGTTACGAGATAAATGAGTATCAAGAGAATGAATCTAGACTACACACTGTGGCTCGACACCTACACGGTTAGAAATCTTGTACTAAACTTTAAACTTTTCTGTACTACATATAAGTCTACACCAGCTTTGGTTTCAAATCTAGTATTTACAAAATACTTAAAAATGGTTTTAATACAGCTTTGGTTTCAAATTTAGTACAAGCTTGGATTCAAATATATAAAAAAAAAAATAACAAACAACGCGAGATTCGATCACACGACATTGAGTTTGTAAACTCACTACTCTAACCGCTTACCGAGTCGCCTGATATTGAGTCGCAGCATTGCCAGGCCAACTTTTTACGGGTCTTAATCCAAATTTAGTATCTACATGTACTAGAATTTAGTATTATTTGTATTAAAAACAAAAAGTAATACAGAGTTGTACTTAAATTGAAACCAAAAAGACTAAAATTGAAACCAAAAAGCTAAAATTTAAACCAAAAAGCTAAAATTGATGCTGTAATATTTCTTTTGCTTTCAATTCTAGTACAGAAAAGTTTTTAATATGAGTTAGTATTTGAAAAGTTTCAATTTGTAACCACAAGGTTTAAAAACATGCAGTAATATTTTAGTGGGACTAAGATTTAGTCCAAGATTTCTAACCGTGTACTAAAACGGCTGTAGAAGTGAAAATAACGTCAGAGAGACTATACTTTTGATGTATAAAAAAACCAATTTCATAAAAATTGTAGGAATTAAACAATGTTGTCTTGATAAATATAATTTGGGAATACTAAGCGATCCAAATATTTGCACATCACGATTAGGACAACTATTGATGTAATATATTGCTAGAAATATCGATGACATAACATCTATATACAATACGTTTGATATTTTAGATATTAAACACAATAATTTCATTAACATTTACAAAAATAATTAAAAATTAATGCAAAATAATAATGTAAGGTTATAAAATATACTGGTGGGAATATTATTTTTTTAAATTAACACTTCTTTTAGGTATTTAAAATTTTTCAAATTAAAAATCATTACATTATCAAACGTATGAAAATGCGAACATGCTTCGCTATCTCGTGTGTCCAGCGACGCATCTGTTTTTTTTTTAACTTTTCAACTTCATGTTACAAAAAATATTATAAAAATTACTTTTTAAATAAATTAACTATCGCTTATCACCAAAATAAAGCCATTATTGCTCCATTTGAACGTATAAAAATTAATTATATCAAAAAAAAATTTGTGAACAATAAGCCCTTGAAGTAGTTTAAGTTGTGACTTTTTAAAATTGTCTGAAAACATAAAGTTTCAGTATTATGAAAGAACTTTTTATCAATTTATTTATTTATTTATTATTTGCAGTTTTTAGTGTTACAAGATATAATATCTCTTAACTAGCACTAATCATTAAGAAAAGGAAATATGGCAGTAAGTATTTAATATACAAAACACTTATATTTAATATACGAAAACTTAAAACTAACATGAAGAGCTTATTACAACAAAAAATCGGAAACATACAAAATTATTACAAATAAATATGAAATCTGATTGAATACTTTAAAAGGATTTATCTCTAATGGATGACATGTTAAACTAATTAAGGGATGACAATGACGATAATAGTTTGTTTTTAAAACTGACAGCGTTGCTAATTTGTTGTGTGTTATAATCTAAGGATTTGGACATATGGTCCAAAAACATGGACCATATATGAAGAATCTCCTTTCGGAGATAAGGCTGGAGTGTCTTGCTAATACAATATTATTATTACGGCGCGATTGTGTAAAGCGAAGTCTCTCGAAAAGATAGATAGGTTCAGAGGAAAATATTAACTTGTGGACAAACTGTAGGACTTTTATCTTGACAAGGTTATCAAAGGTGGTGTAGTTCATTTCGTAAGCATATTCCGAGACATGATCAAACCTACTCAGACTGTATACATACCGAGCGATATTATTATATGTTACTTTTAATTTTTGCCTATGGACAGAATCAGCGTTTGCAAATACTTCACAGCCATACAAGAGAATTGGTATGAAGTATGTTTTTGCTATAAGCAGTCTAGTTCTTAATGGCGTAAAGTATTGGGTAGGCCATAAGCTGCGTAACATACCATTTACCTTACCTGAGGAACTGGTGATGTGTCCATGTCAAGGTATTATTAAAAATAAAACCCAAGTTCTTAGCCTTACACACATATTCGGTAATCGAGTCGTTAATTACTATATCAGGAAGACTATTATAGGTTTTTTATAGACCAACAAGCACTTAGACTTTCTTGGATTAATTTCAAGCTTATTTTCTGCGGCCCAATTACCAATTCGCTGGAGTTCTTGATTAAGGATATTCACACCACTACAAAGATCAGTTTTATCACCTGAAACATAAAGCTGTTTATCATCAGCGTACATATGTGATTACGGAAACATTGATTCGGGATTATCGGAAAATCATTTACGTAAATGGAAAACAAAAAGGGTCCCAGAACTGATCCCTGGGGAACACCTTTACTTACTCAAATAAAGTCTGAGTACAAATCACCAGAACAAACACATTGGAAACGATCATACAGATCTGACCAAATCAATTTTATTGCTGTTGGAAAAAAACCGTACCAATTTTTGAGCTTATTGCAAAATATTAAATGATTTATAGAATTGAAAGCTTTTGAGCAATCTAAAAGAACCAGGAAAGTAGGTTTGTAGCTTATTGCAAAATATTAAATGATTTATAGAATTGAAAGTTTTTGAGCAATCTAAAAGAACCAGGAAAGTAGGTTTGTTTGCTTCAATATTTTGGCGAATAGTTTCAGACACATCTGTAATTGCTGTTGTACAACTACGTTTTGGTCTAAATCCAGACTGTCTGTCCGTAGGTAGATGATTGGTGGTAAAATAGGAACTCATTTGCTTGTAAACAAGGTTTTCGAATGCTTTTGAAAGAAGGGTTAAGATAGCTATAGGCCGAAATTCATGGCCTGATTTCGGAATTGGAACTATTTTGGCTAATTTCTACTTCTTTGGAAACACTGATTTAGTAAAGATTGTACGGAAAATATGTGTAACAACAGGTACAGGTAAAAAAAAATTTAAGGAACTTAGGAGTAATACCGTCAATGCCTGTCGAGTTGGATTTTACATAAATCAGACTAGAGAGCACATCACTTTCAGCAACACACATAAAACTAAAACTAGATGTTGTAGATATTGCACTTTGAAAGGGGTTGTCACGGAAAAAATTCACGTTGGACTCGATTATATCACAGATGGGTTGCCTTGTTAGCTCTATATTATCACAGTTTTGGTTTCGTTTAAAATTATTATTGAGGATATTGAGGTCAGCATTTACTTTGTCAGTACAAGTTTTATTTATGTCTATTTTTCTAATAGTTCGCCAAGTAGCTTTGCTGTTAGCTGTCCTTGAAAATTTTTCGAAGAAGTACTGTAATTTTGTTCGTCTTATAGCACTAACAGCTTGTTTACGCAAATTGGAAAATGCCTCAAAGTGTGCTGACGTCTTATATTTTTTCCATTAAGAGTGGGCTTTATTACGTTTTTCGATAAGGGAACCAACATCGTGATTAAACCATGGTTGACTTGAATTTTTTATAAGTATCGTTTTTAAAGGTACATGCCTTTGAAAAAGAACCAGTAGAGAGAGTATCGTTTAAAAAATATGTTTGTCTCTTCTGAAATTTTTTTGGGAGTTTTCGATTATATAGTTTTTTTTTTGTACTATTAAGCAAAATGTTTCCCTTTTTCCTTTTGAGGTCAAAAGACGATTAAAAAATGCCTCATAATGGAAAACTACTTTAGAATTGGCATCACTGTCTCAGAGTAGTGTAAATTTGTTTTTCGCATAAAATGAAAAAAGTCGAAAGTAAAAGTCGACTATCGACTTCTTTCAACATTAGAAAGTCAATTGCCAAAAGTCTGATTGGTGTTGAAAATTTATCAAGCAAAATTCGATTTTCGACTTATTTCGACTTCGAGTCCCTATGTTGCAGTCACCTCTGGAGGCAGAGTTAGTGTTAACATTAACGTTTTTGCCGATTTTTGTCAATTTTGTGCAACCTTTAACTCCGCCAAAAATCACGCCAAACTTTTTTCTCAAAATAAAATTTTTTATTTCCATCAGTGATACTCCATGCAAAATTTGACTCAAATCGGATATGTCCTAATATTTACTTTCCGATACGTTTGAAATGGAATTGTTAAATTATGTTAATAAATAAAAAAAAAAACTAGCGGATTTTAGCGGATTTTAGCGAATTTTGATCAGCAGTAGCTGGCAACACTGCAGTAGTCCGCGAGCTTGTACGACTCTTTGATTTGTAGCGTTTCACAGTATACACCCGATCCAGTTCCGTTTTCCACTTTGGCACGATCAGTATAAAATTGAATATTGCCGCAGAATTCTACAGCCGTTTCTTCCCATTCTTGTCTGCTGGGCATGGATGTGGTGTATTCTGTACCGAATCTCACACTGGGTATGATATTGTCGGTTGTTCTTTTTGATTCCTCGGTTCCAAAGAGATTTAGAATAGATGCATGTCCGAAAGTGTTGTACTCCAGGCTTGCGATTTGTTGAGGCGAATCGCTCTTTTGGTCGCCGAACACTTAAGGACCTCTTCTATGGGGGACCACAGATCCGCCTGTGAAGTAGATCTCATGGCTTCTGTTATTCCTATGCACGCTAACCTTTAGACTCCTGTTAGGGAGCTAAGGTAGCTTTTTTTGTGCGCTATCATCCACCATACGAGAGAGCCGTAAGTAAGAATGTTTCTCACGATCGCTGTATACATCCAGTGGATTTTGTCCGGTTGCAGTCCCCATTTCCTACCAAAGGTTCTCTGACATGCGTATAGAGCGCACAGTGCTTTTTTCCTTCTTTCTTCTGTATTGCGTTTCCAGCTCAGCTTGTTATCAAGGATATTTCAAAGATATTTAGCATTCGTTACTGCGTTGAGTTTCGGTTATGTGCAAATTTCTATTTTTCTTCTTCTTATGAACAGAACGAGTTCGGTCTTAATTGGATTGCTGCTATAGTTTTCTTTTATAAAAAAATTTAGAAAATTAACTTTTTTTTTGGACGGACACGCTAGTGGTGTATGGTTGTCCTAAAAAAGTAAAAATAATGATTTATTTTGCCATTGTACTTTACAAATATCTCATTTCTATAAATGCACCTCTATACTTGAAGTGATTCTCGATCAGCGCTGAGCGCAAAAAATAGTTTTTAAACAGTTTTTCATATTATTAAGGCATCTTAATGCAATCAAGGCAAACAGCAAATACATTAAATTGTGTGATTTACAACTGTTAGTTAACTGTATTTGTGAGTTTTTAATAGGCTTGCATTTTTTTTTACCCAACACGCTAATTTGAAAAACAATTTTCGTAATTACGCGCAAAAGTCAAACCGAGTCTCAACTCAAGCAAGCACATGGGCTTATAGAGCCACAAACAAATACACAATCTATCTCTCTCGAAATACGCCAGTATTAATCCCTTCATTCGCATCAACAACATAGGATGAGGAAACTCATCTCATGGATTTGCAACAAATCGTTGACCCTGCAAATAAATAAATGGAGAAAAGCAAGCAGCCCACAGCAAAGCAACAACACTAACGTATTGCAGAAAGCACACACAGCCGAAAGGAAACCATAAGAAAATCGCACTTCGTCAGATGGATGCACATTTGCAGGAACCAAAGTTTGCGGACGCGAATGCGACCACCATCGAAAACGCCACTGCAGCTTAGGTTGAGGCGGGGGCCTTGCCAGTTGGTGTTGAACTGATTGCAATGGCTATGTTGCTGCCAGAGCACTCTAGTTGTAATTGTGTACAAGCTGGGAAAAAATATTATCACAACTATAAGCTCATGTGTAAAAATCAAAACAAATTCAAAAGTAAGAAAAGAGGTTACTTTCCGCATCACTACTTGCAACTTCTTGTGTTTATTGTTCGCACATGCTGCTTGCTTTTGCTGCTCTTTTCGCACCGAGTTACCGTTCTTCCTCTTATTGCTGCATGTGAGCACAGCTAAGCTCACAACTTAATGTTTTTTCTAGCTGGTCAACAGCAGAGCGGTTTAGAATGCTAAATATCGTATAATAAAACCTGCAGATTTTGTGGAAATTGTGAAAATGCAACACTAAAAATGACAGCTGAAGATACTTGCTGATGTTCTGTGTTTGTTATCAGTAATATGCGACTTTTAGAATCCTGCTGTTAATAAACATTGTATGCTTTTCACAACAATTTTCCACCAGAACCAGCGGCAGCCGTTTAGTTAATAGTTAAACTAGCGTTCCCTTTTATTTAATGTGTATGATTTGCTTTGATAAGATATTTTTGTCTTTGTCACTTTGATAAGATCACAATTTCTTCTTTAACTTGATTGTTTAGAAATGCACGTTTATCTTTCTAATATTGAAATTGGTTTTAATTTTAAGTAAAAACTATTATAATCGACAATTTAGATTGTAGGTCAATTTAGAATTTAGGTGTAGGGTTATTTTGCATGTGATTCCTCTCTCTCGAGCTTCAAAATAGAGCTTTTAAGCCACTTCGAGTAAGGGAACAGACCTTATATGATATTTATCGCATTGATCTTTTTGATAAAAAGACAATTCAAACAATAGATGTACCGATGACGAAGTGCACACAAACATGTCAGTTGCACTTTCAGTTAGTGATTTGATTGACCTTTCAAACAAAAAAAAAAACAAAATTAAAATTATCTATAGTAATAAAACTAATTTTCTGTTTGTTTGTTTGTTTGTTTTTTTGTTTGGCCATTATACAAATCTAAACGGCCCAACGGATTTCACTCAAACTAGGTATACATATTAAGTGCATCCTAACTTAAAATGTTACATACTTAGTTTTTGCCACGCCCTCTCAGGAATTTTTCAACTAACGGTTATTTTGTAACAATACTTTTTAAGATCGGACTTTTTGTGTATTTAATTTTAAAATTTTTTTGTTATTTTGACATCAAAAACACTCACATACTTATATTCAAAATTGAAAAGTTTTGAGAACAACGACTATTTTATAAAACATCGTTACCTAAGAATGAGAAAAAAACGACATGAAAATGAAAGTTTGGTTTTCCGATGCAAATATCTCCGCTGTCCATTAATATATTTCATTCAAATTTTTTGTTCAAGAGATCAATAAAGGTACTTCACAAAAGTAGTTTGAACTGAACCGTTAAGTCAAGGTATATATGTTTTATGATTTTGTCATAAAAGGTCCAAAATATTGACTTTTTTTAAATAAGAATGCATTCAATGAATGCAAAATTGATTTATAAATAAAATTTTTAGTTCACATTCATTTTTAAAAAAATGGTTAATTATTCATTTCATATATTCATTTTCGTTATTCAGAATAATGAGTAACTTTTTTATTCACTTGAATGATATTCACAAAGAATGCAATTCACAAAGAATTTCAGAATTTTATTCAGAAGAATAATTATTCTTTTTTTATTCATTATTAATTTTTTATTCATTATTCTTTTGCTATTCATTATTAATTTTTTAGTTCATTTGTTATTCATTATTCTTTTTTATTCATAATTCATCTTTTATTCATTATTAATTTTTGTTCATTATTAATTTTTTATTTATTATTAATTTTTTAATCATTATTAATTTTTTTATTCATTATTCATTTTTTATTTATGGCTTGGGACCAAAATGAATAAAAAAATGAATAAAGAATAAAAAATTGATGGATAAAAAATTAATAATGAATAAAAAATGAATAATGAATAAAAATTAAAATTAATAAAAAATTAATAATGAATAAATAATGAATAAAAAATGAAAAAAGAATAAAAATAGAATAATGAATAAAAAATGAATAATGAATAAAAAATGAATAATTAATAACAAAAGAATAATGAATTAAAAAATTAATAACGAATAAAAAAAGAATATCGAATAAAAAAGGAATAATTGAAAGTTCGAAAATTCTTTGTGAATTGCATTCCTTGTGAATAGCATTCAAATGAATAAAAAAATGATTTATTATTCTGAATAGCGAAAATGAATTATTAAAATGAATAATTAATCATTTTTTTCAAAAATGAATGTGAATTAAAAATTTTACTTATAAATCAATTTTGCATTCATTGAATGCATTCTTATGTAGTTATTCAGTTGTACTTAAAATTATGAGTATGAATGCCGATTTTACAGCTCTGCTTTCAAATGACGTAGCATTTATTTGCAAAAATTTTTCCAGCTATGTACAAAAAGTATTTTACTGTTTTTGTCATCAAAACAACCCCCCTTGATTCTTTTCGTGAATTTATTTTTTCCAAAATGTTATTTTTATATTTTTTTACAATAAAGTCAAGTCTCAAAAATAATTTATGTAAAAAAATTTCCCCAATATCTCTTTCTCTATATCCTTTGAGTGCCCCCACCCCTCCCCGATTATGCTCATAGAATGCAGTTGTATTTCTAGAGTAGATAACTACAAACATTTTGCTTATATAAAATCTTCCTTATAGTAATCTACTTAGTTTTTTGCCTCTCTTAATTTCTGTGTTATGGCAAAAAACAATTGCAAAGTATTTTTTTAAACAAAAATCCAAACTTACTCTTTATTCATACTTAAAATATTCAAAAATACTCAAAAGTTTATAAGGCAACACTAAGTAGAAATCATAATTACTAATACAGACAAAAGTTACAGTTGTAATGTACAGTGAAGAATAAAAGGAAAAGAATGCAACAATAACTGGAAGATAAAGTCAAATTCTGAAATCCCATTTTATATTTTTAGAGGAAACACTTGTCAATGTTATGATTGATACCCTGATTAAATCAGATCGAAAAAAATTATATTAAAAAAATAACGGTTATGGTATTATGATATTTTTTAATAAAACTCATAACCTTTACGAACCTTAATTAAAGATATTTTCTAAATTTTTAAATATTTAAATTATAGAAAAAATTTGTAAACCGAGATATCGAAAAATTTAGGAATAAAAAACAAAAAGCTCAACATAAAAGTTTTTGTCTTTTTTACACGGCCACAGCCCCATTTTTATCTACAGCACACGAAAAAGGCCGAAAAAACAACAAAATATTTAAATTATATAATAAGTTTATTTAATAAAAAACTTTGATTTTTTATATTCCAAAAAAGTTCAATATTTATTTAAGAATGAATACCCAATATATTTAAAATATCTTATAATATTTCACTTTATTATAAACATAAAAATATGCACGTAATTAAGTAAAACAAACAACATAAATTAATCTTTAAAAAAATTTAAAAAGAAAATAAAACGTTTTATTCAAATAAACTTAGCTGTTAGGAAAAAGTATGATGTGAATAAAATATTAATTTTATAGTAAAAAAACTATAGTATAGTAATAAGACTGTTGTAATGCTTGGTTTTCATTATATCATTTTCATGACGATACAAAAGCTTATCACGTGAAATATCACCTTAATAAAACTCTAGAACATTTTCTGCATAGCTCCATTTAATATTTTTTGTTTTTAATTTACCAAGATTGCCAAAGTTAGAAAAAGTGTTAACATGTTGTTATTTTCAATTTGATTGACAACAACTGACCACTGAAAATGACATAGTAAAAACCAAGCATTACTTTCAAAACTCCATGAAAGTTTAACAGCCTTGTAAACAGAGTCTTTTAATATCACAACCAAAACAAACTAAAAAATAGACTTTCAAAGTATGTAGAGAGATACAAAAGAAACAGGGTCATTTAGATATTAAGAAAACCATCGTTTACAATGCAGTTGCATTTATAGTTGCTGCAAATGTTTAAATTTTCATATGAATAAAATACCGGGAATTAGGGTTTGGAATCCCGGGATTCCGGGACTAGAAATTAGTTCGTTATTGAAATTGGTTTTTGTTCCAGATCAAAAATAAGGGGCATTAGTTGTCCGGCCATGGAAATCTTCAAAAAGTAGACGGCTTTAGGCAATTGCTGTAAACAAAACGTTCTTTACAGATTTTTTATTGACCTTTTCATTGAGCCACAAAAATTCCAGAAAATACGCCTATTTTTCGTGAGTAACTTAAGTTTCTACCCTTAATGAGCCTCACACACCAAAATTACATTTAAAAACAGTAGTTAAAAAAGAAAAATAAGAATGAGAAGAAATACATTCACTATAAAAACAAAATATATTCAATCACCTTGTTGAAAATAGTTGGCCTTTCGTACATAGACACACACCAATGCCATCAGCTGCAGCTGCGACAAACGCTGACGTGTTGACTGGGGCAGTGGCAAGAGGTCTCGGAGGTTGGAAATTTCTGCATTGATCAAGTCCCGGCGTAGTTTTGAGGCACCTTTCGTTGATTTGTTAGCATCAAATCTGAAATAAAAAAAACATTGATTTGCAAACTTGACTTTAAAAATTTATTTGGCTAAATAAGGAAGAAAAATAATAAATGAATCTGACTTCTAGTGCTTTTAATTATTCTAATCTATTTTGGTTTTTGTATTCTATGAAAAGATTAATCTAGTCTTTTGATTTGTAACAAACAAATAACATATGGCAAGACATGCTTTTTGTTCTTCAGCAAAATATTGATACTTTGACTTAAACTAAATAGATTTTACTCCATTTAAACTGCTTTTTAAGAAGTTGTAAGAATTTAGAATTCTTCTCGAACAGATCGAATATTGACAGCAAAAACAGCAAGTTAATTAATCAAGTGGCAATCGATGTTTTTGTTTTGGCCATAACATCTTTTTTCTTTGACTATCTTTATATGAGTCTTCTTTAATTGGGTCAGCATTGTTTGCCTTTTTTCCACACAATTTTTTATTTGCGATGTCCATGCCGACATATCAAATTTTCATGTTGCAATGTTTTCTAAGTCTTAGGCTTCAATATCACTTCAGCCAGCCTTTTGTGTTAACACTCCGCAACAGAATTTTTTCCCAAAAAAAATACTATGAGTTGTGTATTAGCTTAAATCTTACCTTTAGAACAAAGACATACAGCTGTATGCAAAGAAATAGGTAGAAGTGCTTCAAAAGGTTAAAAAAAACCTTGGCAACACATTTAGCAAACAAAAAATGACTGATATGGCAACATTAAACAGATTAGGTGGGTCTGTTCCTGTGAATTTTGGATTCACAAAAGAGCGCTGGCTTTGAGCTGCAAAGCTTTGATAAGTCGAGCTAGTGTTTACATATAATCTTCGGGCAATTCGTGCTCGGTTCTATATGCAACGGAGAAAAAGGAAAACAAAAAAACAGAAAGTAATTAAATTATATTACATTAACAATATTCATTAAACTTCTTTCTTCAGTTCTTTTCTTCAATATGTGAAGAATATATTATATATATAAATATGGCTGTTTACTGCTGCAATACGTGCAATCAGGATAGTGTAGAAAATACTTTAGCTACGCGGTTGGTAATCAATTTGTGATTGATATCAACAGTTAAAGGAACTCATCGGAGAAGCCGATCGAGCGACCCGATCATGTATCGAGAATCGATTCTGGAACGCGTCGATAAAACAGTAAGTGGTATAATCTATTACTTTCATTAACTTTTAGGCTGCCCGCAGAGTAAACGCTTAAGCAGGCAGGCAGGCAGGCGCAGGAAAACTATGTAAACAAGCAAGAAAAAAAGTTATTTCTATCTCGTTTATTCGCAGGGCACTGCCTGCGCCTGACTGCCTGCCTGTTTCGGCGTTTACTCTGCGGATAGCCTTAGGGTCTCGGCCTAAACAACATTGTGCCAATGTTTAATGAGTGTAATGGTACTGTTCTTTCTTTCCAACGTGTTATTGGTAATAAAAGTAAGTAAAGTAAAGTAATAAAAGTATCACGTGTTTAAGTACAAAGATATTTTCTCTAAACAATGCACTGTAATTTGTTTTTATATTAGTAAGTTCTACCATTTTAATTTAATTAAAATATTTCAGTAATAAAAAAATGTAATTGAAGTCTACAAAATGGGTCGCAAAAAACACTGCGCTGCAGAAATGAGAAATGTTGCAAAAACTTTTGTCAGAAGGCAACTCTTGGATGTTTCCCAACATCTATGGCCAGTTGTAAAATTGTGGATGTGACGTCACATAGCCTATAACTAGGGGACCAGCAAATTTTTTCAAACGATACTTTATTTGCCAAATTATGACAAGTAGTTTAAAAGATGAACATACATACTAGGGATGGCAATCCCGGGATCCCGAGATCTTTTTTAAGACCCGAATATCCCGGGATTATTCGATTCGAATCCCGGGATTGTTGAAAACAATTTTTTTAATATCTAATTTTTCTAAAATCTAATTAAATCTAAAATTTTTCAAACTACCATACCATATATCCCCCCTTCAACGATCAACGATCGAACTAACAAGCGTTGAGGCGGAGCGGTGCTTCTTCTCTGCAGGTCTTATATGCAAATAATTAAGGTCTAAGTAAGGGGATAAAACCATTAAAGCTTTAATTTCATAAAGATTGTATTTTGATCAAAAGAAGAAATATTTTTACTAAGCTCTAAATAGAAAGAGTATTGTATTTATTTTTTACTTAAATGTATTGACTTTTTTATTGTAATTTGAATGTGCTATAGCATATAATTAAAAGGAGGTTTTAGGTCAAAGCGGTTAAAATTAAGGTTAAAATTAAATTTTTTGTGTATGTAATAAAATTTTTTTTATTACATACACAAAAAATTTCATTTGCATGCTAATCTTACATCATCACGCTGATCGCCTGAAAGTTAAATGTTTTTCGAAGAAAGACTCTGGAATGCACATCTTTTACCAAAATGGAAAATTAAGAAAATTACGAAGCGTGGAAAAAAGTGGAAAAAACTGGCACTATATTTGACCATATTTTTGCGTGTAAAACCTAGAAAAATTTTCCAAAGACGCTCATTTTGGTAAAAGATGTGTAGAATTATAATAAGAACAGATTAAAATAAATTTTCATTGGTCGATTAGTTTGTTTTCAGTAGTGTAACCAGTTTTGAAAAAGTATATTTCAAGAAAAATCGTGCTTAAGTTACTCTGCTTAGTTGAATTTACTCTGGCGCACCAGGTTTTAAGCGCTGTAGAATCTGTATGATAAGCGTAATTGATTTATTGAAAGATAATTGAACAATAATCAATCTAAAAAAAAAATTTAATTTTAAAACAATTGCTGTTTAAATACTGATTTAAAACAATTTTATGTAAGCAATTACTGCTGAGGCTTAGTATGCTGTAGGAACAAAAATTTTAAGGCATTTAAGTCTACACGCAAACTTTTGGTGTAGACTCAACACTAATACATACTTACCATAAAGTGTTTGTAGAATGTGTTAGTTGAACGTTATTGTTGAATGTCAAATTTCCACACCAATTCAATGTACGGCCATATAAAAGGCAGCCAAATTTTGACATTTTAACTCTCCAATCGTGGTTGTGAACTTGGCTGCATTGAACAATTTTTTCGGTTCAACGGCGTACTAACCAACGAAAAAAAATTTCGCTACCTTTTCGCTGTCAAAAACGCGATGCATTTCTTACGGAAGATTTGTTTCGCTTCTACAGCATACTAAGCTTAAACCGAAAATATGTATTTATGCATGTATTACAAAAACTATGTTATAGATATATTACTGAAGATATATGATTGGTCAAATTTTACGTTTGGTTTTTTTTGTTGAATTGGTACAAATTGTGCTACTTTGTTATATCAATTTAATACAGAGTATGTACTATAATAGAAAAGAAGTGAATGTGTTGTACTTTTTGGCAAAAAAAAATAACGAAAATTCTTGAATTTCGGGACGATCCCTGGATCCCGGAATTGTATTTTCAGATCCCGAATATCACTGGATCGAAAAAACTCCAAAAATTGCCATCCCTAATACATACATACATACTAGGGAAAATCATCTCGGGATCCCGGTTTTCGGGATTTAATATATTCATGTTAATGGAACCATTTCAATTTAAGTTGATATGAATATAGTTTTAGAAAAACCTTTTATTGAGGCTGAAAAACATTGTTGGGACAATAAGTGTGAACCACTGGAGCAAAGACTTGGCAAAGTTTTATACTAGCATTGAATCAGAACGGTGTGGCATAGTTTTGTGGTATGGTGGTATAGTGGTATTGTGGTTTTTTGCCATAGTTGAAAACCACAATTATGAGCACTAGGGATATCACTATTTTTGAGTGCAAAATACCAGACCATGTGGGGAATATTGTTCTGATGATAAAAACCAATTTTTTTGGTTGATTCAGTGAAAAAAGTTTCCGCACCGAAAGGGATTTATTATAATATACAGTTACTACCTTCTTAGATAAGAAAAAAAAAATTTAAAGAAGTTAAAGAAAGTTACTCTTTCCGCTTAAAATATCGCGATTTGATCAAAATTTTGCATTGGACATATGAAAAATGGTTTGGTATTGAAGATTATCTAAGAATTTAAACAAAAAATAACTTATTTAAGACAAGAGTAACTGTTACAATGAAAAAATAAATAAATAAATAAAAACATAGCTTCAAAGCTTTCAGTGCGGAAACTTTTTTTACGATAGAGGAAAAGTGTCCCACACTGCTATGAGATGGTATTTTTGATATTTGCAAAAACTGCAAAAAGTTATATCCCTAATGAGCACCCTTTAAAATAGAATTTGTGGTTAGGAACACCCAACTATAGCTTTTCATTACTATGCAAATAAATTTGATATATTTTGATATATTTTATTAATATCCGATTTGATATACTTTATTAATTTATGGCATAAGAAAGTTGAACTTGTATTTTGAGCTTCTTTAATTTTTGCAATTAGAAATTACTGGCAACCGATCAGTTGTTTACGGAACTTTATAAACCACGTTCATTAAACATACTGAGCTACACATTGGGCTACTTAAAATTACCACACTTTTTGTTTTTAGAGATTTCATGTAAAACGACAAAAAATATAAAAACCGCTCGGTAAAGTGTGGTATCAATACCACAGAGTTTTTAAATTACACTGAAATTGTGAATACCCTTAATGTGTTTTATTTAGATTTTGCTACTTTGTAAATGAATTAATTTACATTTTTTAGTTTCAAGTAATAACCCTGCAGAAAATTGGACTAACTTTGAAATAGTTCTGAACTATTTCCAAAAAGGACCGGTACTGGTCCCTCCACAATACTCTTTTACATTGATCGAACTGACGCTTTTTACGTGTTGATGTCATAGGAAAACACAATTGTACCCAAAAACATTCCTTTTTCCCTATATTTCAACTAGTACCATTATGAACATTTCCAAACAGGTACTTTTTGCTAAAGTCTTAAAGTAGATCTTAAAAAGTTTTCAAAGTATTCAAACGTTAGAGGCGTTTATATCTTATCTCTAGCAGGAAAAGAGGTGTATCACGTAAAATAAGATACATTTTTTTTAAAGATCAAAGAACCAAGTCATGCGCCTTACACAAACAAGGTTTAATCTTTGACCTGAAAGGAAAGGGAAAGATTATTTAGAGGAATTGATTGGAACCATACGTGAATTATTTATTAGGCGAAACAAACGTGAAAGACAATTTGAATTGTTTTACACCGAGGCTAGTGTTATGCCTTAACCTCCGACAAAGGCCGACTATTACTTTTTTTTATGTAGTTACTTTTTTTGTAGCAATATTTTTTGGACAGATACATAAATGTTGAGTGGAATATGGCGCTAAAATGGAAATTCTAACAGGACAATGATCAAAAGCATTTCATCAGGTTAGCATAAACATAGTTTTTTGCATAGTTAGCATAAACATATACGACATTGAAGATTGACCTGCTTTGTCTCTAGATCTGAACCCGATTGAAAACCTTTGTGGTGATGTGAAGAATTCAGTTTTTAACAAAAAGGCTTCATTTGTGAAGGGTCTATGGGACGCAGTCAAGTCAACATGGGCAAGTACTCCTTTGGAAAGATACAGGTGTCTAATAGAATATATGTTCCGTCGTTCTTCTTCTGTTAAAGGCAAGCGCGGATCCACACTGGGGTGATTGCCCCCAAAGCTTCTTGAAAATGCTTTTTATATCCCTTGATAATGCGATAATGGATTTAAAAAATTGATTTTCAGCAACAACTTTGGATTTATATTAGTTTTTAGTACTGCATCGTTATTCTGTTACCTGGAAAACATTACATTATCTACGCAAGATGTAAGAAAACTATATTTTTTTATATATATTTTTATATATATTTGATCGTCATTTTTGAAACACCTACAAACTAGCCTAAACTGTTTGTAGTAATTGATTCAGTAAAAAATAATATTGATTGGCTTTTATAACTAGAGCGAAAAAATTCAAAAATCATAGTTTTTTCCCAATGGCAGAGTTCAGACAAGCATCTAATGTTCATCACATTTTCTTAATCTCTTTGATTGATTTTGGTCGTGAGCGGCATCAAAATTTTGATTACGCTCGAAGTTAGTTTTCGCTATCGCAGAGAGTTCACTTTTCTAGCTGGAAAACAACAACAAATTTGGATTCATTCAATCATTTGCTTTTTGTCTAATCTGTTTTTCGGAAACCTCTTAAAATTGCGCTTTAAATTTGCGAATTATATTTTAATTCAACTTTAACGAATAAGGGTGTATTGGAAAGGTCTTGTGAAGAAATATCGAGTAAATAAGTAAATAAGAATTATTAAATTCATTAAAAATGTAATGTGTTGGTCCCAAAATAAATTGGAGGCAAACCCATCGGCATTTCCGGTGGCTAGAGACTTAAACGATTTTCCTCAAATTTAGGATATCTTAGTTTTTCATGGCAAAGTTTCAGAAATTGAGTGTGCTTTTTGACATAATTTTCCATCTAGTTATTTTGTATTACATTTTATTTTAACATATACTTAGAGCCACCCTGCTATTTACTCATTAGACTTCTGCGATGCTGAAGTGTATTCTCTTCTTCAAAGTCTTTTTAAAGTTATAATAACATTACCTTTAAGTGGAGAAATTGAATTTTCTCAAGAATTAAAACATATTTGAAACTAGTGATGGGCAGCAGAGATCTGCAACAAGCGCTTCGCTTCATAATGCACTCTTCACTACATTTTTTGGTTTTCTCAGGCATTCGCAATCCTCAAAAAATTTTGTTTGCTTCGCATTGACTCGCTCGCCTATTTTATGTTGAGTGCGATTTATGCTCTCACTCTCTGCTATACAATATGCGCTTGCTTCGATCCTCACGTTGAGAGTTGGGCGAATAAACAAACAAACATAGTGATAATATAGTGATCATTTTGCCTGCTTCGCGATTCAGCTGAGAGTTGTGAGAGTCTACGAACAAACATTGCCTGCATTCAGCGGAAAGAACTGTTCCACAACTTTCGGGCTGAATGGTATGCTCTCACAGAACATGTTCCTTGAGATGTCACAATTTATATAGCGAAAATATTTTATGCTACTTCGCTACTTGAGCACTTTTTCGGCTAGAATGCGGCCATTGCGAATATAGTGAAAATTCTGCCTGCTTCGAGATAAAGCTACGTTGTTAATGGGACTCGCTAAATGCTTTGAGTTGTGCAATTTGCCTTGTAGCAAAAAAAATTTGCATGGGGCTCTGTATTTCATTGTCGCCGCATGTCTTATTGGGAAAAATTTTGGAAAAACCTATTATATGCAGGCAAATCTATTCTAGCTGGTGTTCATGGTCTTCGTAATTGAATCCTGTGGCATTCATCTTGCAATCATTCCATTTTTGTTTCTTGTGCACGATGAACATCAGCTTAGTTGAAATCAGCGCAGTAGCTAACTGCGAAGATGACTCGCTGTGATTCGCTCTAGCATTGAAAGCCATGCGAATATTTTATCAACATTAGCAGAATTCGAGTGAGGAACTTTGAAAGGCTGAGTGTTTGTAGCTTTCTCTATTCGTTACAGCGAGTCTCTTAAGCAATCAAATGGAAAAAGGACGCCAAGTAGATGCAGTTTACACAGACTTCAGTAAAGCATTTGACCGTGTCGACCATAATGTCTTAATTTTGAAGTTAGACAAATTTGGCATTTCCGGTTTATTACTCAATTGGATCAAATCCTATCTCTGCGAACGATCCCAGATTGTTAAATTTCAAGACATTTTTTCAAATGATATACCGGTCACCTCTGGTGTACCACCAGGTAGTCATCTTGGCCCAATACTTTTCAACATTTTCATTTCAGATTTATCTATTACTCTTTGTGACATTCCCCATCTTATGTACGCAGATGACCTTAAAATATATAAGATCATTAAACCAGAAGTTGATGTAACTTTCCTACAATCGAAACTGCTGTCCCTTGAGCAATGGTGTAATCAAAACAAACTTCACTTAAATGTAAAGAAATGTTGCGTGATAAGTTTTTCCCGTAAGAACTTGATACCAGAATGCAGTTACCTCCTTAATAATATTGTTCTGAGCAGAACCAACCATATTGTAGACCTTGGAGTTGTCCTAGATAATAAGCTGAGATTTAATCTACATTTTGATAAAGTCTTATCGAGGGCAAATAAACAGCTGGGATTTATAAAAAGACGTGCTAAAGAATTCCAAAATGTGTGGGTAACCAAAACGTTATACTGTACCTTAGTGCGACAACTTCTTAAATATGCTTGCATCATTCGGAATCCAGCCTTTGAATCTCATAGCGACAAAATTGAATCCACTCAAAAACAATTCCTGCTTTTTGCGTTAAGAGATATCTTTGACCCCGTGACTATAACAACTTGCCACCGTATGAACAAAGACTCAGGCTCCTCTCTCTGATGCCTCTATCATCAAGAAGAACTTTACTGAGGTCATGTTTCACATTTGATGTTATTAACGGAGCTATTGATAGCGAATATATCTCCAGCAAAATTACACTAAATGACCCAATTAGACGTACTAGGCATACGCGGCTCCTAAATGAATATATTCACCACACTATTTACGCAAATAATGAACCCATTAGTTGGTGCTGTAGAATTTTTAATAATATTAGCGAGCACTATTCACCATCCATACCAAAATCCACACTTAAGCGAACCCTCTCAAAGTCTCTCTTTGACTCGGAATAATTTGTCCTTTTCAAGCACTGCTCCCTACAGAGTTATGCTTCTTGGTCTAGTCCCCCTACGTCATCCCCTAAAAGTAGTACTTAAGATATATTAGCGTAGTTTAAGTATTCTTTTGAAATTAATTTAAATAATATGAAAGTAAAAAAAAAAAAACAAAAGAAAGTAAAAATGTAAATAGAATTAGTAAATTGCCTTGCTTGGTGAAATAAATAAATAAATAAATAAATAAATAAATACAGTGGTGAATAGCAAGCTTAGCGAATTTTACTTTTTGAGCGAGTTCCCCTTTTTGTTAATTCGTTCAAGGCTCATTTATATGGTTGTGGCACTTGAGAGAAATGCACTCTTTTTTCCGCCTTTGTTCGAACTGTCACTGTGCTTTTCTTTGTTATATGCATTTATTTTCTTGATTTCTTTTCATCCATTCTGACAGTTGGACCGAGCTCACTCTCAAGTGCCACAACCTTATAAATGAGCCTTGAATTCGTTGAAAGAGAATGCAATGCACGATAGCTGCTCTCATTTTCAACGAGTGCTTACATGTATTAGTGAAGCCAGTCATGCAGTTCTCTGTTGGGCACTATCGAATGATTTCAACTATCGACAGTTAACTATCGAATGATTTCAACCATCGAACAATTCGTTAGAATATTTTGCTAATTCATTTACTTTTTTAAAAAAATAGTGCATGAAACTATTAAATGATTTAAACTATCGAATAATTTACTCATTCCTTCGAATTAAAATATATTAACTAGAACAAAGAACTGTCATACGATGTTGACTATTGAATAAATTATTAATTTATTCGAATTATAAAAATAGGTATTTGTACAAAGAACGATCAAATAATAATTGCCATCAGTTCTAGTATTCATTCATTCGACTTAAAAAACCTGTAAATAGCTATTAATTAGTGTGATTTCATTATAATTTTCATTTAAACACGCATCAAGCAGTGTTGTTAAACGTACTTTTTTAGTTAAATTTGCTGTACTCACAATACGTTCAATCAAAACTATGGAATAAATGAATGATTTTAAACAATCGAATTATTTTAATTTTGTTTATTCGATATTTGAAACATATTCTAAAATATTCATTATGACTTTAAAGTGACTGTGGATAAAGTCGTCGATAGATATGGCAAAGCACGGAAGCACAGATTAGATTTCGTGTCGTGATAGATTTTTCAAACAGGATTTGGAAATTTTGTAGTTAATTTAATTTAAAAATTTAAGACAACAATTTTATTCCTTTCTTTTTATTTTCACTTAAGTTATGTAAACTCTTTTTGTATTCCATACCTATGCACTTTATATATAAAGTCACTGAAGACTGGGTAACTGGTCTTTTATTTTAATCGAAAAATTTATTTTTTTTAAAAATTGCCATATTTGTGTTAATCAAGAAATCAGTTTTTATATGTTGCCAAATTCTGCTTTTTTGAAGAAACAGTTGAGTTTTCTTTTAAAATATAGTTTTTTTTTTCATTTGAAATATGTGCTTATTTTCAAATATTGACAAGTATTACAACCCAGAAGGTTTATAAGTATTGTATATCAAATATTGCAATCGTTTTTTAAGTATCAGGATAGGATAGGACTCTTATTTTGCACACAGCTGTATTTCATGGCTTGAAAGCCATTTTTTAACTATTTTATCTCTTCAGTAGGGCAAAACCATAATGTTTGATAATACATTTCGAAAGTTGAAAACATGTACTGATGAGATACAATATAAAGGGCTACAAGGAATACAATATAAGGTATTTGTATTAAAATTTAGAAAATTTGAGATAAATTTGAATTACAAAAACGTAACAACTTTTTTATACCTATAAAATTATTAGATGCTGAAATAATTTTTTTTTTTAAATTTTTCTATCTACACAAGAGACATTTTTGTTCAAATCCTGTTGACCAGTGTTGCTTTAGCATTATTGCATGACCAGGTTTATCAAAAGTGGCGCCTCTTAGCGAACAAGAAAAACTACTATCAACACAAAAATAACAACAACATAACATTTTACTACAAGTTAAGTTTTTTCTGATATTATATTTTTATTCTTGGTTTATTTCTTACTTTAAATACAGTGTCCATTCATAAATCATATGAATTTGTCTTGAATATGTGTTACGAGTGTGTTTGTGTGAATGCACTTATAGTTTTTGTTGTTGTTATGGTATTCAAATAGCAGACATAAATGGCAAAACACAGGTTGTGGAGCACAGTATCGCTTACAAAGTGTTGCCATTTGAATGCATGGCCAATTGAGCACATTTGCATGGTGTTAGTCTTGTTTTCTTTGCTGTTCATGCCTTAGCGGTTGCTGTGCAAGTTGTTGATGAGATTAAATTGGCTTTAAATGGTAACATTTTGTATTCGATTGTTTGGCGTTTTATAGTCTTATAGTCTTATAGTCAAACGAAGTATTTATCTTCTATAACTAATATTAAGTTTAAGAACTGTTGGCAGTAGGAAAAAAATCAGCTCAGTGCAACTGGCTCCAACAACAACAGTTGTAAATACATTTAGCATATCCCGCAATGCACTTGTCTACTTTATGAATAGATGTAATAACTTTTCTTTTTAAAGTATATAATTGGTTATTTTATAGGTGTCTAATTTTTTCATTAACATATGCTGTCCATTAGAGTGTTCCTTATTTATTTTTTTTCGAAAGTAACAAATTGCGCGCCGGAGTTTTTTTTCCTTTACTAAATAGAAGTAAGCAGTGCCATTTTCACTTAGGTTTTTTTACCCTAAAATCAGGGTATGATATGTTGGCATCCCTGGAATCCAAAATTCTTTGTAAAAAAAATCATTTATATATTTCTAAAATTATTGAAGTCATTTTAAGTGAGAAACACAGTTTCTCCGATTTTTTTATAAATTTTCTTGTGTTCGAAGTGCCAGAAACAGGCACTTTGAAAATTTTTGCAAAAAAAGTCAAGTTTCAATAGCTATAACTTTAATATCCGAATTTTGGTTTTTTCAATTTTTTGCACAAAATAGCTCACAACTATCTTTAATCCATTTTTTAGTGATTTTTTCAAAATTTGCATTTTTAAATTTTTTTGAAATTTTTTTCGTGAAAATACCCAAACTCAAAATTTCCAAAAATGTACACTTCAACCAAAAAATTTCATAACGACCAGGTTATTTAACGTAATCCCACAATTTTTTGTATATGCTTGATATATAGTTTAAGAATATATTTTCTCAAAATTTCAATGAAGTTTTTTCCAATTTGGATTTTTGCGATTTTTTTAATACAACAATGAAAAAAATGAGTTTTTTTTCGAAAATCAAAAACTCACAACTCTGTTAGTTTTTGTTTAAGTTTCATGTTTGAGATAACATTTGGAAGAAAATTAAAATAAAAAACGAGACGCATACCATTTTTATAAAAACATGCACTTAAAGAAAAGCTATTGGGATTTTTAAGAAAAAGAGCACTTTTTCCCCATATAAATCAGATTTTCAACTTAAGTTTACAAGCGGCATGTTTATATATTAATTTTTTTTCTGAAATTTTTAGAATATACTTTTGATGTGATAAGAAACAAACGAGGTCACCGCACATAACCAATTTATAAAAAAAAAAATTCCCATACAGTTAAGGGCCACCCTACTATCCATATTAACCCATTTCTGCTAAGTGGTTGGTGAACCGACCAGTAACTTTGGAATTTTTTCCAGGTGAGCCCAAAAATAATATCACCTGGACGCATAGTAAATGTTTTTGTTTGGACTTCTGCTAGCATACAGTAATGCAGTCATTTTGCAGCAACCATGCGATGCATTTTCATGCCTTTAGGTTTTTATTTTTTTTTTAAATTTCGCTACAATTATTTTAAATGAGTGCATTCAAAAAAACTTCACGCAAAAAATATGCATTCTGGCAAAACCTTTCTGTAGAGGAACAAAAAAAAAATTAAATAACAAACCTATGGTTTTGCATTTAAAATTAGCCTCTGGGTGAAGTTTTATCTATTTCGATCCGAGGGATATGTGTTGGAGGAATTTTTTAAAATAACAAATTTTTTTGCTTATTTTCACATAGTACTAGGTCTAACAGTGCGGTTAGTTTGAAAGTCTTATTCACAAATTTTTTCAAGCACATGTGGCGTTTTTGTTTACACTTTGGGGTATGCCTAAAGAATGTAGTATTCATTCTATGGAGATGAAATATGCGCCAAAATATCAGTTATGTGGCGAATGAAAAGAATTTTTTTTAACTTGTATCACTTCTTTAATAAAATCACAAAATAGCAAAATCTATGACTACAAAAAAAATTTACTTTTTGTGTAAAAAAATCATTCATAAAATACTTCAGTAGCTACTAGGGAGTCCAATCCCGGAAGTTTCTCTCGATCCCGGGATTAGTTCGGGATTGAAAATTTTAAATAGTAAATAATTCAAAACGTTTTCAATACAATTTTTGGTTATTTATGACTTGAAACTAAAATATGTATTAATTCATTTATAAAGTAACAAAAACAAAAAACCCGTGGTATTGATACCACACTTAACCGAGTAGTTTTTATATTTTTTTGTCATGAAACTTTTTGAGGTCAAAGTTAACATAGTTAGGTAGTGTGTTTATACATTTTCGTCGATGGTTTTTTTGTTTCTTAAGATCTGTGAAACTAGCAGTTTTGACTTTTTTTGCATATTCACAAAAGAGGAAATCTTGCAACTCATTTTAAAAAAAAACTGAACGATTTTTTTGTCATGAAACTTTTTGAGGTCAAAGTTAACATAGTTAGGTAGTGTGTTTATACATTTTCGTCGATGGTTTTTTTGTTTCTTAAGATCTGTGAAACTAGCAGTTTTGACTTTTTTTGCATATTCACAAAAGAGGAAATCTTGCAACTCATTTTAAAAAAAACTGAACGATTTTTTTGTCATGAAACTTTTTGAGGTCAAAGTTAACATAGTTAGGTTGTGTGTTTATACATTTTCGTCGATGGTTTTTTTGTTTCTTAAGATCTGTGAAACTAGCAGTTTTGACTTTTTTTGCATATTCACAAAAGAGGAAATCTTGCAACTCATTTTAAAAAAAACTGAACGATTTTTTTGTCATGAAACTTTTTGAGGTCAAAGTTAACATAGTTAGGTAGTGTGTTTATACATTTTCGTCGATGGTTTTTTTGTTTCTTAAGATCTGTGAAACTAGCAGTTTTGACTTTTTTTGCATATTCACAAAAGAGGAAATCTTGCAACTCATTTTAAAAAAAAACTGAACGATTTTTTTGTCATGAAACTTTTTGAGGTCAAAGTTAACATAATTAGGTAGTGTGTTTATTCATTTTCGTCGATGGTTTTTTTGTTTCTTAAGATCTGTGAAACTAGCAGTTTTGACTTTTTTTGCATATTCACAAAAGAGGAAATCTTGCAACTCATTTTAAAAAAAACTGAACGATTTTTTTGTCATGAAACTTTTTGAGGTCAAAGTTAACATAGTTAGGTAGTGTGTTTATACATTTTCGTCGATGATTTTTTTGTTTCTTAAGATATGTGAATCTAGCAGTTTTGACTTTTTTTGCATATTCACAAAAGAGGAAATCTTGCAACTCATTTTAAAAAAAACTGAACAATTTTTTTGTCATGAAACTTTTTGAGGTCAAAGTTAACATAGTTAGGTAGTGTGTTTATACATTTTCGTCGATGGTTTTTTTGTTTCTTAAGATCTGTGAAACTAGCAGTTTTGACTTTTTTTGCATATTCACAAAAGAGGAAATCTTGCAACTCATTTTAAAAAAAACTGAACGATTTTTTTGTCATGAAACTTTTTGAGGTCAAAATTAACATAATTAGGTAGTGTGTTTATTCATTTTCGTCGATGGTTTTTTTGTTTCTTAAGATCTGTGAAACTAGCAGTTTTGACTTTTTTTGCATATTCACAAAAGAGGAAATCTTGCAACTCATTTTAAAAAAAACTGAACGATTTTTTTGTCATGAAACTTTTTTAAGTCAAAGTTAACGTAGTTAGGTAGTGTGTTTATACATTTTCGTCGATGGTTTTTTTGTTTCTTAAGATGAAACCAGCAGTTTTGACTTTTTTTAAATTATTAAAAGTTTATCCAATTAAGAAGTTTTGGTACAGTTATTTTTACCTAAGCCGTATGATGAAAATTGTGTTGCTTTTAGATTTAAATCTTATTCAATCAGTAGTTCTATCTTATGTTTAATTTTTTTATATTTATGCAATTTTTTAGCATTTCTTTTAAATATTTTTAAAATACTATTTAATAACATTTGAGTAGAGTATTTATATTTATATAAATAATTGCAGAAAGTCGGTATATCGTCGCTGCGCCTACAAAAATGGATATGTGATTTTTGTACATTTTTTATTGCATATTTTTTTAATGTTCATATATCTGCATTTGCCTTGTTTTTAGATTTTTTTTGTTTATAAGTGATCAAAACAGCAACGTGGTCGCAGTTGTTGAAATGCTCTAGTGAAAAGTTGCTGATATACACATAACCCTTTTTTTAGGCACAGCGACAATATGTAGATTAGTCTTATCTCAATTTCGTTGCTAATGAAGAAAATAGTACAAAAAAAATAAAAGAGCTTTTAAAAAGCTTTTTAGTTATTTAGGTATGTTAGTAACAGAGATTTTTTCTGTTAAGATTCCTATTACAGAGATTTGTTGCGAAAAGATGTTGTTAACATAATTAAGTTGCTAACATACCTCTGTTAAGTTTTTTTTCGCCAGATGCTGCATTTCGCCGGATGCTAACTTCACACAAGTAAAAAACTTAAATAATATTACATTGTATTAATTAATTGACTAGCACATTGTATTAATTTAACCCTTTCAGTTGACTTGCCCAATATATTGGACACGTCAGAAAGTAATTTTTATATGTATTTATTTCGCAAAGTTTGTTTTTTTAAATCAAATTGTTTGGTTCTATGAAACAAAGATGAATCAACATAATAAAAATAAATTTAGAGAGATATTTGACATAAAGGTCAGTTGGATTTTCGATTTTGTGCCGAAGAAAAGCAAAAACTAATTTCTTCGCCCTATTTTATAAGAAAAAAATCAACCGGACAAAAATTAAATGTGTGTTTTTTTTATCTTTTTATGGCTTTCGTGATAAGAATATTAAGAGGGCTTAAAAAGCAAGGACCTAAAGGGTTGAAAAACTTTTAAAGGATTAAAAAAAAAGACTTTGTGCCGAGCAAACAGGAGCAAAACAATTTTTTCTTTGTACACGCTTGTAAAATGTCAACAGCGCAGGTTAAAATCAAAGGTATGTTCTTTTCATATTTTAAGGACCTAAATGATAGGAATATTACACCAAAAAATTATTTTGTTCTTAGTTTAGCCTAGCCATGGAAAAGGTTAAAGAGCAACAAATATAAAAAATAAAAGACAGAACAGTTTAAGTTATCTATAGTAATAAAACTCATTTTCTGTTTGTTTATTTGTTTGGCCTTTATACAAACTAGGTATACATATTAAGTGTATCCTAACTTAGAAAGAGAGTCAAGTCGAATGGGTCCGGCAGTGAATGCAGATAAGACGAAATACTTAGTGTCAACAAACAAACAGTCCCAGTGTCTTGGAACCAAAGATCTGCAACGGATAGCTTTTTTGCGACTCTGAGTATATCCGAAAAAATAAGTACAAAAACCTACTCACCCTAAGCGCACGCAACTCGACTCATATTCTCTTCTACGAAGCTAGAATGCGGCGGCTCAAATAAATATGAGTATCCTAAGTCATGAGTCGGATCGGGAAAGATCGGGTTTTTTCGGTTCATAAATACTTATGATTGTTGTCGTCTTGCTGATACTTATCCTACTTACCGAAATACTCATAATCGACACAAGTAGCCGAATCATTTGGCTCATCTGCCACGGATATGAAAGAGAGCGCAGTAGAGCGCAGCAGTAAATAGTGAGCGAGTTTTTTGTATTTGTTTTGTGTTAGTTTTTCCTACGCATATCTAAATGCTGAATAACAGATGTGTTATTCTTGTGTTGCTTTTTGTTTTTATCTTGCACAGTGAAAGCTGCGCATGAGGTAACGTTGTTAAGGCTTAAAAATAATACGCAGTTTCCATAGAATCGTAAGTGTCATTCATTTTCTGCAATCAGCAATTATTATTAAATTTGTAAAGTATTTTTTATTTTTCTGTAACCTTAAGTTACCAAATTAGATGCGCATAATTTAAATTAACTTCTATTGCACGTGTTTACGCACAAGAAGCAAACAGACACGTGCGCCGCATAGTGGTTGAGCCCCATAAAAAAGTTGTCAATAAATAGAAGGACTCATCGTAAACCAATTAAATTTTGTGTATTATCTGGAATTTGCCTTATTAGAATACACACAAAAATATTTTTAAATCCGCCCTCAATCACGCCTACCTCCCATACAACACAAATATTTAAAACGGCATCTTTTTTTTTATCTTAAACCAATACAAGAACGCATTTTAATATATGTCTATCATAAGAAAAGTATTTTTTGCCACGCCCACATCCCATACGAAATTTTCCACTTCACGTGTTTTTCCGTATTCCAAGTTTAATGAAGCGCAGCATCTAAACTGTTTATGTTAAAGGTTTATAGTATTCAAAAATATTATTTGTTTGCTTTTTATAAAAACAAAAAAAAAAAAATCATAAAAAAAAGCTTGTTGTTTCGTTTGTATTCCAAAAAAGGGATTGAACCTCATGCTTTTTGCCACAAATTGGCACTGGTTGTAAATGTGATACTATCAACAGTTAAAAAAGATAACAGCATACTTTTTAGCATTGTGATAAAGTGAGCACAGGTCGTGTAGCAAAAAAACATGGCTTGCATACACGGAGAAAACTGTTTGCAAATTTAGTATTGTGGTTAAGCAAAACTTGCGCTTGATTCTAAGCCACTTCAAAATTATGCAAATTTTTAGCAAAAACTAATCAAAATGTGCTATTCCAATATATAATATCTAAGCAAATATTTGCTTGAATTAAGTAAACATTTGCTATTACCATTTATTATTATAAAGTTATTACTTAGCAAATTTTTGCTGAAATTAAGTAAAATTTGAAATTAATCAAAATTTTGCTTTTTCCTAAATAAACGAGGAGTGATTGCAATTTAGCAATCTTTTTCATAAATCACATTGTGATTGAGCAAAGTTTTGCTGATTTGCTTTTGAGCAAAACATTTGCTTGATTCAAGCAAATTAATTTTCTCCGTGTACGTATTCTAATTGTGTTGTTTAGAATCAAAGAATATATATTTCACTTTCAGCTAATTGAAGATATTTGAAGAACATTTCTTGACCAAGGAATTTGAATGTTTGAATAGTTTTGAAAGCATTTTGTTGTGAAATTCATCAAAATGTTTCATAGTAAGCTATAAGATAATGTGAATTAATTTAACTTTATACATATTACATAACTGTTTTACTAATTCAATCGAGCGGTTTTGTAATAAACTGACTCAACGCACTCATTGAAAACGGCTCGAAGTGGATCGGATCACGCCGCTCTCGGATATGAGAATGTACTTATAACCGAAAAAATGCTAATGAGCCGAATGCCTATAAGTATTTTACACATATTATTAAGTATGGATAGAGTTCAGAACAGCACGACACTCGGGTATGATTTGAGTATCCGAATTCTGTCGGATACTCATTGCAGTTCTCTGCTTGGAACCCACGTTACCGTTGACAATACCTCCTTCGAGGTTGTGAAGAACTTCGTTTATCTGGGATCCAGCATTAACTCAACCAACGACATCAGCATTGAGATCAAGCGAAGAATAACTTTTGCCAACAGGTGTTACTTTGGGCTCAGTAGGCAATTGGGAAGCGGAGCCCTCTCTCGACGAACGAAAATCACGCTCTATAAATCGCTCATCATGCCCGTCCTACTTTATGCATCACAAACCTGGACGCTGAGCAGTTTAGATGAAAAGACTTTAGGAGCATTCGAGAGAAAGATTCTTCGCAAGATCTACGGACCAATCTGCGTCAATGGCGGGTACCGAATACGGTGGAATGATGAACTGTATGAGCTGTACGCTGACATCGACATAGTCAAGCGCATTAAAATCGAGCGGCTTCGCTGGCTTGGTCATGTTCAGCGCATGAAAGACGATGCTCGAGTGAAGAAAAAAATTCGATTCGGTACCCAGCGGCGGTCAACGCAGAAGAGGACGACCGCATCTTCGTTGGAAAGACCAAGTAGAGGACAACCTGACGAAGCTTGGAATTTCCAACTGGCGCCAGAAAGGTTTGGTCTTTTGATGTCGTTTTTATATTTGTTGTTTTATAGTAATAAAACTCATTTTCTGTTTGTTTGTTTGTTTGTTTAGCCTTTATACAAACCTAAACGACTCAACGGATTTTGCTCAAATTAGGTATAAATATTTAGTGCATTCCAACCTAAGATGTTACATACTTAGTTTTTGCCACGCCCCCTCTGAAATTTTTCAACTAACGGTAATTTTGTTATTATAAAACTTTTTACTGTAGGAGATTTTTGTGTATTTAATTGTAAAATTTTTTTGTTATTTTGACATCAAAAAAACTGACATATCTTCAAAATTGGAGAATATTTCAGTACAACGACTTTTTCATAAAACATCGTATAATCGTATCAAAAATAGGTTGAACTGTACCGTTAAGTTAGTGTATATATAGTTATTTATTTATTGGCCAAACAAGGCAATGCAATTTGCTTATTCTAACTTATTCTAACAGGTTTTGTTTACTTATTACTAAGTTTAGATTAATAAGTTTTTTGTTTTTCTTCTCCCCTTTCCCTGTTTTTATTTTATTTTTTATTTGGTGCTCTTTGTGGGCATACTCCGCCCACCGGATTGACATGATTTCAAAAACCATGTCAAAACTAAGAGAAGAGGAGGAAAACAAGAGAGACTATATACACACTTCAGATACGATGTATATATATTATTCTTAAAGACTATAAGGACAAAAGGACGTAAATGGGAGATTTGGAGAGGGATGTTAAAGAATTTCGATTTATTAAACAAACCAATAAATGCTTACACATATAAATCCATACATGTATATTAGGGCGGGTCGATTTATTTTTCGACAATTTCCCTATGATTTCCGTATTCTATGGGTTATTCCATGAAAATTTGCCAAAGGAACCATACCTCTATCGTTAAAATCGAGTCCCCTACTTTTTGTTGGTAGATTTTTTCCCAAATTGACGTTCGTATGAAATATTACCTACACGTTCACATCCATAACTCAAAAACTATCGATTGGGTTTATTCGCCAGTAGGCGCGTTGGAAAGGTTGATCAATTTACAAAAAAAAAAAATCTCCAACATTGATCCAACGGTTCAAAAGTTACGGGCATTTTTGTCCAAATTTTGGAGCATTTTTCCATTTTTTTCATGATTTTGTCCAAGAATATTACTTTCATGGCCATTTTTTTGGCTCAATTCTTTTGACTTACGAACCTTACGTTACGACTGGAATGATGATAGTATGATAGTATGATATTCTGGATGATAGAATGGAAAAACGAAACATTGCTATAAAGAAGATTTTACATTACCGAAGAGATATTGTCGACCCAACGGAACTTAGAGTTTATAAAAAATCTCTTATAAACTTTAATTGTACGGAATATACAAATATGATTGATTTAAATGACGATACCATTTTATTCGAACCACCGTTTACGCAAAGTTATTCGTATGAACATTTGGAGGGATATTTAAATTACGAAGTGCCACCGTTCGATGATCCACAAATTCCTTTACACATTCAAGGAACGGAAAGACATGTCCAATTGCTGGCTGCCACTGCTAAACGAGTTGCAGGAAAGAATGTAAAAGGCGCTATGGCGACGACATTAGAGAGCCGTACGAAAACACCAAGACTTGAAAGCAAACAAGACTTTCAGAAAAAATAATGTTTTTTTTCACATTTTGTCTTTTACTACACTCAAATTGAATATTTTTTTTGATAATAGGTTGATAGATACTTTATTATCTTTTCATTTGAATTTTTGTAGAAAAAAAAATAAAAAGGGAAAAAAAATCAAAAAGTTGGTTTTATGTGTTATTTTGTTTTAGCAATATCGCATGAATTAATCAACCGAATTCGATAAATTTGGGCTTAAACTCTTCGTTTTGAATTGTAAATTGAATTAAATAATGGATTGAGCCAAAAAATGGCCATGATAGTAATATTCTTGGACAAAATCATGAAAAAAATGGAAAAATGGTCCAAAATTTGGACAAAAATGCCCGTAACTTTTGAACTTTTTACCAACAAAAAGTAGGGGACTCGATTTTAACGATAGAGGTATGGTTCCTTCGGCAAATTTTCATGGAATAACCCATAAAATACGGAAATCATAGGGAAATTGGTGAATTTTTTCACTCCCTACAAATCGACCCGCCCTAATGTATATAGTTTATCTGCGGCCTGGGTTAATTCTGATTACTGAGTGATTTTTATAGGGTTTGCTTGAAAGAGGATTTGGACATAGAAGATGAGTAGAATATAGAGATATTATTAAATTCTCTGCAACAACGATTGATAGGTTCATTATTTGCATATGTAGTTTGGTGCTGATATTCAGTTAACAATCGACTATGCCTAGTGCGCCTAATTGGATCGTTAAAGGAAATCATATTAGAAATATATTCGCTGTGAATAGCACCATTGATTACATCAAATGTGAAGCATGAGCCCAATAACGATCTTCTTGTTGATAGTGGCATCAAATTTAAAAGGCTGAGTCTATGTTCATATGATGGAAGGCTACAATAATCGTGGGGGTTGTACATATCTCTAAGCGCGTATAGTAAGAACTGCTTTTGAATAGACTCAATTCTTTCTCAATGGGAATCGAAAGATGGATTCCAAATTATGCATGCATATTCAAGTATTGGGCGCACTTATGCACGGTACAAGGATGTAGTGACACATACATTCTTGAATTCATTTGCACGTCTTTTTATAAAACCGAGCTGTTTGCTGGCCCTGGACACAATTTTATCATAGTGCAGATTAAAGCGCATCTTGCAATCTAAGACAACTCCAAGATCCACTATATGGTTGACCCTTTTTAGTTCGATACTATTGAGGTGGTAGGTATGTAATGTAACGTTGTTTTTACGAGAAAAGCTAATAACATTGCATTTATTGACATTAAGATGTAGTTTATTTTGAAAACACCATTGCTCAAGAGACAACAATTTTGATTGCAAAAAATTTACATCTACATCTGATTGAATTGAATAGTACATTTTTAAATCATCTGCATACATAAGATGTGGGATATCGTTAAGAACTTCTGACAGATCGGATATGAATATGTTGAAAAGAAGAGGACCAAGATGACTACCTTGCGGAACTCCCGAGGAGACTGCAATTTATTTCGATAGAACTCCCTGGAATTTAACAAACTGGGATCTGCCGTTTAAATATGATTTTAGCCAACTTAGTATGGACCCTGCAACACCAAATTTTTCTAACTTATATATAAGAATGTTGTGATCAACTCGATCAAAAGCTTTACTGAAATCAGTATAAACAGCATCTATTTGGTGCCCTTTTTCCATTTTGACTAAAACATCTGATACTATAATCATGAGATTAGTGGATGTAGATCGCCCTTTTCGGAACCCGTGTTGCTGCTCATTTAGACGTGGGTTAATGAAACTTGTTAGCTTTTCACAAATAAGTTTTTCAAAAAGTTTTGGAATGGCTGACAAGATTGCTTGCCTCTATAATTTTCAACTGTTCTTTTATCACCATTCTTGTAAATTGGCGTAAGATGGGATGATTTCCAATATAAAGGAAATGTCCCACAAACCAGTGATTCGCTAAAGATTATGTGTAATGGCAATAGCAGTTGGTCTAAACATCGCACCAAAAAGCTTGTAGGTATTAAGTCTGGTCCTGGTCCCTTTAATATGTCCAGTTCTTTTATTGCATTAGAAATCTCTTCCTGGGTTAAATATAAACTATCAACTATAATAGTTGAGCTAGGAAAAGTTTCAGATAAGGTGGTAGGAAGACAAAAGACCTCCTTAAAGTGATCGGCATACAAGTTGCTTATTTCAAGAGAATTGGACGAAGTGACATTACCTTTAACCCTGCATCCGTCCACGGCAAAACAATACGTTAACCGTCTGCGGGGTACAATTGTACCCCAGTGCAATTATAAGGGAAAAGTCTGTATTTTAATCCAAATTATATTAATTAATTCATTTTTTTATAAAAAAAGTAACAAAGAAAGCAAAAAAAGCGGAAAAAATTAAATTTCTGTCAACGACAATGGCGAACGGGAGCGTACTCTTTTCGGAGCTGTTCCACCTGAGGTTGTTGTTGATCGACTGTTGTTGTTGTCATCGCTATCGTCATCATCAGATGGTCCAATAAATTTGCTTAGGTAACAGCATTCACACACCTTTATGTAATGCTTTGGGCAGTTAGGGCCTAAACACAGGTCGCACACTGAGCGAGTTTTTACGTCAACTTTTTCGGTGCGGACGCTTTTACAAGCCACGCATCGTTGCAGCTTGTTCTGAAGATAAATCAAAATGTATAAAGAGAAGAGATTTGGATGAATTTGATAGAACATTATATACCATTATTACCTGTTCTCTGGCACGAGGAATTATCGAAATAGGATTGGACGGCTTGAAGTTGATTAAACTCATCGCTGTCAAAACTGATTTTTTCAACTGAGGCTTGCACCGATCGTTGAGATGTGGTGTTATAAGCTCCAAGGCCAGCTCTTTCAAAAACACTTTACGTTTGTCTGAAATTCGTGGGTGCCACGATGGATGGCTCTGTTCAAACAATCGGTAAGCACAGAATGATCCCACATCAATCATGTTATAAAACAGACACATAGGCCATCGATTACTCTTTCGTTTGCTCGTATAACAGCGAACTATTTGGTCGAAAGTATCGACTCCACCCTTGGACTTATTATAGTCCCAGATAACAACAGGCTTTTTGTATATTGAGTTCTCATCAACATTTTCTGTCTGGTGAGCTGTTGATAATAGGACGACATTTTTTAGCTTATTCGATGTGTAGCTAGTCAGTTGACATTCATCGGAGAAACAAAACACCGATGCAAATTTGCCACGTTGTTTGGCTTGAGTAGACGATGAAAACGGAAGAGGAATCTCGCGTTTATTGGTGCGAATCGTGCCAACTATTGTGGTGTTGTAATTTGTCCATAGATCTTTTGCCAACGCGTAGCTCGTAAAAAAGTTATCCATCGTTATGTTAGTACCTTCATTCAGCCAACGATTTGCCAGACGAATAACCAGTTGGTGAGCTATGCCAGTTGAACGTGCTTCATTCGGCTGTGTTCCAAGATATATTTCACCAAACAGTGGGAAACTACTGGGCGCATCAACAATCCAATTGATTTTGATTCCATACTTTCCTGGTTTCGATGGAATATACTGTCTTATCATACATCGATTACGTGTGTTCAGCAGTTGCTCATCAATGCACAAGTCCTTAGACGGAATATAATTTAGAGTAAGATTACTTGGGAATAAAATCCAAATATGTCGAAACGGTGCAAGCTTATCACTTTGCAAACGAAACCCTCGGTTTCGGCTATCGTCGAAACGTAAAAACCGAGATATCTGCTCAAACCTTTTCAATGACAACGTTGCTCTATAAATAGGCATGTGATTGTTGGCAAACAAATCCTTGGCCTCGACTAAATTTGATTTTTCTGCACCTGCGTGAAGAACGAGACCAATAAAAGCGTACAGTTCGTTTACTGTAATATCATGCCAAGGTCGCATTGTTTTTGGATTTGGCAATGCCGCATTTATTTTCATTGCTTGACGTGCTTTTCGATTCGTTGCCAATACAATTTCTTCAACTATCGAAGTCGTCAGAATGGTCTTAAATGCGTCTTCTTTTTTCACGAATGTCGCCGCACAGAAAGACTTTGCAGCATTTCTGTCAGCAGCCAGAGCGTCGGTTCGCTTTTTTTCAGTGGCTGATGGCATTGACCACCAAATTGTATGGTCACTACGCCCTTGACCCACATATCGCTGCCCACGATTGGCTCCAATTGCTTGTACCGGTTCATCCGCCAGCTCATCAAGTACATTCTCATTGATATCAGACTGAATATCATTGATTATATCTAGAGTAGCCATGTCTGCTAAAGGCGGGTCATTCATATACGGGCCCTCAAGGTCAGACATAACGCCATCAGAATCACCATCATCATCGGGTACCCAATCATCATCATTATCATTACTACTGTTGCTCGATCTATCATTATCGCCCAGAAGGTCGTTCAATTCTTCCTGCTCGGCTGCACTCAAAGCACAAACTGCACTTTTATTTACTAAAGAAATTATTTTTTCACTCATTTTACTTGATGATATGTACGCCAGTGATGATATTTGCGGTGGAAAGGGACTTTTTGTGGTACTTTCGATTTCAAAAAGTACCCAACTCCTTTCGGGCCAAAAAAAGTACTTTCACATCATTGCATTTTGGTACTTTCGCAATTGGCAATTTGCGATGTGTTTAGTTTGTTCTTACTGGGTTGCTCTTTTTACTTTTTGTTTTGACATTGCACACACACATGCAATAAAAGCTAACGGCTTAATTTCATTTTCTGTCTTCTTATTGTTAAAGAAGGTTTCAAAACAAGAAGTGTGCACAAAGAAAGACAATTTATTAAAAGTGTTTTGTTAAATTATTTTGCAATGGAAAGGTAAGTTTGTTTTAATTTACTATGATTTCATACTGTTGCATACTAAAACAAAAACAGTTGGTTAGTGAAATTTCCCGGACCGTCAGGAACAGTTCAAGGGAGCCAGTCGGTACCAAATAGTGATGGTGATGAATGTCCATTGAGCATGACAACATCGGGATCAGTTCAATACGTCAAGTAAGTAAAACAGATACATGTAGCTGATTCAACTGCTTTATGTAAATTTTCAAACAATATTTTTTATTTTAATTGCAAATTTGAGATATATAAAGATACATAGATGTGCCAAATATCAGAATGATTAAATTACGTTGGGTTGAAAATTTACATAAACCTGTTGGCATCGGCCACCTTCTAAAATGTTTTTCTATTAAAGTCTTTGCATTTACTTCTTAAGTGAATTACCAACATCATCATCAGAATCAAATTCTTTGGTTCCGACAAGAGCCAAGAAAAAATTAGGCCCAGATACACGCCAGTTTCGTGAGGAATGGAAGAGCCAGTTTCTATGGCTAGTTAAAGAAAATTCCAAGCAAGGAAAGAAGTGCACATTTTGCAACATTGCAATTACAGGAAGCAAAACACATTTACAAAGGCACGAAGAATCTGCAATACATAAAAAAGCAGTTGCAGCTGCAAACAAAACTTTGAAAATGACAGACTTTATTGAAAAAGATTCAAACTTATCGGAACTTGCTATTACTGACGCAGCGAAAAGATTGGAATTACGATTATGCTTATTTGTTGCTGAGCATAACCTACCGTTTTCTGTCTTAAATCATTTAAGCGCGTGTATAAAAGAAGACGCTACTGATTCAAAAATCATAAAAAAGATGTCTATTAACAGAATAAAAGCACAAAAAATAATCAAGAGCGTAACTGGTCCACAAAATGCAGTCCTTTTATCAACGGAAACTAAACAGTCATATTTTTCTTTAGTTGTCGACGAAAGTACTGATACCACTATGTGCAAGAACCTCGCAATAATTATCAGAACTTTTGATAACCAGTGTCGAGATAGGTTTCTTGCGTTGGCTCCGATAAATGATTGCTCAGCTCAGGGTATATTTGATACAATTATTCATACCTTAAATAAATATAGTGTGCCAATTGAAAACTTAATTGCTTTTACGGCTGACAACTGTTCAGTAATGATGGGCAAACATAACGGAGTCCAGGCAAAACTAAGAGCAAAGGTTCCAAAACTACTCGTTAACGGTTGTATTTGCCACAACCTTAATTTAATAGCAATGGAAGCAGCATTAAAATTACCAAGCAAAATTGACAAACTAATAAGGGCAATAAATCATCATTTCTGCAACAGTCCAAGTCGAAAAGCTGATTTTGAAAAATTTCAGATTACTTTCGGAACAGAATTGCACACAATTTTGAAATATGCCCCGACTCGCTGGCTTTCGCGTCAGGTAAGTTATATTATATTTTTCAATTTATACAACCAAAAATAATGTTTATTATGTGTTTAATTTCAGGCAGCAATCGATAGAATTTTGGAACAATGGACTGCATTGACATATTATTTTGGATTAAGCGACTTTGAATCTAATTACGGTAACGAGTCCATAAGTTTTATTTTCTCGAGTCTTAACGATAAGATTTTTAAAATGTATTTTTTGTTTTTATCATATATTCTTAAAATAATCAATGGCGTTAACATTGAAATGCAATCAGAGGAACCACGTATACATATTTTTTTACCCAGATTGAAATGGTTATTCAATCAGGTTGCGCGTAATTTCATTAAGAAATCAGTCCTTGATTCAACAAAGTACCTAAGCACTTTTGATGTTAAGAAAAGTGACAATCAAATGTCCATAGAAAACATATATTGTGGGTCCAATTGCGAGATGTATTTTGAATCAGAAAATATATCACAAGACGATAAATGTTTATTTAAAAGTAATATTCAGAAATTTTATATCACATTTTGCGAAGCTTTATTAAAAAGAATACATTTTGGCGACGAAATCTTGCATTTTTTAACTAAATTTTCTCCTGAGCATGTTTTATCAGGAGAAACTAATAATATTATTCCATTAATTTCTAAACTATTTCCTGATAAGGAGTTACATTTGGCAGAAACAATTAATAGCGAGTATCGAGCATTGGCAGATTATGAAGAGCTTAAGGTTTTTAAGAAAAGCTCAATATCAGACTTCTGGATAAGTGTTGGACAAATTCAAAATGAACTAAATAATTTCATGTTTGCTAATATTTTTAGAATAGCTCAAGGAGTTTTGTCAATTCCACATTCTTCTGCGAATGTTGAACGCATCTTCTCGGTGCAAAATTTAATAAAAACTAAGTGTCGAAATCGGTTAGCGATAGATACCTGCTCTGCACTTTTACAGACCAGGGATTTAATTAAATCCAAGAATAACTGTTGTCACAGTTTTAAAATAAATGAAGACTTAATTAAAAAAAATATACCAAATGAAAACCCACCCGAGGAAGAGCTATTAACTTAACGTATTACTTTTGTGTATATGTATTTTACTGTTTTAAGAGATATGAACTAACTAAAGCCATTTTTGATTTGTTATTTTTGTTTGTTTATTTGTTATTTTAAAATAAAAAGACTGAAATAAATTTGTACTAAGACGAACTTTATCCTAAACTGAATGAACATCTAAAGATTAACAAATGATTTTTTTAATCTTTATATATCTGTTAATCTTTTGGCGTTAAAGCAGTTTTGTTTTATTTTTTTATCAATGGTACTCTGCCGTTCAAAAAAGTACTTTTGGAAGAGTAAAAAAAGTCCTTTCGAAAATTACCATTTATCATCACTGATGTACGCACAACGAAAACCGATCGACAACTGATCAATATGAAGCTGAGCGTGCTGTACGACAAAAAATACGGTACTCATAGCACAAGAAAAATAACAGAACTTATATTTTCATATGGCAAAATTGACGGGGTACAAATGTACCCCAAAGACGTATAGTGAACATTCGATTATTTTGCTTTCTGCAAGCTATATATTTATAAAATTCGCTTGAAAACGTAGCTATCGCACACATAATGAATTACCACATCGGGAAAAAATTGATTTAGTGTCATAAGAGGTGTGTATGTCTATTGAATTTTGCGTTAAAAGTAGCTTGGGGTACAATTGTACACCGAGGACGGACTTAGGGTTAAACATAGAAGATGGATAGCCGCTAGATTTGCGCTTCATGTTAACAAAGTCAAAGAATTTTCTCGGCTCTTGGACAATTTTATCTCCGATGATGTTCGTGTACAACTTGTACGCTTCTTCTGACTTGATAGAGAACTCTCTTGATAGCTCGTCATATCTAAGCTTCAGTTCATCGCTTATATTATCAGTGTTTTTGAGAAGTTTGTAGATTTTATTTCTTTGATTCCTCAAAAATCTGAGATTGTTGTCTAGCCATGGTTCTGTGAGCTTATTCTTTTTCTTTATTATTGGCACATAACTTTCGATAGCGGTAAAAATGTGCTGATAAAATATAGAGACAGCACTGTCTAAATCTAAATTGAAGAGAATATGATTCCAATTTAGAGAACTAAGATAACATTTTATTCTTTCATAATTGGCGTTGAGGTAATCGTACGCAATGGTGTTATTATAAGACTGGGTAAAGTTGATGTCATTAGCAGAGAAAAAACTTTTAAGGCTGTATGATGAACAGTGTTGGTTAATAAATTTTCTGCTCCCATGCATGGACTAACCTTCACTTCTTCATACGAGTTAGTAAAAATTAGGTCCAACCATCTGCCATTCTGATTTTGTACAGAAGAGACTTGCTGCAAGTCACTGCCATAAAAGGTGCTAAGTATGTTGAAGTCTATGGTTTCGTCAAAAAAGGTCCAAAATATTGACTTTTTACTCAAAAAATGATTCAAAAATTGTTTTTGTTGTAAAAATGAAATCAATTAAAAACTGCACATCTGGCTACCTTTCATATGACAAAGCATTTATTTGCAAAAATTCTTCCAGCAAAGCGCAAAAATTATTTTACTGTTTTTGTCATTAAAACAACAAGGTTTTTATTTGTAATCAAACCCCCTTTGATTTTATTTGCGAAGTTTATTTTTTCCAAAGTGCTGTTTTAATATTTTTTACAAAAATAATTTCAAGTCTCAAAAATAATTTATGTGGAAAAATTACCCCAATGTCTCTTTCCAATCAAAAGTTATGGCTAAAAATCTATTTTTTCATACTAGACTATTAATAAAACTGAGCTTTATTTTAAAATTCTCTATATAATTTGAACGTCCCCATCTATCTCTAAGAATGCCTGTGTGTTTAGAGTAATTACAAATATTTTGGTTTATATAAAATCTTCCTTATAGTAATCTACTTAGTGTTTGCCTCACCACCCCCTCGCCTGTTAGATTTGTTTTGTTGTGATGGCTCTATTTTTTCTCACTATTGTGTCACCGTTGTCACTCAGTTCTTTATCAATGATACTTTAAATGTTGTATATATGTCACTATTTCATCGAAAAGATGACTGTGAATAAGAATGCTGCAAAAGCTAATATTTTCATGTAATCAGTTTCAGCTATATGGCGATATAATAAAACATATGCGCTTCTGGTCAGCACAATTATTTCATTAGTTTTGATCGATGCGTTAAATTCACAGATAGATGGCGCCACATTTTTAAGAACTGTGGGTACAAACTATACACCTTGCGGTGAATAGCTAAATGTTGTCTACCAAAAGTTTCTTCAAATTTAACCCCACACGTTTGGGATTACAGACAGGTGGCGCTTTTTTCTGCTTACAGAAGAATATCTGATGTTCTTATGTAGCTAGCAGATAAGTTTTGGGAAATATTTTGCGAAAATGCTATTGCTACCAAACTTTTTATTATGTCAAATAATGCAGCACTGCCAGTTTTTTCAGGCGCAGCGTCGCACAGTACTTTGAGCCTATACAAAAGTGAGAAATAAATACAAGGAGTTGTTCGATCTTTACGAAATTTGGCATGTTTATTATTTTTTGGCTGCTGATTTCAAAAATTGAATCAGATTTTATGAACATCAAGTATTTACGCCATAAATGAGGTTTAAAAATTAAAAAAACTGAAATTTCCCTATTTTCAATTAAATATTACAATTATAAAAACTTTTTTAAAAAAAAAATAAAAATATATTTTTGAAAACTTTAAGGTCTTAACTTGTTAAAACTGAAAATTTTATGGCAGTATCTTTTTTTTTTTAAAAAGATATGCTTATAGTTTGACATGCACTTTTTTCACGAAAATGTTACTTTTCATGTAAAAAAAATATGTTTTTGCAAAAAAAAAAGATTTTTTGTAATTCTAAATTCACTTTGTATTATTAAATTAAATAGTTTTTGTTTAATTGATTAAAAGAATAAAAATTAAAAACAAAATAAAAAAAATGTATGCCAAAAAATAGGTATTTAAGTAATTATAATAAAGTATAATTTTTGTTTGTATCGACTGTGACCTGAACTGCCATCCATACCCCATTTGCAAATAAGAGTCATTTTATCTGTTGCATCTTTACAGAGCTCTAATACACTTTTAGCTGTAAACCGCAAAAGTGGTTGTAAGCGAACTTCTGCAGTACTTTCCGAAGCTTCAATAGATGGTACTAATCGTTTCTTAAAATTTTGTATCGCATACAAACTCGGAAATAAATTTTTATGATAGACTTTGACAGTGTTGCGCAGAATATTATATTTTTCTTCCGAGAGATCCAAATCTAAGTACAGTGACAAAGCCATTTGTACTGATAGACAATTTTGACTGTTAATATTCGAACCATGATTATTTTTTCTTGAAGCAAGTTCTGATGCATATTGTAATTCGTCTTCAGAATAATCAGATAATAAGTGAGCCACTTTCCTTTTTTTCATTTGTTCTGATAACAAATGGAACTCCTTTTCAGGCCTTCCGCGACTTGTGCTTGGTTGCTGAAATGTAAACTTTATTTTTAACTGCGCTAATATTAAATTTTATTTTTACTTGCGTACATTATTTGGATCAGAAATAACAATTGCTTCGGCACTTAACTAATTGGAATACTTTTTAATAAGCTTGCTTTTACTATATCCGCACTGCTTCCACTTCGTTTCCAATTGCAATATAAAAAACTTAATATTTTCATCAATTATTTCTTCACTGTATGGGATTTTACAAATTTTATCTTCAACAAATGACTTCAAAAACAAATATTTATTGCGTGGACCGGCAGAAATCCAACAATTAAATAAATCGTTATTATTAATAATTATTGGCATTTTAAATTAAAAATTTTTGTAATGTTTTCGCTGAGAAAAATACGGTAAAAACAAATATGTTGGCATTAGTAAGCATGAGAATGCCCTACATTTTAACATAAATAGTCATTATTTATTTTTAACCTGTATATAATAACAGCATTTTAAAAAACAATTACAAAAGAATTCATACTCCAATTACTTTTACTTTTACAACTTTTACAATAGATTTTCATACTCCAATTACTTTAACAAACATAATAAGTTAAAATCACTATTTAAAGAACCTCTTAAAAAAACAATGTTCTGCAAACTGATACGTCTTACTTTTGAGCGTAGAGTACAATTCATACAGATTACTTTAAAAATGATCTAAGTCTTAATTTTTTTAAAAGTAAACATTTAATGATTTAATCGAAATAAACATACTAGTTTTTTACCTAATGAAAATGATTATTTAAAAAAATGGACTTGGGTCATTTTCGAAATTTGTCACCCATAAATATGTTTGTTTACATTTCAAAGGAGTAAACTCCTCACTACATGCTACGTTTATTAGAGGAAAATATGATTTTTTGACCATTTTTCAAAATACGATAACTCTAAAATACGGATAAAAAAGGTTAATATGTTTTGGAATTTTGAAAGAAAAATACATAAATAACAATATATTTGAAAATAAAAGAGATGTTTTTCGTTGTTTTTTTTTTTAATTTGCTCTCAAATATTGGAAATTTTTGGAAAATATTTACAAAAAATTTCTTTTTTGGCGTATTTTAATTTTTTTACTTTCAGCTAAATTTTAAACATATAAAAATTTATGTATTTATACAGTATTTATCTTGAAGAAAAATAAAAAATAAAAAGAATTGGGCCAAAATTGCAATTTTGGCAATTTTTTCTTTGTAAGATGTGCAAATTACTAATTTCCATTAATTAAAAGAAAATATGATTTTTAGACTATTCTTCAAAACGTGATAACTCCGAAGGGCGGACGCAGGCGGATATCAAATTTTGGAATTTGAAAGATAAATATGTATATTAAAATATATTAAAAAATTAAAGAGATGTTTTTTGATGTATTTTTTTATTTTTCTCTCAAAAATTGCAAATTTTTGAAAAATATTTAAAAAAAAATTGTATTTTTGGACAATTTTCATATTTTTAGTTTTAGCTTAATATAAAATATATTAAAATTGATTTATTTTAACAATATAAGTATTGAAATAAAATCAAAAAACAAAAGAATCGGGCAAAAATTGCGTTTACAGCAATTTTTTCTTTGCAGGATGTCCAAAATCAAATATTTCACAACAATCAAAATGCATAAAAATGGTTGACTTTAAGGAGCTGTAGAGTCTACAAAAATTGTTCAATTGGCAAAAAAATTTGGATTCTTCTTCGTGGAAGTATTTCCAAAAAAACGGTACCAATATTGTTAGGATCTGCCACAACAAAAATCTTGATTTATTCCTATGAGACAAAGTACTGTGCGTCGTCTAGCGTCATCAACACTTAAAAACATAGAATTGGATCAATTTAAATGTCCAGCTCACTTGCCGGATTTTTTGTTGTTTTTGCTTTGCTTGCAAATGCGATATGATCCTGATCTCCCATGAAAAAAATGCAGCTTATGTAAATTTTAGTACAATCATTTTTAGTACAACGAATTTTTCATTGATAGCTAATAATGAGAAAAAAATTATATGAAAATCAAAGTTTTGACTTTCGATGCAAATATCTCCGCTGTTTTTAAATATATTTCATTAAAATACTTTTTGATCAAAAGTTCAATATATTTTTTAATATGAATCTTTGTTTAGATGTTAAAATGTCCGTATCTCAAGGACGCATTGAGTCCCACCATAATTTTTATATTGTTGAAAAGATAATTTTGCTTGCTTTAAGATTAAGTAAATATAAAAATTATTTTTAATTTTTAAAATATGTTTTTCGTATCCCTTCTTTGAATTCAATTAGCTCACCGCAAGAGATGGAACCACCAACAACAAAAATTTTACAAACCTTTTTTGGATTAAAGCTAGCTTTAGATTAAACGGTAGCTTACAAATAAAATTCAACATGTTATTCATTATTCCAGAATTTAAAAAATATTTAATCCAGAAGTGTATGTTAAAATGTTTATATAAATTACTCT